>JAZKJV010007000.1:0-615629 GCA_037367405.1 Ottelia alismoides
TACCGGCTGGAGGAACGCGCATGACCAAGAAGCGGCGGATGTTCGATATCGACCTGCCCGAGGATGACGTGCCGGAGGCGGAGGCGCGGACGCCGGGCGATGCGGCGCGGCGCGGACCGATGGCGACGGCGATCGGCGAGAATGCCGAGTCCCTGCGCCAGAGGCAGGCGGCGGAGGCCGTGATCCGAGAGGAGAACGACGCGCTGGCGCATGAGTTCGTGCGGCTGAAGAAGCTGGGTCTGGTGGTGGACATGATCCCGCTGGAGGCGGTGCATGCCGGCAAGCTGATCCGCGACCGGTCGCGGCGGCTGGACCCGGAGCTGGACGAGCTGAAGGCGTCGATCCGGGCGGTCGGACTGTCGAACCCGATCCGGGTGGAGCAGGTGGGCGAGGGCCGCTACGAGCTGGTGCAGGGCTGGCGCCGCCTGTCGGCCTATCGCGCGCTGCTGGAGGAGACGGGCGATCCGGCCTATGCGCGCATCCCGGCGGGGCTGATGGCGAAGGGCGAGACGCTGGACAGCCTGTATCGCCGGATGGTCGACGAGAACATGGTCCGCAAGGACATCAGCTTTGCCGAGATGGCGAACCTTGCGCGCGCCTATGCCGAGGACGAGGCGACGGGGTGCCGCGATCTGGACGAGGCGGTGAACCTGTTGTTCGCCACGGCCAACCCGCAGAAGCGCAGCTATGTGCGCCGCTTCGCCTTCCTCATGCGGGCGGTGAGAAGGTGCTGGAGCATCCGGAGGCGATCCCGCGCGCGCTGGGGCTTTCGCTGGCGAACCGGATCGAGGCGGAGCCGGGCGCCGTGGCGGCGCTTGGGCGGCTGCTGGGGCCGGGGAAGCGGACGGCAGAGGAGGAGCTTGCGGTCCTGCGTCGGTTCGTGGAGGGCGAGGCAGGGGCTGCGGATGCCGGTGTCGGTGCGGGGCAGGGTATGGCGCGGGCGGCCGACCCGCGTGGCAAGACGGTGCTGCGGATGCCGACGGCGGCGGGAGAGGTGAAATGCACCGCAGCGGCGGGGAAGGTGGAGCTGCGGCTGGACCGCGACTTTTCCACCGTGGACCGGCGGCGGCTGGAGGCGGCGGTGAAGGCGTTTTTCTCGGCCCTCGACTAGAGGGCGGCGTGTTTCGGCGCAGAAGGGCGTTTCCCGTGGGGAAGCGCCCTTTTTCAATGGGATGGACGAAAACGGCTGTACCGGATTCAGTACCGTAAACTGTACCGCAAACTGTCAGCACGCTCGGGGCTGTGGTGGAACGGTTCGGTAAGGTTTGCCGACGCTTTCCCCGCGGGGAAATGCGGCAGGTCGGCCGCCGGATGTCGCGTCCGTTTCCCGATTTCGATTGAGGCAGCGAGTTGAGACCGGGGCGGTCAGGTTGGATTCATTCTGGCAAAGCCAGTCAGGAGGGAGGCTTACAGACCTGCGGCCTTGGTCAGGTTCACCCGGAACCTGTCGCGGCGTCGCTGGTATCGGCGGGTCATCTCTGCGCTGGCATGACCGAGCTGCTTCTGGATATGGCGCTCATCTACTTCCGCGCTGCTGGCAAGGCCTGCACGCAGGGAATGGCCCGAGAAGAGGGCAAGACGCGCCTTCTCCGGCAGATCGGGGCGCAGGCCTGCATCGCGGGCGCAGGACTTGATCAGCCGGGCGACGTGCTTGTCCGACAACCTCTCGCCCGTGGCTTTCAGGCCGTTGCGCGACGTGGCGACGAAGATCGGGCCGAAGTCGATCCTTGCGTAATGCAGCCACTGCGTCAGGGCATGGGACGGGGCAGGTCTGATCGGATGAGCCGCGGGCGACTTCGACCTCGCGCCAACCGGTCTTGCCGCGCAGGGTGATCAGGATGCCGTCCTCCAGTATCTCGACCCAGCCGCCGCTGTCGGGGGTGTCATCCTTGCCGTGATCGAGGCTGACGATTTCGGACCGACGCAGGCCACCGGCAAAGCCGATCAGCAGGATCGCCCTGTCGCGCAGGCCGCGCAGATCCTGGGGCAGGGTGGCCAGCATGTCGCGCAGGTCGTCCGGCAGGATGGCCTCTTTCTGTGCCGGTGGGCGTGCGTGCTTGCGGCGGATGCCGGACAGGACGCTGGCGATGTGGCGGTCCTTGCGGTCCAGTCGTTCGCCGCGCTGCGCATAGCCCCATGTCAGGCCGGACAGCCGCCGCTCTATCGAAGAGACAGAGAGGGGTCGGGATGCCGACTGCGACGGGGTTTGCCGCCCGGCGCTGCCAGATCGGCGATGTAGAGGCCGATCAGCTGGGGCGACGGGGGGAGCGGATCCGCGCCGCGCATACGGCACCAGCGGGCGAAATGGGCCCAGTCCTTGGCATAGGCCTTCCGCGTGTTTTCGGACGCTGCATGGCGGGCATAGTCGCGGGCGGTTTCGATCAGGCGGTCGAGCGTGATTGAACTTGCGACATCGGAGGGCAGGGCGATCTTGTCACGCTCCATATCGGCGCTGTCGTCCCGTTCGGGGCGTTCCGGTGGCTTTGACGGCGATTTCTCTGGCGTTTCGGTCATGCCCTCGAGCATACTCCCCGTGCACCGTGCGTGGGGGCTGGGTAATTTGCAAGAAATACCATGGACATTTCGGAAATTGCACTTTCGTCCCCAATCACGTGCCTCACAACGCACTTCGGTATTTTACAGGGATGACCTCACAAGTTCTCTAAATTACAAAATGGTCCCCACGCATAATGGCAAAATTATAATGGGGCCCAACCGATTTTGCTTTATTGCAAATAGGTCTCTCGTGGGACCTATTGTGATTAATTATGCTTTTATTCCTCGTATTTTTATTAAATTTATGCCCTTGCATTGTTTACTTCATGACTTGAGCATCGTAGGTCCAATTTACTTGATTTCGGTGTCGTTTTGTTCCTTATTTCACCGTCTATCTCATGCCATGTTTAATTTTCTCATCTGACACTACTTGAAATATGCTGAAGTTTTAATGTTATATAGTGTCTTTGCTCTTTATGCCTCTACCATTAAATGGATGTTTGTTCATAACTTTTATGCTCAATTTGACTCTGATTTCAAACCTTAAATTGTGCTCATGACTTGTAGGGCATTTTTATAATTAATACTGAGCATGCGCATTCTTTGCATTTATTCATATATTATGCATTGCATCATTCAATTGCAATGAAAATAAACTAAAAATTACATGCATCGTATAATTCAATTGTTCTACATTTTAACATTTTGGACATGCACGAAGACTTGAAAATAATGATTTTTTCACTCATACATCTAATTGACAAAATTAGATAAATAGATAAAGTAGCTCGTGTCCCTGTGTTCAACCTTGGTAGACTTGTCAAGTATAAATTTTCCACAACATTCAAAGATTGTAGTTTTTGATCGATCATTTTTCGCCTCCTATACTACGACAATTCCTGATTATCAAAGAGGTGAATTTCGCATTCATCAATGGTCAAGTGGTAGAGCAGTATGATTACTATTTTGGAGAGCAGAGTTCGAATATTATCTTCCTCAATTTTACTTTGTTTTATATGGTTTATCCAATTAGTTCCAAAGTATCAAATAATTTGATATAAATTTGTATTCAAGTTTATTTTTCTCTCTCATTGTTTTTAGTACTCCTTGTAAATAAATAAATTAAAATTTAGTGTTTTCTTTTAACCATAAATTTTTTATTTCAAAATTTTACTTGATAATTTAGCCTTTTTAGGATGTATTTAGAGAGGCTTAAATTATTACTTTTATCAAATTTTAAAAAATTGCAACGGAAATTACCAATATATTTGAAAATCTAACCTTAATAATATATTTAAATTCTACATTTATAAAAAAATGATAGTGGTTTATTTTAAAAATGCTATTTTTTTAAAAAATATCGTTTGAAAACACATATATTTTTCCATTTTTGAGCATACATAATAGTTGTATACTTGCCCCCCCCCCTTGATGAAGTTCCTGGTTCCTCCCCTGAGAGGCACCATCTCACCATCACCGATGGTTGTGGCATGGTGGAGTGTCGTCCTCACATCCCTACCGCTCCTGGCATCCTTTTCCGCGCCCATCTCACTACTTAACACACCTCATGTACCCCATTTTGCTGCTACCACATGCATCATTGTCCTCCCTTGCCATCCCTCTTGTCTGTGGCCGTGCCTCTGCCACTTCCGTCTACATGACATCCTCGTAGTTCCCAATCGCTACTGCTTCGTGGATCGATCTTGTTGAGGGAGGACACCATCATGTGTCTGCTTCACCTAGAAGGTTTATGATGTCTGCATTACATAGCTAAGCTAAGGTTTTGAATTCTTGAGGGTGAGGGAGGGGAAGAGGGATCTCAGATGGAAAATGATGGGCCTACTTGGCGGTATCGAAGTTGATGGAGGAGATGGAGTGCAAAAGAGGAAAGGGGCGATGTAGATGACATTGAGCCTGAGGTCATGTGTAGGGAGGTAAAGTGGGGGGGGGGGGGGGGGGGGGAAGGAGTGGATGTGAGGGAATGGAAGGCGACGACAACGACTTGACGAGGAAGTGGTCAAAGGGGAAGGAAGACAGGGAGGTCTAAGGGAGGCGAGGAAGAGGATGGGGCAAAGAGGAGGACCTGGGACTGCGTGGAGTAGAATAGCGGGGAGGAGGACCCATGGGTAGGAAGGAAGAAAATAAGGAAGGAGGAAACATAATAAAAAATTACACATGTACATATCCTTTTCTTCTCAATTACGATTGTGCACATAAGTTAACATCAATTTCGGAGGGAATGGACATCAACTAACTCGAGGGACATTGTTAATCACCCAAGGATATAAGAGCACAAGTGTTACTGCAAAGAAGGTAAGAGCATAAGTATATTTACAGAAACTCATAGGGACACACACGTAAAAATCCCAATTCTTAAAGTCATAAAAAATTGTAAAGCTTGGGTTAACGTTATTACAATTAGTAGGAGATCTCGAATCCTTCTTATTCCATCGGAATTCTTAAAGCACGAGTGGAAAAAAGCTCCTATTCCTCACAAAATAACCAAACAAAATATATTACAATAGCGACACCAACTTTGAATTTAGTTGCAACATTCACTAAACAATTGTTCCAATCGGCATACAATTCAAAACTCCATTTCAATTAGTAGTAATCCAGCCTTGTACATACACCTTATGTATCGTCTCGGACTTAGGGTTCACGGTCCGTTATCGAGGAAAATTGACTCTAACAACTTGTTGGATTCATTCTCAAATGAATCCATTGACAACCATCTAAAATGCTTAAGTCCAAGTTGTCAAGCAGTAATACCCACCACTTATAATACACTCTCACATTTTGTGAGTTTTAGATGTGGGATTGTGTTTGAGGGTATGATTTTACAACCTCCCCCACTTACATTCGCAACATCCTCATTGCGATATGACCCATCACTAATTCCCAGTGACAGCGGTGGATGCACGTTGCCGGTAGCCATTTCCTCATATTTCTTTGTAGGGGTGGCTCTTGGGTAGCCCTTTCCACTATCAGATGGAAATTGGCTATGATACCATTTGTAACATCTTGAACTTAAGACACTGGTACGTTATCGAAGAAAAACTGGCTCTGAAAACTTGTTGCGCTCAGGGCCCAAATGGATCCGTTGACAACCACCCAAAATGGTTAAGTCAAGTTATCAAGTAGTAATTTCCATCACTTATAACCCACTCTCACACTTTGCGAGTTTTAGACATGGGACTATGTTTGGGGTATGGGTGTTACAACCTCCCCCACTTATATTAACAGCATCCTCATTGTGACATGACCCATCACTTATTACTAGTGACAGTGACGGTTGCATGCTCCAGGTAGCCATTTCCTCCTATCTCTTTTTAGGGGTGGCTCCATCTCTCGGGTATCATTTCCGCTATTAGAGGTAAATTGGCTCTGATACCATTTGTAACATCTCGGGCTTAGGTCACTGGTTCGTTATCGAGGAAAACTAGCTCTGACAACTTGTTGGGTTCGAACTGAAATGGATCCATTGACAAACACCCAAAACACTTAAGTCCAAGTTGTCAAGTAGTAATCCCCACCACTTATAACCCACTCTCACACTTTGTGAGTTTTAAATGTGGGACTATTTTTGTGAGTATTGATGAATTTCTATTTCATCATCTTTATTCTTTCATTTTGGCCCTTAAACCCTACCTAGATGCATGTATATATCATTATTTTAACAAATAACATTCATTGTCTATTGTATAAATATTGTATAAAATGCTTCGTTTAAATTCAAAATAAAGAATAAAAAAGAAAAGAAAATTGAATACAATGTCAAAGGTATTTTATGATCCTAAATCCAGATATCTAGGCAACATGATGACTGGGTCAACAAGGAATAAAGTAGGGGGAGATAAGGGTCAAAAATACAATAAACCCTCATTTTTATCCTTCGATAATGTATTTTTGAGACATGTTTTATTATTTTTATTTTTACCTCAAATAAAAATACTTTGTACATGAAATTGTAGATAAAAATATATAGAAAAATACAAAATTGATTTCTCACAAAAATAGTATACAATGTATTTTTTATACTCAAATAAAAAAATTTCCAGACTCATATCCTCTCCATACGAACTCAAAATGCAATGAAATCACTTTAAGTGTATATAACTTTTAATAAGCTATTTAATGAAGGTAGATTCATTTAATTTGGAGTTAAGATGCAAAAGTTAGATTTTAAACCCCTATTGTATTACGTCCTGAATAACATACTCATTTTATCTATTATTTTTAATTTTTATACTTTTATTTTTTTATTATTTTATAAATAATATTTATAATTTATGTATATAATAAAAATAAGATCATAAAAATACAATAAAATAAAATAGTATACAAAAATAATTCCCTATACTTATACCTATATAATATATATCTCTATTTATTTAAAATGTACAAAATATATAAAAAATAAAGATATATTTATGTGTATTTAAATTAGTTATAGTTATATAAATTATGAATATAAAATAATAAAATCAAATACAAAATAAAAATAAAATATAAAATATATAAGTAAATATACCTATAAATATACTTGTAAAAAATAATTTGTAATAAATTAAGTCATAAAAATAAATAAAAATTGGATTAAAATACTAAATAAAATAATAAATATTTTTTATGCTTTAATTAAAAATTAATAAAATCATTTTCTATTTTATTTCAAATTATTTTTGATTTATTAATCTGGTTTGTCTACTTATGGGTGATGAGGCCCAATTAGGTCGCACCATGTTAACCTGGGTCAACTTCTCTGACCTAGGTATGGCTTGTCAGACCAACCAATGAATCTTCTTCTTCTTCTTCTTCTTCGAATTTTGCAGCTTGAGACTTGCATTTTTTGGAAAGATTCCTTCATGACCTTTTTCCTCGATCTATGCTCTATCATGCCCGATCATCTCCTCAAGGAATGCATCATTGCCTTGAGTTGTTCATCTCAATTTTCCCCTCCCATTCGTCACATGTACAAAAGCTTCGCCTCTCCTTCCTTGAATTTTTGAATCACTTTTGCTCTCATTCTCTCCTCCTTTTGCAATCCATGGCTTGATCTTCTTGACAGAAAGTTTACCCAACATCTTGTAGTATCGAGGAGGCGGCGTAGAGGTGGGTTCCACCATCTCTGGCGGTGCGCTGCTGTGAGGCCTCATCTTGCGACCCACAATCACTCGAGGTTAGTTTTTCTTACTTCCTAGATATTTTAAATACCACATTTATTTTCCTGTCATCGGATTTAGTTTTTCATTACTTGCTACAACGTAAATCACCTTCTCGTAGTTCGTCGGAGCTCCACTCCGGCGAACACTCCCCGTGACTCCACCTTGTTTCCGACTCCCTTCCGCCATCATTTCGTTTCCTACACCCCTTCTACACCCCAGGCACCACCATTCACCTAGATCCTTCGTGGATCTGGAGATCCATGTCTTCTACTCTGTCGCTGCCAGAGACATCCATACTACTGTATATCCCGTTCATTCCCCCTGCTAATGGGTTGAGGCAGTTTTCCCTCGATCCAACTATCTTTTTGTGCAGGTCCCAAGAGTTAAATGACCCTATACGAGGGCGATTTCATCTGGAGTGCCTCATGGAGATTCACAAAATACATCAACCTCCAGGGCTCATTTTGTGAGCTTTAGAACTACTTGGAGATTTAGGGAGTTGCATAGCAGTTATAGGAGCATATCGCGCCAATCGGAGGTACGCAAGGAGGTCAGAGGTGCGAGTAGCGCTGGATCGAAGCTCTCCTTTGGCGAGTTCTTCACTTGTTTGTCCAGAGCCCCTCGCCACCGTCGGATCAAGAGCCTCTGTCAAGATTGAGCAGTTACCGTCAGATCAGAGCGAGTCATCACTGTTGATTTTCATTCGAAGATCTAATCTCCACTGTCTTTGGCAAAAGGGTATCGTGTGCTAAGTATATGCTGCGTGTCAATTTAACCAACCTGCTTCGCAAGAAGAAGTAACTTTAGGGGGTAATTTATACAGCACACCCTCGATTTTTGCATATTTTTATTTTATGCATGTATTTTATTTTGAACATTTGAATATTTTTATAATATTTGCAATGAACCTTATGTACTTCTAACATAATACCATTGGATCCTGGCCACGTTACCTTACGTGTCGTTCCACATGAGGTGTTCTTTTTGCATTGAAGCCCCTAGCTCTCTATGTATTTTAGTTTAGGACTTAAACTTTTAATATTAGTTGTAATATTTTTGGTATTTTACAGAAGAACCCTTGCCTTTATTTTTAATTGCAATTATACCATTTCCAGTTCAAGGCCTTTTTTTGGTTATTTTGTATCTATTAAAGATATCATCTGTGCTCAAAATATATGCAAAAATATGGTTAAGTGCATGATAACATAAACTTTCACATTATAATTTTATTTTTGCATTTTAGTTATTTATATATTTATTAAAAATAAAAATAGTACAGAAAGTCCCTGTTTGTAGTAAAAAAATCAAAAAATATAATAACTTTATGAAAAATTCCAAAAAAATCTACTTTGTTTATTATAGTATTTTGTAGTTCTACACCAAAAATCTATAAATAAAAAATAAAATGGCTAAAAATAAAAAAAACTCAAAAATACTATATAAAAATATAAAAAATGCCAAAAAAATCCAAAATACTAATTTCTATTTTATTTTCTTTATTATATATATTATATATTAAATTTGATTTTGAGACATTTAAGGCTTTTCTATATTTTAAATTTCAAATTAATTCAGCTTATTTATTTAATCCTTATTTTGAGATATTTTTTACTTTAAATATTTGAAAATTAAAAAAAAAATATTTTTTAAAAATAAAAGTAGTAAAAATATAAAAAACCCAAAAGCCATTTAATTATGCAATTTTTGTTTGTTTTTAGTTGTATTTATAAATATATTACCCTATATTTATATATAGTTATATATATTCATTTATTATATATTAAAATCAAGATAGAAATTAAAATTTTAAAAATATAAAAAGAAAAAAATTATAAAATTAAAAACAATAAAAATATAAAAATTAAAATCCATAAAAAATGTAAAATTAAAAACCCGCACAAAAAGACAACAAATAGACAAGAGGAGAACAAATTTTGGATTTAATTTCCCATTCTGTCACGTTACTTCTTGTGTTCGACCACTCCTCATACTTACACCTATACACACTTGTTGTAGAGTTATAATAAATTTTAACCCCACAATTTTATTTGCATTGCTTTATTTTATTTATGGGTTAATTGTTGAATTAGCGGTTTTGTTGAGCAGTCAACTCAACGTCTGTTTATCCGCCTTGTGGATTGACGTGACCATCTCGCAAAATCGTTATTTCAAATAATGCCATTGTCGGAGAGCAATGCTGCATAGATTGCGGTCATTTGTTTCTTCTCTTTTATCTATTTATCTCTTTATTTATTTATTTATCATTTTTAGTTGATATAATTTCTGACATGTCTAATCTTCTTCTTTATTTGACATTGTTGCGAGGGATCATGGATCGAGGGAGGTACTCCTAGGAGCGCCTACGCATCCACGTGAAGCGGAGTCAGCTTTTTAACACAACCGACAGGAGAGAACAACAAAAGAGAACTTGGGGATTTTTGAAGACAATAAATTTTAATTTAATTTTATTTTATAATTTAAGTGAGGGTGAGACACACGCTTAATTGTAATAATTAGACTCTCCATGACTTTGACACTTCACGAGGTCCACTGCCCTTGTCAGATTTTCATTGTTTTTCGCTTTTATTTTTCTTTGTTTTTTACTTTTACTTTTATTTATTTTGTGAGATTGAGCCCTAGTTATAGGATTTTCTTGTCGATAGATTAAGGTCCAAAGACATGATTAAATTGCATGTACATATAGATTGCGCTTGGACTTAGTCAAAATTTAATTGCTTCTCACTTAGACTTGGAACCGTGCACCACGGGAGGCCTTCATATAGTGCTTGCAAGACCCACTGTAGTGGGCACCGAGGAGCCTCCAAGATCGAACCCTTTATTACCTTTCTAGGTGTCTAGCATATTGTCCTTCACGCTAATATCAGTTATTATTCTAGGGTGATTTCATCGGCTTGCGTTGCACATAGTATATGTTTCAATTTTGCCTTAGCATTCTGCATAAGAGAGCTGAAGGTAAGGTGACCATTTCTATTTTAGCATACATCACTGACTGCCGCTTGCATTGCTTTTCCGCTCTCTTCCTCGAATTTTGATCACAACGTTAAGTTTCGTATATTTTTATTGACAATCCAAAATAGTAATAACCAATTATATTGGGACTGTTAAATTTACTTAATCCTAAAATTAAAAATAAATTATTTGTCTTGAGAGAATACCCCCATTGTATCATGCATTTTATTCACGTACACATTAAGGATTAGTGTCCCAATCCCAGGCGTACCTACATGATTGTACAACTTGTTGAAATTAACTCTTAAATTGACAAGATAAAGACTGAACCTTCACGGTCATCATTGCATGGAGTTGGTAAATTTAGAGGTTTTTTTATTTTCGATTATGTTTGTTTATTTGCGTATAATCTTCTTTGCGAATTTGCACATTTTTCTTGCAGATCATGATTTGATTATCATCTTCTCCCAATCCCATTCTTTTTTTGGAGGTGGCTGACTGGAGTTAATTTATTTAGACTTTACGGATCCCTCGTACCCTCCAGCTGGTCCACCTTCATTTTTCCAAGAGGACTTTGCTCTTGATTCTTCTTTTTGTACACATCCGCCTAGTCCACTATTTCAGGCATCAGATTTTGATTTTTACCCACCACCACCTTCACATTTCCCACCAATCTCACTCACTCGATATTGAGTTGTTAGAGTCACCTCTCATGAAGATTGCTCTTGAGTACATGACCCTGTTAGTGGAGCAAATGAATTTGATGATAGATGACCTCTCTAGCTAAATAAGAGCCACAATGTTGCTTCATCATCTGATTTCATGGATTCAATTTAGGACACCCATGAGAAATTACAATCGCCCAAAATACAAAAAAAGAGACATTTTTAAAAATAAAAAAAAGATTTTTGGGAGACACATAGACAAGTCAGTTTGTGAGGAGAGGGCACCCTTGCCAGACTCTTTGACCACACTCATATTCACCACAGTTCCCACCTTTGACCCTAAGAATGACATTGAACATAGCACTCTTAGTCATCCTTGTGTAGATTATGATTCCGATCTCCTCCCTTGTATGGAGGAGATTTAAAATATCAAAAAATGTTGATTGAACCTAAAGTGGTGGCAACTATTCACGAGATTATTGAGGCCCCACTTTGCTAGGCCATGAACCAATTATCTGCACCCTTACCCAAAAAGAGAAAGCAATGATGTGGACCTGAGCGACACATTTTGACCATGGCCACTGTCCATGCCATCAGTCATCGTATACCCACTAGGAAAGGGAACACTGTTACACCTTTTGTTAGATGCACCATTTCTGACTACTCTTGTGATCACACTATCCTTGACGTCAATTCTTCGAATAATATAATACCTTCCCGTTGATACTGTATCTTCACTTAGTGCCTCTCAAGAAAATCAGGATTATTTGTCAATTTGTTGATGGATCAATAAAGAGGTCGAGGGGTATTCTTGAGAATGTTGTCATTCAGATTCAGGGCATGAGCTTCGCTGTGAGTGCCGCTATTGATTATAGGTCTGGAGAGATTCGCTCCGATTCTAATGTTAGGAGCAATGTGTTGATCACTGCACCCACTACTAACCAGATACCCGCATCTCAAGAGAGTGTGCCAGTGTTAGCCAACCTCGAGGACTATGACCTATCTGCTGATATCAAAGAGGTTTGCTTTTTGATGGATGATTCTGAGATCTGAGAATTTCTCTTTGGTGAGGAAGACTCGAAAAGCATAGACCTTGGAGTTCTCCCTTCCAGGAGTGGTGATGTATTGATGACATCCACAACATTTAAACCAAAGACACCTTAGTGTAGAGGGTAGATGTAGTAGAGACTTCATAAACCTAATTTAAACTTATTTCTTTTATCAAGGAATTCACGCCTTTCGATTGTGACCTAGCGGAGGCTTTCCAGAATGACCATGACCACACTACTTCCATCGAGCTCCACTTTGGTCAACACTCCCCCGTGACTCCACCTTGTTTCCTACCCGCCTTCTGCCATCATTTCGTTTCCCTATGCCCCTTCTACACCCTAGGCACCACCATTCACCCAGATCCTTCGTGGATTTGGAGATCTACTGTGTATCTCCAACTTCATCGCTCACCGGAGATGTCCATTATACCGCATATCCCGTCGACCCCCCCGCACCCCCAACGGGTCGAGGCAGTTTGCCATCGACTCATCTATCTTTTTGTGCAGGTCCCGTGAGTTAAAGGGCCCTATTTGAGGGGAGATTTCGTCAGGAGCACCTCAATGAAGCCTTGCCGGAGACATCGAACTCCAGGGCTCATTTCATGAGCGCTGGATGTACTTGGAGGTTCGGGGAGTTGCATAGCAGTTGCATAAGCATATCAAGCCAACCGGAGGTGTGCAAGGAGGTCGAAGGAATGAGCAGCACCGGATCGAAGCTCACCTTGGGAGAGTTCTTAACTTGTTCGTCCAGAGCCCTTCGCCACCGTCGGATCAAGAGCCTCCACCCAGATCGACCACTTATCGTTCGGATCAGAATGAGTCATCATCATTGATCTTCATCCGAAGATCTAATCTCCACTGTTCGCGGCAAAGGGGTATCATGTGCTGAGTGTGCGCTACGTGTCAAGTTAATCAGCCAGTGCCGCATGATGAAGCGACTTTAGGTGGTATTTTATACATCATACCCCCGATTTTTGCGCATTTTATTTTAGTCTTATATTTTATTTTAAATGCCTTGAATATTTTGGTAATATTTGCAACTAACCCCTATACTTCTTGCATAATACTATTAGGGGTCTTGACCACGTCACGTCACATGTCGTCCCACATGAGGTGGCTTTTTTGCACTGAAGTGCTGAATCTTTTTGTATTTCAATTTAAGACTTAAAGTTTTAATATTAGTTATAATATTCTGGGTATTTTTTAGAAGAGCCCTCACCTTTATTTTTAATTGCAATCATACCCTTTCTAGTTTAAGCATTTTTGTGGTTATTTTCTATTTATTAAAAATGTCATATGTGCTCAGAAATATATGAAAAAAAGGGTTCAATGTCTATTAGCATACACTTTCATGTTATAATCTTAGTTTTGCATTTTAGGTATTTTTTTTAATTATTAAAAATAATAAATAGCGAGGAAAGTCCCTATTTGCAATAAAAATACCCATAAAAATATAAAACCATTTTGAAAAATTCTAAGAAATGTATTTTATTTATTATAGTATTTTTATATCCAGATTAAAAATCCTTAAAAATAGGAAAAGTTGACTTAAAATTAAAAACTCCAAATCCTTTATAAAAATCTAAAAAATGCCAAAAATATTAATTTTTATTCTGTAATTTTCTTTAATATATATTATATTAGAAATTATTTTGAGAAATTTTGATTTTTTTGTTATTTTTAAATCTCAAATAAGTCCAGCTTATTTATTTAATCCCTATTTTGGGATATTTTTAATTTTAAAATATATGAATATTTTAAAAAATCACACAAAATAATATAAAAATATAAAAAAAAATTTAATTCTATAATTTTGTTAGTTGTATATATATTACCCTATATTGTATATATAGCTATATATATTCTTATATTACATATTAAAATAAAAAAGAAAATAAAAAATAAAAAAATAAAGAAAGTTAAAATAAAAAATATAAAAAAAATAAAAATTAAAATCCATAAAAAAATTATAAAAGAGAAACCCACATAAAATGGCAATAAACAGACAAGAGAAGAACAAGTTTTGGATTTAATTTCTGGATCTGTCATGTGTGCTCTAGTGTTCGATAATACATATACTTAAACCTATACACACTTGTTGTAGAGTTATAATAAATTTCAAATCCACAAATTTATTTGCATTGATACATTTTATTTATAAGTTAATTGTTGTATTAACGGTTTTCTTGAGCGATCAACTCAGCGACTGTTGATCCGCCTTGTGGGTTGATTTGACACGACCATCTCACAAAATCGTTATTTCAGGTTTGGGTGTTACACCTTACATATTTGAGAAACAAAAAAATATTAGTAAATAGACCAGTTTGACTCACTATTCCGTTGGATCTTGAACCGACAATTGGCCAACTAATCATTATTCAGTTGGTCACTCCATACCAACTAGCTGACCAAGTCTACCGATCATTAGAACATTGCATAGACACCTAATCGACCGGCTACTAGAACATTGCACAGACTTAATGAGAGTCCTATATCAACATGAAGTCTACTTTACATAGGAAATATCATAAATGACTTCGGAGATGTCAGAAATAAAAGAAATAACCTTAAAAAATCAATCGAGTGAGAATTATATTGTTATAAAATTGAACATAAAATGATAACTGATAGAGTTGTTCTGAGTTCAAAATAATGGAGGGATTAATTCAACTTGACACCATACACATAGTATGGTTTCATCCAGTGTATATGTGTGTGTGTTTCTTTGAAAGGTTGTGGAAGTAGGGGTGTCAAAAAATTCTCAAGTTTGATATTCGCTCAGATTAGGCTCACTAAAAGCTCGATTCAGATTCGGTTTGAAAATAAATGAACCGAACTTGAACACAAACTTGGGCTCGATTAAATAAATGAACCGAACCTAAAAACTATAGTTTCGTTGAGGTTCGATTCGTTAAAAGCTCGATAAACACACACACACACATACATATTTACAAATCCTTATCCTCATACGTGGACTTTATTTTGAGATAGTGGATTTTTTCCACGATAATCGAACTTTGTCTGAAGATAAGTGAATATTTGTAGAATAAGTAGGTTTTATCTCGATATAAAAAATCCCAAAGTAAATAATCATATTGTGGTTACAACATCCATCATCTATGTGTCTAGTTGTTTTCCCTTCTTTATCCTCAAATCAACAGAACACGTATAAACCTTACTTATCGCGTATTCTGTCATTATTCCTTATCCTCATCTAAACAGATATAAAAATATATTATAATTATACTTTCAAAGAAACGAATCCATATTAATATGAAATTTTCACAAGATGAAGAAGAAATAGATAACAAAAAAAACTAAATGAATATTTATTCAATTATAGACACACACATACACACATTTTCATTTCTTTTCTTTCACCCCCTCTCATTAGAATATTCTAAAGTTCGATGTCGCTAAGGTTTGATTCGATTAAATAGATGTCTGACTCAGATTCGGTTCGAAAATAAACGAACCGAGCCTTAACTTAAATTTAGACCCGATTAAATAAATGAACTGAACCTAAAAAATGTAGCCTCGCTCAAGTTCGATCCGTTTACACCCATGGAAGCATTCATTCAAAAGTCCCTTTTAACATTAACGGGAGATAAAGGAAAAGAAAAAATTTGAGAGATGGAAGAGAATAAGGATGAATCGCAAAACTAGAGGACAGAAACAACTTAGAGGAGATAAGAGGGAATGGGCATCACATAATAATATGAACCAAGGGAAACCAAAGGGGAGGCATACTGGAATTTGGAGCCACAACAGTTGGAGATAAGGAAGTGGGCTCCACACCTTCTCATCTCCAAGAACTACGGGATCCAATCCAATGCTCATCTGGTAGCCTCCCATTTTATTGGGAATTTTACAAATGCTACCTCAACTATGAGAGTGTTTAAAGTTAATCTGGTAAATTTAGAATCATTTGCATCCTTCTATTAGCTTTATTATATGTTTTATTTTTTAATGAGATGGACAACTTGGATGTACTGAAAAAGATGAAAAATATAGAAACCGTGGTTTCTTTGAAGGTGTCAGGATCACATATCGTCTTATCTTCTCACTATGGATGTATCCCCCAACCTATGGGAATTAGCCTTTGTAGAAAATTTATTCTACTTGGATTATCTTTTAGTAAGAAAAAAACAAAACTTAGGACAAATTTCTAACCTAGTATTATATCCATTGGGGCAACGCGTCGAATATCATATTCATCGTTATTAAGAAGAAAAAATAAGGGATATTTACATCCATAACCCTGAGTAATTTCGCAATAGCATTCATAACCCTGCATAATCGTGAATTACACGAAGAACCTCGAGTAATGCTTAACTCTTACATGACATAATCCTGTGTCAAGTTTCGTTTGCAATAGCCGTTATGTTTCACGTTTTTTGTTAAAAATACAAAAAACTCCTTAATATTTATTGTTATTTACAAAACATGCCATCCACACTCCCCTCTCCTCCCTACCGAGCACCTCTAGCAACCCCCCTCCCCCGCGTCGACGGACCTGCAAAAGCCCCCCTCCCCCGCGTTAACCCACCTGCACCGCCCCCGCGTCAACCTGCGTCGATGGACCTGCAAACCCCCCCCCCCCCTCCAGCTGCGTTAACCCACCTGCACCCCCCGCGTCAACCTCCTGCATCCGCCAACCACCGGAATCCCTTCCGCCCCTGCGACATAGCAAGCTCCGCCCCCAGCCCCTGCAGCGCCTCCCCCCACTGCTCCCCCAAGCTGCAGTCCCTGCACCGCCCCCACGTCAACCCCGTCCCTCCACCCTGCGTTAACCGACCTTGCTCCACCCCCGCATCAACCACCAAGCTCCAACCGAGCATCCCCCCTCCCCCCCCCCCCCCCCCCCCCCCGGCGTTAACCCACCCTGCACCGGCCCCGCCAACCACCAGCATCCCTTCTGCCCTCAAGACCTACAAGCTCTGCCCCCACCCTGCGTTAATCGATCTGCAACACCCTCGCGTCAATCACCTGCATCCCCCACCCACCCCTCCAAGCTCCAGTCTTATTGCTTCCTCCACTGCTCCTCTGCACTCGCCGCTGCCCTCCACCATCTTCCTTCCGGCCACATGCAACCTCGTCAACTGTTGTTCACCATGAGTCACGATGGATGGTTCAAGAGAAAGAGACGTGCTACTTATTTATTTTTTATTTAGATTAAATTCGAGCCGTTAGATCGTTAATTGGTTGGATTAACTCAATCATCCGGTTGAGTTAACGAAATAAAGTAAGGGAAGGTTATAGGTGTAAGACGGCACACTTATTGAAGGTCTTGAGTGTAATTCACGATTATGCAGGGTTATGAATGTTATTGTGAAAAACATAGAAGGGGGGATGAATTATATTTACCGCGTGGAGACCTAAAAAAATGAGTTTAAAGTTAAAGGTGTTTTGTCAAATTTCTCCTTCTCATTAATTACTCAGCAGGCGGAACTGCTTCCGCCTCTCTCTCGCACGGTAGCTCTCTCACCCTTTGCTGCTGCCAGAAGAGATGGAGTCCTCCCGCCGCATGGCGACGATCACCGGGCATCTCCGATCCCTCAATCTCCGGGGTTCTCCTCTCGATTTCTTTTGGGGGTTTATCTTGTTTCGATCATTCGTCTTTTCTTCTCACCGAAAGATGGTTTCTTGTTCCAAATTGGGGAGTGTTTTCATCGTTGTCGGATATATTAACCAAAACTTTAGGTATTTGTATGGGAGCTAAATGTTTCTGTGCATTGGACGGGAGCAGGAAGAGGGTCCCTTGATG
This sequence comes from Ottelia alismoides, assembly GCA_037367405.1. Lineage (NCBI taxonomy): Eukaryota > Viridiplantae > Streptophyta > Magnoliopsida > Alismatales > Hydrocharitaceae > Ottelia > Ottelia alismoides. The sequence goes on from JAZKJV010007000.1 coordinate 18,116, forward strand.
TCCCGGGCCAACTGCCGTGCCAAGGGAGGAGCGCCTGGCTTCAAAGTCGCAATCTTGGGTGCTGCTGGGGGCATAGGGCAGTCCCTCTCGTTGTTGATGAAGATCAATCCCCTGGTCTCTGTCCTGCATCTTTATGATGTTGTTAATACTCCTGGTGTAACTGCTGACATCAGTCATATGGATACCGGTGCTGTGGTAATATGTTTCTCTTCACTTGTAGTTCCATTATGCTAGTGGAATGGAACATTTTTCCTTTGATTATTTTAGGTATTACATCATAGTCAGCTTGGAAGTGTACACGGTGTAATTTGATGATTTTAGGAATTATATCATGGTAAGCTTTCTAATACTGATTTTTACCTCTGCACTTAATAAACAAGCACTTCAACCAAGCCCCTCTGACCGGTAGAACAATTAAGTCAGTTTTGGTGCTGAATGCCTACTAAATTACCTATGCAATGGAATTATGGCAATTACACTATTAGAAAGAGGCCAACAAATGTAACATGTGACTCGATGCAAAAAAATAAATTGAGTGTGGGGGTTTATGGTTTTTCTCCAAAGATGAGAGGTACATGGACAATTAATTGCTACATATTTACAAATTAAAAGTCGTTATGATATCATCTTATTAATTTTTATTCAATAAATGTTGAATCTGTCCTGGCATAAGTTACAGATGCTTCTGGATTTTGTTTTAAAATTTTCAGGAATACATCAAGAAAAATACATTGTTTTTATGAGGATGGGAAGTGTGTTTCATCGCACCCTGTTATCGATTAGTCTGAACAGTCAACGAAGCATGTAAAAAGTACAAATTCCTTAAATCGTAGCAAAAAATAATATATTATACCATCATATCATATAAAAATTATAAACTACTCCACTTCTACTCACTTTTCCAAACTTCAATACAATCACATCACAATAGCTACTCACTTTTTCAAATTCCAGTACAATTATATCACCCCAAACCCACTTCTAACCCACCCCCAGTTTAACCCTCTATCCAAAACATCAAAACAAAAAAACGGTTTACCCTCTACCAGTTTAACCCGCCTTAACCCGCCAACCAAACGCACCCTTAGGGCTTTTCTTTTGGATGTAAAGCCACTTAGCTTCTCAACAGAATTTTTGATATCAAAGTGCAAAGGTCAAGAAAACCCATCTTTATCCTTTTTTAAACTTCAAGATGAAACATATGGAGAATAACAATACGACATCAATTGTGATCAATATGTGCAACATGTGTATGAATGATGACCAAATAGAAGGGGAAGAATCTGATTGCTGGATATTTAATTAATTTCCAGTGGTGTCAGACCATTCACATTTCTGCGTCAGATAGGCAAGCTGATTCAAAAAATTACAATGCTCTTGATGATGCTTTGATGGCATACAATGAAAATTGGGACTTGCCATAGTTTTAGGTTATTGCTTCCTAGTCCTGGAGTTGTATATTTATGATACAAAAGGCTTTCTCCCCAACATAGTGCGTGTATATTAATACATCCTATGCTGGATTGATGGCTATCTTTGATATTCACAGATTTTGGTCAAGGTTCCGTGTTTACCTGGTCTGGTAATATTAACAACTGTGTGACTCAACAAAGACTTGGTGTTTGTGAAATCTAGGTTCGTGGATTTCTAGGGCAAGCCCAACTGGAAAGCGCATTGACAGGAATGGACCTTGTCATAATCCCAGCTGGTGTTCCTAGAAAGCCCGGAATGACGAGGGATGATTTGTTTAAAATAAATGCTGGAATTGTTCGCACTCTATGCGAGGGAATTGCAAAAAACTGCCCACATGCGATTGTGAATTTGATCAGCAATCCAGTGAACTCCACCGTTCCAATTGCAGCAGAGGTTTTCAAGAAAGCTGGCACTTATGATCCTAAGCGTCTCTTGGGAGTGACAAAGCTTGATGTAGTGAGGGCCAACACCTTTGTGGTATGTTTTAATTTGTTCTGTTCGTTTCAACTCGTCTCAAACATGAATTTATTTTAATGAGCATATATTGGTCAATTAATGAGGGAAATAAAACATATTGGTTTTGGTTGCACGTAAAATCAATTATATCTTATATTAACATGTAATTTCTTGAAAACCGCTTGTCTTATTTTGGAGGTTTTATCTTTCCAAACTTGAAATTTGCAGGCAGAAGTTCTTGGAATTGATCCCAGGGAGGTAGATGTTCCAGTTGTTGGTGGTCATGCCGGAGTCACAATTTTACCGCTTCTTTCACAGGTTAATATAAGCTTTTAGTCCCCTCAGAAAGTCTATTCCATCCCTTTCTTTGTTGTTTAAATGTTTAATAATCTTTTTTGTCCCTTTTATAAAAACCAATTTGGGCAGGTAAAACCCCCAAGCTCCTTCACAGTAAGTGAGATTCAATACCTCACTGATCGCATACAAAATGGAGGAACAGAGGTTGTTGAGGTAAGGAAAGGATTGTTACTGACTTCTGCATTGTCGTTCACAGTATTTTTTTTTTAAATCTTAAAGAATCTTTAGTGTCCTTTTCTCACTGTGGGGTTAAATTTGTCTACCATAAACCATCGAGGCATTGTATCATCCTGAATAATATCCGTATCGCTTTACAAATATTTGTTCAACCGTTTGATTGGTATCATGTGTTTCTGCTATGGCAATTTTTGCTAATGATCTCCGTTAGGTAGTAAATATCAAGTATAAATAGTTATATAACACAATCATAATAAACTGTTGTACTCCCAGAGAGTAGGGTTGTATACATGAAAATGTTGTTTCTTTACTTGGATTCTTTCCCACTTGCAATTTTTAAAACAATTCCTATCCTTGTGAAGGAAGGCCCAGTCTTCCCAGCGTTTATTCTATTAATGTGAAGTATTCTCCGATAGGAGATTGTGTCAATTGTCGCAAGGTTAAAATTTAAAAAATAAATCCACTGTGATTCTGCAATCATCTTTTTCTTAATTCAAGGAGCATAATTGGTATTTTACTCATTTTTATATTATTTTACAACAATCCCTTTTTGTCTAGGCAAAAGCTGGTGCTGGATCGGCAACATTGTCAATGGTTCATTCTTTTACAAATGCTTCTGTTGATTTTTATATTTACTATTCGCAGTTGCAACTAACTAAACACATGAAATAATACACAGGCATATGCTGCAGCCAAATTTGCAGATGCATGCTTAAGGGGATTGCGTGGAGATGCAGGCATTATAGAGTGTGCATTTGTGGAATCACAGGCACTTTCAAATTCATCCATTATGTTCTTTGTTTGTTTGGATCCTTGGGATTTTTCAATCAACAGTGGCCTTTAATACAGGTGACTGAGTTGCCATTCTTTGCGTCCAAAGTAAGGCTAGGCCGTGGTGGGGTAGATGAGATATTCCCTCTTGGACCTCTAAACGAATATGAAAGGTTTGTAGCCTGCAATCTGCTTATACTGATTTGAATCAAAGCATAGCTGATGCTTGGGCATATAGATATTTATACGACTATTTAAAAAGGATTATGAAAATGAGTTTGTAAAAGAAAAAATAAGAAGAAATTATTCTTTGTTTGCGGAACCGAAATTATGGTTTTATGTTTCCAACGTAAGCTGTTGAGCTCTCCAAGGATATTGCTTTTCTATGGATGGCCATCACTTATTACTGTTATTGCGCAGGTTATGTGAGTAAGTAATGGTTATCCATAGGTGATTATCAACAACAACCAAGTCATTTCATTGCTTCCTAACTGATTAATTTACGATATACCCTGGCACAGCTATGGCTTTTTTGGAACTAAGCCGGGGTATGACTCAAATTAGATCTCTTTGGAAGCAAAAAATCCATATAGCTGACCCAATTTAAAATTTTAAAGTGGGAAAAGAATTAGTTGTTGTTTGATCATCACTTATGGGATAACCATATTTACTTGCATAATGTGAGCAATAAAAGCAATAAAAATTCTTCTCTGACGTTTAACTAGATGCTGGCTTTTTAAGATGGCAAATTTTCGGCAAATACCAGTCTCATGTTCCCTGAGTACGGCAAAGTTGAGAATAACTCAGCTTTTGGCCACATTTTTGGAGCATGTGTAAGCTTGGTGGCATCCTGCCCTATCCAACATTGTTATTTGTATGCATTCCTTTACTTCTTGCCTTGATGTTTGAATTCTTGTAGATCTGGATTGGAAAAGGCAAAGAAAGAGCTAGCTGAGAGCATCCAGAAGGGCATCTCCTTTATAAAGAACTGATGCATACATAGAAAATTGCGTAATTATATGCCTGCCATCTCTTTATGTATACATCTACGGACACCTCGTCTATTGTCTGCGAGGAGCAGTCTTGCCTTGCTGTCGTATTACCTACTAAAACTTGTTCCTCACAGATATCTCCTTTTGGGGAAATGCCAGAATGGTGGTTCTGGATTTGTTATGCTAATAATCTTGATCTAGATGCTCCTATGTGTTATCCATCAAGGTATATGACTTTTCCTTGAAGAAATTGGTTGATACATGATTGAGAATCGGTATGTGCTTGTAATTGAAAATGCTTTCACTACATTTTTCTTGAAATAGTTTTAACTACATTCTTATCTTGTACTTGGACTGGTATTGAGTGGATGACAACATTTTGATAGTAGTGCAGATACAATAATTGTTTGTTATATGTCAAATAAAAGAATAGAGAAATGCTAGGAAGATGGTCCACTTCTGAAGGACTTAAGACATTGAGTATATGATGAAATGGATGGGTTTTTATATGCAAGATGGGTTGTTGTACAACCGCCATAGAGTATGTGTCTATGTGTACCATACACACTTGAGTTAAGGAGAGATATTTTGTGTGAAGCACGAAGCTCAATATTATCGATACATCTTGGAAGCACAAAGATGTATGCAGATCTTTGTTCTTACTTTTGGTAGCACAGAATGAAGGACGTTATCGAGTTTGTGAACTCTTGGTATATCATTTGATTAAAAAAAACTCTTGGTACACCAGTTAATGGGCAAAGGCTTCATATTGACGACCGTGTAGATTATTGCAAACGTTTCCAATAGTTGTGGAAATGAGAAAGCATTTTCATGGATTTCATTGCTACCTTATCACAGACCACAAATGTCAAATTTGGTTTATATAGATCATCTAACGAAGGTGGCATATCTCATTTCGATAAGGTTAAATTGCACTCCACACAAGATTCAAAATATCGATGTCTATATGGTATTGGTCGCTCAGAAAAGGTATATCTTGGGATATCAACGATATTGGTGGAGATCTCGAAAATAGCTCAAAAAGCATTTTTTTTTGCAAATGTCCTAGTTTTTAAGCAATAAATAACATGTAGATACACACTTATATGCAAGAGTTAGGTATATCTAGCATATCAATTTACGTATATTACTCATATCGTTGTTATTAATGTTGATTGTTGATTGTTGATTGTGAGAGATATTAGAAATGAAATAATGAAATCAACAACCTTTAAAATGCATCTTTCATTTGTAAAAATAAGTGTTATATGGATATTATAAATAATATGTCACTTATAAAAATAAGCATCAACATCTATCATTTTATAGAAAGTTAGAACTAACTATGTATGTGATTATCGTATAGTGTTTCATTCATAAAATTAAATGACAACATGTAACAAAAATAAAGCTTATTACTTGTCGAGATGATCAAATCCGTGAGTTATGAAGCGTGATTAATATGACCCCACCTTCTATGTCGTCACTCCTTGCGTGTTGTCGACTTTATGTATTCACAATAATTCTTTCAAGTCATGTAGGAGTTTGTAGCCTTGTAATCCATGTACATCCATGTTGAAAGTCAAGCAGCATTGGAGTCGATAAAATTAAATGACAACATGTAATAAAATACAAGCTTATTACATTTTTGAGATAATCGAAATGATGAATTATGACGTTGGATCCATATGATCTTCCCTTCCAAGTCGCCGCTCATAGGATGTTGTAGATTCGATGTGCTTATAATGATTCTTTCAAGTCATATAGGAGTATATTGATGCGACTCTATGTACTCACAAAAATTCTTTAAAGTCATATAGGAGTACATAGTCTTGTAATACATCACATGATGCATGTATTCATGTTCATTCATTACATCGTTGGAGCCAATATCAATGGTAGCACAACTTTCTCTACGGAGGAGGATGCATGGTTGAGGAAATCCCATAACTAGCATCACCGAAAATATTGATCTCGTTACAATAATGGTAGTTTTATTGGCTACCTTGATAGTTTCGATCGTTGTAATCATATCTATAACTATACCCATAAGATGGAGGAGTCTAAGGAAGAGAATGATGAAGGTACTCACGGAACATGCTAAATGATATGTCGTTATGCGATTTATATCCACCTAGAGGGCTTAATGTTAGTCCATCACCAAGATGTTAGTTTCCCGCATCAATACTAAGTGAACCCATCAAATCCTTGAAACTTGAAGTGAGATTTTGTGCGGTTTAAAAGTTTATTTTTATTGTCATTGTATTACACTTAATCTCGATAATTCAAATGAAATAATACTACACCACATCTAAATGATACTTAAAATGTAAAGTGGACAAGTCGAGGATCTATCCACAAGGACCTAGCATGTCAATCACAAATTTTCAATTGAACTCAATTTGATTTCTAATGCGAGGAAAATGCATCTTTGATTTTTTACTAAATGACCTTAAAGAAGGTGTGACCTATTTAAAATGATTTAAATGCTTCTCAATATCTATGAGATTTTTTGAATTTTTATGATTTTTTAAAGATCAATAAAAGATTGCGTGAGTTAAAGCATAAAGATTTCAGAAATCTAGAAACTAAAATGCAAATGGAACAACTAAATGAACTTGAAAATACTAACTCAGAGATACTCGCAATACTATAAAACACAGTAAAGTAATGGGCAAATTGCAATAAAGATATTCTGAACTAAAGCTAACACAACAATTCAACTTCTTTTTAAAATGCAGTTAAGTCCAAATCAAATCGAAAGTACATAATAAATCAGAGAGAATAAAAAAAGGAAAAGTGTGGAGTCTCTTCTTCTTTGCAAGGACATGAAGCCCTAGAAACCAAAAATGCAAGGGTGGCGCACGCGGAGTGCGATGGCACGATTGGAGGATGGAGGGCGTACGACTGGAAGTATGAGCACGCGCGTGGCTAGGCACGGGGGTGGCGTAGTTGGGCATTGGTGCACGCTAGATCGTGCGAGGGCAATGAGCGGCCTGGTGATGCGGATGGAACTGGAGGGGAGATGTTTTTGTAGTGTTGCTTTTGGTGGCCTGGCTTAGGCATCCCTTTGTATTGTTATATGCCATCTTATTTTTATGGAGTTTTTGTTTTGGATTTGGCATCGAGGTAGTACTGGTTTAATATTGACTTTTATATACAATACTAAGATTATTTGCTGACACATCTAGACCAAAGAGAATGTGTTGTATCATGAATCAAGTTATTTCATTGACCATAGATAAGGTCCATGCGGTGGCACTACTAAGAGAACAACTCCTCACCTCAATTGGATTGTGATAGTATTTGGCAAACCCAACTCAATAATGTGCAATTACTTAATATCCCATAAGAGTTAAAAGTGCTACTATTTACTTAGGATATCTAATTAAACTCATATGTTCATTCAGTGATAGAGTTAGCAGAAAGTAAAGGATCTATTAGCCTTTAAAATTATGGAAGAACTAAGTGTGTTAGGGTCAACTTAGTCTCAATCCATGATCTATGCAATAAAGATCTAGTTCCCAAAAGAAAGGAGAAAAATAGGAAGGACATATTTTTGATTTTTTTTTGAAAATATTTTTGCAGTAACTTTTAGACAGAGATTTTTAATACATCTTGCAAATTTATGTGATTTTTGGCTATGTAGTTTTTTTGAAAAATTTATTTGTTATTGAAAATAGGCATGCACTTTTGCAAACTATGATGATCATGAAAATATGAAAAATGTGCAGACAACCCCATGTTTATTAGAAAAAGCATGTCCTCATGGTAAAACAATGCATAACCCAAGAAAAGATCAAGAGATCGGTGGAGTGTAGTGATACAAGAAGGGGTCAACTTCTTTTTGGTGTTTTTTGTGGTTTTGCTAATGTTTTTGTATTTGTGATTTGCAAAGGGCTACCCTCATACTTATATAATGTAAATGTAAGAAAAATAAAAAATGCAGAGAAAAAAGTAAATAGAATGCAATTTGGAAAAAAGAGACATATGATTGATGACTCATGAAGATGAATGGTTCAAGAGTTATCAGTGTGGCACCAGTGTTAAATAGATGATTACTATGTTTAACAATGTGTGAAAAAAATGCTATGTGAGCGAATGACCGGTATTTTGAGTATGGGGGATCAACTTGAGTGACTAGGGGCTAGTTTGGTTGCTGGTGTACACCGGTGTACCCCTCATTCCAACCCTCCACACAGTTTACTATTCACAGGAGTACCCCAACCCAACCCAACCCTGTTACCAACTGGTCCTAGGTGCATTGGAGTTGAGTATATGTATAACCGGGGGGGGGGGGGGAGGGGGGAGGTCGGGATCGCAGTGAAATGAGAATCTCAAGATGGATTTAAAGGGTGAGGCTAAGGTTGAGGGGTTGATTGAAGAATGGTTGGTGAGGTGATTGAAAAGAGTGTGAGGGGTAATAGGTTGGTATGATGTTGTCCTTTATGGTGAATAGCAAATGGAGTGATATGATCGCTAAGGATGAGCCCGACCAAGGCAGAGCTAACATGGTTAGTAAGCACTCATTCCTATCAATGCTCAAATGTGATATGAAGGGTTAATCATTAACCATGATATGTAGATTTCTTGATGTTGAAAATCCCCTTAGTTTCTTCCTTATCTGCTTGACTTGTAGGCTTACAGAAGACATCTAAATAGGTATTCCATTCAACTAAACTTGAGTCATGTATATTGGGTCGAAAGTGGTTAGACTAACCTCTAGAGGATCCTTTATTAATTAGATTTGGATAAAATTTTCTTCAAGATCTAGTACGTCAAATCCTCACTCCAATTGCACTCTTCAATAGCATAGTCAATTATAGTAGGTATCACAAGATCTAGAGGAATTGATTCCTCATTGACCATAACTCAATTTTTTATTCTCCAATATTCAAAATGTGCTTTAACAGTGGTGGGGAACCGTCAAGATATGATGTGGGTCTAAGAATAAGGACTTGGATGGGTCTATATCAAGTACAGGAAAATTTGACTAGGAATTTTTGTCCTTGGACCGTGACAATCACACCTTCCAATAACCCTTTAAGACATTTACCGATCGATTAACCATTTGTAAAATCATCCTAACGGGTTTTAGCTCTCCAAATTTGTATTTTTCAGGAGTGTGGAGGTATAAGGTTGATCGACACTTCGATACCCAACAAAGTTCTCTAAGACCAGTTTACCAATTTCACATTTTAATAGTAGGATTCCAGGGTCTTCATCTTGGTAGGCAGATGGTGTGATATGACATTGGCCCTTGGTAGCATGTATCTCAGTCTCCTCTTAATTCTTTTTATTCTTTTCTTTAGGCCTCCTTTTTGGTGTGTGTTTATCCTTTAGAATTCTTGCACTTGTTCAGGACCTTTAACGAGTGGGAACTCAATTACAATGTCAGAAAATATTTTTTCCAACTCAGGATTGAGAATAGGTGTTCTAACATTTTTCGTGCGAAAAGCTTCAAGAAAGGAGATGGCTATGATGGGAGAGGAGAGGAAGGAGGAGAAGGTATATTAGTCTTTGCTTGGTCCTCTTCATTTTAAATATCCTCTTCATTCTCAACTTGGACCTTACCTGGTGTAATATTTTGTGGGATAATAAAGGTGGATGTGTTTTTTTCCATTTTGAATGATTAAGACATTGGCAATGGTTACTTCGATTTGGCAAGTTGAAAGTCACTTGATTTATGGTCGTTGCAGGATGTATTCTTGGTTGAATGTAAAAAACCCTTAATTTTTTAGCCATTGGATGGAATTATGAACTTCTGAAGTGGGTTAAAAAATCATTGGGGTTGGCCTTGGAATCCAGGAGGTGAAGTGAAAGATTCGATGGAGTTGGGGTGTGGAAGGATCCAAAGGAATTGACTATGAGTTTAGGGATTGCGACACTGATGAATCTCGTATTCATCATGCTAAAATTGGTCATTTAGGCTCTGTCCCCCCATCATCCACCTGTAATTAATCATTAATAGAGCATTATTAGCATTCATACATGTGTAAATAATACCTGCATTTCATCATGCATAAATTGCATTAAAAATCCCCACTGTAAATTAGCCCAAAAGCCGCTAACTTCTCACATTTTTAGTTAATTCATCCTAACTCCGATTGACCCAAAACTACTCCATTGTGTAGATATTACTAATCTTATAAAATTAAAAAATACAAAAAAAAATACTAACCCCAATAAGTGTCAAATAATCCCAAAGTCAAATTTCACATCTGACGGACTAAAATGAGCATATCTCCCACATACAATGTCCGATTTTGGTCTACTCACTTTTAAAGTACTCCACTTTCAAATACCTTCAAAACAAGACCAATTTCATAAAATTCGGAGCTCATATGTGAAAGTTGGGTTTTGGGCCTCTTTTGCGCATTTTAACTTTTTACTAATTTGACCTGAGATTTTATGTGAATAATTAACTCTTTTAATTTTATTTCTTTTTCATTTGTGGTCTTTGATAAAGTTTTAATAAGAATTGCAAACATTCAAATCAGATCAAAACTGAGATCAAAGAAACTAACCAAGTCCAAGTGTCCGATGTCGGTCTGCACAAAAGTTGTGCGTTTCTTACTTTTAATTTATTTTCCTAATTTCTTATCCTTTAAAAATCCAAAAAAATTAGATTAATGTGTAAATAATTTTCTTCTTATTTATCGTATTTTTTTAGAATTTTTATTCCCTCTAAAACCACCAAAAAAATTACAAATCTCAAAAATGCGGTTTTCGTACACATGGAAAGCCACCAAAATACCACTTTGCACAAGTGACCTCTTTTGCTCCTGGGCCCTTCATGAAAGTTGTAGATCTCGTCGAGATGAACAACTTTCGTGAAGAGAACTTTTCGATCCGAGGTCATCTTCTATCTCTTTTTCCCCTTCAAAGTTCTGAAATTTTTTTGGTACCACGTGGCAGCTCCAGGGCGTGCCACGTGGCACCCCGCCAATACACTCTCTCTCCAGGCCGCCCCCCGGGTCACGTGCTGGGCACGTGACCCTCTTCTTCCTCCAGCCCTTCACGCCCGCGCCCTCCCCCGCCGTTTCTTCTTCCCCTTGTAACCGCCGCCGCCATGGCGCGGCCATTATCACCCCCACCTCGCGCATCCTCCGCCCCCTCCGCGTAACGCCTCCGACCCACCTCCTATAAACCCCCTCCCCGTCAGCCTCTACAACCCATCCGCCATGCTCCGGAGGTGGTGACAGCATCTTCGCCGGCGTGATCCAGCAGCCCCGACTGCTGCCATTGTCGGAGGCGCCTGAGGTACCCCAGGTACAGCCCTTCGTCTCTCCGCCCTCGGCTGCACAGCAGCTCGCCGGCCACCTTGCACCCTCAGCCGGCCTTGCAAAGGCCGAGACCGCACCCGACCTCCCCCCCCCCTCGCCCCTTTTGTTTTTTTTCCTTTAACTCTGCAGGTACCGCCCCGCGAGGTCCCTTCGCCGGCCGAGCAGCGCCTCCACGCCTCGCCTCCGCTGCGTGAGGGTGCAGCCCAGGTACCTCCGCCTCGCCCGCGCCACCCAGGCGCTCCGCCCACCTCGTGCGGCGCCACTCCGCCAACCACCGCCTCGCGGCCCAGCCTCCTCCGCCGCAAGGCTCCACTCGCCGCCCCTTGGCCGCCGCGTCTCGCGCGCGGAGCCTCCTCCTCGCCTCCGACCAGCCTCCGCGCGCGGAGGTGCCACCGTGCGTGCTCGGACACCCGAGCCTCGCCGCCCCCTTTCCGCAGCGTACAGCTGCCGTTGGATCGGGCCTTCAGCCCTTGATCCAACGGCCAGGAGACGCCACGTCAGCCCCCCACGAGCCTCGTCCCCAGCCTCGAGGCTCGGGGCCCCCGAAGCGCCTCCCTCAACCACGTAGGATCGGGGCATCCGAGCCTCAGCTCCGTTGCCCGAGCCTCCGCCTCGTTACCGAGCCACAGCCTTGTCATCCGAGCCTGAGCCTCGGGACCCCGAGCCTCTGCCCCGGGCCCGAACCTCAGGCTCGGCCACCCGAGCCGCCCGCTTCTATCCAACCCGCCAGGCGCACGTGCTCCGCACGTGCGCAGTAGGAAAATTGCGCGAAAAGCCCTGGAGTGTTCCGAATTTGCAGATATACCCCCGCCAAAGGGTAAATTACAAAGAGACCTCCGCCGACTTTTTAGAAATTGCAGATAAGTCCTCCTAGGGACCATTTTGAAAGAATAATTTTATTATATTACATTTTAGTCCCTGGAATTTCTTTTAGCATATCTTTGTCATACGGACTCCGATTTTAGGTATAATATGTCGTTCGAAGCTAATTCCGTGCTCTACAACTTAGCATCAATTTGTGGACAGATTTGAGGTTGTTTGTTGATAATATTTATTTGAGTATATCTGTTGACATGTGTAGGCTTTATTTTGACATATTTGTGCCACAATCACCTTGGATAATTTGATGATTTCTTTTGCAGGAGTTCAGTTGAGGACTTTACATTGATTAACTTCTTATGCTCATTGTCGATAATTCCCACAATTTTAGTATTAGGAAAGAGTTAGATCAAAGATCAGGATATTTGACTCTTTACTTGGTTGATGAACTATTGACTTGGAGAAGACAACTTCCAGTGAATTTTTGACATAAATATCCATTGGTTTAGCTCTTTTACTGCAATTTGGATTTGATAGATATTTCTGGGTGTTAATTTTATTCGATCTGTGATAATATTTGATGATAATTGAAGTTGTTAATTGAGGATTTAAATCGAGTCGAGCAAAATCACAAAATCAAAAATTGAGGATTTGATAATATTCAGCTCAGGATCTTGTGATTTTGCTCGATTTAAATCCTCAATTAACAACTTCAATTAATCATCAAATATTATCACAGATCGAATAAAATTAACACCCAGAAATATCTATCAAATCCAAATTGCAGGTAAAGAGCTAAACCAATGGATATTTATGTCAAAAATTCACTGGAAGTTGTCTTCTCCAAGTCAATAGTTCATCAACCAAGTAAAGAGTCAAATATCCTGATCTTTGATCTAACTCTTTCCTAATAATAAAATTGTGGGAATTATCGACAATGAGCATAAGAAGTTAATCAATGTAAAGTCCTCAACTGAACTCCTGCAAAAGAAATCATCAAATTATCCAAGGTGATTGTGGCACAAATATGTCAAAATAAGCCTACACATGTCAACAGATATACTCAATAAATATTATCAACAAACAACCTCAAATCTGTCCACAAATGATGCTAAGTTGTAGAGCACGGAATTAGCTTCGAAACGACATATTATACGCTAAAATCGGAGTCCGTATGACAAAGATATGCTAAAAAGAAATTCCAGGGACTAAAATGTAATTATAATAAAATTATTCTTTCAAAATGGTCCCTAGGAGGACTTATCTGCAATTTCTAAAAGTCGGCGGAGTCTCTTTGTAATTTACCCTTTGGCGGGGGTATATCTGCAAATTCGGAACACTCCAGGGCTTTTCGCGCAATTTTCCTACTGCGCACGTGCGGAGCACGTGCGCCTGGCGGGTTGGATAGAAGCGGGCGGCTCGGGTGGCCGAGCCTGAGGTTCGGGCCCGGGGCAGAGGCTCGGGGGTCCCGAGGCTCAGGCTCGGATGACAAGGCTGTGGCTCGGTAACGAGGCGGAGGCTCGGGCAACGGAGCTGAGGCTCGGATGCCCGATCCTACGTGGTTGAGGGAGGCGCTTCGGGGGCCCCGAGCCTCGAGGCTGGGGACGAGGCTCGGGGGGGCTGACGTGGCGTCTCCTGGCCGTTGGATCAAGGGCTGAAGGCCCGATCCAACGGCAGCTGTACGCTGCGGAAAGGGGGCGGCGAGGCTCGGGTGTCCGAGCACGCACGGTGGCACCTCCGCGCGCGGAGGCTGGTCGGAGGCGAGGAGGAGGGCTCCGCGCGCGAGACGCGGCGGCCAAGGGCGGCGAGTGGAGCCTTGCGGCGGAGGAGGCTGGGCCGCGAGGCGGTGGTTGGCGGAGTGGCGCCGCACGAGGTGGGCGGAGCGCCTGGGTGGCGCGGGCGAGGCGGAGGTACCTGGGCTGCACCCTCACGCAGCGGAGGCGAGGCGTGGAGGCGCTGCTCGGCCGGCGAAGGGACCTCGCGGGCGGTACCTGCAGAGTTAAAGGAAAAAAAACAAAAAGGGGCGGGGGGGGGGGGGGGGGGGAGGTCGGGTGCGGTCTCGGCCTTTGCAAGGCCGGCTGAGGGTGCAAGGTGGTCGGCGAGCTGCTGTGCAGCCGAGGGCGGAGAGATGAAGGGCTGTACCTGGGGTACCTCAGGCGCCTCCGACAATGGCAGCAGTCGGGGCTGCTGGATCACGCCGGCGAAGATGCTGTCACCACCTCCAGAGCAATGGCGGATGGGTTGTAGAGGCTGACGAGGAGGGGGTTTTATAGGAGGTGGGTCGGAGGGCGTTACGCGGAGGGGGCGGAGGATGCGCGAGGTGGGGGTGATTAAGGCCGCGCATGGCGGCGGCGGTTACAAGGGGAAGAAGAAACGGCGGGGGAGGGCGCGGGCGTGAAGGGCTGGAGGAAGAAGAGGGTCACGTGCCCAGCACGTGACCCGGGGGGCGGCCTGGAGAGAGAGTGTATGGCGGGGTGCCACGTGGCACGCCCTGGAGCTGCCACGTGGTACCAAAAAAATTTCAGAACTTTGAAGGGGAAAAAGAGATAGAAGATGACCTCGGATCGAAAAGTTCTCTTCACGAAAGTTGTTCATCTCGACGAGATCTACAACTTTTATGAAGGGCCCAGGAGCAAAAGAGGTCACTTGTGCAAAGTGGTATTTTTGGTGGCTTTCCATGTGTACGAAAAACCGCATTTTTGAGATTTGTAATTTTTTTGGTGGTTTTAGAGGGGAATAAAAATTCTAAAAAAATACGATAAATAAGAAGAAAATTATTTACACATTAATCTAATTTTTTGGATTTTTAAAGGATAAGAAATTAGGAAAATAAAATAAAAGTAAAAAACGCACAACTTTTGTGCAGACCGACATCGGACACTTGGACTTGGTTAGTTTCTTTGATCTCATTTTTGATCTGGATTTGAATGTTTGCAATTCTTATTAAAACTTTAATCAAAGGACACAAATGAAAAAGAAATAAAATTAAAAGAGTTAATTATTCACATAAAATCTCAGGTCAAAATTAGTAAAAAGTTAAAATGCGCAAAAAGAGGCCCAAAACCCAACTTTCACATATGAGCTCCGAATTTTATGAAATTGGTCTTGTTTTGAAGGTATTTGAAAGTGGAGTACTTTAAAAGTGAGTAGACCAAAATCGGACATTGTATGTGGGAGATATGCTCATTTTAGTCCGTCAGATGTGAAATTTGACTTTGGGATTATTTGACACTTATTGGGGTTAGTATTTTTTTTGTATTTTTTATTTAATAAGATTAGTAATATCTACACAATGGAGGTAGTTTTGGGTCAATCGGAGTTAGGATGAATTAACTAAAAATGTGAGAAGTTAGCGGCTTTTGGGCTAATTTACAGTGGGGATTTTTAATGCAATTTATGCATGATGAAATGCAGATATTATTTACACATGTATGAATGCTAATAATGCTCTATTAATGATTAATTACAGGTGGATGATGGGGGGACAGAGCCTAAATGACCAATTTTAGCATGATGAATACGAGATTCATCATACCCCTATACTTAGACCATGCTCGTCCCCGAGCATGAATGAATGACTTAGTTGAATACATCCCTGACTGTGCATGTGAATTTTCAAGGCTTAATTCATATAAGACCCTTAATTTGAGTGATCCTAAAATTCTGGGCTCAACCAGGCTTTAATCAAAAGGTATCCAACTTCTCTAATTTTCAGACTCTCTGTTTGTACATATAATATAAGGATATGATTTTAAGTGTACTGCATTTCATGAGAGTCGAGTCGGGGCATCACTCAAAGTTCCAGTCCCAAAGATCCTCCTCTAGACCTAATCCTCAACACTAGAGAATAAGTCTATTCTTGCTTCAGTCAACCGTCTCATTAGTTTGTCAGACTTGAAAGTGTATATGGACGGCCAGTTGATGGAGGGCATAGGATTGTGTCTAATTTTCTCTCCCTTACATTGGAACAAGGTGCCTCTCGAGTGCCTTATTACTCAACACCAGTATATTTTTATTTTGTTGATCAATGTGTCCGTCAAGAGAATTTGGAGTCGTCTGCACTTGTTTTTCTGGGAGTACACCGGGGTGTGTCTCTTTTGAGTATCTAAGATACCTTCGACACCCAGACTTGTATCGCTTACGATGCAGAGCCCTTTTATGGTGTCAGCCCGACTCCTTGGTCCTAATTAGCGCTTGGTCCAAGTGGACACTTTGAAATGTTTGGGAGCGCTCGCCATTGGTGGAAGCTCATTTGGAATTTGACTTTGGATGATAGAGCTTTTCTTTGACATTTCTCTCTCTCTTTTTTTTTGGGCTAGCTCCACTGCTTTTACCAAAAGTTGGCGCACACTGATCAACAATTTTCCTTAAGTTTCATCACACCCTGGCACTTAGGTCAATATCAAAAAGATAGCATATGAATCTTGTTCACATACTGGCTAGTGTTTTGCTGACACTCAGGTTTTCTGAAGCCTTCATTAACTTTATCTCATCCTCGAATATCATCAGACCGGATCTAGACTCAAATCTCTAGTCCTAGTTCCTCAAGTGATATCTCAACTCATCTCATCAATCATGCAGTTGTGGGAGTGATTGTGCTGATCATATTCTTTTTGAAGGTAGAGATGAAGAGTGCAATATAGCGCTCAAATCTTTCAAACTAGGGAAGTGTGGATTATTAAGTTCAAAACCCTAATGACTAAGGCAGGCTAACGCAGAATCTCAAGATCTCAGAAATCAAGTGTCCTCAAAAATCCTCAAGCCTTGAGTGATAGTGAATGTGTCAGGAATATATCGACCAAGGGATGCATGAAATGCTTGATGAAATGCAAGAAGGATTTTTTGGGGGTTTTTATTTTTTGTTGTTTTTTTTGTTGTTTTTGTTGTTTTTTTTTGAAAAACAGGTATTATACACACTACTTGTACCCATCCTCGATGTTAGATAAAATCGATTAAAGTACGGGCTATGGATAAAGTAGATAAAATATATACAAATACACCCCCCTATACTTAGCTTGTGCTATGTCCCCATGGCACAAAGTGAAATGTTGACATAGCTCGTACTAAATATAGAGGGATTAAAAACAAAAGAAGAGAAGTGATGTATAAACAATGGTAGCGGTCCCCCTATACTTAGGTTCAGGTCAGCCTAAGTATAATCGGATAAATACAGAAGGGGAACCGGGTAGATTTGCGGATGTACAAGATCAAGGAGGTTTGCGACGGACCTTCTTGCGGGAGTGTGGAGGGAGATAGTATGGAGATGTGGAGTGTGATGAAGAGGAGGCCGATGAAGAAGACCAGCCATCATCGGAGTCGTCCTCAGGAGAATAGTAGTGGTCTGCAGAGGATCTCCAACTTTTGTCGATCAGAGGTAAGTGCCCTTGGATCAGAGCTGTACCTATTGCACTTATCTGATGAACCACATCATGATCGGACGAGGACTCGTCAGAAATCACCTGATGTGTAAGGTCAAAGGTGACTTTCTTGGTCGGTTTGTTTCCTTGAGAAGTATTGGGAGGAAGTTGGACAGTCTTCATCTCCCTGTCTTGAGTAACCAATGTGGCATTTGTGAGTTCCTCATCAGATGAATCCCCATAAAAGTCGACCAATTCTTGAAGGGTCATGCACCGCTTCGGTCGAGAGAGATTGTTCCTTGTGTTTCTGTGGTTTAAGGCTGGGGGCGCTGATGTCACCTTCGTATGATCATGAATTTTGGTGACATCGGATGTTTCCATAGTCGGGTCCTTATATGGTTCAAGTATCTCATGAATTACTGCCGATTCAAAGATTGGACCACTCAAATAATCGTGGTGATCTTCAAAAATATGGTCCAATTCTTCAGAAGCTCCAAAATCTTGAATTTTCCTAGGAGCAGTGATAGGGTGGTGAGAATCCAAAGTTGTTCAACAGTCAGTTTATTGGGTGACTCTCCTATTGTTTTTATCAGTGTGTCATGCGGAGATGTCTGATAGTGTGAAATATCCTGATCATAACTGTTGGTTTCAAGTTGGTTTTCCTCAGAGCCGGATGTGTCATTAGGTTCGTGTTCATTGTGGTCCGAGTTCGGGAACTTGATTTCCTGAGTCTCGCAATCGACGATCGCCTTAGCGGAGGCTAAGAACGGCTTTCCTAAAATAATAGGAGACTCAGACATCCTTCCGGGGTGCTCAATGTCAAGGACAATAAAGTCCACTTTGTGTTTTTCCCCTTGGAAATTTACGACGACAGAAACGATCCCCCGCGGTCTTTTGGTAGATCGATCGGCTAATTGAACGATCACCCTAGTCTTTTTGAGTTGTCCGAGTTTGAGTTGGTCAAAGACGGACTTGGGGAGGATGTTTAATGTGGAGTCGTCGTCTAACCGAACATGAGTGAATATAGAATCCTCAATTTCACATGTGACCCGAGTCAACCGCTTGACTTTGCGGCTTTTGAGTTTATGATTCATCACCAAAGAACTAGCCATAGATATGACATGATATTCAGTCCTGGATCGTTTCTTGCCCGTCTTTTTGGGTATCAGTCGACTCTTTACAAATCTCTTAAGATCGGGCACATATTCTATGGCTTTGATTAATGGAAGCTCTAAAATCAGACTCTTGCAAAACGCTTCCATTTCAGAATTGTCCAATTTTTTTGAATTTTCAAAATTTTCAATTTTTTTGGTATTTTCTGTAATATGGTCAGTCGGGGGGTTAGAGGTCGGTGGTTGTGTCTGATTGTGATGATCCAGTGGTTCGCATGGTGGTGGCCTCACTTCTTCTGAATTTTGCATTGACTGGATGAGATCATATATTCTCATAGTTAAAGTGTCTGCTCTATGATTAATTCGAGCAATCTCATCCTCAAACATCTCATGACTAGTGATGGAATAATCAGTCTCTATGTGTCGTGAATATGGCATGTAACCTCTAGTAGAGTGTTGATTGTTCATAAACATTCTAGTCTGGTCATGAGTTGTATTTCCTTGACTTTGATTTTCTCTTGGATTGTCGAAGGAAAATTGATTATACTCAAGAGGATAGTCATCTTGAGTAGAGGATGGTTCAAGAGGCTGTGAGATCCTAGTGACCGGAAATTGCGTTCTACTATCAATAGCGGTCAATCTATTGTTCATCCTCGATTCTGGTCTCTCTCTCGTGTCCATAAAATTATCAGAATGTGAGAGAGGGCTAGTCCAAGAAGAAGTGTGGTCATAGGGTGGGATGTATGGGTGGGAAGAGAATGATGGCTGCGGGGAACCTGATTTGAAGAGCAGGCTCCCCTGAGGAGTGTGAGAAGAAGAATATCGGGACATGGTCGTGGAGATCGGGAAAGAAGACCACTGTGCCGACATCTTGTCAAGAGGGATGGAATGATCAGCGAACCTCGATTTTCTTGCGATTGCAAGGTCTTTTACGCACACAAATCAAACACAAAACAAACACGTTGATTCACCCACTCAACACTGGTGAAGGCACGTTAGGGTTCGGCCGCTTATCTTTTCAATTTTAATTTAATGACAAAACAATCTTGCAAATTAAGCGGAGCTGTTAGGTACTGAAATATTTTCTCAAAGTCTGTCCCGAGTTCGTACAACTAGTTGCATCTACTCTCAGCCAGTATAGGTGGAAGTACGGACCGTTTAAATGGCTACCCGTGTTGCTTGAGGACGGTGCCTTCCGCGGTGTCCTCTAAACCACCCACTCTGCTAAGGAAGTCGGACCGTAAAACGGCTACCCGAGACCCTCACTGAAAAGTAGCTAATTGTTTTTAAAAACAGTAGTCTTTGTGAAATTTTCTCAATTTTGGCTCTATCCTAAGTGTGCGATCTGGTCCTTAGAAACAATGAGTGGGTTTCTCTCCACCAAACACAGGTTAATTTTAGGTCAGTTTATTTACAGTCACCTTAATTAGCAGTCCCTGGTTTTAAATTAAGGTTATCACTTTAGTTTAGGTGAGCACAGAAATTCACGCCTAACGAGCAGTCCCAATTCCGTTAATTCCTAAGTTGTAAAACTTGAGGAGGGAGAATCGAAAAAGCCAATGCAAGCGTAAATCAATGATGCATGCTTAAGAGAAGGACTTACAGTGAATCCTCGCGTTCTTCGTGCGGGATGCAAGACAAGGAATTTTAAATTTACACTAAATGATATGCACAGATGAAAAACGCCCTAAACAGATAGTTCTATTAGCGGGAAGAATTGATTAAAAATTTGGCTAATGTTGAACGATCTATAGTGCGTATAGTTAGTGAATGTGTGGCCTAAGAATTACGAGCACAATCAAATAATAAACAAGCAAGCGTATATGTGCCTAAGTCCTACGCCACTCAAGTCCGGGTCCCAACCACGCAGATGGGGTTGAAACAGACCCGACACACCACAGAAGTGTTTAGTCTGAATTATTACAAGGGTTCAAAGAGAGGGACCCTGAGAATATTGCAGAAAATTAAATCTATACTAAGATTTCTCTCAAAAAATTCAATCTTCCTTGCAGATCCTTGATGAATATCCAAAATTCTGCTCCCAGAAGTCCTGCAAAGAGAGAAATTGCGGTTAGTATATGAAGTTAGAGAGAAATGCAGAATAAAATGCGAAAAAATGACACAAAAATTAATTTCACAAAAAAAATCAATTACAAAAAATGATTTAAAACCCTAAAAATTCGCCGTCCCCGGCAACGGCGCCATTTGATGAACGTCAAATTTGCCTCTTTAATTATCGGTAATTGGCGTTGGTTCTGCTGTGGTTGAGGTTGCGGGTTCTGATAACCCGTGCGATAATGCTGCCTCTGCTGTAGTTGAGGCTGGTAGGTGGGCTGGGCTTGCGGTGGACGAGGATTTGGAGTAGAGTTTTGGCCTGAGCGATTGACTGGTTCCAAATTGTACCAGACTCCATTTATCTCCGTGACCTGTGGAGGTTCCTCAAAATCAGTCTGAGCGGAGGTTTCATCAGTTTGAGAGGACAAGACTTGGTCTCCACCCCAATGGCTATGTTGCCCTACCCCTTGACCTTGAATGTAGTGAATTTGGTGTATGGGTGCGGGGGGTGCAATCTTTGATACCCTGTCAGCCAATTCCTCCATTTGTTTAGGCAATTTGGCCAATTTCTCCATATCAGATGATTTATGGATCTCATCCACCTTTTTATAAATCTGCTCAACCATAGTTAGCTTATCAGCTATTATTCCCATGAGCATTGTGGTCGGTTGTCAGATTATTCACCATCTTTTTGGAGCCGGCTATGTAAGCCCGGCTGGTGGTTTGTGCACGGCTAGACTCAGCCAGTCTTTCGAACACCTTGTATACGGTGTCCTCGTGGCGTCCCATGTAGCTTCCTCCGCAAGATGCACTAACCAACCCTTGAGTCTCAGGGTTCAGCCCGCTCACAAGACACCACTAGGGGGGTGATAGTATTTTGAGACATTTTTTATTTTTTTTTGCGGATAACCAACAAGCACAGAATATTCAGACAATCAAGCCAATCAACAATCTGCACCGTATTTTTAATGTGGAAGCCCACCTAGGTAAAAACCAAGACCCGAGTCTCTTAATTTGTGATTTCCCGATTAGCTAAGTTAATCAATTGCTTTACTATAAAGATTTTGAGATATTTATGCAGATATCTCAATTGTTTATAATGTGTATAGCTTCGCAATCACGGATCATACACCAAGATCAACACTACAGATTGCACATTGTAGCATATGTAGAAGAACAAACGAGCGTTTACTTTCTTCTGACTTTCCTTGAGTAAGCAAATCCTGTACATCCAAGCACTTCCTGGAATCTTGAAGATCAAATACCAACAAGTTCCTGCAGAAGATGTTAACAAAGAAACATATATATTTTGCAATAGTCTTTTATTTAACGACTATCTTTTTCATAGGTATCAAGAATAATTCTCAAATGAAAGAGTACAAATATCTAGTATAAACAACATAATATAATTGCATATATATTCACAAATATAAGCACACCAGTTATATCAAAAGTAGGATATGTGAATATGCAATAATAATTCATAGAAAAGATATCATTGGTCTTGAGAAGGTTGTCAAAAGTGTTCTAGCTGCTATCAAAAAAGCTTGAGCACTAGCAAGCGATCAAACTCTTCTGATTAAATAGCTTTCAGATGGAGCTATTTATAGACAATATTCTTAGTGAGATATTGAATGAATTGAAGGACACGAACGAGAACACTCGAGAAAACACTCATATAGAGCTTCTAGCTTTTCTAACGAGAATAGGAGTGAATACTTGAATGACATATACTCCAACAATGAGTATGAGTTCTCTTATATAGGGGTCCAGGAACATGGCCATTGGAGACAAAATAAGCAACAAATCAGTGAAGATTTGGCTGGAATGATCGATCTGTCAAAAGGTATGATCGATTAGATCAATATAAATGATCATGTCAACAAGTATGATCGATCATCGCATGATTGTTGGTATAGTGTTCAAAATACGATTGATCAACAAAAAATTATGACGAGCAAGAATGATCAATCAAACAAAATGATAGGTGAGGGATGATTGATCGTAAAAATATGATTTATTCATTTCTCATTTATTCATTTTGGGACCTATTTTGTTTTTCACTTTTTATACCTCAAATAAAGAAACTTTGTACATGAAAGTTGTCAATAAATAATATATAGAGAAGATAAAATGATTTCATATAAAAATAATATACAATGTGCAAATTATACTCTGAATAAGATTCCAAAATCCCAAAATCCCAAACCCATATCTCTTCAAATAAAAAATCAAAATGTATAAAAATCACTCTAATTATATATATTTTAATAAGCTATTTAATGAAGGTGGCTTCACATTTTTTAGAGTTAGTATGTGAAAGTTACGTTTTGGAACCCTATTTGTACCATATACTTAATAAACTACTCATTTTATTTATTCTTTATTATTTTTGTAATTTTATATTTTTATAATATTGTAAATTATTCATAACACGTGTACATATTAAAAACTAGAATAAAAATCATAAAGAAAATACAAAAATAAAAACAATGTACAAAAATACATAGATAAATACATGTACTTATACCTATACAATTTGTACCCCGAGTTTAAAGTATACAAATGACACCAGAAAAACATAATAGGAAATATATCTGCATACTTAAAAATAAGTTGTAAAAATATAAAATAAGATAATAAAATAATAAAATCAAAAATACAAAATAAAAATAAAAATATACAAAATATAGATGAATATACCTATAAATACACCCCTAAAAATTAACTTGTAATAAATAAAGCCAAATAATAAATAAAAATCATATTAACACAATACATAAAATAATAAATATTTTTAATTTATTATAAAAAAAATAATAAAATCATTTACTATTTTTAATTAAATATTTTCGAATAAAGGGAGCTCTTTTATCATGTAGCAGTCTGACGTGGCCCAATGGCCTTCTTGGGATTGTTGACCATGGTCAACTCCCCATCTTTCGTCTGACTTCTGTTAGAACTCTTGAGCGGCCCGCCTTCTTCAATTTCTCTAGACCGCCTTGTTTCTCCCGTCCACCTCAAGCTCTTCATGGATCCCATTCCCATCATGATCTTCTCTCATGCCAGATGTTCAGATCCTTGTGATCTTCCTCGCGCATGGCGAAAATTCACGTCAAAGTTTGCCAGAACTCCATGTCTATAAATAAACCGTCGGGCCTCCTTCCCTTCTTGATCCCTCCTGGAGCCCCTGATTGAGTCTAGGTGTTCGTGAGTAGAGGTCAGGTGATAACTGAGTCTTCCCCAACATCTGGAGTACGTCGCAGCAAGAAGAGGAGGAGGTCCACGGCGAGCTCTGGCCACCCTTCTCCTTGAGCCCTCTCTCATGTATAAGAGTTGCTTTCTTTCCTATTTTAGGTAGCTTTGATTCCTGTATTGCAATTCTAGTCTTTAGTTTCACATTTTTATAAGTAGTTTAGAGTAGATTAGCCAAATACCCTCGTCAGAGCTCTTGAGATCCGACCTGATTTTACAGAGATCTGACCTATCTCCGACCCCCTCATCACACCACTAACTTCCCCTGCACCTTCATTATCTAAGCCAACCACCTGACCAACCGGATCAACCCTCGATCTGCGAATATAAGGTCCAACTCCGCCTCTCACTGGACCTTCGTCGTTAGCCTCCATTCATTTGCAGAACATCTTCAAATGGGTCGAGCTTCATCATCTCGGACCCGGTAACACTCCCGTGCAGGTCCCAAGTTGAATAGGGCCCTATTGGGGCTTAATAGACTCCAGGTTTGACCCCCCAGGTGTCCGAAGCTCTATCGACTTGCCAAGACTCATCCTTGGGTCCTATACCTTGTGAGAGGTACCATTGGACGTGGATCAACAATAGGAACATGGAGAAAATCCCAGCATTGCAGGAGGAGCCTCGGAGCATGAGGAATCAGAGGAATAAGGAACACACTCATGTTCTTCCCTATTCTTGGAGATGGACCCAACACCGTTAGATGGAGCCCCCTCTCCAGATCACACCAATGCATCGGATCTTCCAAAGCACAGACCGTTCGATCGCAATCTGCGATCTACTCTCAGGCATCCAGATGCGAAGGGGTACCAGCCGTGTAGATGATGCCACGTGTATAAGTTATATTTTTTTAGAAAAATTGCAAGTATGCCCCTGATGTTTATTTTATATGCAAAATACCGTTCCAAGCACATGTAATTTTGGTGCTTGGATATCATTTATTAAAAATAGCATCAGTCATCCTAAACTTATGCAAAAATAGTGTTAGATATCTTCTAACATGTATTTTAATGCTCCATTTTTATTTAGCATTTGTATCATTTTAACTATTTATTAAAAATGACATGAGCATGTTTTTACCTATGTTTGTATTATAAAATACCAAAAAATATAAAAAATTTTAAAATTTTAAAAAGAAATTATATGTTATCTATTTTATCATATTTTAACTCCAGACCAAAAATCCTTAAAATATAAAAAGAAAAGACTAAAAATATAAAAAATCCAAAAAACAATAAAAAATATTAAAAATCATTTAAAAGTCCAAAAATATTTTTGTCTATTTTATGAATTTATTGATATTATTATATATCTATTAAAATTAATTTGAAGAATTTTATACATGTTTTTCTATTTTTAATGTTCATGTCAATTATGGCATAATATTTAATCCCTGATTTGGGACTTTTTAAAAAATGCATAAAATTAGTAAAATTTCCAGAAAAATTGTAAAATATTATAAAATATATAAATTCCAAAAACACTTTAATTTATGAATTTTATCTATTTTTACTAGTATTTATAATTATATTACTCTATACGGCATATGTAGCCTTATATATTCTAGTATTTATTAAAAAAGAAAAAATATATAAAAATATAAAAAAGAAAATACAATATATATTAGAAATCTAAAAAATATACAAAATTAAAACCCTGCAATATATATGTATAAAGTACATGTTTGTACATAATTTACAATTATTAACAATAATCATAAGCTACCAATTTTGCTCTCTGTGGTTCGACCTTTACATGCTTACTTGCTATACACTTAATTTTGTAGAGAATAATAGATTTTAACTCCACATTTTTATATTTATTGCTTGATTCATATTGTGGATTAATTATTGATTGATCATGGGTTTCTTGAGCGGTTAATGCATCGACTAGATTCCTCACCTTGTGAGATTTCTAAACCCCCTCTAAAACCGTGTTCATCACCAGGGTAAGGTGGTAATTCATGTAACCCTACACATTGTCAAATAATTATGGAGAAGGAAGAACAAGCATCGGAATGAAGCCGTGGAAATGAGGCGTTGAAGTAGGCAAAACAGGTCTACCTATGATGTTAGAGGTTGGGAGGAGTTTCCTCCGAATCAATAATGAAATGCATCACTTCCACTCCAAAAGGACCGACTCGAGTAATACGAGATGAATCATGAGGTATGATCACAGAGAAATGTGAAATAATGTGAGTGACCAGAAAGCCAACAATGCCATATCCCTAATAATTTGGGAACGTGCTAGTGATGTGGGTATGTACTTTTCTTCAGTAGTCGATATTGCACTACTTGTTTACTTTTTGGAAAATCAAGATATAAGGGCATTTCTCGTGAATTGGCCAATGCCACTTGCACTTTTTCCGTCCATGCGACTACCGGTATAATCTACATCACTGTACGCAACTAAATATATGCAATGCATTTTCGGATAAAACAAAACTAAATCTTTTGTAAAGACAATATAACAAAAGTTTTTTTTATAGCTTTTAGGTGACTTCCTTTTGGTGCAATCTGGAAACATTCATCTAAGTAAGTACTGAAAAATATATCGAGTTTGATTGTAGTTAGATAGGGTAGAGATCCAATTGTACCTTAGTACAATCTCTGGTCGACATGCTTCTCCAACTCGTCTAGGTTGAGGTACGTCGTTGGTGCTATCATTATAGACTTCCCCAAACAATTGTCAAAACCAAACTTTGTGAGCATCTATTTCGTGTACTTTCGTTGTGAAAAGAAACTATGGAACTTGATTTGGTTGACCTTCAACCCCACGAAGGACTCCAATTCTCCCATCATGATCATCTCGAAGTAGTCCAGCATATCTTCGAAAAAAACTCCTTGCTAAGAATCGCAAATAATTAAGTAATCCATGAGAATCACTATTTTCAAGTGCAATAGAAGGATATACTTGAGCATCTTCCTCATTTTCTAATTCTTTCAGTTGAGGATTCTTACTTAACTACTTTCATGATAGTCATTTTTTTCTTAATGAAGAGTCTATAAGCTTGTTACGTAAAGAATATCTTAGGAAGATACATTCTTCATTCTTTGGATCAAACTTATAAAAATTTGTCTTTAGTGTTAAAAAGATAATATTTGCTCTCGAAACTCAAAATAGCCTATCCTTGGTTACTGCCCGTAGTAGAGTTCAAAAGTTTTCTTTAGTACTCATCGGATTAAAATCTTGTTTAATATATAGCAGGCCATATGCACAGCTTCTCCGGCATGCATTCCTGAAGAGTGTGATTCTTTTCCTCAAATACTCCTCATGCGGGCGCATTCTTGAAGAGTGTGATTCTTTCCCTCAAATACGTCATTCTGAGCTACTATTCTCAGTGTAGAAAGTTCATGCTTGATCTCATCCTTAGCACAGTGGTCAAAAAAACTTTTCATTCTCGAAATCTCCACTATGATCACTTTTTAACTTAGTGATGATAGATCCTTGTTCGTTTTGAATATGTTTGGCTAGCTTCTCAATTTCAGAGAAGGATAAGTAGTTGGAAGAAATGGACAAAACCTAATGAGAAGTCATCTAGTATGGAAAAACAATAGCGACACCTACTTAAACTTTCGGATTTTGTGGGTTCAAATAATTCTAGGTGTAAAACCTTTAAAGGCCTGGTAGATCTAATGTGTTGCTTGGATTTTGAAGGTATCTATGGCATTTTCCTAATTCACACGTCGAACACATATTTACATTCTTATATGATAGTTTATATAAGTCTTTAATTAGGTCAAGTTTACTAAGTCTGTGGATTAAGTTTATGTGAATGTGTCCTAATTTTTATACCAAAGTAAGAGTTCATTTTGTATTGCCAAGAGGCATTTTAGTGGTGAACACTCATCGAATCTAAGTGTGTAGATACTTTTTGTGCCTACTTCCCTTAAGCAAAAGATCTAGTGTGTCTTCCTCAACAACTTCAAAACTACACTTAGAAAACACAATTTTGAAACCTTTTGTCCGTATATATGAGAAACACTTAACAAGTTGTATTTTAGACCTTCAATAAGGATAACATGATTAGTACAAGGTGTAGAGTTTATGATCATACCTTCATTAATGATCATACCTTTGTGGTTGTTGTTAAAAGCGACAATCCTGTCATCTTTGGCTTTGAGGTCGAGAAACATGTCCTTATGTACAATAACTTAAACTTGTTCAAACAATACACAAAAATTGGGCCAATCTGGTCATCAATTTTTCATTAATTTAGTTCAAATAGTAACTCTTTTTAGCAATATTATCGGTTGAGTTGATTATTTATGATGCAATTCAATAAGGTTCAACCAAAACGAATTCGAAAATTCAATTTTGATTTTATTTAAAAAATAATATTGATGATGAGAGTTGAATCTTAGACTTTGAACTACCCAACACAAACTACTAATCAACTTATGTTCAACCAATTTATTGTATAAAAATAGATCCCTAGTATTTTATTCTATTTATAAAGTGAGAGTATTTAGTTCAAATATTCTATATGTATATAAGTATGCTATTTGATGGTGTATATGCAAAAATATCTATGTATACCGTAAAATTATATATATCATGTATGAAGTTAAATATCTATATAGAAGTATATATTACATCATAAAAATGCATATCCACATAGATATTGCATATGTTATGTATTTATTTTTGTATTTTATTTATTTGTGTGTGTCTATTTTATCTATATATTTGTATATGTATTCAAATATTTATTACATGTGTAGCCAAAAAATATTTATACATATAAACACATTATCAGTAGATGCACTGTTTTCTTTTGGCGGTTCAATTTAATCTGAATTGGAAGGATAAGGATGTGAACTCCATTATTTAAAACATTGCTTAGAGTGTCCTTGATAAATTTGAGATTCACTTAAAAATCCTACCTTTATCAGGCTTACATGGCAACAAAACAACCCCCGGAGCTCCGTTCTTTTCCCCTACCTTCATCCCTACCCCGTCGGCGCTACACCGTACCTCATCGTCCCCTCGGCACTCCAACACTCGAAAAGCCTAATTTCCTTCCTCACAGCGGCGGCGGCGCCACCATTCCACCGCGCAGGGTTCCCTCCCCCGCTGACCTCCCCCCATGGACGAGGACGACGAGTTCGGCGATCTCTACGCTGACGTCCTCCGCCCTGTCCCATCATCCTCCCCGCAACCTCCCTCCTTCCCTTCCCCTCCTAAACCCCAAGCCTCCGCCCCCTCCGCTCAAGATCGCGATGAGGATTGGATCCTCGGCCCCGCCCCCATCCCCGAGGATCCGCCGCTAGATTGGAACAACGACGAAGACGACCGTTCCGCTGCTCCCGATCCCCCGCGCGATTCAGATGCTGCTGAAATCAGGGATTCCGACGAGGGAAAGGTTGACGGCGAGCAAGGGATCGGAGAATTCGACATCGAGATGGACATCCCGGGCCTAGGCGACGGTCCGGTCGACGGCGGCGTGTTTCTGGGCGGGGATGTGAGAGGACCTGTGAGCGAAGACTGGGATAGCGATAGCGATGATGATCTGAGGATTGTTCTGAATGACGATAGCATGATGAGAGTGAGGGTCGGCGGCGGTGTGAGTGAGGAGGATGAAGATGGGGAGGATGATCTTGTTATCGTTGCGGATGATGGGCAGCATCATCAGTATCAGGGCATGGAGGAGCAGGATTGGGGCGAGGACACGCTACAGGTGGGTCTTGATGGCGAGAAGAAGGAGTTGGATGGAGCTGCGAAGGGGCTCCCAGGTGCCGGCGTTGTTGCTGGACAGAGGGTTGGATACGGTCATGCGTATCATACGCAGCACCATTCACAGTATAAGGTCAGAGATGATTTTATGATGTTTTATGTACATGAAATCATGAAAGATGATGTAGTAGTTAGGTACGCGGTCTTTTCCAATTGTTCCGTGTATGATAGTTCTACTATAAACGAGGAAATTTTGTTTGGTTGTTCTATATGCATTACTAATGGATGCAGTTTTACTATAAAGGAGGATTTTTGCGTGGTTGTTTAATATGCGTTTATGATGGTTGTTTCTGTTGCGTGGTTGATGTTAAGCATATATGAAGACAAATCTTTTCTTGCTTTGCTTGAAAGGTTTTACGACTGGATTCGAGTGAAATAGAGGAGGTATATATCACAATTATATGGTCAGTGAGGTAGTGCCATGTATGCTTGGTCAGTCTGGAATCTCCATCGTAACATCTTACCTTCAAAGCATATGATCCAAAATAGAATAGAGCATGCTACTGGGATTTATGAAGGTATAAGTGGAAACTCATGCACTTACAGGGATGAGCACATGCCTGCATGTCCCGTCATTCTGCAAGAGGGGTACCGTGGGACAAGATTATATTTCTATAAGGAGGCTGCACATGTGTTTTGTATAGCCTGAAGGGCATATGCATGCTTGAGGCATATTTGCAAGCTTAATTGTCAACGCTTGCTTAGAAAGGACAAATTATCAATTGAAGATGTGAGTATCTTGTCATGGTTATGTATAAATCCCCCATAGACTCACAAAGATATCTTAGAGTATGGTCCATGCCATGTCAATTGTTGAGTCATCTCTGACCTTCTTTGACCTCTGCTAAAGTTCTTTACTACCATTCTTTATTTTTGATTTTGTGGGTACTTTGCTTAAGGATCTTTTCATCACTTAAATACCTTCACATCAAGATACTGGCCACCAAACTTTTACATATACCAGGAGGAGATGTATATCAAATTGCAATGACAATAAAGGATTGGGGTGCCAGTTTTGAGGGGGTTCGTGCTCCTTGGCTTAGTTGCTGGAGTTTTAGTTTCAACTACATATAACTTGCTTCTTATCCTGCCTTATTCCATCTCTGGGTGGATGTTCTCATGATTAACAAATCTCTCTTAGAGCAGAAGGGTAGTTGCTTATCTCATCCAAGTGAAGGATTCATTTTCTTATATATTGTTGGTCATGATGCTCTCAAGAAAATGTTCTTTGTTGCATCATCTTAATCTGGTAATTCTTTGATGGAGGTCATAACAGACAATCTATGAGGAAAACCATCAGTGCACCCCCATGGTTATTTCTTGACATTAACATTTCATTTCATCTAGGGATGCACATGGATCGGATCAGATTTTAGCTTAATCCGTATCCAATCCACACATAACGGATTTTTGATTTTTCCAATCCAATCCAATCTCTTAAACATCCAAATCCAATCCAATCCACCGGATTACGAATTGGATCGGATAGGTTCAGATTTTTAATACTCACCTAATCTATGATTAAGTTTATATCACACTAGACCTCAACATTCGAATCATGGTTCTAAAATTGAGATTATGGATAAATGTAAAGAAAAGAGTAGTTAATTTTTGGAAAGCAATTTGACTCGAATTGTTTTTTTGGAAAGCAAAAAATATGTGATTATTACGGATTTAGTACGGACAATCATTATATAACTAAATAAAAGTAGCATACTTGTGATCTATAGATATCATAGAAGAATCACGTCGACTTTAAATGGAATTGCAAGTTTGTATATATCAAATAGGAACTACAACTAACCTACAACTAACATGTTTGGCCACGTGGTGCGGGAAGGAGGACCGTACGTGAGGGAGGTCTAGGACAAGAGCTGTGGGCGACTGCACGTTGGGGAGGGATGTATTTGAGGTTCTTGACTGTGTATGCACAAGAGAGGTCTGTGAGAGTCAAAGATGAGGTTTGGATGTGCATGCACAATGGAGGTCTAGCTATGCGTGCGTGTAGTCGGGGACGATGATGGCACGGATGATGAAGGGCGACATCCGGTTGGGGACGAGATCTGGCTACACGTGCGCAAGGGAGGTCTGGGAGAGTGAAGGATGAGGTTTCATTATGCGTGCACAAGGGAGATCTGGCTGCGCATGCTTGTAGCTAGGATGAGGACAACATCCGGTGGAGATGTGTGCACCCGAGGGTGGAGATGTGTGCGGCGTGGGTGAGTGTTTTGTTTGGAATGGGTCCTGAGTGAGTTTAGGTTGTAGGTATTATTATTTTTAGAAGGGTGTTCTGTTTGGAAAATTGGAAGGTCCTGAAGGACATTGCGGGTAGATATTACCTTTTTCCAAACCAACTAGTGGGGGGTGAGATAAGGGGCTTTCCAACAAGTGGTGTGGGGTAGAACTTGAATTAGAATATGTTTAAGTTATAATGAGAGTAGCTTGGATATTTACACATAACTTTCAAATAAATAATATATAATATGCTTTAATGAGAACATATAAATTATTATATATTATTTATTTACTAACGGATTGACAGATTGGATTTTGATAATAAGGAGAGAACTTGGTGGTGCACAGGGCAGCTTCTATGGTAAATGTGGCGATAGGAGGTTTTAGGGGTGGATAAGGGGAGAGAGGAGGGGAGCGCGGGCGTGGCGTCGGGTTTGCCGGGTGGAGGTAGAGAGGGAGGCTTGAAAACGTGAGCGGGAGGGAGTGCTGCCTCGTGAAGAGCGTGCGTTGGATCGGGAGGGTGGTGATGGCGGCGGAGGTTGGAAGGTGGTCTCTCATCAGAACAATCCGATCAAATCCATTAAACTTATAAATCCAAACCGATCCAATCCAATGACAACGGATTGGATAGATTATAGATTTTATCTGATCCATGTGCACCCCTTCATTTGCTGTAAGGCAATCGATCCTCTTGTTGGCCTTCGCTCCTTTTGCTGGTTGTTACTGGTAACCAACTCTGCACTTTCATCTTTCGAATATTAGGAGGGTGGGGGGGGTGATATTTATGGTAAGTTTGGAAACTCTTATGTCTCTTAGAAATGGAAGTTTGATTTTTTTTTGTGAATAGAGAGATGGAAGTTTGATCGAAGATTTAATGGATTATGCATAGTGATGTGGGTCCAACTTTGTGTTGGAGTGAACTCAAGCACTCATGATGGTCATGAAAAAGAGGAAATGGTTGGTGGATCATGTTCTAGCAAAGTGATTCCATCATTAAATTTAGCTTCTCATGGAGGGCAATTTAATTGTCACTTAAAGAATTCAAGCTGAGGTCAAGCAAGCTATTGCAATAAAGGGTCCCTCGTTGGAAATTTCATTGCACAACGATAAGGCACCTCTTTTGGTTTGTAGCTAGTTATTAGATCTCCTAGGTGTTTCAGAATTTAGGTAGGGTGCAACAATGTAGCAATATGGGTGCTAGTGTCACATTTGAAAAAGAGTGTTGGCCAGATGACCATTCGTTTGTCGACTATTCTAAACCAAGGGATAACACAATACGTGGGGCTTCGTCGCAACCCTTTTTTGCGGAATCATGAACACGATTTTCCCTTCCTTTAACCATACATTTGACTTTTTATGCTATGTAGTACGGACTTTGAATTCTAATGCTGGTGTTTGTTTTTTTGAAGCCAAAACAGGGGAAACATGCCATGGTGTCTGCTCCAAATATATTAATAAAAGAAAATCAGGAATACTTTCAGAAGCCCGGACTCGTGGAGAGTTTTGACATGTGAAATTACATTATCAATGGTTCAATATAAAAGTGTTGAGTGGCAAAGAGTGCACCATTCCCAGCTAGCCACTACACCCAAATAGCTGCTACAAGTAGAAGTTCAATCTTTGGCTTGTACTTTGAATTATAAAGAGAATCCCCAAATCCCTCAAAACTAGTAAGGTTCACCCATGCAATACGAAGCTTGAGCTAGGTCCATGAATTCCTCTCACAACGAAAGAAAAGATGCTTCATGGCTTCTATCTTCGCACCACGAAGTGGGAACATACAGGATACTTCTTCAGAAAATCTTGCACAACAGTCTTTAATAAGGATGCGCTTTCTTTTGAAAAGCCACATAAAAATGGTGATTATGCTAGGAAGTTTCAAACTCTAAACAAAGTTGCAATCCCGTATTAGATCGCCCTCTATTGTAGGTGATGACCTGTCCACTGCTCTGTAAGATCTTTTCACTGAGAATACATTATCTTTCCAAATCCAATGGCCACACCCACCAGTTGGGCCCTCTAACACTTAGGGTGTCTAGGAGTACAAAACGATCCTCCGTCTGTGTTGATCCATAAAACCCATAAAAAAAGAAGGCATCCTGCTCCCGTCAATCTACCGGTCCACCACACGTGCCTCATGGTCAGCCGCTAAAGCAACAAGTTTGGGGAAGCGCGCTGCAAAAATTCGGTAGCCATTCAATTGTCCATCCAAAATGCAAAAGAGCTGCCGCTATCAAGTACTGGGCGAAAAAGATCTGGAAACTGCGGCATTACCATTTCAATTCCATTCCAGAAGACCGAAGGGAAAAAAGAGGGGCTCTCCATTAGGTTCCCATGAGTTGGAATGTCATAAATACAACGAATAAGTCTGCAACAAAGGTCCTTGCCTCTCCCTTAAATCATGCTCATCCACTTTAGAATACGAGCCTCATTCTTTGAATCAAGACGATGAATCCCAAGGCCGCATGTGGACTTATTTTGCGTGACCGTCACCTAATCCACAAGATGGATTCCAGAGCCCTCCTGGCCCGACTTTCCCCGAAAGAATCTCTTCATATGATGGTGGGTGTTAGCACTAAGGAAAATCGTGAAGCTTGCTGTTGACCAATGAGCAAAGTGTTCGTGATGCTTCAGTGATAATATATATCTGGGTTAATGCTGTGATTGTTCATGTTCACTTTTTAGTTGTTAAAAATATCATTAAAATGTGTTAACCATTTAATTCATTATTGTTCACTTCTCATATGAACATAGTTTTACTTTAATTTGATATATTTTAGTTTAGTGAGGCTTACATCATTACTACTTCAGGTTTACACCTTGCCTCGGCCATGAGGAAACCGCCTCAAGGTGCCTTGTGTATTTAAGCCTTCATTGGCATAGGAAATGCATTACGTGCTTTTGCTAAAATTGGTGTTATTGTTTTGGATCATGTCATTGTGTCTCTATTTTCTATTTTTTCCTGTTTACCAACGAGCAGTATTGATTTTTTGGAGTTTATTAGCATTTAAAATAGCTATTAAATGACATTCTATTAAGGTTAAACTTCTAGGATTTTTTTTGTCAAAACTAATTTCATTTCATTTGGATGTGCAGTATGTAAGGCCTGGTGCAGTGGACATACCTGGTGGTGCTACAGTAGGTCATGGAGGAGCACCTAGTCAAGTACGCCCTCCTCTCAGTACTGGCCTTGCTGCTGGTCGAGGGAGAGGTGCACCGAGAAGTTTTCATTCAGGCTATAATATCCCTACTTGGGCTAATAATAACTTAACTCGTCCCTTTGGCATTGGATTGGATTTCACTCTTCCATCACACAAGTGAGTTTGGCTTTTCTCACTAAACAGTAATTGTCTATTGCTTATTTTCCTCTATTAGCATGTCGTACGATTACTAGAAGTTTGTTATAAATACTACGATTATATTAATCGACAATTTTATTTGTTCTTTCAATGTCCAATATTGTGTATAAATTGGAGCATTGGATCCAAAAAATCAGCGCGTGCCTCCCATTCAACTTTACATCAAATAAAATATAGATAGCTGACACTGAAGCTTATACAAACTGTTAAACAATCAATCATTACAAGCTTATGCATATTCAACAATATTTTTCATGATATAGCGATTGCATGACTTATGTAAGGTGAAGCTCACTGCATGATTTTCTTTATTCAGGACAATATTTGAAATAAGTATTGATGTTTTTGAGGAGAAGCCCTGGAGACTCCAAGGAATTGATATTACAGATTTTTTCAACTTTGGACTGGATGAAGTGAGCTGGAAAGCTTACTGCAAGCAGTTGGTCCGTAGCCATTGTTAACTTTATGCTAAACTAACATAATCTGAATATAATTTGACACAGGTCTTCGATTTGTAGGAACAATTTCGTCTCGAGTCGACTATGCAGAGTAAAATCCGTGTTTATGAGAGTGGCCGATCTGATCGTGTCAGTCCCTTTACCGATGGACTTTTGTCTTTAGCTATTCTGTCAGTCATCACTTTTTTTGTTTTCAGGACTATGATCCGGATTTGCCCCCTGAGCTTGCAGCTGCTAGTGGCCTTCAAGATATATCTGCCGAAATCACACTTCCGGGGAAGTTGGATTCTGGACAATTGGATGCATTTAGTCAGGGAGTGGGAGCCACACAGAGACAATTTCAATTAGTACGATCTTTTAACTTATTTGTTTTTCTTCTGCATTTTCTTTGGGTAATATAAGTACTTTCTTTTGGCCTTTTCCCTGGGGGAAAGCATTTCCTTGATATGGTTATTGTTCTCTCTCTCTCATTTGCCATAATATTCCTTTTTTGTTGTTTCTGGTCCATTTTTTATGATGGACCTACAAACATCTTGATTTGAATAATTTTGACTCCCATAATATGTTGATCAGTCTCAGGTTCATGTATTAAATCCTTCCTTTATTTTTTGTGCTCTTAAAACATAATAGCCAACCGGGAGAGCAATTCAAGTTGAAAGTGGTTATGGGGAGCGTCTTCCTTCCATGGACACCAGGCCACCACGTACACGTGATATTGAAGCAATAATAGAGGCGAGTATCTATATATTTCTTTTGTAGTTTCTGCTTCTGTGATGACTGAAGAAACTGACTTCGTAATCTGAATTGCAGATCGTCTGTCAGGATTTTGTGGATGATTCTGAAAAACCCCATATTGGGCCAAACCAGCCAGGTGTGGAACCTATAGCAGACAGTTCCAATGGATGTTATCAAGCAGAAGAAATCAACAGGCCTGATGATCTGGAATATAATGGACATTTTTCACGTTCACAGAATGGAAGGGGGGGTGCAATCTGTTGTGAGGATTCCTCTGTGAACGTTGATCACAGTAATGCACTGAAAGAACATGATATTATAGAATTTCCAAAGAAGGCATCTAGCCAAGATCACCACAGATCGAATACTGAAAGCTCTTCCCATGCTGCTGGAAATTTGGAAGAACTTCAGAACGAAAGGTGTTTTTTTGTTATGCCGACTTTAGTGCCAGCATGATCTTCCTTTTATCAATGATTTGTTGGCTGGATTTCTTATTACAACTGATCCACTGATAACCTCCAAGAACTATTTTTTTCGAAGTCAAAAAGGTGGAAACATGCAAAGGTGTCTGCCCCAATTTATAAAAAAAACTAGCAGAAAATTACAGAAACCAGGACTTGAGGATAGTACATGCATGATGAAGCACATTCTCAACATAGAAATGCCCAGAGCGAAAAATAACATCATTCCCAGCTAACCTTAACACCCAAATAACCGCAACGGGTCTGACTCTTTTAGTGTTTGGGTGGAATCGGAAGTTAAAAAGAGACTCAGACAGAAGACATATTGCTACAATCCAACCATATAATCTCCATAGTTAGCCAGACCTCTGTTGGCTTCTTGCAGCCAATAAAAAGGTGATCCACTGTCTTTACTCTGACCCGAAAAGCACGCAAGAGCTTCCCTCTGAGTAAAAATGTGTGACCACCTATCTCTGGTGAGAACCTTGCTATGTCTCAGTAGCCAAGCGGAAACCTTTATGCAC
This sequence comes from Ottelia alismoides, assembly GCA_037367405.1. Classification (NCBI taxonomy): domain Eukaryota; kingdom Viridiplantae; phylum Streptophyta; class Magnoliopsida; order Alismatales; family Hydrocharitaceae; genus Ottelia; species Ottelia alismoides. The sequence goes on from JAZKJV010007000.1 coordinate 55,731, forward strand.
AATGGAATCCTTAGGTCCCAAATCGTCTAGCAGTCCCTAATCACATGCTCAGGTAGCGGCTCTGATCTACTGATCAACTTGTATGACTTCTTCACAGAGAACTCCCCACTCCACCCCCAGTGATCCCTGCCAGCAGCTGCCAACACCTCCATCAGATTTAGGAATTCCCGATTTTCTGAAAAATCCGCAGAGAATCTTGGTAGCCAAGTCCCAGCTGCCCAAATGTCGGAAACACACAATTTTATCCGCAGACAATGCATAGAGTCGGGGGAACCGAGTAGCCATGCTCCTCCCATCCGTCCAGTTATCATTCCAGAAGAGAAGCTACGTCCATCTCCTGGTTTGGGCCGAAAGAGACGAGGCAAATCTAGAAGGACCACATGTATACCTTTCCAGAAGGCTCGATACGTTATATACCTTTCTGCAAATCCAAGAACTCTTAATGCATGCCTTTCGTAGAATTCTTGTATCCTCCATCGAAGCCTTGCCCTTTATAATCCGTGAGGTAGTATGGGAAACATAGTATGGTGCCAAGTGGTGTATACCTTTTGACAATCAGTAAGACAATAATATGATACAAAATAAAAAAATAGTTTCGAATATCGCTAGGACTATGATTTTTGGTTGTACCCAGGTTGGTAGTGGGACTCAGTGAGAATATAGTCCGTCCTTCAAATAATCCCCAAATGGATATTAGTCTTTTCGATTCACCTCTACAGTACTAATTATATAAAGTTTCTTGTCATCTTTCTCTCAATCATCTATTTGTTGCAATTCTTGCTCTTTTATTAATCAACCAAAACTCATTCATTATCTGAATGATGTTTTTTACAGGCAAGATGTTGACAAGATCGACAAAACAATTGATAACGACTTTGATGCAGACAATGGTTTGGAATTGTCACTTTCCAATGATGTTGAAAACACAAAGGAATCGAGCTTAGAGCTTAGAGATGACGAACACGATGATAAACTCATGCTACTCGACAGCCCAGATGGTGAAGCAGAGGATCTGCCTTCGGATGTGCATCTCTCTGCTGATAGTCAGAATGATGACATGTCTTATTCTGCCAAGAGGCAGAAGTTAAGTTCTCAGATTGAGAACCCAGCTCTTCTTGATAATGGTGATGCTGAGGCTACATTCAGCGATCACAGTAAGGAAAAATCTTGGAGCAGCATGGACTACATGAAGCAAGCTGAAGGTCGTGATGCTGAAGTTGTCCAAGCTGTTGGATCTAGACACTCGGATGATTTGGATAGAGATCATAGTGAATGTGTTGGCACGTCCCAACAGCGAGATGATTATGTACAAGAATCTCAGCATGAATTAAATAGAAGTCATATTCCTTCGAGAGGAAGGGAAGACTTGCACCATTCCCGCCAACAGAGAAATCCTGACTCTAATTTAATAAACTATGAATGCACTGAGGATTCGGAGAGACTCAAGGAAAGGGGTAGTTCAGCTGCATGGAATAGAAGAGACAGCGAGGCTTATGATCTAGGAAGGAGAGACAGAGATGCCAAAAGGCGACACAATGATGAGGCCAGATTTAGAGACAGGACCAGGCCATTGATAAATGACAGGAAGGGCAGGGATGCTGATCCACATTTGAGAAAGAGTACCGACAGTAATGACTGGAGAGTCCATCATAACCGTGAAGGTGCTTTAAGACATAGAGAGAGATATAATGCTATGATGAAACCACATGAATATTCTGAGGATGCCCACATCAACAGAAGAACGGATGAAGAACATCGTAAGAGGGATACTATGCCAAAGGAGAGCTCGTATGGCTCCCAAACCAGGGAAGATGCCAGCCACAGAAGGGGAAGAAATGATAATTCAGAAATTAGGAATAAAGATGATCTAACTAGAGTTAGGGACAGGATGGGGAATCCACGTTCTGTGAAACACAAAGATGACATCCCTAAGCCCAGGGAAAGAGATGACAGGCAGAGGCTCAAAGTTGAGGGGTATACGCATGCTCACCGTGAAAGAGGGGAGATACGTAGTGGAACTAAAAGCAGTCGAACTTTGGAAGAGAAGTCCTATGGTGCAACAGTGAAGATCAGGGGTGACCACAAAGGATCAGACAATGACCCTGTACTGAAGGAGAGGAGAAATGATCAGTCCAGGAGAGGAGAGCGGACCAAGGTGGAGAATCACTCACAGCATAAGAGTAGGGAGGGAATGCATGTAGGTCTCCCACAAGTTAGCAGGGATGAGAGAAATTCTAGACATGGAAGGCTAAACAGTCAAGGTGCACATACTTCAGATGCTTTTAGCAATCAGCATGGGTCAAGGGAGATGGATAGAGACAACCCTAGGAAGAGTAAAAATCCTGCATTGGATCAAAATGATCAGCTTCCAGTCAAGAGAAAACACGAGGACATAACTATCCAACAGGGTGACAAGGTATGCTTGGCATTTTCACATGCAATTTTCAGCAGCATTTGTTTTCATTGAAAATGTTAAATAAGAAAATTATAAGCCACATATCCAATGTTTGTTTTCCTTGAGGAACTTACAAGGACATTGATTTTGTAAGGAAGGAAATTCTTAAGTAGTACCTCGGGATTACAAAAATCCCTTGGTATTACATCTTTTTTTATCTGGATATTACATCGGTGTCGCATCTTGAATGTGCGACACTTTTTAATGCTTTTTTATCCAGGTACTATAGGGGAAACACATTTTGAATGTGCGACACTAGTATCGCACATTCGAAATGCGATATTACAAGGAGCTTTAGAAAATGACTCAATTCCAGGGTCTTCCTAGTATATCGCATTCTTGATATGCGCTATAGGCTAACATTCCTGGATGCTGCAATTGCAGGTAGTTTCTCATATATCACATGCTTGATATGCGATATAGCGAGAACTTCCTTGAAATGATGCAATTCGGTGTTTCTCCAATATCACATAGTAGTTATTCTTGACATGCAATATAGGAGAAACTCCCTTGAATTGCATCATTTCTAGGAAGTTTTGGCATAGAGACATTCATTCATAATAGGTCTTCATTTCCACATTGATATTGGAATAAACTAAATGCACATGTTCGTAATATATCCATTCATCCACATTGAAATTGGAATAAACAAAATGCACACAATCATTCACATGATACATCATTTCTAGGAAGATTTGGTATTCAACGATTTTGTTGAACTCTCACCCACAATGATGTTGGAGTCAACGAAATGCACATATAATTGACTCTCAAACAATCAAAAACATCAAAATTTTATTAACTTAGAATTTTACATTTCCATGAACAACATCATATGATACTTTACACCACCCAACAACAACAACAAAGCCTTTTCCCACAATTAAGTAGGGTCGGCTACATGGATTCTTCGCCTCCATTCAGATATATCTTGGATCAATCCAGAGCTTATATCCACAAAACTAAGATTCCTTCGTATAGTCTCTTTCCAACACTTCTTGGGCCGTCCTCACCCTCTCTTAGACGGCATAACATCCCAACACTTGCATCTCCTAACTGGTGCATCGACTGATCTTCTTTACAAATGATCAAACCATCTTAAGCGGTTTTCTCGCATCGTATCCTCGTCGATCGGAGCTACACCAACTTTCTTTCTGATTGCATCATTTCGAATCCGATCTTTACGTGTGTGTCCACACATCTACCTTAGCATTTTCATTTCTGCTACAACCATTCCCTGTACATGTCAATGGTTTATAGGCCAAAAAATTCAATTTCTAATTCTATTGCCTTCTCCTCTGTTTATATGTCCTCGTTGTATCACACGGATCAAATGGTAATAAATGAGTGCACTCATCTATCATCGTAATTTGGGAGGGTCCTGCACCGTTGTCCTCAAATGTTGGCATTAGTGGCAGTGTAAGCGTGCAGTAAATGGGTTTAGTATCCCTAACATCCATGCCCAGCCTCATCGGTGCATGCGGTGTTCGCAAGTCTTCACTCGGTCGCTCGACAACTAGTGCAATGAATTAGGTCTCCAAGTGGATAGAACATCTGCATCTTTTCCCGTGTCTTCCTCCTCAATTACTGGTATGGTGGATGGTTCACGCGCTTTACCCTGCCTCTTCCTCTCCCTCTTCCTCATCTAGCCACTGCCTGGGCCTGGTCAGCATGCTCCTCGTTTATCGTGAGTGAATATGCAAATTGGAATGCCAATCATTGCTCCATTTCAGCTTTTGCCTGTACTGCAATCTCTCGATACTCTTGGCGTCCGGTATCTTATATGGAGTCCTACCTGGACATCTGCAACAAAAAGAAGAATACACATAGTGGTTATTCTTACGAAAACGTCCATGTAAAACTAACAAAATATTTAGCGAGTATTCTTACGTTGCTTGCCAAAGTTGCCCCTAACCGACTCACAAATCTCCTCGTAATCATTCTGTACCAATCCATATAGCATGGAGTCACAATGATCCCATCGGATTGGTCAAGGACAACAACTCTATCCACTCGATCATCCCACTCACGTATCTACATCCAATGTTTGAACCTTCAATCAATATGTACTTTTTCCCTCAAGTCAATGGTGTGGAGGTCCTCGAAGGTAAAGCACGACACTGGAATGTCCCGACGACTACCAAATTGATGAAGTACGGTTCGGAAAATAATATTCCACAATGTAGAAGTATATCTACGGTACCTTTGCCCTCCAAATATTTTGTCCCTCCAGACAATATGCAGGTAGATGTGCAAGTATATCATCATCCTAGGCGTCCACATCACCTGCACGAAAAACGATATGTAATTTAATGGCTTTTATTTGAAGAAAATTGAATGAATGTGTTGCTGCCTATTTACCTGCTCTGGTGATTGCATGTCGAAAGCGTCGCGGTATGTTCTCACGACGTGCATTGGTTGTCGACGATGCGACGGATGCCACAACCCAACGAACGTTTAACGGACGGTCGTGCCACTACGGTGTTTCCCTGATCACTGGAGCAGTGTGTGGAAAATGCTCCCATTGCATACACAAAAACTCCTTGTACATTATCATCATCGACGATAGACGAAAACGTAGACTCTTCGCCCGTGTCGTGAGGGATGCGATGTAATAGTTTGAGTTTTTGATTGTTCACGTCAAGGTTGAAGTTGCGATAGACTAGGTTTAACAACTCATCAAAGGTCATAGTCAGCATTAACCAAAAACCGTGTACATTGGACGTCGAAGAACCAATAGTCGCACCCATCAAATGGAACATACAATAGATCGACTCCATTCCGACCTAATAGGTAAGGCAGCACAGGATTACGAAATTGAGAAAAATACGTGTATTATATATATATATATATCATAAACCTAACAACGTAAAACTCATGGATTTTACCAAAGCGAGAGGAGAAACAGAGTTGGGACAGGAAAAGATGGCGAGTCCGAGAGCGGGTTGAGTGAGCGGAGGTGCGCGCGGTGCGAGTTCTAGCGCCGTTGGTGGGAGCGGAGGTGCGAGCGATGTTGTTGGGGTTTGCTGGAGGTGGCGCAGGAAGGGCGACGCTAACCGTAGCTCGAGCAGGGAAGCGGTCCTCGTTGCGAGTGTGCATGGCGATGAGGGGCTCGTGGTGCGCGAAGGTGCTAGCTTTGATCTCGAGGGGGACCTTAGACGTAGCCGAGGTGGAAGCATGGAAGGTCGTGTGGGGGAGGGGGTTTCTCGTAGTGGAGGAGGGAGCCCTCAGTTTGTGGTGGCGTGTGTGGTCGCTGTCGAGGTGCGGGTGAGGGTTGGGTGCATGTTTCCCACAGGAAGCCGGAGAGGAGGTGCTTCCGATGTGGGTTGCGGGGGCATTTGGCGTCGGTTTGTGTCGCACGGCTGCGCTGCTTCGCTTGTGGTGGGTTGGGGCACTGGATGGTCGATTGCGGTGTTCGTTTCCGGTCTGGAAGGGTTCCTTTGCAGCCTCGCAGATCCATCGTATCGGCTGGTGTGTCTTCCTCGCGTGGGGTCTCTTCTTGCTTCGGAGGTCGTACTTTCGCGCAAGTGGTGGTCGGTGGCACGAGCTCCGCCACGGTGGTAGGTGGTGCTCTTGGTCGGAAGATGGTGGTTTCTCCGGACCCTGTGCCTTGTGTTTCTATTCCGAAGGGGTCGGCGGAGCTTTCTCGGAGGAAGGATGTTAACCAGGCAGTAATCGGGATTTTCTTGCATGAGAGCTTGACGATCGACTTTGTTATCAGCCTTCTCCACAGAGTCGCTGGCCCTCAGTTTTCTGGGGACGTCGTCGCCTTGGACCTTAGGCGTTGTTGTGCTCGAGGACTGTCGGATGAACACTGTCTTCGGCTGATTCGGAGTGGGGCGATGGATGGTGTGGTTTGGAGGGACCTTCGTTTTGCGGATGGGGCGTGCCTGAACGTTGAAGTTTGTGTTGCAGAGGTCCGTGGTATCCCGTTCCTTTCTCGTTCGGTACATTGTCTCAGCCGGCCATTGCGCCGGTGGGGTGAGGTCCTTGCGGTCTCCGATGATGGTCTGGCTCCGGGCTCCGACGCAGCAGTCACTAGGATCCTCTTGGAGTGCAATAGGAGCTTTCTGGAGGGAGCGGTGGGCCGTGTCTTTTACGAGAGTTTGAAGATTGGCCGATTCAATTGTCGGATTGAGCTGTCGATCGTTGCTCCGCCGTCGCCACCGGTGGTGCGGGGGGGGGGGGATGGTCTTGGCTTCGAAATCTGGAAGGGGGAAGGACGTCGTTTCGTCTTCCGAGGGACATGTGGCTTTGCATGGAGGCGCTTCGTGGGACTCATCCCTCCTTGATGATTTCGTACGTCCTTTCAGTTCTACCCCGTGGTCTCTGTGCATGGATTCTTCTGTTGGCACTTTGTCTGGTGACGTGGAGGGGAGATCTTCGGGGGTCGTGGGGGATTTTTGCTTTTGGACTAGGGCGCCAGACAAGTTTTAGGTGAGCGTGGTTTGACTTGGCTTACGAATCTATTCAATGTTATTTGGCGAAGCAAGAAAATGCCTGAAGATTGGAGGAGTATCGTGGTGCCTCTTTATAAGAACAAAGGAGACATTCAAAATTGTTCAAATTATAGAGGTATCAAGTTGATGAGTCACACTATGAAAATTTGGGAACGTGTGATCGGAAGAAGGTTGAGACAAGTTTCCCAAATAAAAGAAAATCAATTCGGATTCATGCCAGGTCGCTCAACTATTGAAGCCATCCATTTGCTGAGGAGAACAATGGAGATTTATAGAGCTAAAAGGAAGAACCTCCATATGATCTTTATTGATTTGGAGAAGGCTTATGATTCCGTCCCACGAGAGATACTGTGGAGAGTTTTGGAGAAGAGACAAGTACCTGTCCTATACATTAATCTCATAAAGGATATGTATGATAGGGCTTTATCTTGCGTAAGGACCCCAACGGGGAAGACTGACTATTTTGATATCAACATTGGTTTACATTAACGTTCATCTTTGAGTCCATTTCTTTTTACTTTGATTATGGATGAGTTGACAAGTCACATTCAGGATGAGTTACCTTGGTGTATATTATTTGCTGATGACAAGGCCTTAAATGTCGGTTTCGGTCACCATTTCGGTATTGACCAAAACAGAATTTCGATGGAATTTCGGTGGAATTTCGACCGAAATTTCGGTCATTTCGGTCATTTTTTGTACTAACACCCCCATATTTCGGTCATTTCGGTCATTTCGGTCGAATTTCGATTTCGACTGGATATCGATATTCGACAGAAATTCGACCGAATTTCGCTGAAATTTGAGGCCATGGCTGATGATATTGTGTTGATTGACGAGACTAGAGATGGAGTAAATGAGAAGCTTGAGGTTTGGAGACATGCATTGGAGACTAAGGTTTTCGTATAAGCAGGGCTAAGACGGAATATATGGAATGCACCTTTGATGGAAGCAATGGTGAAGGAATCGAGGTGAAGATTGGTGACGATAACATTCAGAAGAGAGATTCTTTTAGATATCTGGGATCTTTTTGCAACATGATGGGGAAATTGATGGAGATGTTACTCATAGAATAAATGCAGGCTGGCTAAAGTGGAGAGGAACCTCCGCTGTTCTCTGTGATAAGAAAATTCCTTTAAAAATTAAAGGAAAGTTTTACAAAGCAGCCGTGAGACCTGCTATGCTTTATGGTTCTGAATGTTGGCCTGTGAACCATAGACATGTGCAGAGAATGGCTGTAGCAGAGATGAAAATGCTAAGATGGATGTGTGAACATACACGTAAAGATCGGATTCGGAATGATGCAATCAGAAAGAAAGTTGGTGTAGCTCCGATCGAGGATAAGATGCGAGAAAATCGCTTAAGATGGTTTGGTCATTTGCAAAGAAGGTCAACTGATGCACCAGTTAGGAGATGCGAGTGGTGGGATGTTGAGCCGGCTAAGAGAGGGCGAGGACGGCCCAAGAAGTGTTGGAAAGAGACTATACGAAGGGATCTTAATTTTTTGGATATAAGTCCGAGATTGACCCAAGATAGATCTGAATGGAGGCGAAGAATCCATGTAGCCGACCCTACTTAATTGTGGGAAAAGGCTTTGTTGTTGTTGGACTAGGGCGCCAGACCCCTCGGTCTGGACTCTTTATTCGGATCTCTTTGTGGCTCGGCATTTCGGTGGACCCTCTTTCAGGTCTGTTTTCGGATCTTTTATTGATGGGATTGCGGAGACGGATCCGCTTCGCGTTTCTTCCGCAACCCAACCCGAACGCCAACTTGAATTGGCTCTCGTGGTGGGGAGTGGGGGGGGGGGGAGGTCTCCGTTGCTTCAAGGTTCCCTTCCCTTTTCCTCGCGCGCGGAGTATAATTGGATTCTCGTTGGCCTCGTCGGGGGGCTCGTCCTCACCTGCACGACCGCTTGGCTCGCCGGTCGGCTCGCGGTGTCTTTGGCGGATCGCGCGGACGTTGCTGCTGATGAAGGGGTACCTGAAAGGAGATCGAAAAGAGATACAGGAGGAGAAACAGGTCACGCCCGCTGGCCATCGATGTTCAGGCTTGCTCGACCTTGAAAGATGCGATCGCGGCGGCTGCTGGTGTTTTCCGGGCTGGTGGGTATGCGGAAGGTTCCACATGAAGGTGCTATCATGGAATGCGCGAGGGCTGGGGGAGGCGGTTAAACGGAGAACCATGGGATCGAGGTTTACTGAATGGGGGTGCGATGTCATCTTTCTTCAGGAAACAAAGCTACAGGATGTGGGTGACGCCTTTTGGTGGTCGTTCGGCGCGTGGGGCCTGGATGAGGTCAAATCTCTGGACCGGAGGGCTCGGTGGGCTTTCTGCTCATTGCGTGGAGATCGACGGTGTTCTCTTTCGGCTTAGTCTTCAGGGGGAAACATGCTATCTCTGTGATTTTGTTTTGGGTGGACTCCTCGTTGCCGATTGCCTTCTCTTGTGCCTACGGGCCGTGTTGCTATGTTAAGAGAAAGGACCTGTGGGGGAAGCTGCTTCAGGTTAGTCAACATGTTGTGTGGATCCCTTGGCTGATTGGGGGAGACTTTAATGTGACCCTGCGCTTATCAGATAGACCTCGTTCGAGGGGGGGGGCAGGATCCTGGTTCAGCGGATTTTGCTCAGCTTATCGACTCGTTGGCTCTGGAGGATATTCGTGCGGGCGACATCTTGTACACGTGGAGGAACTCAAGTTCTCGATCGTGCATTGACAGGTTCTTGGCGTCGGCGGATCTTTTGGAAGCTTTCCCTCTTTCGTTTGTGAGCTCCTGGCCTCGGTGCTTGTCGGATCACAACCCTATCTTATGGGAGTCCGGTGGTGTGACTTCTTCTAGAGGATTTTTCAGATATGAAAAGTGCTGGTTGTTGGAGGACAATTTCAAAAGCTTTGTTGCAGATATCCGGGGTCGCGAGCAGCGCGAGGGCTCCGCGGTGGCGAGGTTTGTTCGAAAGCTCGATTTGTTGCGCAAGAATTTGGCTCTGTTTAAGGAGTCGAGGGCTGCAAGGGTGGCGGCCAGGAGGGAGGCGGAGGAGGTTGTCAGCACATTGGACGCTTTGGAAGGGGTCAAGGACCTTCGGGATGAGGAGTTGGTGGCTCGGTCGGCTGCCCAACGGAGGATGGCGGAGGACGGAAGCGGGTCACGGAGTGGCGTCAGCGGTCGAGGGTGTCGTGGTTGAGGAGGGGTGATGCCAACACAACGTACTTCCATCGGGTGGCCGGCGGTAGGCGGCGTTCAAACTTCATCCGATCGATATCGATCAATGGCAGGCGTGTGGTGGGGGAAGAGGCTTTGGGGAGGGAGGTTTTGGAGTATTTCAAGGACTTCTCTCAGCGGCGCACCCCGAGGCGGTGGAGGTGGTCGGGAACTGGGGCTCAACTGCTCTCGCCTTCGCATTGCGAGGAATTGACGAGGAAGGTTCCGCTGGAGGAGGTTAAAGAGGCAGTTTGGGATCTTAACGCTGATGGCTCATCGGGGTCGGACGGGTTCTCGGTGGCTTTCTACAAAGACTTTTGGGAGTTGGTGGGCCTGGAGGTTTTGGAGGTCATTAGCGAGTTTTGTGAGGGTAATGCTGGCTTTGACAAGATTAATAGAGCCCTCATTGTTTTGCTGCCGAAGTTCACCTCGGCCGAACGTATTGAGGACTTCCGTCCTATTGCCATCTCCAATGCTCTCTATTTGATTGTGGCGAAGGTGTTTGCTCGTAGACTGGCTCCGGTGCTTGATGGAGTCATTTCTTCGATGCAGACGACGTTTATTCGTGGTAGGCAGATTGACGCTATGGCTTTGGCTTCGGAGATGGTCGCGAAATGGGCCAGGGAGGGGACTCGTGGTGTGCTATGGAAGGTCGACTTTGCGAAGGCCTATGACTGCCTCGACTGGAGCTTCATTTGGTCGGTTTTGAGGAGGCGGGGTTTCCCGGAGGTATGGATTTCGTGGATGCGCCGCTGCGTCACTATGACATCCCTCTCGGTTATGGTGAATGGGCGCCTGGTGGGTGGTTTCTTCCAGCCGTGGAGGGGGGTTCGGCAGGGCTGCCCTCTTGCGCCTCTCCTTTTCGTGATGGCGGTGGATGTTCTTGCTCGGATGGCTTGCCGGGTGGTCGATTGTGGTCTCTCGAAGGGCTTCTCCTGCGGCGGGACGGTGGTCCCTCTCCTTCAATACGCTGATGACACGATCTTGTTCATTGATTGGAGGGCATGACGAGGTCTCTGCCATGACGGCAACTCTGGAGGTTTTCAGCGAGATGTCGGGCCTGTTCAAGAATGCCGCCAAATCTAAGGTGGTTCCTTTTGGTATGGATGCGGTGGAGGCGGTTGATTGCGGTTCGATTTTGGGCTCTCTGCCGAGCCCTTTGCCTTTTGATTATTTGGGTTTGCCGCTGGACACGGGCAGGACGCGATTGAGAGACTGGTCCAAGGTGGTGGAGAAGGTGGAAATGCGGCTGAACGACTGGAGCTCGGCTATGCTTTCAAAGGGTGGCCGCCTCGTCCTCCTCAAGACGGTATTATCGTCTATCCCCATTTACTTTCTATCAAACCGACAGTTGCCTGTAGGGATTCGTTGTCGAATTGAAAAGCTGATGCGAAGGTTTCTGTGGGGAAGGACTGTGGTATCTGCGAGTGGGCTGCACTTGGTGGGATGGGATGAGGTGGCGAGGCGTAAGAGCGAGGGGTGGCTTGGCGTTCGTAGGCTGGACCATGTTAACGACGCCCTTCTTCTTAAGTGGGTAAGTAGATTGTGGGGTCCTAGTGAAGATTTCTGCACTGTGGTTCTACGTAAGATCCGTGGCGTGGGTGGGTCGCTTCCGGGTCTGGGGGCTAGTCTTGGGCCTCGGACGCCTTTCTGGTGTGGGGTGCTGGCGGTTATCTTAAAATATTCTTCTCTCTTTGCTCCGGTGCTTGGTGACTGTCAAGTTTTCAGATTTTGGAAAGACATTTGGTCCGGTGAGGCACCTCTGTGTGAGAGGTTTCCGCGTTTATTTGCTATGGTGGCTGATGGGAATGCTTCCGTTGCCTCTTCTTGGTCCGAGGATGGTTGGCTCCCCCTCCTACGTAACAACCTTTCCGACCAGCGGCTCCTCGAATTTCTCCGTCTCTTGGATTCTATTGGTGGGGCTTGTCGGCCCACGGGGGGGGGGGGGGAGGGATCACTGGGCTTTGAGGGGGGAGGGGGCTCTTTACGACGAGGAAGGCTTATTTGACGATTTCTTCCTCCACCCAATTGGGGATGGAAGTGTTGGTGCGCGACTGCAGGTTTGTTTGGGGCTTGAAGCTTCCTGAGAGGGTTGGTGTCTTCCTTTGGTTATTTCGGAGGAAGAGGTTATTGACGAGGGATCGCTGCGCTAGGCTGTTTGGTTATGTCCCGGAGGATTGTGTTCTCTGCAACAATGGAGTGGAAACTCTGGAACATCTATTCTTCGCCTGCCCGGTGGTGGTGGGCGTCTGGGAGGCGACGACTGTGGATTGGGTCAGCACCACCGATATGGATTCTTTTTGGGTTTTAATGATGTCTAACAAGGATAGGGACCGTAGAGATCTCTTGCGTCCCATGGCGAGCGTTTGGGCGATTTGGCTTGGGCGGAATGAAGCTGTCTTCAAGGGGCAGCAGTTTTACAAAGAAAATGTTGTGTCTCACTGTACCCGTCTTCTTGTTAACTGGCTGTTGGTTTAGTTCCCTCTCGAAGTTCGAGTTGGGTTCCATGTAAAGTTTTTCTTCGATTGTTTTTTCTGTCTTTGTTTCTTCTCTTTTGTTAATGAAGTAGGGGTGAACACCACCGAATGTATCCCCCGATTTTTTAGATTTAAAAAAAAAGGATTTTACCAAAGCTTTCGAGATATAACAGAGGACACGGGAGGAGAGGCGACGTCGCAGGAAGAGGAGGCGGAGGAGGAGAAACATGGAGGAGGCGACAGAACGGGAGGAGGCGGCGGCAGAGGACGAGGTCGAACGAGGGCGGCTGAGCAGCAAGTCTACTTAGAATTTTTGTGTGTGCAGAGAAGCGGAAGAGGAAGTGCGGTACGAATCGACAGAGGAAGAAATACAGGGGTTTAATGGGGGCTTTAGACGATATCACATTTCGTATGTGCGATAGTGGTGTCACACATGCAAAATGTGTTTCGTCTGTGGTACCTTGATAAAAAAACATTAAACAGTATAACAGATTCAAGATGTGACACGCTGTATTATCCAGATAAAAAAAGATATTGTAGTACCAAAGGTTTTTTGTAATCTCGAGGTACAACTTAAGAATTTCCAAGATCACATTTTGTAAGCCACATAATCTGGTCCAAGGACCTTGATTATGAATATTTGCCAAGATCATAATTTCCGTTGGACAAAGATTGCACCGCTTTGTAGTGGAAAATCTACTTTGTCAATAACGTTCCTAGGAAGTCATGCCTGGAATTTTAAGATAAATCGTATCCTTGTGTTTTTGATGTCTACTTTCGATTGGCTATCCTTTGTCCTTAAAAAACAAAAAGTCATATCCTCGATTCCTCGCGGGTTTGAAGTGTAGCACATTTTTTCTTTTTACTTGCTTTTGGTGGTAAGGGATAATTGAGGTTGGTGGTCATCCTATTTCATTTGCAAGTTAGAGGGCCTTCCTCCAAAAAATTATGATAGATCATCTCACCTGAGGAAAAGAGTCACGACAAAAATCACAAATGACATAGCACTACGAACAACATTCTTTCTATGCTTTTTTGAGAAAAACGAGGGGTGCCCACCCTGACTAAAATAGTTTTATTGAATTGGAAAGTTTAGAAGTAAACTGACCGGTCCTTGAACAAATGATGCGCTTGCAGAAGAAGAATGTCCACATGGAAATGTTCATCCTGAGAAGCTGTTGCATTCCTCACAAGCCAACGGCTCAAATGAGTGCCGATTTGAGCGCTGAATGTTTTGACCTCTCCCTTCTCTATCTGTTATAATGTAATGTCCGAAAGTTTTGATGTTACCTTTGCAAACACAAGTCCTTTGGTGGGCTCTCAGGAGAGCTTGCTCCAACCTAAATGTAACAAAGCCTGATGATATTCCTTTTTGAAAGCTCTTCAAAAAGACACACTAGGCGAAACCAGTTTGAGAAATAAAGGCTTGGCTAGATATCTCTGTCTAAGCTCTTCAAAAAGATGCACAAGAAGAAGTCAGTTTGATAAATAAATGCCTGGCTGGATATCCCTGTCTAAGTAAATATGTGAGTAAGAAAACACAGTTGACATCCTCAAAATCTCACTCCATTAAATAAGCTTGTGGCATCTATCCCGGAGCTCATTTGTTAACACAAAGCTATCTTTTTGAATAACATGAAAACCCTTAATGAATCAACGGAGACGTTGACTTGAGGGCTCTGTAAGTTGAGGAAGGAGTCACTTGAGGTACACTCCAAAAGATCAGCATTCCAAGATGCTACAAATAATTCCTCATTATGCTTGACATTATGGACAATGATCCCTCAAAATTTCTAATGACCATTGAAAATCTGCCACAACACCATGATCTTGAGCCAAAGCAAAAGCTGGAGGGTTATTCCCCTTTAGATCCCTCAAGTTTGGGCGTCAAACCATAAGGAGATCAATTATTCTCAACATGCTTACATAAAGGGTTTAAATTACAATGACCAAGCCTCACATAAGGCCCTGAAGGGGATAAACATGTTCCCTTAGCGACATTCCTGCGTAAAAATAACCTTATTGCGAGAGAGCTCAATCACCCAAAGAGCAATAAAAGGCCTCAAACAACCATCATGTGTCTAAACACATGCTGCATGAATAACACAACCAAGACCCCCGAGTCCACAACTCAATGGATATTGGACACGAAAAGAAGAGGTGATCCCCATCCTCCTGATTATGCTCGCAACGTGGGCATAACGAATCACTTGAATGAGACCATTCAACTGTGAGCGCATGGGGTGGACAACCTACCCTACTTCATCTGCCAAAGGAATATCTTCATTCAAGGGTGGCTGTGGGAGGGGGAAACAAAAGAGCGCTATATGGAAGTTTGCTTCGTGTTCACATCATACACATGGATCGCTGGAAGGAATTTATATGTCTTCTTCAAAAAGAATCTCCTATCCGCCCGTTTCTGTTGGGAAAATTTAATTCTTTATTCCATAAGCCCGAGGCTCTCTTATATAGAGGAGAGACCTATGGGTAAATTACATAGAATGGACGAACAAAGAAAAAGATAGATAAAGGAGTATAGGAAAGACATATATCTCTACAGTCCCCCTCAAGATGGAGCATAGATATCATGCTCAGCTTGGACGAACACTTTTGAAATGATCCTCTGAGTAAAGCCTTGGTGAAGATGTAGGGCGTCAGATCTCCTGAGCCAACATGAGATGTAGAAACGAAACCCTTCTGAATCATGTCACGTATATAGTAACAATCCACCTCGATATGTTTCGTCTTTTCATGGAATACATGATTATTCACAATGAACATGGCAACCTGATTGTCGCATTTTAGCGACATGGGAAGAGGCACATCTATATGTAAATCTGTAAGAACTGCTCGAGCCCACATCATTTCTGTACAAGCTTGCGCCATAGCCCTATATTCCGACTCAGTACTGGATCTAGCAACTATAGTTTGCTTTTTGCTTTTCTATGTGACAAGCGAGTCTCCAACAAATATAGCAAATCCTGTTGTGGACTTCCTGTCCTTGGGGCACCCTGCATAACTGCATCTGCGATTGCCGAGACAGTGATGGTGCCACCTCTTTTAAATAACAACCTTGTACCTGGAGATGATTTAAGATACCTTAGTATCATGTGTATAGCATCCATATGTACCTGACGAGGTTGCTTCATGAATTGGCTCACCCGATTGACTGCAAAGGAGATATCAGGTCTGGTGATGGAAACATAGATAAGCTTTCCCACCAATTCTCTGTATCGTCTCTTATCAACCTCATCTGTGTTATCTTCATATAGCTTCATGCTTGGATCCATTGGCGTGGTTGCGGGTCGACATCCAAGAATATAGTGTCACTAAGCAAATCAGCGACATATTTTCTCCGAGTCATCACCAACCTATGTTAATTTGTGGCAAACTCCAGTCCCAGAAAGTATCTCAGAGATCCAAGATCCTTGGTAACGAATTCACTGCCCAGAAATTCTTTTGCATTCTTTATTCCTTGTACATCATCTCCTGTAATAAGTATATCATCCACGTATACTATAATAGCAATCATACTTCTGGAGGTTCTCTGTATGAAAAGTGAATGGTCTGCATTTGACCGTTTGAACCCCTACTTCTCAAATAGATCGGAGAGCTTCTGGAACCACGCTCATGGACTCTGCTTAAGGCCATAGATTGCCTTATGAAGTCTACACACCAGTGAACACTCCCCCTCAGCAGCAAACCCAGATGGCTGCTACATGTAGACTTCCTCCTGAAGATCACCATACAAAAATGCATTCTTTACATCAAGTTGAAATAAGGGCAAATCTCGAATCACAACAACAAATATAAGAATCCGTAGTGTAGAATGTGGAGCAACATGAGAGAAGGTGTTAAGATAGTCTACTCCATATGTCTGAGTGAAACCACGTGCTACTAATCGAGCCTTGTACCGATCAATACTGCCATCTGCATTCTGCTTTACTGTAAAGACCCATTTGCAATTGACCACAGATGCTCCAACGGGGGGTGAGACCAAACCCCAGGTGCCTCTGGATTGGAGAGCTGTCATCTCCTCCTCCATAGCAACACGCCACCTGCTATCTGCCAAAGCCTCCTCATAAGTTTGTGGTATGACAACAATGTTCAAAGCTGTGACAAACTTCCCAAAATCACTGATTAGACGATCAAAGGTGACATGAGAAGTGAGTGGATACAAGGCACATGAGCGTTTCTGCTTTCTAATAGCAATAGGTAAATTAAAATCATCAGCATCATTTCTGCCACCACTCTGATCATCAACCTCCTGAGAGAAGCCCTGTTGAGGAACAATAGTATTTCCATCATTAGAAGTAATAGTTTCAGAACAAACCTGAGACATGGTAGGTGATGAGCCATGAGCATGAGCAGACCAACGACTGTAGTGATGTGATAGTAGAGGAACCGGAGTAATGGGAGGTCGTGGGGCTGATGGCGGTGATGGAGGAGGTGGTAGTGAAGGTGTTGAAGATGGTGGTGATGGTGGAGATATAGACCTTACTGTCGGAATCAGAAGGTGTCAATCTGTGACCTGTGGGTGAAAAATACATGACAGACTAATAACAACGTTATATTTGCGCTGACATAATATCTCCTGTATAACGGGTCATAGCAACGATAGCCCTTCTGAGTCCTGAAATACCCAACAAAGACACATTTGATAGCCTTAGGAGAGAACTTGTCAATCCCTGGAGACAACCGATGGACAAACGCAATAGATCCAAAAACACTCAGGCTAAGGGAGAACAATTCCTTGTTAGGAAACACAAGTGAAAAAGGAACTTTCTCCCCTATGACTGATGAGGGCATGCGGTTAATGAGATAACACATCGTAAGAACCGCATCACCCCAGAAAAAATGTGGAGCACAACTCTGGATCAGGAGAGTACGAGTGACATCAAGAAGATGACAGTGTTTTCTTTCAGCTACACCGTTCTGTTGAGACGTATATATACACGAAGTTTGATGAAGAATACCATGAAATCGAAGGAATTGAGAAAGCACATGTGTACAGAATTCAAGCGTATTGTCAGTCCTCACAATTTTGACAACAATGGAAAAACATCCTACACTTCTCTTATAAAATTTATTATGACATTTCCAGCTTCAGATTTATTTTTCAGCAAGAAAACCCAAGACAGACGACGGAAATCATCAACATCAACTAAATAAAATCTGTGTCCCTGATGATCTGGAACACGACTTGGACCCTAAATGTCAATATGTAAAAACTCAAACGGGAGCTACTGCTCCGACTCTAACTACTAGGAAAGATTGACCGATGGTGCTTCCCTAACTGACACGCTTCACAATTAAAAGACGAGTGGGGTGAAATCTGTGGAAGAACTTGACGTAGTTTCTGAAGCGGCAAATGACCAAATCGCATGTGCCAAAGAATAGGAGAAACCGGTCCAACAAAGTGGGATGATAGGCCAGCATAAGATGTTTGGACCAGTCGATAAAGTCTGCCTTGCTCACAGCCACAACCAATCACTTTGCCCGTAAGAATGTTCTGAAACACAAGAGATGATGGATCAAATATTGCTCGACAATTTAAATCCTTAGCAATCTGACTGATAGATAGTAAATTCATTGAAAAATCAGGAGCATGTATAACATTCTGTAAGCGCATAGATGGTGTAAAGGTGATCTCCCCATGTCCTATGGTAGGAGAATGAGTCCCATTTGCTATAATAACAGTCCTTCCTAGCTGAACCTGACGATAGGCAACAAGATGACCTCTATCTCCACATAAGTGATGTGTGGCTCCGGAATCAATAATACACTCGGATATATCTGAACGAGAATAAACAATAGAGGTATGGATACTACATGAGGTACTTGCCCCTACAATAGCGGCAAAATCTGGGCTTGTCTCTGGAGCTGGTCCTGGGCTACTAGATAGTGGAACAATGTCTCTCAGTCGAGATACAAGATCATCATATCGCTGATCTGATGTAGTCATTATGTAGATGGCACTGCCTGTTGATGAGGAGCCTGCTCTGCTACCCATGCTGATGCTAGAAAACCATGCTTAGAGTAGCATATATCTTTTGTATGGCCAGATTTGTGACGGTAGGTACACACGGGTCCACGACCACGTCCCCTTCGTCCTCTTGATGCTCGTTCACGAAACTGAGATGAGCCACCTCTTCCCCGAGATGCCGCCATGGCAGAGGAATTTGGAACTGAACTTGAAACATTTATTCTGCTTAGCCTTCGAAAGACCTCCTCCATTGGAGGAATGGTAGCATCATCTAGTATCTGAGAGGATGCAGCTTCATACTGTGAGTCAAGAGAAGCCAGAAAAACGCCAACTATCGTAGCATTCCGGAATGTCGTTATTTGGTCTGGAGTCGCTGTGAGAGGCACAAAGCTATGAAGCTTCTCAAACATCCCCCGTAGGGCAGTGTAGTGGGCATGTAGTGGTCGACCATTCTGCTTAATGATGAAAATGTCATGCTGCAGCTGGAGAATCTTTGTCTCATTCTTAGCCTGTGAGTACATGGCAACGAGAATATCCCACATGGCCTTAGCCGTGGGTTGGTGCAAGACATCATTCGCTATATCTGGTATCAAAGTACCAGATAACCAGACTTGTGCATAAGAATCATCATCCTCCCAGAGGCATACAACCCTGTCTTCTCCGTCGGCTCTTCCTCGGTAAGAATATGTTTCTTACCCATTGACTTCATTAGGCTCATGAATTGCGTGACCCACAATTCATAATTCGACCCATCCATCTTGACTATGGGTGTCGGACCTCTGAAGGCACCCGTGGTGGGGATATCATTCTTGTTTTCTGACATCACGCTGATCGAAGAAGACAAGGCTTGTAGACTTAGACCAATGAGTGTCTACACAGACATGGAGGAAATGAGGTTACGCGTAATGCCGCAATGCGACGTTACAGCAGTTCTGACGCTAACGTAGAGGGCTGCGCAGAGGCAGCGAAGGCAACGAGGCGTAGGACTTGGCTGCACAGGACCGGCGGTGACCACCTGGGTCCTGGTGGAGGTCGCCTGGGCCGGCAGGGGGTCGCCTGGGGGCAGGTGAATGCCGCCTGCGGGCTGGGGAGGGCCGCTTGGGGGGACGACAATGGCTTCCGGTGGCAGGCGGAAGTCGCCTAGGGGTAGGCGAGTGCCGCCTGGAGGTCGGCGGTGGCTGGCGGAAGCTGCCTGGGGGCGGCGAGGCTGGGCGCCGCAAGAGGGGCGACGACGCAAGGGGCTAGAGGTGGGGTTAAGGTTCGGGTTCGGTACGGGAGCTCTGGTCTAGGACCGCCGCTCTGATACCATGTTGGGAAAATTGAAAGAGTTGTTTATTTCATAAGCCCTAGGCTTTCTTATATAGAGGAGAGACCTATGGGTAAATTACATAGAGTAGACGAACAAAGAAAAAATCGATAAAGGAGTACAAGAAAGACATATATCTCTACAATTTCCATTCACCCAGTCTAATAGAAAGACCATTCACATCATCCCGCTCACCCATCAAATTCAGGATTTCTTGTACATGTTATTCGAGAGAGCGGAATGAAAGGTGGGGCATCACATGCCATTCTCCTAAACTTCTACAACATGAACATCTTGATCACAAGCAAGAGCAAGCAATCGTGGGTATGGATTTGCCAACAACCCTTCACTTGTCTAGTCATCCTTCCAAAGATGAAAGAGGGTTCCATCACCCTAGATAGGTAGTAGTACCTATTTTACACTTGGTTCACAGATCCCCCGCCAAAGTATCGAGGGCTGCAGGGTTGTGCTCGAATCCACCATCAAGTTTATATTTACTCTGGTCTATTTGGTTGGCTAGAAATGCTCTACTGTTCTCTGGTCAAAGGTTCTACCGGGAGAATGTTTGTCTTTAGTCCAAGGGTTTTGTTGAGGACTGGACTCTGGTGTGATTATATCTCCAGTTATTATTTGTTTCTTTTAATCTTTTTTAATATAATTCTGGGGCAGGCACCATAGCGTGTTACCCCCTCTTTTAGCCAAGATATCCTTGAGAGACACCCAAATATGAAGATTCCATTTTACCAAGAGGACTTGGTTAGATTCCTTTAGCCTTATAATCCTAGGGCCACCATCACCGTGTTTGGGCATAGTGACATTGTCCAACAACAAGCATGAAATAACGAGTCTTGGTTCGTTCCTACCCACAAAAAATGACGCACAATCCTCTCCAAGTATTACTGCACACCCACCAGAACCGGTCTAGATGAAAAAAAAGAAAATAGGGATGGTCACCAATATCGAGTTCACAAGCACAATTCGATCACCCTTCTACAAGTGGTTGATTTCTAACCGGCTAACTGTTGCTTCAATTTCTTAATAAGGGGGTGCCATTGTGATCTTGTAAGTCGTTTAGACGAGGGATGCGCAGCTATTGCATTAGGAGGATGGTCTTGGGAGTATAAAAAATATCATCGCATTCGATGACCTCGTCTTGAGAGAAACTAAATGGACAAAGGAAGATTTGCTCCTATTGATCGTAAGACGAGAGACGACCTTAAAGAGATCTGGATAGACCGGAAGACCCATGAGACCTTATTCCTTTCGAGCCGGCAGAGAGGGGAAATTTTCATAAGACCATTTAGGAGGAAGATTGGAAATAGGAGGTTGAATGACGACGTTGTTACATGCAACATTGGTTAAGGAGATGCTAATATCGAGTACTTTCATTCTATTAAGTTCACTTTTGAATTAATATAACTGGGGCAGACACCATAGCGTGTTTCCCCTTTTTCTGGTTTAAAAAGTACTTTCATTCTCTTGATGATGGCTGGAGGCGATGCAACTACATTCATTCGGTATTGGTGGCAAATGAGCGTTTTGAAGGGGACAAGGAGATGGGTCCGGTTGCAGTGAACTTTTTCATGGAATGAGTCGTCGAGGCCCTTCTAGTTGGTAGGGATAACGAGGACAAGGGGCTTCTGCATTGTATCTTGAATCAGACAACGAACTCATAAAGGAATTTTCGATTGATGAGGTTTAGAGTATACCATGAAGCATCCTTTCCCACATGTTCATTCAGATCTCCATCTAGTCAAATAATCTGTCTTTGTGAGATTTCTTGCACAATCTTATCCAAATCATCTCAAAAAGATTGTTTAATCCTTTCATCTAAACCAAACCAATTTGCGGTGCATAAACTGAGATGATATTCGGAATTTCTTCTTTGAGCACCAATTTTAACAAAATAATCCGATCCCCAAATCTTTTCACCTCAACTACACTATCCTTCAAATCCTTGTGAATAACTACTTTAACATCATTTTTGCTCTTATCTTTACCTAAGTACCAACATTTAAAGCATGACTTCTCGATCTCCATTGCTTTCTCTCCAACCCATTTTGTCTCTTGGAGACATAGTATTTGAATCTTCATTCTTTCCATCGTTTCTACAATCTCCATCGATTTGCCTATCAAAGTGCCAATATTCCAACTACCTACCTATAACTTCCTTTGCGACTTCTTTTGGACTAACTTCTTTACTTGCATGCATCCATCATGCGAGAACACTTGTAAATTTTGCATTGCATCCGGACAATGATGCAACGGAACTAAATTATTTACTTGTATGCGTTCCTCATGCGAGGACCCTTGCAAATTTTGAACTGTATCTGAGCACCGATGTAACGATCCTTAACAACTTCTCATTGCATTCGGGCTGTGCAACACACCGCTTGTCGGGAATGCCGCAACGGAAGAAAGAACATTACCAAATGTACATATACATGATGAAAAATTGAAAATCAGTATATAGGTGCAAACAAAAACTGGAATCTCTCGAGTTTAGCATTTAATTCACGTAGAGGAACCACTAATAGTAAACCATATTAAATGATTTTGTGCAACAAATTATCTAAATTTGGGAAACATTTTTAGAATTTCAATTAAAAAAGATTCGTATCACATCTTTCTGTCTCAAGTTCAATGTCAAAATCCATATTTTAAATCCATATTTTTAAAGCACCATCAATGTGTTCATAATCTCCAAGTTTCAACTAGTTTCTAAATATGCACCTTGCACGTATATCTCTATCTGAGATGGCTCAAGGTAATTGTCAAATAAAATTCAAAATTTACCATTTACATGACGAACTTAACAAAGTAAAAAAAAGCCCTGGCGGAGGAGCAGCAACGGCTAGAAGCAAACTTAGGAAAATATGGCAGTGAGAACCTCAAACAAAGATAAACATGAGGTTTAGAGGGAAGCAGACATCAAAATATGAAGTTTTCAGTGACTTGAGTAGCAGAACTAGATAAATAAAGAACCTGGTGGAGGAAAAACTGATCGAAGGCTTGCTCGAAGTGCTCAGCTTGGAGACTTGGCAGAGGAGCAACATTTGCAACTGCTTGAAGGCTCGCTTGAAGACCTGGCGGAGGAGTAACAACAACTAGCTTGAAGACCCCGGCTTAAGAGATACATAATTGTTGAGATAGTTGTATCTCTTTGGTGTTATTTCTTATTTCATTTTCTTTATGTACCTCTCATGCAATTAACCCGGGGCTTTTCTCCTAATATAAGAGAGCCCTGGGGGTCTTGTGAATGATAAGCATTTTCATTTTCTCCAACATGGTATCGGAGCCGGGGGTTCCGTATCCCATTAAACCCCTAACCCTACCCGCCATTCCCCAAGCCTCTCTCCTCCCCGCCACTAGCCGTGCGGCTATCCAGCCCGCTGTCGCTGATTTGCTGGGCATCCAGCCAGCCACTACCGGCCATTGCCCCCCTCTAGCCCACGACCCATTGCGGGCCGCCGCCTCCAGCCAGGCCGCCCTCGCTGTTGCATCCACACGAGTTGCTGCTCCACCATCATAGGGCCGCTGTTCGGCCACTGGTAAAGCTACATACGGTCTACTTTTGACCGAGGATCATGATTTTGGGCACATAAATCTCGTTTCCCGGATCTAAAGTTCATCAAGGATTGAAGAAGATGATTGTATGAGTCTACACATACAACCACTCCTCCATATGATTGTGTAGACTCAATCAGAATAGTCTACTACCCATTTTTGTTTCAGTTTTGATTTGCTCGACATTCCTTTTTATCATGTCAGACAACAAGGGTGATATTTTTTCATCATCCGGTGCCTTCAAGGGCCCATCTCCCATCATCAAGATGGATGAGACCAACTACGAGTTGTGGTCCATGCAGTTTCGCACCCTCATACTATACCATAACAAGGAGCACATTCTGCCAGATTCCAAGCTAACGAACAAGACTGGGGCAAATGCTTCTTGGAAGCAAGATGTCTCTAGGATGTTCACCACAGGGATTGCCAATGACATAGTCAATCAACTCACAACCAAGGCCATGTGGGACTTCGTGGCTACCACATATGGGCAAGCCAAAAATGAGAGCAAGATTATACAGCTACAATATGACATCTTTTCGACCAAGCAGAATGGGCAACCACTTCATGCTCATTTCTCGCACCTTCGGGGCATGTTTTAGCGTTTGCATAGCTTTATGCCCATTACTACCAGCACTGAGCAACAACAAGCATACCAGAATACCGCAATGACATGCATCTTCCTGTCATCTCTTGACTCTGAGTACGGTGCAACACATACTCAACTACTTGCTGGTGAGAGGATAGTACGATACCTCCAATAGAAGAGGTCTACAAGAGGTTAAGCATGATCACTACATCATTTGCTACCACGACCCAAACTCTCTATGCTATGGCTGATTCTCATGACAGAGGGGGTACTTCATGGTTTCGTGGCCGTGGACCCCGTGGTCGAGGAGGAGGACGTCAACGTTGCCCATGCTCATACTGCCACCGTCCAGGTCATTCAGAGGAGATGATGCGCGATTTGATGACATTGTTTCTAGACTGAAAGATGCTGACTACACCAACCACTCCTGCTGCAGGATCTGATGTTGCAGATGTCGCCAGAGCTCCTACGAGTCCGTCGGATATTGCTTATGCACTTATCAGTTGTAGCAGTTCAAATGTGACTGATTGGATCATGGACTCCGGAGCTTCGCATCTTATATGTGGTGATAGAGCTTAGTTTAGTTCTTATAGGTCTATTCCTCCTGGTAGATCAACGGTGATTGCTAATGGGGTTCATCTACCCATTGTTGGTCAGGGTGATATTGTTCTGGCCCCATCGATGCATCTGCAGAATGTCTTACATGCTCCAACATTCCAGATGAATCTTTTGTCTATTAGTCAGATTACAAAAGATTTACATTGCCGTCCCATATTTGATCCATCTTCTCTTGTGTTCTAGGACATACTCAGGGCAGTGTGATTGGATGTGGTTGTGAATAGAGAGGGATGTACAGACCGGTCCAACCTCCGTGTGTTGGTGCTGCTACTATTCCATCTGGATATGTTTCACCTTTCATGTGCTACCTTGGAGTGTGAGGCGTGCCAGCTTGGGAAGCACCATCGTTCATCTTTTCCGAGTCGTCAGAGTTGTCACAGTAGTCAGTATATCTGGGGTCCTAGTCGTGTTCCTGATAATCAGAGACATTGTATCTATATGGTTGCTGTGGATTATTTTTCTAGATTATCTTGGATTTTTTTTGTTAAAGAATAAGTGTCCTGTTATAAATTCTTTTCTTATTGAGATTAATTACATTTTCCTTCTAATGTGAAGTTTATTTGCACTGACAATGCTTTGGGGTTTTCTACTTTACAACTGTCTGACTTTCTCAGATCTATTGGTGTTGTTTATCAGACTTCTTGTGCTTATACTTCGCAACAGAATGGTGTTGTTGAATGCAGGCACCGTTATCTTTTGGATGTCACGAGGATTCTTTTGATTCAGAGTCGAGCTCCTTGTTCGTTCTGGGGTGATGTGGTTCTCAGTGCATGTTATTTGGTGAACCTCATACACTTTGCTATCCTTGAATAAAAAGCACCTTTCTTGATTGCGTTTCCCGATGACTTATTCTCCCTTACTCCCATGCAGTGTTCAGGAAATCGGTCGAGTATACCGCATACTCGGCCGTATACTCGTATTCAGAAGCCTTGACGCACCGAGTATGGTCAAATCGGCATCTAGGTGGGTCAGGCCGCATACTCGGCCAAGTATACCGTATATGCAACCGTTTATGCGGCCGATTTTGGAATAAATTTTTTTAAAACCTTAACCTAAAATCGGATATCCGACTTAACGCTCTTTCAATTGATGTTTTTGCTCACTTGACTCTATTATCCCAATAGTTTTGTTCCTTGTACCTTCAATTCTTTATTATTATAATCAAGAATATAACATTTAAGGATATTAACATGATATTAAAAGTTTATTTATATTTTTAATAATAAAAACATACCAAACCGCATAAAACCGCATACTCCCCGCATACTCTCCCGCATATCGCATACTCTCTATGCAGTGTCCCCTCCGACTGAATACCGCATAGCGCATACCGCCTTCCTGAACATTGCTCCCATGCACTGGTCACGAAAGCAACCTATGCGGCCGCATATGGGTGTACGACACCTTCATCGCACCGCTTTCATGAAGCTCCTAGTTATGTGCCCATGGCGCTTATGCGGGCCACATAAGCGTTCTATGCGGCCGCATATGCTCTATGTGCGCCCGCTTTGGGTTAAATTGTTTTTTATGTGATTTTTTATATGTGATTGATTTTTTATATGTGATTTTTTAATGTGATTTTTTATATGTGATTTTAAGCCACTTATTTCATGTTATTGCTATGAAATGTGTCAAATGTGTATATGAAATGTGTTATAGTAAGATTTGTGCTACGTTTTTTTATCTGTGCCACGCTTTTTTATTGTATGATTTGTGACATTTATCAGAACTTGTTCATGTGACATAACAATGCACCCTAATTTAATATGTAAGTCAACCAAGTATTCCATCACTATTTCAATCCATCGTCGAAGTAGTCGTACTATGAGATTGGAGTAAACACGAAGGAAGAAAAGGAATAATGTACCAATAATTTAGCAAATTAATTTAGTCAACTAATAGTTATGTTGAATGCAATATATATGTATATGTAGAGTTTGATACTTTTAATGGAGAATTAGTTATAAATATAACAATGGAGATAAATGACATTATAATTCAACAATAGAGGCATTTATACAAATATATATTCACATACATTGGTATACAAGTTGCAACAAAAGTCAACCTACTTAATTTATTATTAAGAAGCACATCATACCATCGTATCATGAATTTAGTAGACATATAGAGTTACAAGTCTCACCTCCATATATTGGAGTTAACTAGTTAGAATATTATCGTTTGAACATTTCTGTTATCTTATTTTATTTTAAGTAGTGTATTACTAATGTTATTTAAATTAAGTTTCGGTTTTTTTTCGAATACTTACATATTTTGGTGATTGTTGTCAATTATTATGTAAACTTTTCTATTGAAGTACTGATATTTGATTGATAAAGCTTGTTTTAAGCTCTATATGAAAGTCATTTTTCTTGGATCTTCTGTTGGACCACAATTATACATAAATTTAGTTCAGTTGTAGTCACTTTTGTGTATGCTTATTTATTTTTTAATAAAAAATTAGGAAATCGCATAGAACCGCATATACCCCGCATATGCCCCCGCATACCGCTTAATCTGTATTTAGTGAGCAGTCTGAACACATATGCATACCGCTTTCTTGAACCTTGCTCTCATGGTCTTTGGGTCTGTGGCATTTGTCCACAAATTTACTCCTGGTTGTGACAAGCTCTCTCCTAGAGCTGTCAAATATGTGTTTGTTGGTTATTCTCGTACCCAAAAAGAGTATAGATGTTTTGATCCTGTTGGGAGAAAATATTCTGTAAGTGTTCATGTCACATTTTTGAGTATGTTATGTATTTTTCTTCTACAGGTAACATGCTGTCTAATGCGGACTCTGGTGAGGATGTTTTTGTTCCACCACCTCCGTTATCTCCACCAACAACTCATGTTGAGTCTCAGTCACCTCCACCTCATCCACACCTCCTTTGTCTACCTTGACATAGTTCCTACCACAGTTTTACATTCGCAGGTCCTCTACTTGCCCCTCTGCTCATACGTCTTCCCCGTTATCTAGCACATCTTATGTATGTAATGAACACATTGTTTCTACTGATGGCACTGGGACTGGTTATCGAGCCCAACGAGCCGAGCCATCCCCTGGCTCGGGCTCGAGTTCGATAAGCCCAGCTGGGCTCTGGCTCGAGCTTGGGCTCGTTCGAGCCCGACCGAGCTGGCTCGAGCTCGGACTCGATGAGCTCGAGCCCTTATCGAGCTGGCTCGTGCTCGATAAGGCTCGAGCTGAGCCCCTTATCGAGACCGAGCTCCTTATCGAGCCTGGTCTGGGCTAACATGATGTCATTACAATATCACCCAGAAGGAATGCGATGCCTGACTCTGTGATGATATTAAGAATATAGTGTTTGCGTTCAACGACACTGTTGTGTTGGACTATATGCACCAAACTGCAATCGATCTCCTCAGAGATGGTGTGATGCTCTAGAATCCATTATTCTAACTAACGGTGTTGGTCGAGAACGAGCAATAAATGCATGAGTAATACATGAGCTACTAGTGGAGGCAGAGGCTGCAATGTTTGATGGACCGATGCTAGAAGATCCAGCAACTGGAGGCATGATCTCTCTCAAGCGAGCGACAAAGTCATTGTAGCGATGATCAATAAGATCATGAGCAATCTGACTCTGCTCTGCAACACGAGATGATGGAGGAAATCCATGTTTGGAGTAGAACATCTCCTTTGAATGACCTGATCGATGGCAGTATGAACATGGCCGACGTGGACGTGTGCCACCTCTGTAACGTGTACCTCGTCCTCGGAAGGGAGTAGATCCACCTCTACCGTATGATGCAACCATAACCGAAGATGTCTGAGAGGGTGTGGCAGAGGAGATACTCAAATGGCTGAGTGAGCCTACGGTATGCTTCCTCCATAGGAGGTGTGGTAACATTGATGAGATGCTGAGAGTGGCCAAATCATTTTCTGAATTGAGGGCAGCCAGAAACACACCAATCATAACAGGGTCTCTGTAGGCCCTATGCTGCTCTGGTGAGGCCATCATGGGTATGTAGCCATGTAGTCGCTCAAACATACCCCTCAAAGATGTATACATGGCATGAAGAGGACGATCACCCTATTTGGTCGTGAAGATGTCATGCTGGAGCTGCAATATCTTCGACTCATTCTTCGCTTGAGAGTATGTTTCCGTGAGCATATCCCACATCACCTTTGCTGTGGGTTAACTCAGAATATTGTTGGTTATCTCAACAACGACAATACCAGATAACCATACCATGGCATATGCATCATCAACCTCCTATTAGATTTTGACCCCAGTCTTGTCCACCGGCTCATCCTACATCAGAATATGCTTCTTACCATGGCTCTGTATCAGATTCATGATCTGCATTGCCCACAACTCGTAGTTTGTATCGTCGATCTTGAGTCTTGACAATAGGTGAGGGACCCTTGAAGGCACCCGTAGATAGCGTATCAACTCTGCTTTCTGACATCGTGAACAATCACTGAGACCTTAGACCAAACTTACGGTGTCTAAACGGGCATGAAAAGAGATGGTTGTGATCTTAGATTCATAACACAACCATCTTTAGACAAATCGTGGTCAGATTTTTATAAAAATAGGGTAAATCCGACCCCAAATATCTGAAATCAGACCAAAAGTCACGAAATCAGGGTTTCACGAGGACCTGGGCGGCAACACGACCACACACGAGGGGCCGCTGGGGCCACGAGAGGTGCAAGGGGCCGCTGGGGGGCGACGCAGTGCTGCTGGGGGGCAGCTGTTAGGGTTTTTCGGCTCATGGCTTCAGTCTAGGACCGCCACTCTGATGCCATGTGGAGAAAGAATACTTGTTGTTTATTCAAAGAGCTCAATGGTTCTCTTATATAGAGAAGAGAGAAACCCTAAATGGGTAAACTACATACTACGGACAAAAAGAATTAAATAATTGTGAAACAATATCATAATATAAAGATGATAACCACGGTGCATCTATAGTTTTAATTAAATAACAAGCTGTAATGATGCAAAGCTTTTGGAGGTTTTTTCCTCAACATCTGTTGTCGAGCTTGCAGAGTTCCTTCTTTTGTTTGCACAGAGTTCTCAAGTAGGGGTGTGCTACGGCTACCCTGTAGCCAACTCAATACCTTGGTAATCTATGTACTTTGTATTGTTAATGATTTATTGTTGAAACACTGCAATTGATTTTGTCACATTAATCCGATTATTCTTATCCTAATGCCAATAGTTTGGAAATCATTTTCTGTTCATCTGGGTTCCGATAAAGACAAGCTTCTTTTCTTCAAATTTGATTTTGGTTCTCTGTGATGTTAATTTTTTGTTTTTATAATAGCAAGTACGAGTCAAATAGGTCGCCATATATGTCTTTTATTTTCATTTTTTAATCCTCATGCCAATAATCAGAATTATGAGGTGTCAGGGAAGACAAAGGGAAGACCTGTATAATAAACATTCAAACAATACAATAATTAGCACGGGTTTCGGTAAAAGGTTTGCATGGACATCACGTATTGAAGCTGAGAGCAATGAAGGGTTGTCAATTGGTAATTGGATCATGTCAAGATCCATCATTGTGTGTGGTTTTGTGGTCACGTTTTTAGGCCTACATCATCAATCGAGAGAGTTTTGAGTGAGTGTCATATATATCACCATGTGCTTTTGATTTCATTAAGAAGAAATAATTTAAACACCACCAGCAGGGCGGCTCTTATGTGGAGTAGGATGGGTTTTAGCCGTCCAAACCACATTATATTGTGATCTTCATATTTTTTGTTGTGCTGATCTCTCTTTTGGTTTCAACATGATATTGGAGCCATCGCTTTTGAAAATCTTTCACATTTGTTTTCATGTGAAGTAGCATTTTGATTCTATCAAAATCCGTGCTACATTTTTTCTGCATCATGATAAAATATATTTCTTGAACTTCGTGCATCAAGAGTTTTGTCATGTGATGGGAGATGCATTTGATAGGAGGTCGGGCGTGAGAGGAGGCCCCGATCTTGGCTCTGCAGGGGTGGCTTGTTTGACTTCTGAGCTGCTAGTGGAGATCATAGATGTTGCTGGGTGTCATTATAGGTGGAGAAACTTTAGTTCGAGATCTCACCTCGACTATTTTCTGATGTCTGTGAAGGCAGTGCAATTGTTCGTATTGGCTACTATGAGGGTATTACTGCATGCTCATTCCCATTATACAACGTTCGTCGTTGATTCTGGTGAAGGGAGTAGATTGCGATCCTTGTTCATATTTGAGCATCCGTGGCTATTGGAGGATGGTCTCTTGGGCATGGTATAGTAATTTTGGAGGAACTATTGTCTGGTTGGGTCATCCACTGCCCTTTGTGCGTATAAGTTGGGTGAAGTCATAAAGCGATTGATTTGAACTCATAAAGCGATTGTTTGAATTCGACATGAACGTTCAAGCACATAGTAGGAGTAGAAAAAGTATGACACATGATGAGGTGAATAGATTGGATAGGCTTGAGGACGATCGAGAATTGTCGGTAGAAGAGATTGAGGAGAGAATCATCCATCTTCATGCCATATATGCAGAAGATTGGAAAGCGGAATGGATTGGAGACAATGGTTGAGACATCTATGACTAATGGAGGGAGACACTAAGGAAGTGGATTAAAGACAATGGTTTAGACATTTATGGCTATAGGAGGGAGGCACTAACACGCGTTTCTTCCATTCCATGGATGATAGACGATGCAGAAGAAATCTCATTCACCCTCTTATTGTAGACATGTTATATGTGCGTGGCGAGAGGGAGGTGGGTAGAGCTTTGCATTCACACTTTCGCTCTGTGAGTAGAAGAACCACTCGGGAAGGGGGGCTAGCATGGCATAGAGGTTTTTCAACTATCGTATAGCTAGGCAAACACTTCAGTAACTCATTTTGGGACGCAAGAACTTAATAAGGCAATCTTCCAGCTAAATGCATATGGTGCCCCTAGTCCATACGGTTTCCCAATACCGTTCTACAGGGAGTTTTGGGAGGTTGTGCAGGATGATCTTATGACGATCGTTAGCTTGGACAATCTCGTCTTTGGGCGCATTAACAAGGCTATGCTTGTTTATCAAAAGGGAGGTGGCGACGTGTATCGATGGTTTTAGGATGATTGCCCTTTCTAATATGGCATGCCTTATTATTGTGATGGTTCATGCAAATCACCTCCTTAACATTTTGGACACACTTAACTCCCCAGAGTTGACAACTTTTGTTCATGGCATGCTGATGGCTTATGATTTTTTTTCTCATGTCTGGTAACGAAGTGGAAGCAGAATCACAGCAAGGACCTATTGTGGAAGGTTGATTTTTTTCTAAGGCATATGATTATGTTGAATAGCGATTTATTTGGTCCTCACTACGACATAGAGGATTCCTTGAGACATAGGTGGTTTGGATGAAGAGATGTATTACGACATCGTCGTACACAGTGTTGTTGAACATGCACCCAAAGGGAGGTTCTTTTCAGCTGCGAGGGGGATTCGACAAGGTTGTCCCACGGCGCCCCTTTTATTTGTAGTGATCGCCGATGCATTGGCTTTAGGGATGCAAACGATTTGGGATATATCCGTATCTGATCGCCATCATATCTGTTTTATGTAGATTTTGACATCCGTATATGTATCTGTTTTAAAATTAAAACGGATATAGTTTTAATATATGCAAACATTTGTATCCATATATGTATATATGTTTTCATATATAAATATAGATGTAGATTTATTTTTAACCATTTTGACATATTTTCGTACATTCTTTCACCGTAGCTAATATAATTTTTACAATATAAGCACATTTAGTGTATTTATATCATGTGTATTCCATCGAATACATGTTTATTTAAGATAAACTGCAGAGTATTTTTGATATTTCTCATATGCGATCAGTATTCATTTTACACCCATAACCTTTTTTAAGGATACATTAACATAGTTTTAATATCTGTATCTATTTAAAAATGGACAAGGATACAATAACACCTATAGCTGTATTCGTTTATTTGCATCCTTAACTAGGGATGCACGTGGATTGGATTGGATCAGATTTTAACTTAGTCCGTATCCAATCCAACCTTAATAGATTTTTGTTTTTTGAATCTAATCTGCTCCATCAAATATCTAAATCCAATCCGATCCAATCCATCAGATTAAGAATTGGATTGGATTGGATTTTTACACTTACATTTTCTCGCTCAATAGTCTAATATCTCACGTTATACTTTATAGCGTACTAGCCTCGACATTTGAACAATGACTTAAAAAGCAATAATATGAATAGATGTAAAGAAAAGAAAGATCACATAATCAAATGAAAGTTGAACAATTCCATAAATCCATTATAAAAAGTTGAATGCCATACAATCAAACTAAATGATTATATTGAATTTAAAATTTAAGGTTTCTTATAAATAATGTATTAGTTTATTTTTTACCATTGAATTCTACCAAATGATTCAAATAATAACGATACAAATTTCCAAATAATTTCTCTAAGAGAAGGTAGACAAATAAACAACGTGATCTCTGTGATCAAATATTGATGAAGTCAATGATTAATTTAGAATATAGAGCTATGCCAAAAGACTAATCACTGCCAAGAACATCCTTCAAGGTTATTATAAATCATTAACAAGTGAGAATCATAGAACATTCATACTTGATTGACTATGCAAGAAAAAATGAACTTAAATGGTATCATACGGGGGGGGGGATTGCGTTGTTTGAGACGGGTGGTGACATCACGAGGGGGGGGATAGTGGCATTGTGCTAGAGGAGAATAACATTTTGCAGGAGTGGGGCCATCATCGAAATGTAGTGAGAGGGAACCATGACGAATATTGATGGTCAATAGTGAAATGAGAGGAAGAGGGAACTAGGGAACTAGGAGGGGAATAACTGAACATGGATTACAATTTTACAAGTTATAGTCATACTTTATTATTTTCGATGTTTAACATTTGTCTTTAAGAAAAAAGGACTCGTATCCAAGATTGATAAGGAAAAATGACATGAATGACACTGATTATGGTCTACATAAAATTTTAAATAAATGCACACAACTATTAAATATTTATGTAGGTATATATATTTATGTTAACGGATTAACAGATTGGATCGGATTGGATTGGATTTTGGTAAAGATGCGATCCAATCCATACTTTAACGGATTTTTAAAATTCCAATCCGGTCCGATCCAGTAGAGTGATAAAATCAAACCAATCCTATCCAATAACATCAGATTGGATCGGATTATAGATTTTATCCGATCCATGTGCACCCCTATCCCTAGCTGGTAGTGATGATGAGAGTGACATTCGTCTTGGGTTCATTAGCGATGATATTTCAGTTCTCATACTTCAATATGCAGATGACATTATTCTTTTTGTTGAGGGCGAGGTTGAGCAGGCGAGGGAACTATCAAGATCATGGATATTTTTGGTGATATTTTCAGTATGCGCATCAACAAGGAGAAATCAAAGTTTGTCCCTTTTGGCCTGTCTCATATCGAGATCCAGAAATCTGGTTTGGTGCTTCGTCGTCCAATGACCTCACTTCAAAGGCCTCCCACATGCATCCTTTATTGGATAGATTTGAGAAGAAGTTGGATTAAATGGAATGCTGTGATTGTTGGTTTTGCTAAGACATGTTCTCTCAACTATTCCTATCTTTTTATTTTCTACTAGACTATTTCCTATCGGCGTTCGAACGAAGCTTGAGGCGATGATGAGACATTTCTTTTAGGTGGATAGGGAAACTGTGAGAAGGTCGGGAAATTAAGCGGTTTTTGGGGTCTTGAAGTTTGGATACATGAATAAGTCACTTTTGGCTAATTGGATTGTCAGACTTTGGGTCAGAAAGGACTTAGTATGTCGTATAATGCGGAATATCTATGGCTTGGTTTTGCATTGTCTGCTCCTGCCATTCATCTACCTTCCTCCCTCTGGAATGGTATTTCCAGCCTCCTAGAGATGGCGAGTTTGATGAGACTGGAGAATGGCAGTGGTGATCTGTTTCGCATTTGGTTGGACTACTGGACTAGTACATGGCTCCTAAGGATCACTACCCTAGATTGTATGATATATCTAGCATTTATGATATCTCGGTGGCACGGGCGTGGCTGACATAAACTTGGGCCCCAAATTTTTTCAGATCAGACGCTACGGGTTTTTCTATGTTTTATGAGTGAGTTGGAGGATATGGAACACCCCACTATTGCGAGGGATCATTGGGTTTGGGCGAGCGACTGTTATCTATCAATAAATCGTAAGGCTTTCTTGAGGTCGCAGCATGCGGTACAAGAGGATTCAGTGGATCAAGGTTTTTCTTTAGCTGGTGAGACATGGTCGCATGCTTACAAGGGGGCACAGAGTCATCATTCTTCATACATGTAATGTTATTTGTCCAAGACGGGGTGAAGGTACTGAGGATATGGATCACGTCTTTTTCAGTTGTCGCTACTCGTCGGACTTTTAGGAGGGAGTTGGTATTTATTAGCTTAGCGCTGAGGATGGCTCTGCTTTTCGGACTCCTTTAGGTCTTTTACTGCAACAATTCTCATGAAGATTTTGATACCCTTCGTTCATCTTTGGCAATTAGGCGTGCTTGGCATGAACTCATTTTTCATGGTCAATATTCTTATTCAGAAAATATGCTAAAACACGATAAGGCCCTCCACATGGCCTGACTTCTTTGCTATAACTTTATAATATGTATATATATTAATAGAATCTTGCGGTGGTCTCACCTCATGACTGCACCCTCGTTTATTTCAAAAAACAATATTCATCGTGCCCAAGAGAAATCAAACAATTCATTGCTATGCTTATCCATACAAAAATAATGTGATGTGGGATAAAGAGTGCATGATCTTACTGCATACTTGGATAGCATAACGTGCCAATCATCAATGGTAGGTCCATTCATGGGTAAATGAGCTTCTGAAGCAGTCTCTCACAGGTGGTCAATGATAGCTTGATAGGGATTTGACCATCATTGTACACACCAATAGGAACTACTAGCAGAGACGTAAGAGCAGGTTCCTAGTTCCTGTGCTGATAGACCTTCAAAGGAGGTGACTGTAGCTGTATAGATTCTTCTTTGGAAGTGAAAAAGCTTCCTTGAAAGAAGGTGATGTCCTATCTCATATAGTATTTCTTGGATATCGACCTAAAACATCGATTCCTTCTTTGGTTCGAGAGCATCCTACAAAGACATGCTTGACCCACCTTTGGGATAACTTGTTGGCAACTCTACAAAGACACATGCTGGTAAATTCAAAACTTAATCCCATCCAAAAGTAAATGGAGTGGGTTCGGGCCGGGTACCTAATTGGTAAACATAGATTGACATCCCTGCTCATTGTTGAAGAGGTTCAAAGAGATCTGTTGGAGGTGCTGGAGAGAGGTCACACGGTGGGCTGTGCGGATGACACGATCTGGCTATTTGATTTGTCTTTGTGTGTGCGGGGTTTAGGGTTCAACTCTGCGAGATGGCATGAAAGCTTTGGGGCTCCAATGGCCAATGGCAGTTAGTGGGCTCCTTCTCAGTTGCAGGGGACTCATAGCTTTGAGTCTGGTCATATCGGGCAAGAAGTCTGAGCGATAATCACAAAGTCGTTGGGGGGGGATCGTCATATTTTGATTGGAGGTGGGTCGAGATTCGTGCCGCCGAAGGTGATGGACCCAAAAGTAGCGGAATTGTTGCTAGAGAAGTTGGAGGAGGCGGTGGCTTGAAGTGGAATCCCTAAACTTGGGGACGAAGTCATCTTGGAGGCCCTTATTTGGTTGGATCAGGGGGGTCTATGTTTGAGAAATGGGGGTGGGGGGGTGTGGGGGGTGATCCGATTGTTGTAGTTTTTAACCCGATCCCTGCTCAAGGGACATGCTTACCCCCTTTGGGATTAGGCGGGTCGGACGTGGTTTCGAGCTCGTTGGAGGATCCGAGTTATTCGCATGGCTGCTCTGAGCTATCTCGCCATGGGTATCGAAACTCCTATATATATCGATTTCCCGGACCTAGGCCATATTTCTGGGCCCAATTTATTTTGTGCAGGGCTTGGGCTTGGCTCAACCTAGCCCGCTAAGCCCACGAGCCCGACCTGATAGAATGCGTACTAATGTGCCTGCAAGTCCAGCTCGATAATGCGTCCGCTGCTTGGCCCGAAGTGGCCCAACTCGGTTGAGTTCCCCCACAATCCCACCGATCCCCAGCCTCCATGTTACACACATCTTGTTTAATTTTTTTATATATTTAAGGAGAAAAAAATGTTGTTTGCTTTTCAAATCCAAATCTTTCCATCAATTGGCTTCTGATTCAAAAGATCATATGTTAATCCACCGCTTATTCCATTCTAATCCATAAATATGTTGAGTTGGAACTAGAATGGATTGATTATCTGTTAGGCTGCTAATATTCAACGATATTGGATTCAACTTGGCCAGTTTTTGATACATGTATCTATTGTGTATAAATGTAGATTGAGAAATTTCAACATGTCGTATTACACATATCCGAATAACACTGTTTTTTTAGAGTGGCTTATTTGTCATTCAATTTGGTAAAAGATTGTATTACCTAATCCATGCTAAACACTTCCATCCACTCGCATTCACAAATATTCTTTCTTTGTTTGAAGTTCATCAACTTATTCAATGCTTTAAGGACACCAAACAACTATATTTTTTACATGTCGAGTGTGTTGTCAGCAATCACATAAGAACTTGTACATCTCAATCCATCCATAACTCATGACACAAGTATTGGAGCATGTTTTCCTATCACCAGTATATTCACAATGGTAAAATACAATTCTTATCTCCATCTAATAGAGCACTAATGGCATATTTAAGAGAGATGATGAGGAATATACAGATGCAAACAACCTCCTAAATGCAGAGGGGGGAAACAATCACTCACTTGGCAAGAGAGGCAAGGTATATCATCAGTGAGATGATTAGTAGACTAACTGCACAACAACACTGAATACTGTGGCACAATCTAGTTCAAGTCACTACAAATCATCACACACTTGGTGGCCCAAGGCCCGAATCTTAAACAGGCTTGGGTTTTGGCCCTTCAAGGCCCCACCTAGGTTGACCCATGTTCATCCCTAATTCGGACCGTCCCAACGAGAGGGGGAGGGGGGGGGGGAAGACCCAACTTCGGTAGAGTTTAAGTCTTGGGTTGGGGAGATGACACTTTAAGGGGTTGACACCACTAACACATGATTCACGTGGAGAAGCAATTCATCTAGATCTTGTTTGGATCGTTTTTTGTGCCCGGTGGAAGTGCTGGAGAGGTTCCCTCTTGCGTCATCTCGGGTGCTTCAGAGATTCCACTCAAATCACACCCCTATTGTTGGATTTCTGGGGAAGAGCTGTACCTTCGGGCGATGTTTAGATTCAAGAGATTTTGGTTGTTAGAAGAGGGATTCAAGAGTTTGGTGGCTGATTTCTAAGTGTCGTATTAGGTGGAAGGTTCGACGGCACAAAGGATGGCTCAGAAGATAGCCGGTTTGAGGGAGGTATTGACAAAGTACAAGGCAAAGATGCGTCATGCAAGAGAGGAGAGACAAGCCAAGGCAATGGTGGAGATTGCGTGTTTGGATCTAGTCGAGGATGAAAGGGAGTTGACTACATAAGAGCTTTTGGCTAGAGTCGAACATCAAATGACTACTGCAGATGAAGATAAGAAGAGGGAAGTGGAGTGGCGACAGAGCTCAAGGCAAAAATGGGTGAAGGAGATACAAATACGAGGTGCTTTCATGTTGTGGCAAGTGGAAGGCAGATGAGAAATCTCGTCCACGATGTTCTTTTAGGGGATGAAGTGGTCAAGGGAGATAAAGCGATAGGAGAAGCGATGATGGTGCATTTCAAGAAGGTTAGGAGGAAGGTTCCATCATCAGGAGGGGAGGAGGGTGCAAAGCTTGTCCTCAAAACAAGCAAAGGTGCTCGTGGCTTATTTTATCATAGAGGAGGTGAGACGAGCAGTTTTTAATTGCAATGTGGATGGATGCTCGGGGTCAGATGGATTACCAGTCTTCTTTCTCAAAGAAGGATGCGGTGGAAACAGATGTTTGGTGCTTATCTTCGAATTAAGAAATGAGAATGGGGAGTTGGATAAGTTGAACAGGTCGTTGATCTTCTTGCTCCCGAAGGAGGTTGTAGAGTTGATGGAAGATTTTAGGCCCATGCATTGTTGAATGTGGTTTATCTTATTGTGGCTAAAGTGTTGGCAAACTAACTTAGGTGCGTGCTTGATGGGTTCATATTATCAACTAAGACGAGCTTTATTCCAACTTGACAGTTGATGGATGGGTTGGTTATGGAATCAAAGATTGTAGAGGATTGGAAGCGAATGCAGACTGTTGGGTTCTTATGTAAGGTAGACTTATCAAAGGCATACGATTGCTTGGAGTCGAAGTTCATTTGGCTTTCTCTGGTTCGAAGAGGTTTTTCAAACATTTGGATTGATTGGATGAAGAGGTATATTACCACTTCTTCACGTTCTATGTTGATTCATGAAAAACACGAGGGTGATTTTCAGCTGCAGGGGAGAGTGAAGTAGGCTTGCCCCCTGCTCCCTTATTATTTGTTTTGGCCGTTGATGCATTGATGGTCATTTGGAAGCTTGCAGTGGCAATATAGTTTCTTCCAAGGGTATTCCAGAGATGGATACTTGATTCCGGTTCTATAGTATGCGTATGATATGCTCATTTTCATAGATGACAGGGTGGTGGAATGCAAAGGGATTAAAGCGGTTCTTGATATTTTGGGGAGGATCTCATGCGTGCAGGTGAACGAAACCAAATCCGCTTTCGTTCCCTTTGGTTTGTCTATGGAAGCAATAGTAGCATGTGAGATGATATTAAGATCCGCAAGGAAGTGTCCACCCATCACTTATCTTGGTTTGCCATTGCTCTATAGGGGATTGTGTCGGGTGGACTAGCAGTTGGTTATAGCTAAAATGGAGAAGAAGTTGGTAGGTTGGATAACATCTTACCTATCCACTCATGAGGCGAGTTACGACAAGGTTGTTTTCTTGGTCACGTTTTGAAAGTCTTCATCTATAAGCTTCAGAAGCTATTTGTCAGAATGTAATGCTTCTTCTTATGTTCCTCAAATATATGAAAGGTATGCGACCAGAGAGCATAGTTGAGCACTCTATTCAGTTATATGTTGATATCCTAAATCATGTGGGATGATGAGGCATCTGATGGCTTGAGGGTAGTTGAGGAAGTTGTTAAAGAGTTTGACATGACTAGCATGTATAAGTAAGCGAATCAAGCCAATAAGGCCGCTTTAGAGGAGCACTTGACGTCTCATGCTAAACAGAGTCGCATTAGAATGCCACAATGGGTGCATGATGATGGAATGATAGGGGCCTCTAGGACAATAGCATGTGCATCTAGAGACTCGTAATAGCATAGAGTCAGAAGCAACCATAAAAGTTGTCGAACTTGATGAACAACCATACAGAGGATACACAGCTAGATGGCACCGGTGTTTTGAAAAACATCGGGGACATGTGGGTGAATAGCCTTTAGAGGTCCATCATAGGATGGAAGCTGTGGCTAGGACTGCTGCGACAAGGGTTGCAGTTGATCACGGCTAAGGCATCTGTTGGCAGTTGCGGCTTTGGTCGGTTGCAGCACTGAGAAGTTGCCGGTAGAGGCATCTAGGCCTAGTGACAAGGGATGGCTTCTAGTCGAGCAGAGGGGTCTGTGGGTGGGTGTGCACCTACGTGATAGATGCGTTGGGTTGTCAGTGTAGAAAGAAAGAAGAGAGACCAAGTGGGTATAGACTATAGACACCAATAAAAGATCACAACTCTGATGCCATGTTGGATTCAATTATGAAACCCAAGAAGGATGTCGAGGAAAATAGGAGCATCCAAGCAAAAAGCAAAAACACAGATAATTATGTAAAAACTGACATCTTTTAACTTGAATATGAGTATGAGAGTTGTATATTAAGTTAATTGGATTTCTACAAGATCCAATTACTCTTTCTTGTATGGTCCCATATTGCTTACTGTTGAGTCTCGTGTGAGTTGTTAGGCCCATATGAGGGTCCTCTATAACTTGCAATATTTGAGAAGGATATTATGACTAACCCCATTGGCTCCTTCAGTGGAGTAAGGGCGGAGGATTGGTCATATCAATCCATATAAAATAAGTTTTTTTGCTTATTAGTTGCACGTTAACTCAAACATGGCCGGTCCCAAGCCTAGGTAAATTGAGGAGGGTGACGTTAGGTAGCCGAAAACCATCGTAAAACAGTCGGAGATAGCTTCCTAAATAATATTTTTTATTAAAATACTATTTAGGAATTTGCCTCAAGACAATCAGATCTTTTCAACATGGATTTAAGCAAACATTTTGATTTCGTTGGAGCATTCCCTACTG
Organism: Ottelia alismoides; assembly: GCA_037367405.1. NCBI lineage: Eukaryota > Viridiplantae > Streptophyta > Magnoliopsida > Alismatales > Hydrocharitaceae > Ottelia > Ottelia alismoides. The sequence goes on from JAZKJV010007000.1 coordinate 96,762, forward strand.
GCGACGCATTGCATTGCTCAAATGCAATGAAAATTGGCAAGGGCTGCTACATTACTCCTCAGATGTAGTGAGTAAATAAGCTAGTTCCATTGCATCGCCGTCTGGATGTAGTCCAAAATTTGCATGGGTTCTCGCATAATGGACACATGCAAGTAAAGAAGTTAGTCCAAAAGAGGTTGCAAAGGAAGTTGCGGACACGTAGTTGGAATATTGACACTTTGATTGGCAAATCGATGGAGATAGTAGATATGCTGGAAATAATGAAGATTCAGATACTTTGTCTCCAAGAGACAAAATGGGTTGGAGAGAAAGCAAGGGAGATCGAGAAGACATGCTTTAAACTTTGGTTTCATGTAAATATAAGTGTAGAAACGATGTTGGAGTAGTTGTTCATAAGGATTTAAAGGATTGTGTGGTTGACATGCAAAGATTCCGGGATCCGATTATTTTGCCAAATTGGTGCTTGAAGAAGAAATTATGAATACCATTTCAGTTTATGCACCGCTAATTGGTTTAGATGAAAGGATTAAACAAGTTTTTTAGGAGGATATGGATAAGATTCCGCAAGGAATCCCCCAAAGTGAGATGATTTTCCTGGGTGAAGATCTTAATGGACATGAAGGGAAGGATGCTTCAGGGTATGCTAGTGTTCATGGAGGTCATGATTTCGTGGATAGAAATCACAACAACATAGCCTTTTCCCACTTTAAGTAGGGTCGACTACATGGTTTTTTTGCCTTCATTCATATATATCTTAGGTCATTCTCGGGCTTAGATCCAAAAAACTAAGATCCCTTCATATAGTCTCATTCCAACACTTCTTGGGCCTCACACCCTCTTTAACCGGCTCAACATTTCAAAACTCACATCTGCTTATTGGTGCATCAACTAACCTCCTCTGCAAATGACCAAACTACTTTAAGCAATTTTCTCGCATCTTATCCTCGATCGGAGCTACACACACTTTCATTCTGAAGGCATCATTCCGAATCGATCTCTACGTGTGTATCCACACATCTACCTTAGCATTTTCATTTCTGCTGCTGATGTTCTCTACACATCTTTATGGTTTACTGACCAACATTCAGATCCATAGAGCATAGCAGGTCTTACAGTAGTTTGTAAAACTTTCCTTTGATTTTCAAAGGAATTTTCTTACACAGAGAACAATAGAGGCTCCTCTCCACTTTTGACAATATGCATTTATTCTATTTGTAACATCTCCATCATGTTGCAAAATAGATCCCAAGTATCTAAAAGAATCTCTCTTTTGAATGTTATCATCACCAATCTTAACATCGATTTCTTCACATTGCTTCCATCGAAAGTACATTCCATATATTCAGTCTTAGCCCTACTTATACAAAATCCTTTAGTCTCCAAAGCACGTCTCCAGACCTCGAGCTTCTCATTTACTCCATCTCTAGTCTCATCAATCAACACTAAGGTTCGAAAAAACGAAAGGCGGAACGATGCTTTTTTCCTGGAAGCGAGGCGAGGCGTAGCCTCGAGGCGGTCGAGGCGTAAGCCTCAGTTTGTATAGAAAAATAATTATAAATATATAATAAATATATAATACAATATGACAAACATATAGTATATAACAATGCAATATATGATGATATTATGAAGATAAGAACATGGAAAAAGGATATGTCAATGACTCAATGCTATAAACCTTTCTACTAAATTTCTACCCAATCAAAAGGAAATCATTGGGTATAGCTATCACTAAAAATTTTATCTAAAAAGGATTGACTATAGTTATCATTATAAATATCTAAGTTGTTGATATGAATCATATGATTTGAATCCTAACTATATGTTCTCCTATACCCAGATGAAGAACTGTATGATGTCCTCCCTGTGCCACTATACCCTACCAGTACAGGGGTCTCGCTGCCCGATCAGCGAGCCGGGGGGAGGGGGGGCTAGGTTGGCCTCCCCTTGCGGGGGTGCAGGGGGCAACGCCCCCGTCCCAAATTTTTTTCCTATATGAGCATTTGAATTCGTATGCACCTTTTTATATGTTTAAGGATGCAATAGTGAGAGTTCACTGGAATAATTTGGCATGTTAATAGTAAATATGATTATGAAAGAGGTCAAATTTAAGCATATGAATATTAAAGAGGTCAAATTTAAGCATTCATCTTGCATAAATTAATAGTTAGACATAATTAATAGTAAATATGAAGCAGTTTGCTGAAATAGTTACACATAATTAATAGTAAATATGGAGTTATGAGTACAAAAGAAACATCACATTTATGCATTTAACTTGTATAATCATTATCCTAATCAAGTATATATTTATAACCTTCTCAAACCACCATGTAAACTATTAAAATCATAAAAAAATCTTCAAAAAAATAAAAACGCCTCGGAAAACGCCGCGATCGCCTTGAGGTAAAATGCCTCGAGGCCATGCCTCGGTCACTAGAGGTGTACGCCTCATTGGACAGGGCTGAGGTGCACGCCTCATTGGACAGGGCCGAGGCGCACGCCTCGAGGCTAAAAAAGCCCGCCTCGCCTCGAGTTGTACGCCTCGACCGCCTCGAGGTGCGTTTTTTAATACCATTATCAACACAATATCATCAACGAATAACATACACCAAGGTATCTCATCCTGAATGTGACTTGTCAACTCATCCATAATCAAAGTAAAAAAGGAATGGAATCAGAGTTGAATCTTGATGTAGACTAGTGTTGATGTCAAAATAGTTAGTCTTCCCAGACTGTATCCTTACACAAGATGAAACCCTATCGTACATATCTTTTATGAGGTCAATGGATAGGATATGTACTTGTTGTTGGGAAAAACAAAGAGCATGTTTATTCCATCAGCCCTAGGCTCTCTTATATAGGAGAGTAGCCTATGGGTAAATTACATAAAGAGTGCGGTAAGAACTGGAAATAACTAAGGAGTACATAAGTAAATAATATATGTTTACACTCCTCCTCAAGATGGAGCATAGATATCAATCATGCTCAGCTTGGATGCACACTTCTGGAACGGGCCTCGTAGTAATGCATTGGTGAAGATATCTGCAGTTTGATTCTCTGAACTGACATGGGATGTAGCAATGAATCCCTTCTGGATCATATCACGTATAAAGTGACAGTCAACTTCAATGTGCTTGGTTCGTTCATGGAATGCTGGATTGTTTGCAATGAACAAGGCCGCCTGATTGTCACATTCTAATGCCATCGGAAGTGGAACTTCTATATGTAAATCTGTAAGCACAACCTTTACCCACATCATTTCTGTGCTAACCTGGATCATAACCCTATATTCAGATTCAACACTAGACCTTGCTACCACGGTTTGCTTCTTGCTCTTTCATGAGATTAAGGAATCTCCAATATATACAACAAACTCAGAGGTGGACTTCCTATCCTTGGGACACCCTGCGTAATCTGCATCTGCACATGCTGAGATAATAGTCACTTTACCTTTCTTGAACAACAAACCCGCACCTGGAGATGACTTGAGGTATCTGAGTATCATATGTATGGCATCCATGTGTACCTGACGTGGTTGCTCCATGAACTGGCTCATGCGACTCACAACAAAGGTTATATCGGGCCTAGTAATCGTAACATAAAGAAGTTTTCCCACTAGTTCTCTGTATCTTCTACTATCCACCTCCTCTGTATCACCATCATATAACTTCATACTAGGGTCCATAGGTGTGGTAGCAGGTCAGCAACCAAGCATTCCTGTTTCACTCAACAGGTCAGTGACATATTTCCTTTGAGACATTACCAACCCATAAGGATTTCTAGCAAACTCCAGTCCCAGAAAATATCTAAGGACCCCAAGGTCCTTGGTAACAAACTCACGACCCGACATTTCTTTCGCCTCCTTTATTCCCTGTTCATCATCACCTGTAATCAGAATGTCGTCTACATAGACCACGATTGCAATAATGCCTCTGGAAGTCTTTTGTACAAATAAGGAATGATCAACATTAGAACGTTTGTATCCCTGTTTTTCAAAGAGGTCTGAGAGCTTCTGAAACCACGCTCCGGGGCTCTGTTTAAGGCCATAGATAGCCTTATGAAGTCTGCAGACCTTGGAACACTCCCCTTCAACAGCAAATCCAGGTGGCTGTTGCATGTAGACTTCCTCATGGAGATCACCATATAAGAAGGCATTCTTCACACCCAACTGATACAGAGGCCACTCACGAGTAACCACAACTGACAGCAAAATCCATAGAGTAGAATGGCGGGCCACTGGCGAAAATGTATCAAGGTAGTCCACCCCGTATGTTTGTGTAAAGCCACGGGCAACAAGGCGAGCCTTGTATCTGTCAATACTGCCATCCGCATTCTGTTTGACGGTAAATACCCACTTGCAGCTCACAGGTGACACATCAGCAGGTATAGGAACCAAACTCCACGTTCCTCTAGACTGGAGTGCTGCCATTTCTTCCTCCATTGCTCGACGCCACCTACTATCTTTCAGAGCATCTTGATAATTCCGAAGAATAGCTACAGCTGACAATGTGACTGCAAAGTTCCTGAAATCTCTAGTTAGTTGTTCAAACGACACAGAAGCTGCTAAAGGATATGACGCGCAACTCCTTTTTGATTTTCGTATAGCAATAGGAACATCTAAATCCGCTGTATCTTCGTCCGTCCTTTGTAACACATCCTGCTCAGAAACATCATCAGATCCATCAGTAATGATATCTTCAGAGCATACCTTAGGCGAGCTCGGTGATGAGCAATGACCATGAGCTGAGGCAGGCCGGCAGGTGTAATGATATGGTAGTGGTGAAATAGGTATAGTAATTGGAGGTGCAGAAGATGGTAATGGTTCTGGTAGTGGTGGTGGTGACATGTAAATGGCATCAGTATTAGCTGGAGGCATCAACTGATCACCGGTTGCTGAAAAATACATAACATATTCAAAAAATGTGACATCTGCGCTAACAAGATACCGCATGCGTAATGGATCATAGCACTTGTACCCCTTTTGAGTTCTAGAGTACCCAACGAACACACACTTGACAGCCCTAGGAGAGAGCTTGTCAGTACCAGGAGACAACTGGTGGACAAAGGCCACCGAGCCAAACACACGAGGAGTGAGAGAAAATAGCTCTTTTTCATGGAAGATAAGGGAGAACGGAATTTCTTCACATAGAGCAGATGACGGCATACGATTGATTATGTAACATGCAGTAAGAACAACGTCACCCCAGTAAGAATGAGGAGCCCGACTCTGTACAAGGAGTGACTTGGTGACATCTATTAAGTGACGATGTTTCCTTTCAGCAATCCCATTCTGTTGGGAGGCCCCATGGATGAGAAATAACTGGCTAGGGCATGAGTACACAACTCCAGGGCATTGTCACTTCTAACAATTTTAACGGATGCAGAAAATACGTTGCGAATCTCATTAAGAAAATTGATAATAATATTTCCTGCTTCAGATTTATTCTTTAACAAAAATACCCATGACACACGAGAGAAGTCATCCACAATAACTATATAAAACTTGTGTCCCTGATGGTCTGGAACACGACTTGGACCCCAGATATCAATATGAAATAACTCAAACTTGGAGGTACTACTCCGACACTGACGACTGGGAAAGGTAGACTGATGATGGTTTCCCAACTGACACGCCTCACATTGGATAGACGTGTGAGGCAAAACCTGGAGTAACATACGACGCAACTTCTGAAGCGACAGATGTTCAAAGCGCAGATGTCATAGTAGAGGAGAGACGGGTCTAGTAGGTAGAGATGAGGTTCCAACAAAAGAAGTCTGACATAGGCGATAGAGGCCTCCTTGCTCATAGCCACGCCCAATCACGTTGCCCGTAAGGATGTCCTGAAAGACAAGAGAAGATGGATCAAAAATCGTCCGACACTGTAAATCCTTTGTAATTTGGCTGATAGATAATAAATTCATTGAAAAATCAGGTGCGTATAACACATTCTTGAGCTGCATGGATGGTGTCAGTCTAATCTTCCCCTGACCAGTAATCGGGAAATGTGTGCCATTAGCAATGACCACTGTTCGACTTGGAGGAATCTGTCTATATCCTATAAGTAGACTTTGATCGCCACATAGGTGATGCGTAGCGCCAAAGTCCATAATCCAAGCTAAAGTATCAGATCCGCTACTAGTAAGTGCATGTGTACTACATGATGTACTGGTAGATGTAGAAGCAGATGTAGCAACATCAGGATGGCTCTCAGTAGTGGATGCTGGGCCAGATGGAGGAATAATGCCCCTTAGACGGGCAACAAGATCATCAAAGCGCTGGTCCAAAGAGGCAGCAGATGGAGGCTCTATCTGCTCAGCGACTCGTGCAGATGCAGGAAATCCATGCTTAGAGTAGCATGTGTCTTCAGTATGTCCGGTGCTATGGCAGTAGGTACACGTTGTCCGAGTATGGCCTCCTCTACCACGAGGGCTACGATCGCGTATATGATGGTGACCTCCACGACCTCTGTTGGCAGCCATGGCAGAAGCAGTTTGATTCGTCGCCGTAGAGGGAACAATGATCCGGCTCAACCTGTAGAAGGCTTCCTCCATAGGAGGAATAGTAGAGTCTGCCAAGATCTGAGACCGTGCTGCCTCATATTCAGGGTCAAGGGCAGCGAGAAAAACTCCTACCATAGTGGCATTCCGGTAGGTCTTCTGTTGCTTTGGTGTAGCTGTCAGGGGCATAAAGCTATACAGCTTCTCGAATATCCCTCTTAGGGATGTGTACGGTGAGTGTAGAGGACGTCCATTCTGCTTAATAGTGAATATATCATGCTGGAGTTGCAGAATCTTTGTCTCATTCTTCGCTTGGGAATATGTGGCGGCTAGAATATCCCACATATCTTTGGCTGTGGGCTGATGAAGAATATCATTGGCAATCTCGATTGCCAGAGTTCTAGATAGCCATACTTTGGCATATGCATCATCTGCCTCCCACGAGGCATTAACTCCAGTCTTCTTAGCAGGCTCTCCCTCAGTAAGAATATGTTTCTTACCGGTTGACTTCATCATACTCATGAACTGCATCGCCCACCGTTCATAGTTCGAACCATCCATCTTTACAATTGGCGCTGGACCTCGAAATACGCCTACAGATGGGATATATGCCTTGCTTTCAGACATACTTGTAACCAAAGACTGGAGTGGTAGACTGAGAATAGGATCGTCTATACGGATATAGATGGGTTTAGTTGCAGGTATAGACTTCACGCAACTAAACCCATTCCTTTGGAGGTGTGCGCACTAGACCTTCGTGCAAGGCTGGTTCACGGTTTAAGGATGCACAGTAATGAGCGCTACTCGAGAAGGCCACATGAGAAGGCGCACAACGGAGCGCACACTGGAGACGCGCTAGATGCGCACTGGAGAGCGCTGGAGTGCACAGTGCGCACTGGAGTGCACAGATGCACTAGATACGCACTGGAGTGCACAGAGGATGCACGCAATGCGCTATGCCACGATGCACGCTTGGCGAGCAGATGTGTGGCACATCAGAGGCAGAGCAACGCAACAGAGGGAGGGCGCACCGCAGCAGAGGGGCGTGCGCGATGCGCGATGCACGCACGGCGAGACGCGCGGGGCGCTGGGCGCGCGGGGCGCGTGGGAGCATGAGGCACTGGCTGGCAATGCATATGAGGCTGAGATGCACCGCCGGTGGCACAGAGAGAGAGGCTCGACGGTGGGGGTTAGGGTTTCAAGAACTCCGGTCTAGGACCGTCGCTATGATACCTGTTGGGAAAAACATAGAGCATGTTTATTCCATCAGCCCTAGGCTCTCTTATATAGGAGAGTAGCCTATGGGTAAATTACATAAAGAGTACGACAGGAACTGGAAATAACTAAGGAGTACATAAGTAAATAATATATGTCAACACTTGTCTCTTCTCTAAAACTCTCCACAAATATCTTACGTGGGACAGAATCATAAGCCTTCTCTAAATCAATAAAAATCATACGAAGCTTCTTCCTTTTAGTTTTTAATCTTCATTGTTCTCCTTAGCAAGTGGATGTCTTCAATGATTGAGCGACTTGGCATGAATCCGAATTGGTTTTCTTTTAAAACTTACCTCAATCTTTTTTCGATCATACATACTCAAATTTTCATAATGTGACTCATAAGCTTGATACCTCTATAATTTGAATAATTTTGATTGTCTCCTTTGTTCTTAAAAGAGGCACCACGATGCTTCTCCTCCATTCTTCAGGTATTTTCTTGCTTCGCCAAATAACATTGAATAAATTTGCAACCCAAGTCAAACCACGTTCACTTACAACTCTCCAAACTTCCACAAGAATGTCATCAGGTCCTACACCTTTCCCATGTCTCATATCCTTCAAAGTCTCCTCTATTTCCTTTGTATTCGTCTGTAGCTTGCATGATTCAAGTTGCTTTCATTACTAGCTAGATTTCCCAAAGTGATCTCTCTATTTCCTTCCCCAATGAAAAGCTTATGGAATTATTACTTCCATCTAGTCTCTATATCCTTTCGAGTAACAAGCACGTGACCTTCATCATCCTTATTGCATCTCACTTGAGAAAGATCTTTGGTCTTTCTTTTTCTTGCTTTAGCCATCATAAATATATCTTTCTAACCCTCCTGATTAAGATTTTTGTACAAAATATCATAAGCTTTTGACTTAGCTTCATTTACCGCCTTCTTTGCTTCCTTTTTATCTATTTTGTAGTTTGTGACAATTTCATTTGTTTTATCCTTAGACATAGCTTTAAAGCAAGCTTTTTTAATTTTGAGCTTCTCTTCATGGATAGAAATGAAGAGTGAAAAGTCATTTTAGATTTTGTAACGGCTTATGATCTTTTCGTAGTAAACACTCTCTTCAAGGAGAGGGAGGAGCATTTAATTACTTATAAGAGTGACCTGACTAGAACACATATAATTTGTTTTGCATTGAGGAGGAGAGATCGATTGTGTTGCAAAGACTGCAAAGTAATCCCAGGAGAGAGTTTGACAACTCAACATCACTTGTTAGTCATGGATGTGCAAATAAAAGGGTTGGTAAAGAGGAGGGTTTTCAAGATCACTAGAACTAGATGGTGGAACCTTCGATTGAAGCGATCAAGTTTTAGGGAGAAGATTTTAGAAGACTTATCTTAGGATTGTAATGGAAATGCAAACGACATGTGGGAGGCGGTAGCATCTTGTATCCGAAGAGACGCTAGGCGAGTCAAAGGGAGGAGCTCCAGGCCAAAATGAGGCTTGGTGGTAATGGAGGGATGAAAGAGAAGCTTAAAATTAAAAGAGCATGCTTTAAAGCTATGTCTAAGGATAGAACAGAGGAAACTGTCACAAATAAAATCACGAAGAAGGAAGCAGAGACGGCTGTAACCGTAGCTAAGTCAAAAACTTATGAAATTTTATACTAAAATCTCGACTCTAAGGAGGGCCAGAAGGATATATTCAGGTTGTCCAAATCAAGAGAAAGAAAGATCAAAGACCTTTTTCAAGTGTGATGCATTAAGTATGAGAAAGGTCACGTGCTTGTTACTCAGAAGGATATAGAGACTAGATGTAAGCAGTATTTTCATAAGCTTTTCATTGGGGAAGGAAATAGAGAGATCACTTTAGGTGATCTCGCTAGCAGTCAAAGCAAAGTTACTTAAGTCCTGCAAGCTATAGATGAATACAAAAAAAAAGAAGTAGAGAAGGCTTTGAAGGTTATGATAACTGAGAAAGATGTAGGAGCGGATGCCACTATAGAAGTATGGAGAGTTTTAGGTGAGCGTGATTTGACTTAGCTTACAAATTTATCCAATATTATTTGACGAAGTAAGAAAAATGCCTGAAGATTGGAGAAGTATCGTGGTGCCTCTTTATAAGAACAAAGGGGACATTAAAAATTGATCAAATTACAGAGGTATCAAGTTGATGGGTTTCATTGTGAAAATTTGGGAACATGTGATTGAAAGAAGGTTGAGACAAGTTTCCAAAGTAAAAGAAAACAAATTCGGATTCATGCTAGGTCGTTTAATCATTGAAGCTATCCATTGAGGAGAATAATGGGAATTTGTAGAGCTAAAAGGAAAAACCTCTATATGATTTTTATTGATTTGAAGAAGGCTTATGATTCTGTCTTATATGGGATATTGTTGAGAGTTTTGAGAAGAGACAAGTAACTGTCCTATACATTAACCTCATAAAGGATATGTGCTAGGGCTTTATCTTGTGTAAGGATCCAGTCTGGGAAAACTGACTATTTTGACATCAACATTGGTTTACGTCAAGGTTCAACTTTGAGTCCATTTTTTTTACTTTGATTATGGATGAGTTGACAAGTCATATTCAGGATGAGATACCTTGGTGTGTGCTACTTGCTAATGATATTGTGTTGATTAATGGGACTAGAAATGGAGTAAATGAGATGCTTGAGGTCTGGACACATGCGTTGGAGACTAAAGGGTTTCATATTAGTAGGGCTAAGATTGAATATATGGAGTTCACTTTTGATGCAAGCAGTGATGAAGAAATCGAGATGAAGATTGGTGACGTTAACATTCAGAAGAGAGATTCTTTTAGATACTTGGGATCTATTTTGCAACATGATGGGGAAATTGATGGAGATGTTACTAATAGAATAAATACGGGCTGGGTAAAGTGGAGAGAAGCTTATGCTCTCTGTGATAAGAAAATACCTTTGAAAATCAAAGGAAAGTTCTACAAAGCAACCATGAGACTTGCTAAGCTCTATGGATTTGAATGTTGGCCTGTGAACCATAAACAATTATAACCGTGTGGACGGAGCATGGGCAGATTATAAAATAATGAATGGGAAGGAGGTACTCATATGGAGTTGCACACGTCGAGCTGTACGGGAAACTGAAGAATGGGAAGAGGTCAAGTCAGGGTCAACAACAAAAGATAAGGTAGAAGCCGGCCGCCTATTATATATCTAACAAACGATTGGGAACTTTTTGGCAAGAATGATTGGAAAGGAGGGCACCTGAAGTAGTATAGTGTCTCCGCTAGTTTCTATGTCGCTGCTTGGCCGAATTCTCAGAGACTTCTACTATTGGACTTCTATGATGCTTGTGCCAAAAGCTGATCTCCTCTGTCGATAAGATAGATCAAGGGCTTCCCTCATTCGAGCCCGGCTTTTGCTGAATCCGGGTTCATCCCTCACCCTGGAATTGCAGCTATCGACTATTTGGGTTCTTTGTCTCAATGCATGTGCAGAGAATGCTAGTAGTAGAAATGAAAATGCTAAGGCGGATGTGTGGACACATACATAAAGATCGGATTCGGAATGATGCAATCAAAATGAAAGTTGGTGTAGCTCCGATCGAGGATAAGATGCGAGAAAACCGCTTAAGTTGGTTTGATCATTTGCAAAGGAGGTCAGCTGGTGCACCGGTTAGGAGATGCGAGTTTTGATATGTTAAGTCGACTAAAAAAGGGGGAGGAAGGCCAAAGAAGTGTTGGAATGAGACTGTACGAAGGGATCTTAGTTTTTTTTCTATCTAAGTCCGAGAATTACCCAAGATAGATCTGAATGAAGGCAAAGAATCCATGTAGCCGACCCTACTTAATGTGGGAATATGGATTCTTGCTCAAATCTATGTTGAAAGATTCGACTATTTTTTACGCTGGCCGTCGACTACCTAACGCAACCTCTGCAAAAGTGAGATTTGAACCCTGGTCTTTATGTGGTAGACACACTGTACTACCACTAAACCATTATATCTCATATATATTGAGAAAAAATGTGCCACATTAAAAAGTTACTTCTGGGAAATATTTATCAGACCATTGATCGTCTCCACTCGGTGCTAGTTAATTTTCTAAATGTTGGATGCTCTCAAATGCTTCACTTCAATCTAAAAGACCTCCGATTAATTAGATTGCAGGATGACCTAAAGGAAGGTAGTTAGAGCATTTTGAAATAATAGTCCTCTCTGAAATATGTAAAAATAGTGAAGTGGCTCATATTCGGTTTAGCTTCTCTACTTCATGCCTATCGGTCTTAGTTGAATGTTGTCATAATACACCAAGTGCAAATTACTTCCTATATGGAGGCATACTCATAAAGTCATTGTAGTTTTGGAGGCAGGAGTAAAACTTTAAGATGGAACACTTCAGTTGTGTGGTCAAACCCTTTATATTCAGTCTTTGTTTTAGTGTTCCTTGGGGTGAAGGGAATGGCTGGTTCTGTTCTTTGTCCTTGAGCAATATGTTTAATGGTTGTGTTTGTGATCATCATTCTTTCTTACAGGGTTCTTGGACCTTACCTTCCGATTCAAGCCTGAAAGAGGGCGACAATGGCACCGACAATGTGCATCCAAAGAGAAATCATCGTTTAAAGCATGAGGACTCCGGAGATCCGCATGTAAAAGGCAAAGATGAAACTATTTCAGATGATGAGAATCAAAATGAATCAAGGGGACGTTCCAAATTGGAGCGCTGGACCAGTCACAAAGAAAGAGACTACAGCATGAATCGTGCTCAATCTTCGTCTTCGAGAACTGAAGCAGCCAATGGAAATGTTGTTCTGTGTGATGAGTTGACTATGACAGAAGTGGACAAGACTGCTGAAAAGAATGTCAATAGCAAGGAGTCCACACCAACACTCTTTGAAAATTCTATCAAAGAGGAGCATGACCGTCATCTTGAGACATTTGAAAAATTGAAGAAGCGAAGCGAGCGGTTCAACCTCCCTATGCCCGGTGAGAAGGAAGCATTAGCAAACAAGAGACTCGAGAATGAACCTTCCCTTGCTAATAACGAGTCTCTTGCTGATTCCGAGGTCAAGCAGGAACGTCCTACTCGTAAACGAAGATGGGTTAGTGGTTGAATCACAATTCGATGCTTGAAGATGCAATAGCCAGGATGTATCGATTATTTCATCCCAGAAATATCTCACAGCTACTATAAAGATTTTTTGGGGACAAAAAATCTTATTAAGTTGTCAAGCGGGCAGCCTCCACCAAGCTTCTATGACTCTGAATGATCTCTGCATTTGCTCTTCCTTTCTTCAGTTGTATGTATACTAGTAAGGAGATGTAACTTAATCATAACGGTGGCCTGTAGCGAAATGTTCGTTCTACTTGCCATATGTTTCTGCAGGTACTTTGTATGTGAGGGGTGGGCCTTTCTTGCAATTGAAGCTTGTCTTATGGGTAGCTGCAGCTGCTTTGCAGTATTGCATTGCTAGAACCTGGGTGATGCTGCTACCTCCAAAGGCATTTCGCCGAACTCGAGCAATGCCCAAATCAGTGATGCAAATCACAGTTCCATGGTGGTTTTCCTTTGAAGGCTTTGTCGAGTTGAAGTTAACTGAAGCTTTGAACCATAAGAAGCTTTTCATGGCAGTTTGCTGCGGCAGCTCTGGTGCCACGAGTATCATGGGAAACTTCCTTTGCCAGCTTTTCCCCTGTTTAATAGTGTAATTTGTGCGCAAATGAGGGCGCCATGTGCTTCTAATATGCACCAATTTATGTACACTGTTAGATACCTGTTATCAAATACAAATATTTGATGACATTGAATCAAGTTTATACAAGATTTGCACGAACAGGACATGAATAATGTGATCACTTTATCATAGATAAACTGGAATATGAATATGGAGCATTGGGTTATGCAGTCGAGCTGTATATGCTCAACCTGGAAATTTACTTGTAACATCTTGCGAATACATTGAGGTCTTTTTTAAGAGGTCATAGAAATTTTATTTAGTGCCAATATACCTCAAGTGAAGGGACTTGACACATGAACCCCCCTGCCTTGTAAAAAGAATCATGTAGCATTTATGATGAAACTCAGTTTCATTGTCATAATTCGCGGTTATTAATCCTCTAGCTTAGATTAAGTGTCAACAAAAACCAGATAAATCCTTGTCTCTTAGAATAAATTAAAAATACAAAAAAATAACAAAACACAAATTCGTAGTATTTTTATACCCTTAAAAAGGCTCAAAAATATTTCTCCCTCTGTTTGACCTCCTCTTTGTTTTTGGTCAATATGAAACTTGTAGTCTCATCGAGATCTATAACTTTCATGTTTTGAGTTTTTCCAAATTCGGCTTTCTTCTCTCTCATATTTCACTTTCTTCTTCTGAATAATTTGATTGGGCCACGTGGCTCTTTCTGGTTGAGCCACGTGGTCCACTCCCCGCACGCTACCGCTCTGTCATCAATCATTCGATCCACTCCCATCCGCCATTCTTGGTTAGGGAAAGAGCGAGCTCGCCCCACCTCTGGTGACATCGCAGCTCGAGCGACAACCTCCTCCTTTGTTCGGCGTGATCCAGGAGGCCATCTGCCTCTTGTTGTTGTAGCTTTCGCCACAACTTAGCTCAGCTCTCGCCGGAGCTTTGAGCGACGATCGGAGGCTCGTGAGTTCCTACCTTCCCAGGCGTCCAATCCCCCATCACAAGTATTGTCTTCCTTTCTTCACTTATTCGTTCTCTCTCTCTATTCTTCAATATGCTCCCTTATGGTATTCCTCTGTTTCTTTCTAAATCCCCTGCTTCGAGCTTCATCTTTGTCGCCCCCCCCCACGACGATTCACTTCACCGCAAGCTGCACTATCAAGTGGCTCTGCCTTTCGCCTCGTAGAGAAGACCATCTACTCTGCCCGCTTGCTCCCACTTGCATATTCCTCTCTTTACGGAGCTTCGTCCATCCATCGTCCCTCTGTAATTGGCAGACGACCTTCGAGCTCGATCTTCTAGAGGCATCTGTAGGTGATACACAACAATAGGCACACATTCGAGCTCTTCCTTCCATGCAAGAACGTCACCCTAGTGCTGGGTCCACAAAGCATAGCCCAATCGCATCTTCTTCAAGGTGCTAATTCTGAGCACATGCAATAGAGAAGAAGGGAAGGAGTCACACACAATAGCAGCGACCACCGCCTCTATCGCTCGAGAGAGACGACTCCGCCCCGACGACCCCCTACTACCGCTCCATCGCCATCGACTTGAGCTGCCACCCTCGCCAGCTACTTCGCCGACCGTCGACTCCGCCCTGACGACCCTTGGCCGTGTGTCAACCGTCTGAGCGACATCGACCCACGCCACACGCACCAGAGGGAGCACCTCACACCATCCGCGGCATCTGCAACTCTCCAGTCACCGCTACTGGACTCCGCCCACCTCTGTATTCCATCCGCCAGCAGCCAAGACGTGCAGGTACCGCTCGATTATCATCGAGCGGCTCAAAATCCATCAGGCCGAGCCTCCCCCTGTCCTCAGCTTTGGGTTTGACCGAAGTTTCGGAGACTGCCACGTGGACGTCAGACCCGAAGCAGCCGCCGAACCTGCCTTGCGCCTGACCTGCACGTGCGAACGAGAGAAGTTGCACTCAGCCCCTGAAGGTTCTGGAAAATCACAATGCCGTCCTTGCCCACTGTGGGTCATGTGGCCCGCACGTACGAATGTGAGAAATTACAACAGAGCCCCACAATTTCCGCGATTTACGCACACCTCCCTGCTCCAGGAAGCACGTGAAGAGCACGTGTTTTCTGGGTCATTTGCATCTATACCCTCGTAAGTATATGTAATTACAATTTAGTCCTCTCGGCATATTTATTTTTAATCAATTCTATTTTCTGTATTGCATCCATACCCCTATGTTTGCATATTTATTTAAACATCCATTTCGCATCATTTTGTCTTTCCAAAAATTGCATATTGTAGAACATCTTTGGCTTTATCAATGTTAATGCTTGTTATATTTTTGTGACCTTCAAATTATTTAATATAATTATTTTTGTGGAAAATACTCACTGTTTGCCTTTAATTGATCAATAAATCGATTGTTGCTCCAAAAATTACGAAAAAATCAAAGTAGGTAGAGTTTAAGTAGTTTTATTTTGTGCCCAAAAATCACATCATTTGCATGTAAATCAAATCTAAATAAATTAAGTGGTGTTTCCTCTAACCGATTTTTAATAAGTCAAAAATTAATTATTTTTGGGATCTAGTAATTTTCACATTTTATATAGAGTCATCTAGGATAATTTTAGTTTCTGAAAATAATTTAATTGGGTATTTATTAAAATTAGTTTTGCAAAATTACCCTGCATTCATATTTAATTCGTACTTAATTCATTTAGAGTCGAAAAATGTCAAAAAAATTAAGGTAGCTTCATTTCATCATAATTGACATTCTAGCCAAGCTTGATAATTTTTGGACTTAATTTGATCATATTCACATTTTAACCCTCTAATTTGTCCAAGATTGCATTGTATTTTTGATTGAATAAAAAAATACAAAAAAAATTCTCATGAAAACCTAGCATCCGAATCGGCTTTAAATTAATCTAAGGAGAAAGTTGCCTCCCTGAGTTCGACCTTGGATTTGCCCAAGTAAAATAATAATTTCCGCTCAATATTAATTGATATATTAATTAAAGTGGTTTTTGATAAATCCAAAATTTTCTGACTACAACGAACAATCATATTTATTTTAATCGTTAATTCGGTTAAATTAAGAGGGTGAATCAGGGGTCAATCAAATGGCACCATTGCCGGGGACACAGCTCATCTTTCGTGTCTATATTTTTATTTTTTAATTAAGTGTTAATTTCTAATTCATAGGTCATGTTGTTGTCTTGCATTATTAATTTTTTTGATTGATATCTAACGTTTGCTTTTGTGGTAGGACCCTTGGTGTTCAAGGAGGCGAGGAGCAAGTGTTCCCCGTTGCGAGGAGTCGCAGAAGCAACATTGGACAAAAATCGAAGGAAAATTTTTTTCTTGCATTTTATTCCATTTCATATGATAATCGTCTTTAGAGCGGTCTTCGATCGAAGACTCGCATGTGTAAATGAATGAAGTTCTCAGTGGTTGTGTGGGGATCGCCCCACTTGAGTGTCGACCTAGGATCAGGCACACGACTCTCCAAGCTTCTTTCACCTTTTCTTTTTTACATGTTTGATCGTAGGTAGGAGACACTTTAATTCAAGATGCACATAGACATCGCTTCACTTAGCCAAACTAAAAAGATGTTCTTCCTCGCTAATAGAAGCATGTCAGGTACAGTTTTTCATCGACTTGCATACATTCAATTCTGGTCTTAATTCAATCCATGTTTTCACGAATTTTGATCAAGGCACTGCAAGTATTCTCTCTTAGTGTAGGTCATGATTTTTATCAATTGCATGGCTTTTTCTCGATCCCCTTCCTGGCTTTATCATCTAGGTTAATGGAAATTGGGAATGAGCGGTAGACGATGATTGTTTGATTTATGTGCTCACCTTTAATCAGTAATAACCTTAAGCAAATAATTGGGACTGCTAATTGGAAGTTGACTTAAAATGGAGTATAATATTATTTTGGAAGAACAACACCCTTATTACGTAAGATGAATTTTGCTTCCACATGTTTTTAATCCTTACGTAAACTATAATGTTTTGATCACCAATAAAAACTACAAGATAATCAACCAACATTTGTTGGTCACGTGTGAGTTGGTGAAATCAAAGGGTATTGCATGCTTGTTTGGGCCGTGATTGCTCCGACACCCTTCCCTAGACCTTAAGTACTCCATTAATTTTTGAAGATTCATTCGCTTCCTTATATATCCATCCTAACTTCTTAGTTTACCTCAGATCTCCCTAGCATCAAATTATTCATCTCTGTACTTAGGCTACTCTCAACCTAAGTATAGGGGGAACCTGAGTCCCCGTGATCTTCTTACTCATCTTTCCTTTCCTTGATACGTAGGTTATTTCTAACCTAAGTATAGGGGGTGTCTGCCTCAGTTCGTATATTTTTCTATACTTAAATGGAGCTTTGGCTTTTGATCATCTAGTGCTATGAGGACATAGTAAAGTTTAAGTATAGGGGGTTACATTGTATATACAATATATGTACTTTAGCTATATTTTGAAAAATTTGAAACTTTTTGGGCTAAAGTACAATCTTTTAAACTAAGTGAACAAAATGTTTTCAAGGTTTTTTCTATACTATGTAACACTATTTTCAAGAAAAAGATTTTTGAAAAAGATTTGAAAAATAGGTTTTCACTTATTTTGAAAAATTGTTTGGAAAATATATGAAAAATCTATATATGTGTGACATGGTGTTGAACATTATTTTCTTGATTTCAAGGAAAGTGAGTCTAACTTGTGTTCTAACTCTAATAAAAAATCCATAAAAATGAGAAAAAAATAAAAAATCCTTTAAAAGACAAAATTGACTACTAAACCCAAATAAGTAGCCGTCTTCAGTGAGGGTTTCCCTTAGCAGAGTAGGTGGTTTAGAGGACACCGTAACGCTCTGTCCTGAAGCAACGGGTTCCGACCTGTACTTATAGCTATACTGGCTGAATGCAGATGCATCTACTCATTTGAGTTTAGACAGTCTTTATGTCTTTTAAAGTCTTCATAAAAATTTGAAAAAAAATCAAAACTTGGATTAAGGAGTTGGGTTAAATCCCCTACATTTTCGCTTCACACATGATAACAAATATTCGAGAACACCTAGTTTATGAGGTCTTGAGATTTTAGGTTAATTAGCCTTAGCCATCGGGGTCTTAGATTTAATTATCCACATTTCCCTAGTTTGCTAGATTTGCGTGCTATATTGCATGCTTAGTCTCCTTAAGAATATGATCAACACTTCACATACATGGCTACGGTCATGATGAGATGAGTTGAAATTTCACTTGAGGGATTGGGATGAGGGATTCAAGTCTGAACTTGATTTAACAATGCTCGAGGATGAGATAAAATCATTGAAGGCTTCATGAAACCTGAGTGTCAGCATTTTTAGTCAGTATGAGAATTTGGTTCTTGTGCTAATCTCCTGATATTAACCTAAGTGCCAGGGTGTGAATAAAAGGAAAAAATATTGATCAGAGTGCGCCAACTCTTGGTAAAAGCAGTGGAGCTAGCAAAAAATAATACAAAGAGAAGAAATATCAATGTTGAAAGAAAAGCTCTCATTCCACAAAGTCAAATATCAAAGAGCTTCCACCAAAGGCGAGTGCTCCCAACCATTTTAAAGTGTCCACTGATCACCATTTGTAGTACCACGAGTCGGGCTTGCACCAAAAAAGGGCTCTGCATCGTAAATGCTACAAGTCTGGATGTAGAAGGTACGGTAGGTACTCAAAAAAGGCACGCCCCGGTGTATTCCCAGGAAAACAAGTGCAGACGACTCCAACTTCTCTTGATGGATGCACTAATCAACACCAACAGTGTTGCAATAGTCGACCGACTATCCCGAATAGTCGGTCCGACTATGAGGTGCGGTGGGGCACCCGACTGAACAGACCTCCAGTCGGGGAAAAGTCGGTCCGATCGAATAGTCGGTCGACTATTCGGCCGACTTGCCCGACTATGAGGATGATTGGAGTTTGACTCTTCATATTTTTATTTTTTATTTCAATTTTCAATTTTTATGGGTTACATTTTACCACGGTATCGTCACAAATGTCCAATTCTATATGTCTATTATATTGATTGGTACTTTTATCATGGATTCATGTTAAATAATGACCATATATGTATAAAAATATAAGAATATATCTATTATAAATATTTTTTATATTAAAAAATACAAAACCGAATAATTCTGAATAGTCGCCCGAATACCGATTATTCTCTATTCAGTTACCCCTCCGACTGAATACCGAATACCGTCTTCTGCAACACTGATATGCATTGAGTAATAAGGCACTCGAGTAGATCCTTGTTCCAATAAGAGGGAGAGAAGAAATGACACAATCCTAAACCCTCCATAGACTAGCCTGCCACCAACACTTCTAAGTCTGACAACTAAAGAGATGGTGGATTGGACGTAATATCTGATTTGTTTCCTAGTGTTGAGGATTGGGTCCTTAGGAGAATTTCTTGGACCAGGACCTTGGGTGACGTTGTGACTCTATGCTCGTAACTGTGGTCAAACACTTAATATCATATCCTTAGTTTATATGTATGCAAGAGAGAGTCTGGAAAATCAGAGGAATTGGATGCCTCTTGATTAAAGATGGGTTAAGCTCTGAGATTTTGGATCTCTAAAATTGGGAATTTTTGAACGAATTAGATCCTGTACGCACTTGCATAAGGGGGATTATCCAGTTCATTCATTTTTGAGATGCTAGGGGACGAGCATAGTTTAAGTATAGGGGTTGATGAAACCCAATTTCATTGTCAGAATTCGCGGTTATTAACCTCCTAGCTTAGACTAAATATCAATAAAAATCAGATAAATCCTTGTTTATATCTGACCCTTAGAATAAATTAAAAATACAAAAAAATAACAAAACAAAATTTCGTAGTATTTTTATACCCTTAAAAACACTCACAAAAGTATTTCTCCCTCTATATGACCTCCTCTCCGTTTTTGGTCAACATAAAACTTGTAGATCTCATCGAGATTGTACCTTTCATGTTTTGAGTTTGTCTAAATTCGGCTTTCTTCTCTCTCATATTTCACTTTCTTCTTCTGAATAATCTGATTGGGCCATGTAGCTCTTTCTAGTTGAGCCACGTGGCCCGCTCCTCGCACGCTACCGCTCCATCATTGACCATCCAATCCACTCCCATCCACCATTCTTGGTTAGGGAAAGAGCGAGCTCGCCCCACCTCCAGTGACAGCGCATGTTCCTATCTCGAGCGACAACCTCCTTCTCTGTTCGACGTGATCCAGGAGGCCATCTGCCTCTTGTTGCTTTTTCTTTCGCCACATCTTAGCTCAGCTCTCGTCGGAGCTTTGAGCGACGATCAGAGGTCCGTGAGTTCCTCCCTTCCCATGCGTCCAATCCCTCAACATAGGTATTGTCTTCCTTTCTTCCCTTTCCTTCTCCTCTTTCTATTCTTCAATCTACTCCCTTCTGGTATTCCTTTGTTTCGTTCTAAATCCCCTGCTTCGAGCTTCATCTCTGTTACCCCCACGTCGATTCACTTCATCGCAAGCCGCACTATCAAGCGGCTCCACCTTTCGTCCTAGTAGAGCAGACCATATACTCCGACCGCTTGCTCCCACTTGCATATTCCTCGCTCTAGGAGTTTCGTCCATCCATCGTCCCTCTGTAATTGGCAGATAAGCTTCAAGCTCGATCTTCTAGAGGCATCTATAGGTGATACACAATTGTAGGCACACATTCGAGCTCCTCCTTCCATGCAAGAACATCACCCTAGTGCTGGGTCCGCAAAGCAGATCCCGATGGCATCTTCTTTGAGGTGCTGATTCTGAGCACATGCAATAGAGAAGAAGGGAAGGAATCACGCACAATAGCAGCGGCCACTGATAATCTCGGAAATCGATGTGGTTATATCGACTCACAAGGCGAGTCAACAGTCGGTGTTTGACCACACAAATTCTGAAATTAATCAACAATTAACCCACACTAAAGATCAACAAATTAGAACTAATGTGGAGTTAAAATTTATTTTTAACTCTGCACAAATGGTGTATAGTGACAAGTATGCAGAGAGTTCGAACACAGGGAGCAAGCAGGGTAATTCACAAAAATGTGCTCAAGTGAATGTGTATGTGAAGTGTCCATACTAAGCAAGCAGGCAACTACAATTTTTGTGGGTTTTTAATTTTTAATAATTTTTTTTATTTTAATTTTTTTGTTTTGTATTTTGATTTTTAATTTTCTGATTTTTATAATTTTATATTTTATATTTTTCTTTTTCTTTTTCAATATTGGAATTTAAAGACAATGGAATAAAAGACAAGATAGAATATTTATAAAACTAAGTAAAAATTACCAAAAATTCAGAAACAAATTGTTTTTAGTCTTTTTAGGGTTTTTTACTGTTTTTGTGATTTTTGGAAAATTTTCAAGGTGTTTTTGGTATTTTTTAAATACTGAAATAAAGCAAAACAGTGCAAATAAGGCTGGCTGTGAATAAAATGAGATTTAAAAATAGCAACCAGTAGCTCAAAATTTTCACACTATTTTTCAAATAAAAAGGACAAAATAAGGAACAAACAGAAACTGAGTTTTTGATTTTTGGAGTTTTCTACTATTTTATATTTTTTTTTGAAGTTTTTGAGTATTTTTAGATTTTTAGTGTTTTTCTTTTGAACTTTTTAATGATTTTTGGACTGACACTAAAATAGGATAAAATAGACACTAGCTAATTTTTTTTGGAATTTTTCAAAACGTTTTTATAATTCTTATGGGTTTTCTAATGCAAACAGTGAAATAAATGCATGTTTTTGATTTTTTATAAATATTAAAAAGTTAGAAAATCAAAATCTAAAAATATAGCGTGGAAGCACAGGATAACAGGAGCGTAAACCTATTTTTGTGGAATTTTTGGAGTTAAAATGATGGTTTAACTAATTAGAGCAAACATCCAAACATTAAACAGTCCTGGCAGGGGTATAAGTGCAAATAATAAAACATCCAGGGGCATACATGCAATTTTTCCACAAAAGTTTACACTAAAACTTGCATTTACTAGATTAAAAACAAATTACAAATCCCTGGAGGGCCTGAGCGCAAAATGTCCAAGCAAAGCACGTGTGAACCACGCGCCTGGCAGGGACTTAATAGCAATATCCAAAAAGGTCCGGGGTCTGTATGCAAAATACCCAAAATATTTAACGCTGATATGAAAGTTCAGGGACTAATTAGAAATAGCAAGACCCTAGAGGGTCCCTCAGCAAAATGCCCACACCTCACGTGAACTGGTCACGTGAGGTGACGTGGCAAGGGACCTGGAGGCAATATTTAAAAGCTTGGGGGTCTCTATGCAAATATTACAAAAATATTTAAACTACGCAACACAGTTTTTGGACTGAATAGAAATTACAAAATAAGCGGGGGTTGACTGCAAAATACCCTCGCTTAGGCGATCCGACGGTTGATGGCAAGCCACTTAGACACGTGGCACTTGATGGACGGCCGATGTCGTTTCGCTCGTGGACGTCTGGGATTAGATCTCGGCTGAGATCGACGGTGGCTGGGTCTTCAAGATCGGACGGTTCACGATCTGTCTGGAGCTCCGCCTCGATCCAACGGTGACGAAGGTCGGAGCAAGAACCGCGACGAACTCCAGCGAACCGAAGTTCTCCGAGGTCAAGCTCCGTCTCCGATGGGCTTTTTGGCTTCAAAATGGGGCTGGAGGCTCCTCAGGTCTTCGTCTATCTCCTGGGGGTGTCAAAATGCCGCGGCGGCGACCGAGGTGCTCAGGCGAAGGTGGCGGAGCTGGGGAGCCCGGCCAAGGTCCGGCGAGCGTCAAAACTGCACCCAGGTGCGATTCAACTGGCGTTGACCTGCAAAAGGTGGTGAGAAGGCCCAGGGCAAATTGCCTGGGCCTCGCGGAGGCGTGGGGATGCGTGGATCGACGGGGGAATGATCGGCCGGAGGTGCGCTCCGGCCGTGTGAAGGGATCTGGCGAATGAAGCTACGAAACTCGGATTTTTTTGGTTGTTTTTGATCCTAAGGATGACAGGAACTAAATGCAAGAAATGAAAGAGCGGGGTGATGCCCTCAATGGCCGAAGCCAGAGGAGATAGGGTTACCTCGACCGCCGGGTTGCGGGAGGTGGTGGAGGCTCCTCCGACTTCCAGTGCCTTGGCTGAAGAGCTTGGTGTGGAGCTGTCACCTCCAGGGGGCTCAAGAGCGCGAAAATGGCGTAGAAGGGTGGACCGAAGGGACTCAACCGAGGGGAGGAAGATGAGGGTTCGTATTTGAAGCGTGGCGAGGGCGTGACTTCGAGACGAGATTTCGAGCAGATGGAAAAGATCTGGGTAGATCTGGTAGGACGGCGAGCTAGATGGTTGTACAGGGAACAAATCTTATGAAGAGATCGACAACCCTCGAGCAACGCAATTGCGGCGAAAAAATCGAGAAGTAAGGGGGAGTCACGGGTATTCTGACACGCCGCAGGAGAAGGCTAGGAAGTTGACTAGCGGGTCAACGTTTCCAGCCACCTGGTTGGTCCACGTGGACCAACCAGGAAAATCCGCAGGAAAAACATTTGTAAATTCCATTAAAAATAGTAATTGGTCGAATTAAAATAAAGTTATAAAATAAAAAATATTTGTTATTTTATGTAGTATTTTTCTTATAATTTTTATTTAATTTTATGATACATATTTCTACAAGTTTACTTTTTTTGTACTTATATAGGTATATTACTTATGAATTTTAGTATTTTAATTTTATTTTGTGTATTTTATCTTTATTATTTTTATTTATCATTTTTCTAAAACATAAAATACTTTTATGTACATAAATACCTTTTTATTTTATTTTTCTGAATTATTTTGTACACTTAATAAAATGAAAGTATTATTTGTGTATGTATGTATACCTGTACTATACCTATGTATTATAATATATACAAGTATTTTTCTTTGAGTTTTATTTATGTTTTTTTATTCTGATTTTAATGTACATAATTATTATAAATAATATTTACAACCTTATAAAAATATAAATCGGATAAATAATGAATAAGGAATAAAGTGAATATTTTAATCTGTACACTTATACAATGAGGGTCCAAAACTCAACTTTCAAACCGTAGCTCCGCCAAATGCGAAACCACCGCCATTGGATAGATTATTTTATTCTATATACAATTAAAGGTGAGTTTGATGCATTTGGAGTTGTCGTTTGTGAGATACAGGTCTGGGAAGTTGGCATTCTGGATTTTTATTCAGACCATAACTTTTTATCTGTACATTATTTTTCTGTGAAATCAATTTTGTATTTTTCTTTATTTTATTATCTACAACTTTCATGTACAAAGTTTCTTTATTTGAAGTGTAAAAAGTGGAACCAAAAATAGGTCCCAAAATGAATAAAGAATGAATAAAATGTATAGGTATTTTATCTGTGTTTTGGCCCTTATCTCCCCCTACTTTATTCCTTGTCGACCTATTCATCAAGATGCCTAGGTCTCGGGGTTTCAGGTCATAAAATATTTACAATATTTTATTCTTTTTTTCTTTTCTTTATTTATTCTATAATTTTGGCCTTAATTACAGTAATTTATACACTGTTTAGATGCACATGCATGAATGCTAAGATGATGATTTTAATGCTATTTACAGGCATTTGCTAGGGTTTTTGGTGCCAAAATGATAGAATAAAGATGATGAAATGTGGATTCATCAGCCACCACCTCTATCGCTCTTGAGAGACGACTCTGCCCTGACGACCCTCTACCGCCTCTCCATCGCCATCGACTTGAGATACCACCCTCGCCACCCGCTTCGCCGATCGTCGACTCCGCCCTGATGACCCTTGGCTATGTGTCAGCTGTCTGAGCAACGTCGACCCATGCCAAACATGCCAGAGGGAGCGCCTCACACCATCCGCTCCACCTGCACCTCTCCAGTCACCGCAACCGGACTCTGCCCACCTCCGCGTTCCATCGCCAGTAGCCAAGACATGCAGGTACTGCTAGATTATCATCGAGCGGCTCAGAATCCATTAGACCGAACCTCGTCCCCTGCCCTTAGCTTCAGGTTCGACCGAAGCTCCAGAGACCGCCACGTGGAGGTCAAACCCGAAGCAGCCACCAAACCTTCCTTACACGTGACCTGCACGTGTGAACGAGAGAAGTTGCACTCAGCCCCCGAAGGTTCTGGAGAATCGTAATGCCGTCCCTGCCCATTGTGGGTCACGTGGCCCACACGTGCGAATGTGAGAAATTACAACAGAGCCCCGTAATTTTCGCAATTTACGCACACCTCCCCGCCTTCAGGAAGCACATGAAGAGCACATGTTTTCTTGGGTCATTTGCATCCATACCCTCGTAAGTATAGGTAATTGCAATTTAGTCATGTCAACATATTTATTTTTAATCAATTTTATTTTCTATATTACATCCAAACCCTTGTGTTTGCGTATTTATTTAAACATCCATTTCACATCATTTTGTCATTCCAAAAATTACATATTGCAGAACATCTTAGGATTTATCATTGTGAATGCTTGTTATATTTTTGTGACCTTCAAATTATTTAATATAATTATTTTAGTAAAAATAGTATATTTTACCCATTGTTTGCCTTTAATTGATCATTAAATCGATTGTTGCTCCAAAAATTGTGAAAAAAATCATAATAGGTAGAGTTTGAGTAGTTTTATTTTGTGCTAAAAAATTAGATCATTTGCACGTAAATGATGTCTAAATAAATTAAGTGGTATTTTATCTAATCTATTTTTAATAAGTTAAAAATTAATTGCTTTTGGGATCTAGTAATTTCCTTGGATTCATTTCACATAGAGTCTAGGATAATTTTTGTTTCTGAAAATAATTTAATTGAATATTTATTACAATTATTTTAGCAAAAATCACCCTGCATTCATATTTAATTCGTAGTTAATTCATTTAGAGTTAAAAAAATTCAAAAAAAAATTATGGTAGCTTCATTTCATCATAATTGATATTTTAGCCAAGTTTGAGAATTTTGGACTTAATTTGGTCATATTCACATTTTAATCCTCTAATTTGTCCAAGATTGCATTGCTTTTTTAATTGAATAGAAAAATACAAAAAATATTCTCCTGAAAATCTAGCATCTGAATGGACTTTACATTAATCCAAGGAGAAAGTTGACTCCCTGAGTTCGACCTTGGATTTGCCCAAGTAAAATAAAAATTATCGCTTGATATAAATTGATATATTAATTAAAATAGTTTTTTATAAATCCAAAATTTTCCAACTACAACGAACGACCACATTTATTTTAATCATTAATTCGGTTATATTAAGAGGGTGAATCAAGGGTTTTTCAAATGACAGGCATGAATACTTACCACTATACTACAAGTGGTAAGGGACGATATAAATAATAAAGGGAGAAAAATCAGGGTTAGAAAGGAAATAAAGGTGAAAAGAGTGGTCTTGACATTCCTTTGTTAGACAGTAACAAGGAAGAGTGGACTAATTTAATGAATGTTATCAAAATTGCAGGAATGCCATTCTCTGTAACACATTGTTACATACATTACATTTTTTTGTTTAGGAGGCATTCGGTTCGGGAATAAGCAAAAATAAAGATGAAGAATAAGGAGAATAAGGATTTATTCTCAGTTCGGTTGGAAAGATAGGGATAAGGAGAATAATGTGGAAAAAAGGTAGGTATGGTGGAATAAAGATAGTAATAAGGGTAGATAAATGTGAAATAGTGGGATGTAGATGAGAATAGACAACCCTTGAAAATCCTTCCTAGTGTTTATTCTCCAGACAAATAGTGCCTTAGGATAAATGATAAAAAAGTTCCATCTATGCATCATGATCTCAGTTATGGATCTTATTTTTTAATTTAACTAAGAGGGATCTGACTTTTTTTTGTTTAAAAAACAAGTTTCTTGCTCTTTCTATTTAGACGCTGAACTCTGAGGTTCAAAGTTTAATACTTTTATTGTTACGTTTCAAAAATAATATCCTAATTGAGAATCGAGTCAAATATTTTTTTTAAAACATACCACTTTATTTAATGATTAAAAGTTAAGATCTTTTGAAAGGAGTATAAACTGTAAGATTTATCCTTGGTCATTTGGATAATAGATAATTGAATCTTATTACTTGGATGATAGGTACAGTCATGAATCGTCAAATTATTTAGCTTTTGTTTTTCCTGAAAAAACAATATCATTCCATCTAAACAACGAAGAAAAACAAGGGATCGGTACATGATTTCACTTGACAATAAATAAACTTAAGTCCAAATAAGAAAAGCCTTGATTTTGGCCAGTCAAAGTGATAAGATAACGAGAAAATTACCATAATTTCATTTTTAAAAACTATGCTAATTTTTAGTGTTGAAGAAGAAAATTATAAGAAATTTTGTGACAAAAAAATCTTGATAGGTGATGGAATCTAATTACATTTGAAACGATTGAGTTTTTTTTCTTTTGGAAAAAGTTGACCCAAGCCTTATTATAGGATTCATAGTTGAGGGTCTTGGTCTGTTACAATTTTAAACATGAACCCATATAAATATGCGTCTTACCATCAAAAGAGGGCTTTTCATGATAATTGCTTGCAACTCTCACCCCTTGACAACCTTTTCTTCCTTAACCACTCTCAGTCTCATCCTGATCGACGAATTTGGAGTACGGACACACATGTACCTCATCAAAGACTTTGTTCTCTCATAGGAAAGTCTCAGTTAGAAGCCACTACGCTCAAGAATAGGTGATGATATGCATGTGCTATTCTACCATAAAAATCAAGAATATGAAATATGAGGCACTCAAAACAAATCAGATGTATGTAATATGAAGGAAAACAAAGTAGAATCTAGGTTTTTGTTACACCATCCTCTTGGTGGAAAGACCACTCACAAGGTCACTCCATTGTTTGCATCACTCTTTTATGAGGCTCTCTTTCTTGTAGTCATTCTAGCATGATAATAAAAAGTGAAGTAGGCCGTATTATTAATATTTTTTTTGATTTTTCTTTGATCCAAGGGACCAATCTCTTGCTTTAGAGTTAAAAGTGGATGGGAATGAATATAAATCAGTCTTTCGCTTGAAGTTGATGACAATCACTTACTTTAGAGGTAAAGGAGGATGAGAATGAAATATTGGTAGGCATGGCCAACCTTCTGAGGTACTCATCTCGATCCCCTTTTATGAACAACTATTTGGAAGTGAGGCATCCAGGAAAAATGCAAAATAGCATAAGAAAAGGAAGCTATTAGTTGAATTGAGAAGGAAAGGATATAGAAAAAGATTCACTGAATTTGACAACTAGTTGTAAGTGAAAAGTCATTTCTCTACAAAATACATGGGTTTTTGGAAATGCTTTCAGACACTTGATTCCTACTCCAATAATCATAATTTAGAATCAAACATGGAAAGTATAGCTTCACCCTAGACAAATAGTTATCAAGGATGTCTACCATCTAACAATGCCCTCTTGGGCTAGTCACCATGATGAGCAACCATTCATATATTTCGAATTCTATGATGATTGTGGGATTCCTAGCATCCATAAGAAAACACAGCTATATGAGGAGCACATGAGAAAATATTTCCTTTATAATTTATTGAAAAGAATGCAACATTGAATGTGTCATCGACACCAACTTGTGAATGCGAATTCAACTATATATCTTACACATTGGAAGGGAGGGGTTGGAAGCACTACAACTTGATATACAATAAGCGACGGTTGTATGCCGTCCATATTATGTCCATGCCCATCCCATATGAGAAGATGAGATTATTTGATGACCATCCCACATAGCGGTGTCCTGTCTACATAGATGAGACAACAAACAAGACCTCCCCATTATACCGATATGAAGGGATGACTGTAATCGTCCCGCATATTGTTCCATGAAGAAGGGCATAGAAAGCCAAACATGACAGTCGCCACCGTCACTTGTAGTCGTCGTCCCTTAGACATTAGGAGCGACGTTCATGGCCGTCCTCTAAAGCTTTCTATGTCTGTTGCATCCTAGATCTGATTGGATATGTAACGATCAGATGAGATAGTCATGTCCGTACCATAAGGTTTTCTGTGCTCGTCGGACATTTCCAATCATAGATATGTGAGGATCAGATGAGACAATCATCCCATAAGTTTTCCTATTCCTGTCTCACATTGATATGACCAACGGGTTCGACTGTCCCATGAGGTATCTATGGTTGTTCTGTTAACATGTTGCAGCCTTCACGGACGCGCACAGAGGGCTTTTTGAGACGGCCATGACCATCCCTTTGAGCTGTTCTAGGGAAAAAATAATACCTATTCGCTGCGTTTCTCAACCTCTTATTTGTCTTCACCGCACCTCGTATGAATTCAATACATTACATACATCCAACTATTAATGAAAGAAGAACGATACGAAACTAATTGACCATATCAAATTAAACAAAAACAAATATTTCATCCAAAGAGTTCAGTAGATATATACATAATATTAAAAAAATCTTTTTAAACTAAATTAGTATAAAACATCTATCAATAAATCCTAGTCATTATTCTCTTCATCCTTGATCTTATCATCCTCCTCATCCTCCTCATCGTCCTCTTCCTCCTCTTCATTGGGTTACGATGTTGGAACTTGTGAAGCAATGTTACCTCCACCATGAAGTTGCATGAAAGCATGGAATTGTGCTGTTTTGCTCCACAACCTCATAGTCTCTTCTTCATATTGGCGCATCGCGGTATCTTGGCTAGACACTAGCTCATTCGGTTGTACTAATTAAATTATTCTCTAAATTTCTTTCGATCATCAACTTTTGGGATGATAATATGCTATCAAAGTGATAATAAGATCGAATGGTCACCCCACGACCACCGCATCATACACATCCAGAATGCTCCAGACTCATTTCTCAGATGAATGCTTCGTTCAGAGTGATAGGTGCTATACTGGTCCCAGTATTATCCAACGATGGGGTGATGGTGAGCCTCACCATCTCCTCCTAAAAGTCATGCATTAATCATCGTTTAACTTACATCATAAATACTATAGAATGAAAAATATAAATAAATAAATTTCCCCTACATGAATGGGTCCATATGCTTCGTCTACCCACTCAACAACCCTACCCATGTCACGACTCTTGGATTGTGCAAAAACTTCAATTTGAGTAGGCAGCTGATCATATTCTTCAACATAAATAGGACAACAAGATAAATAATACTATTTACATTTTAAAAAATTATAAATTAATATATAATAAATTAGCACTTAAAAAGTCACACTTAAACTGATTTGTATTTTTTCTACCCATCTTATGAGTATCCTTGAATCCCTTCTTTATATTATCAGTATTCCTCTTAGAAATCTTCTGTAATTCGTAATGGTTAATAACTTATAATTAGTAAAAAAATACAGAATATATGTAATACCTCATGTTCCTCTCCGGCCTAATATATAACAAGCTCCCTTAACTGGTAGGATCAACATATAGTGGTACCCTCTGAAACAACTGCTCCAGTGGGAGTTGTGGATCGAAATAGTGAAAAAACATGTATTAATATCACTATCATAATTAATTTTTACAAAAATAATTTACTCACAATATTCTTCAACCGACCTCATGACCCAAAATCATGCCATCAACCTCGGGACTACGATCCCATGTAAAAGTAATCTGCAAAGATTCCAAGTTATCTATGATCCACAATGATATTCATAATGGATTTTTTTTAAAAATTGTACAAATATCAACTATTTACATCCATGTCACGCATAATGGCATTCTTAATAGACTAAGGGACCAATCTAAAATCAATCGAGCTAATGGGAACACGAGAACGGGCAGCCTGTCCCGGGTAACAATGAAACAATGTAGAGTTATCAACTACAACATCACCACCAACAATCTCCATATGTAAAGTCGTGTCTGGATGGAGACGATCTAATGCTCTGTGCTGTACGGGTCATCTCCGCCTAACATAAGCAACCTGTGGGAGGTCTGGAGGTCGAATGAGGTGGTCAACTAGCGTAACTTTTTTCATGACCTCAAAAAATCGATGGGCCAAAAGACTCTATATCCGTCGGGGCACGCACAAGAATGCATTGCAATGTAAAATCAAAGAAAAATTCAAAAAGAAGCCTATATCGAAATTGCCACAAAAATATTGAGCTTCTAGAAATAGTCTGCTTCTTGGTAAAGACTCGGTTACATTGATCAAGATTCACAAGGGAATGAAGACTACATTGGTTCATTCCCACTTTTTTCTTCCATTTATTCTTCCTTCTCCCCCATTTCGACTGTAAATACTGGCAACACCTAACGTTAGAAGGAAATATATGTCTCCACGAGGATGAGTTACCATAGGAGCATACTCTTTTATAATTCAACAGTTTATCTAGGAAGAGCTCACAAAATTCATACACATGGTTCTAACATTTCAAGGTTACAAGAGTATGCGATTGAATGGATGGTTCTGGCCAGGTTGTGAATAGAACTGAATAATAATATTATGGAACCTAAGGGCTTTTGTGTCACACTTCCTAACCCTAATGTGGTTCTGAATAAATCAAGAATTCAAAGATCTTAACTGAGATCCAAACATTGATTTTATCAGGATAAGTTTAAAAATAAAAAATTATTTCAAGTTCTTTCTTTTTCTTTTCTTTGTTTTCTTTTTTTGCACTTATAAGCATAAGTGTTTGCTAGGGACTAGCAAAGGCAAGTACAGGGGGTGATGAATCCCCATTTCATCACCTTTATGCTTTCATTTTGACCATCAATCCCTAGATAAATGCATGTATATAACATTAATTTGTGAAAAATAACACTCAATAAGTAACATGAAATACTGTATAAATCTTGCATAAAATACTGTATTTAATTCCAAGATAAGAGAATAAAGAAAAAAAGAAAAATAATGAAGTATCAACGACATTGAGTGACCTTAGACCTCGAGACCTAGTCATCATGATGACTTAGTCGGCAAAGAATAAAGTACGGAGAGATAGGGCAACAAAACTGTATAGAAAATCACACAAAACCCCTATAACGTTTTGCCCAATAATTTCATTTTGGAACCTATTTTGTTTTATTATTTTTATACTTCAAAATCAATAAACCTCAACATGAACATTGTACATAAAAATACAAAAAATACAAATTTATGTTCATTGAAAAATAATGCACAGTGTGTTCGGGAGATACGGAACAAAAAATCGCAAAGAAAACTTTGTAGACCTGTATCTTCTCCATATAGACTCAAAATTGACAAACTTATCTTTACTTTTCATAAAATAAATTCGTAAAATAAAATTTGTATTGTTATAAATTTGTAAAAATTATTTCAAATACATCTGCATAATAAAAATAAAATAAAAACATTAAAAATACATTAAAATAAATAAGATACTTTAGTATATATATAGATAAATTGTACCTATATACTTATATAACAAGTAATACAAAATTATAAGTGCATAAGTAAACTCAGAAAAATCTAATAAAAATACCTAAATCTGTATTTAAATAAGTTATAAATATATAAAATACTTGTATATAATAATAAATTATAAAATACAAATTAAAAATAAAATATATGAAATACATGCATATTTACATATATATACATGTAAATACTAACATGTTATATTTGGCCTTGCAAAAATAAATAAAAATACTCTAAAATACTACGTAAAATTATACACACTTTTATGTTTAGCCAAACTTTTCTAATTCATTTACTATTTAATATTGATTTTGCAGTGATTTTAGGCATTGGAATTTTCTGGTTGGTCAATGTGGACTAACCAAAGGTCGAGAATAGTTGCCTTAGGTCAATCGTACTTCTTTCTTCATCGCCCACATCAGACCTTGATACCCCTTCTTCTTCTTCTTCTTCTTCGATTTTTGGAGATGATCCGTGTCTTGAGGAGCCTCAGTTTTTTCATTAATCAGATGCCACTTACCTTCCTTCATCACTCCCACTCCTCTGATCATCCACTCCTCCACTCCATCGCCAGCCATCTCATAACCAAACCCCCATATATCACCTTCTCCTATAAATAACCTCCTCCTCCATTTTGCCCCTTGGTCTCCCTTAAGCCCCTATTAGATCCTCAATTTGTGCGCAATAAACAAAGCTTGGAGACAAGAAGCAGTTCCAACCAATTTGCAGCAAGGAGGAGTGATCTTTGAGACCATCTAAACCATCACAAGCACACATCCTGGTGGTTCTGCCTCCTATGGTCCTGGACCTGGTCGATGCCTCTTTTCATTATTTTTTTCTTGAGGATCTCCCAGGAGCTGGATTTAAGACCCACCATATTCTCCAGGTTGCATGAAGAAGAGAGTGCCCCATGCCCCATTCGAGAGGACCTGGACCTCATCGAGCACAGATTGTAGATGCAAAGCGACGTCTGCAACCTAGAGTCGTTGTCGGAACGAGGAGAGGATGCTAGAGTGGAGAAAACATGATGATTGAAGCTCAGCTCCAACGTGTTCTTGGTTGCTCATCTAGATCCCTTGAACACCGTTCGATCAATCAATCGTACCGGATCTAATTGCCACCCTTCATTCAAGCTGAAGCAGTATCCGCCCTTAGTCGTAGGATCGGACATGTGGCAACCAAAGAAAGACATCATCCAGAGATGTTAAAGGGGTAAATTACCAAGATGCCCCCTCCACCTTTTTGTAATAGTTAAAGAACCTTGTAAATATTTAATTAATTGTAAACGTTCATAGAAGAAGTGCAACTAACCCCTGTACTTATCTAATATAGCCTTTAAGTCCTTTATCATCTCATCTCACATGGGCCCTCATGTGGGTTGGGTAAATTTCCAAGGTACCCCTATGGGTTTCCATACTTCAGTTTAATATATAATATTTGAATTTTAGTTCAAAAATTTTAGGTATTTTGCACATACATCATTAGAATATATTTTATTGCATAAATGACCCTACCAGCTTGTATATTTTTAATTATATTTACCTATTTTTTAATAGTTCCCATGATTCAAAAATTATGCAAAAATAGGGAAAGATGCTTCATATTATGTTCATTCATGCTATGTATTTTATTTAGCATATTATTTGCATTTTTCATTTTTTTAAAATCAAAAGGAGACCTTTTATTCCGTGCTTAGATAAAAAATAGAAAACAATTTATAAAACCTTCTTCAAAAACTCCAAAAAATAGATATTATTTATTATTATATTTTATCACTTCAGACCAAAAATCAAAAAAATATAAAAACCTTAAAAATTGAACTGCCTCTAATCCTAAATAATTAGAAAATTTTCTTAAAAATTCCAAAATAGTTTTCTATCCTATATTTTTATATTTAAATAATACTACATGTTAAAAAGAGTTTTGAGAAATTTTGAACTCATTTTATATTTTTAAACTCCTGAAAATTTCGACCTATTTATTTACTCACTTTTTAGATGATTTTGGATTTTAAAGTATATTAAACTTAAAAGAAATCACTAAAAAATCATAAAAACAAAAGAAAATATAAGAAAAATAAAAATATTTTATTTTATAAGTTTTGGATATATAACTATATTTATAAGTATAATACCCAATATAGTATTTATATATAGTTATATATATCTATTATTATGTATACTTATCAATATTTTTAATACCTTTAAAAAATAAAAAGAACTATTTTATTTTTATTGACTGAAATATTATTATATATATGATATATTATTGATATCATACATATTACATTATATAGATAGATATATATACTTACACATACTTATTAGATATATTAAAAAGAAAAAGAAATTAAAAAGAAAAAATTAAAAAGAAAAAAAATTAAAAATATAAAAAGTATATAAAATAAAAATCCATATAATTAAACAATTTAAAAGACCACAAAAGTACTAAGTACAGAATAGATATATCTACATACACAAAATCAACGACACTCATGTGTTCTCTGTGTTCAATACCCTATACATATTTGACCACTATACACATTTATTTGTAGGGTTATAATAAATTTTAATTCCACATGGATTGTATTGCTCTATTATTACTTGTGGGTTAATTGTTGTTTGAATTCACCGGCTCTCGTGAGCAGTCACCTCGACAACTGCGGTCTGGCCTCGTGAGACCTCACGACTGTCTAGTGGTATTTGGTGCATTGACAATACACATATAAAATGATTTTTATCCATTTATGATTGCAAATAACGAGTATATATTTGCACAAACATATGTTTACATAATATTAAAAAGATGATGAAATTTCACCTCAAATTATTTATATCTTCTCTCTGCGAGTGTACTCTAGGTTAAAATCTGGAAGCCATATGCTATAGTCGGTGTGACACTCGAAAACTGAAAGTTTCCATGGAATAACTAAAGTCTGAGAACTTGGGAGATAAACTACCCAACACATGCCTCCTATCCCACCTTTTGCTGACTGGTTACCTCATGAAATAAACTAGCGTCAAAGTCCTTATGATCATTAGAGATGTCAGATCGTCAAACTTCGCAGCATAAAATTCCAGCTATTTATCCTATAATTAAGTAAATTAATTCACCATAAAACAACTATAGGTATAGAAAAGAGCTATTGCATGTACTTACATGCTTTAGATTCTGGCTTGGACCGTTCATCACCCCCTATGTATGTGAAGCAGTCCATTGTTTCTACAGTGAAGGAGGACGATTATCGACAACAAGATGTTATTTACAATTATGACATTCTTGTACAAACTTGTATACCGAAAAACAATTTAGTACTCCAGCTACATACCATTTTACTCCTTATAATCCCAATACTTTTTAATCACTAGTGGATGCTTCCCTCTGTAGGTCTTCCCTGCGTCATACCTCTTGTGGAAAATCTTTTGGGCAAATAGATTGCAGTAGCAAGCTTACCTCTCTAGAGTAAACCATGAAGGGTTGTAAGCCTTGTCCTTCTCCCAAACTTCAACATTGTTGAGCTTCTTCAACGCTACTTTTCTTGCCTCCCATACAATGTCCTTCACTAGTTCCATTGCAACCTTTATCACGACACCGCGATAAATGTCTCTAGAGTGGCCAGTGAGAAGAGAACTTTTTCTACAACTTCACACCATAGAATAAGTATCATCATTTAAAAACTAGTATAAGATGCTTGAAATATAAGCTAACTCTGATTACATAGGTAATGCTTAGTATTTTCGTTTGCTCATTCCATATCATCTAACTCCTCATGTAATTTGAAAATCCCTGGCTTAGAGACTAGGATACCACACATACCCCTCCAAAATCAAACTGTTGTTGAAGAGAAGCTAGGAGGAGGTTGACCGTGGCACCCTTATCAAAAAGAGTGCGCTCAATGGTCATGTTGCCAAAATACACTAGGGGTGTTCAAAATTTCAGGTTCAAATGGGTACCTGCCCCAACCCAGCTATTCTAACCTTAATTCACAGGTACCCATGAAGAAATCTACTGGTCGGATACCCATGAGTTCGTGACCCGCTAAACATTCCCGACCCGGTGGAAACCCCACTTGGAAAAGTCAGGTACCCGGTCGGGTACCAACTCCACTTGGAAACCTGTCCACCCCAATTTCTTTTTATTCTCAGGCTTGCTTCTCCCCTCGCCTACCAATGTACCTCTGTCTGACTCTCTTGCTCCTGCACCACTGCAGTGGCATCTTCTGTAGGCAGCCCTCGGAAAGAGCCTTGTCACGATGGGGAGTCCAGCAATGGGTAGTCGGTTTTCATCAAATGGATAGCATTGTTTTAGAGGGAATATAAAAGAGGGAACATGCATAATCCTTTTATAGTCTGTGCAGTCAGTTTTCATCAAATGGGTAGCAGAAAAAGTTAGCCCAGTTTTGGTATCAAATTGCAAACAAACCCCTTCACTCTTAAGACAAAAAGTAGCCCATTCCTTTCTATCTTTCTCTGTCCATTGCGTAAATAGATGTTAAGCAATTTCTGGAAGTAAGTAATCTTAAAAAAATAGACAGAGACCTCAGTACATAATCTCTTGTATACCATTTCACATTTTCACAAACGTGAATTTGACAAAGTCTATCACTCTTATTCATCGATTTTTCTAGTCTTATTGACTAATTCAATGGATAATGTCAATAATTTGTTTATTTAAATATCACATTTATTAGAACATGAACTGGATTCCATCTTAATATAATATAGACCTAAATACTATATCTAAATTTTCGAGGCGTGAAGCTGTGCTTTTGAGAGAAGGGGGTCGTTGAAATCCGACAACGAGAAGGTGATGAATGCCATATTATTAGATGGACCGAACCATAAACTATATTCCACGGGTACCCACGGGTACCCGCGACCCATTCAAATAATCCGGGTATCCATTAGAATTGGGTACCTGATGAATCTCCATTTCATCACCTTTATTCTATCATTTTGGCCTTAAAAACCCCAGCAAATGCAGGTAAATAGCATTAATTTGTATATAATAGCATTCATGATTCATTGTATTAAATATACATAGAATAAGGTTTTTAATGCCAAAATCATAGAATAAAGGGAAGAAAAGAAAAAGGAATAAAATATTGCAAATATTTTATGACCCTAACCTCGAGACCAAGGCCAGCATGGAATTGGTCGATAAGGAATAAAGTAGGGGGAGATAAGGGCCAATTTCTCTTCCCCCAAAAGGTTTGAATCGATTCCTGGTATAGCTCTTGTGACAGGAGGCGCTTCCCAGCACCTCGGCTCGGCCCAAGGAGGAAAATTTTGTCGCGTCGGCGCTCCGGCGGCCTGATGAATCCATGATTCATTAACTTTTCTGTCGCATTTTGTCTTAAAACCCTTAACAAATATATGTAAATATCTATTAATTCTCATCTTTTAACAAAACACCATTCATGTGTAAATATTCACTTTTAACCACTAAAGACATGTAAATAAATAAAGAACCAGAAAAATAAAGAAAAAGGCAGATTGAATATATGTATATATGTACAATATGACTTAAATATAAATATAGCTGTAAGATATATTTATAACCCAACCCCCGAGACCAAGTCAGCATGGATTGGTCGACAAACCAATAAGTAGGTGGAGATAAGGAAAGAAAACCTAAAAAATAATTTAACACATACATATACACCCTTCATTATTTATAAAATAAATACAAAACTTCAAAGAATTTTAATTATTCCATATGAACATATTTTTAACTAAACCCTTCTCCTAATTATTCTAAAAATATATAGAAAAATATAAAAATAAGTTAAAAATATTACCCTGTATATATGCCAAGAAACCCAGCCTGCAAATTGTCAAAATCTCAACTTCCGAACATCATAACTTCCTCATACGAACTCCAATTTCACTCTACTCACATTTAAAGTTCATAAAATAATATTCTCTAATTAATAAAGGTGATTTCATCAAATTCGGAGTCCGTTTGCAAAAATTCGGTTTTGGGACCAAAAGACAAAGGGGTTTCTGGGCTATTTATTTTATATAATACATACTATTTAACATTTTATTAATTTTATAATTTTTAAATTATTTCATGAACTTGTAGTTTCTACATAAATTATTTCATAATTTTTGGAGATTATTTATTATTTTTATAAAATCAAAAACCCCAAAACTTAGGTATAAATGACCTATGTAGATACTAACCTTATTTATTAAAATATGTAAATTAATTCATAAAAATCTATAAAAATTCGTACAAGTCTTATTTAACATCCTAATAATTAAGAAAATATAAAATTAATTTTTATTTATTTATTGATTAAATTAAAAATCTAAAACCTAATTATTAATACATATTTATTAATATAATATTTATATTTATAATAAAATTTATTATTTATTAAAATTAATTAGTCCATAAACTAGAGCATTAAATTATCTACATTTCTTGTATTTACACTTACTTAAAATAATGTAATTAACTATTTTATATTTAATTTATAAGTTATTTTCGCTTCTGGGCCAACCAGGTGCTGACACGTGTCAGCACCTGGTTCATCTTCTTCAAGAAGAGGTTGTGCCGAATTCTGTTCAGCCGGCCAACTTCGCCCCTTTATCCCGCGGCCATCTCGAACCTTCTAACCCATCTAAACCCTCCATCCTCTTCCTACAACTACCCTCTCCATCGCCTACCCTTCGATTCAACTTGGAGCCCAAGCTACTCTCCTATAAAAAGGCTCCAAGTCCGCCATATCCAACAACTTTCCCAACTGCCTGAAGCTCCAGCTCCAGACTACCAACCCCTCACCTTCCTAGCTTGAATCCGGCCAACCCACGGTGGTGACAGCACCAAGGCATAGCCCGCGAGGAAGAGGAGTTGACGGAGGAGGTTCCAAAGCCAAGCTTGGCCTTGCATCGCCGCCATCGCGCGTCCAGCTCCGGCCCAAAAGTCGACCGTCGAGCAGCTCGTCAAGGTAATATACCTTGACATTCCCAGACTTTTTCCTTCATTTTATCTCGATTTCTTCTCGATTTTCGTGCCATGATTAGCATGGTTAATCGTGTAGTTAGATAGCCTAATCACTGAGCTTTCACGCAATATCGAAATCCCCTTCAAATTCACTTCAAATTCGCTCCAAATCGGTCATAGTTTCTTCATCTTCTCCACGCATTCTGAAGTTTGGTTGGAAATTTAATATTTTTCATCGTTTTTGGGACTTGAAATCTTTCATTAGTTGGCCGATTCTACACGGATCGAGCACATACGTGTGTTCATTGCAGATCCAGGATCATCGCGAGCCATTTGCATCGAACTTGGAGCCTCCGTTCATCGCCGATCTTCTTCTCCAAAGTCGGATATCAGCACGGCTCAACCTCCAGGTGTACAGAATCACCGTCTTCCTCGCGACGCCACCGCCGCTCGGAGACCCTCCGCCACCACCCTACCGCGGGCGAGCTCGAGGGGTGGAGGAGCCACCCCTCTGGCCCCGCCGGAGCGCCAAAGACATCACCGGACGACCGGGATAATTCGGAGAAGAAGCCTCGGTCGACTGGAGCTCAACAACTTCAAGAACAGCCGACGCACAGTCTTGCGACACGTGTCAGCGCCAGAACCATCAGATCGCGCCCGGATCTTCTAATCTCAGCCATTCAAGCCAAAACGGTGGGAAAATTGCATACTAAACCCAACCAGAGATCAGAATTCATTCCCGCCTCCAGACTTTTGCATAATTGCATTTAGGTCCCTCCGCAGGGACCTAAATGTAAAGATTCTTGTATTTTTCTTTCAGAACAGTCCTTAAGGACCGAATTGCAAACATTTTTAATAATTTTTCTTGCGCTTATGCCCCTGGGCTGTAGGGGCTGTTTCTTGTTCTTGTGACCTCGGATTTCGACGATTTCTTGAGGGTAGTTACACAACTACCCCAACTACCTAGTATAAAATTTCAGTGCCTTTTCGACGTGTTTTCAAAGTGTTTTGATTTAATCGGAAGCCGCCTCGTTTTGCTTTATTTTCTTGTGTAGTTCGAGTTCGCAGCTCGAACCTCGTTCACCCTACTATATAGTATCACCTATATTATCTCCACCTATTATATAATAAGTAAATCTTTTGAAAAATATCCCTTTTTGAAAATTAAATAAAAATTTAAAAACAATAAAATCAAATAAAAATAATAAAAATAAAAATCAATAAAAAAGGTGTTTTGACTTAGAGAAGAATTAAAAATAAGATTACGAAGAGAAAAATCTAGGGAATTTATTCTGCCTCCTTGAGTTCGACCCAGGAACACTTGCCTGGTAAAATATTAGTGAACGGTTTTTCTTCGGAAAACCGTAATTTTTTGATAGGTTTTTAAGAATCGTTTTTTCTTGTTTCGCGGCTTTTTGCTACATCGACTACTTTCTTTATCAAATAAAAGAAAGCCGCGAAACCGATTCTTAGCCTTATCAAAATGGTGCCGTTACCGGGGAGGCGTTAGATTCTTTTTGATTTTTCATTTCTTCGTATTTTATTTTTTCTCTCTTCTCTTTGTTTCGTTGTTCGTACGATTTTTCGTACGGCTTTTTCGTGTTTTGCTTTTTCGTCTTCGTACGGCTTTCTCGATTTTCTCGATCGGCTTTTCCTTGCTAACCATCTTTGCAGGGCCTGCAGGATCAACCGGCTTCTTAGGAAGCCGAGCCAGTTGAAAGAGCAGAGGTCGGCTTCTTCTTCACGAGTCGACTGTAGAGGAGAAGAGTAGTTAGCACACTTTTGTTTGTAAAAGAGAGAGAAAGGGAGAGAGTTGTAATAGACAATAAACAAACCCCCTCTCATTTTCTTCGGGGTCTGATTCGCCGGATACCGTGTATCCGAGGATCAGGGCACCCACCGCAGCTTTTATCGCTCATCGGTTTTCCGCGGTTTTTATAGATGCTTGTTTAGGTTTTTTTTACTCTATCTGCTTGTGCCGCGTAGCTAGTTCTAGGACTTGCAACCTAGGTGCTTGCTTTAGAGTTTTTAAATAAAAAAAAATAGACGTTGTCTGAAAAAACCCATAAAAATCGCAAAACTACAATCGGGACTGCTAAATCTATCTGACTAAAAGCCGTAAATCGACTCAAGTGATTTGGGAGAGTAACCCCCGGATATTTCTCAGAGTGCGCGAGCGAGAGACGACACTTAACCTAAGAACCGATATTTTTCAAAATACTACTTAGTCCATACACCTGATCACTGTTTTGTCAGTGAGGAAGCTCGGGTAGCCGGCAACGGTCCGAGAATACTTAGCAGAGTGGGGGATTTAGAGGACATCGCGTAAGGTACCGTCCCCAAGCAACACGGGTAGCCGGAAACGGTCCGTACTTGCCTCCATACTGGCTGCAAACAAGTGATCCTCTGTAAGGACTCGGGACAGTATCGCGGGAAATAAATCGGGCACCTATAAGCTCACACAGCGCACGATAAACCACAAAAATTTGTTTGCTAATTACAACCCTAAAACCGAAAAGATAAAAGACCGAACTCTTACGGTCCTCATCAGTGTTGAGTTGGTGAAAACGGGGTTTGCTTTGTGTTTGCTTTGTGTTTGCTTGTGGGGCGTGAGTTTCTGCGTCTTTCGCATTTCTCTCTCTCTTGAATCGAACACGTGCTCTCCCGACTTTTCTCTTGACATCGAAGATGACGTCTCGACGGCTTTTCGGCTCAGACTCTGTGAGCTTTCAACCGTCCACCGTCGAACGTATGTCTTCACAGGCTCGGGATGACTCTCTTTCCGAGCCGGTCCAATCAGATCTCGAGGCGAGTCAGACCCAGACTCCCTCACCTCCTGGCCAGAAAATTGAGACAGACTCTCGTCTCAATACATCATCTCCAGCTGAACTATCACTGAGTGCTTACGAGAGCTTTTCTTTTCCAGACGACTCGAAGCCGATGGCTCTCGGTAAAGCACCAGCAGCAGAAGAGAGGGCAGCAGCCGAGGAGCACGATGACGGAAGATCAGAAGCTGCAGATATGACTACTGAGATTCTCGATACACTTCAGCAGATG
This sequence comes from Ottelia alismoides, assembly GCA_037367405.1. Classification (NCBI taxonomy): domain Eukaryota; kingdom Viridiplantae; phylum Streptophyta; class Magnoliopsida; order Alismatales; family Hydrocharitaceae; genus Ottelia; species Ottelia alismoides. The sequence goes on from JAZKJV010007000.1 coordinate 139,553, forward strand.
AATCTACAAATTCGAGAACAATTCCGAGTTCAGACGGAATTACAAGGGCAAATAGCCGCGCTGCGAGCAGGGGCCGGGAACCAGTTACCACCTGCGGTTCCTGCGACTTTACGGGACGAGTATGACCCGGGCACAAGAACGCTCCACCATTGGATTCGGCTACCGCCGAAACAAGGGCCATACGAACTCCGACCGTCCTTCATCTCTTTACTTCCCAAGTACTATGGGAATGCTGCAGAGGAGCCGTTCACGTTTTTACAACAGTTTGAGATGATCTGCGGAACAACTTGTTATCCATGAGTAACGCAGGAAGCCGTACGCCTCAAGGCTTTTCCCTTTGCCTTAGCCGATAAGGCCCTTTATTGGCTGAGTCATTTGGGGAGAGAAATCTCCACATGGGACGATCTGAAGTCCACCTTCCTGCGTAAATATTTTCCTCTAGGAAGGACGAACATGATGAGGAGCCAGATCTCCAACATTACGCAACTGCCGCACGAATCATTCCATGAGGCATGGGATCGATTCAAGGACCTAACGGAGAGATGCCCGCATCATGAGATCCCGATGAAGGTGCTCGTACAGAATTACTTCGGAGGACTCCAGCCGGAAGTTCAGGGGCTAGTCAGTGCCGCATGTGGCGACAGTTACTTGAACAAGGATGCCGAGTCAGTTTGGGCCATCTTCGAAGGGATGGCCGAGAACTCAAGAGTTGTAGACTCTACTCGGGCATTTCAGAAAGCCCCACAGCCACCACATCACTGAGAACATCACAAGGTGGAAAACATCTCGAACTATGAATCCAACACCAACATGGGCTTCATTAGCGAGAAATTGACGTTGGTGGATGTGATTCACAAGCAGGTCCAAGACCTACAACCACTGCGAGAGTTGGAGAAACTCTCATCTCTACCTCAGCAGCTGAGTGATCTATCGAAGAAGGTCGCTGATCTTCAGATCCAGTACCAGCAGAACCATACTTCTTTGAACGCACAATCAGCACGGAGGATCGCACCCGCTCCACCCACCCGTCAGATCCATTACATCTAGAGCGAGCCCGAGATTCCGCAGCTCGATTGGCATGAGGATCAGTCTCATGCCAATCCTGGCCAGATCACCAGCACCGCAGAGATGGAGGTGGAGCCGCAATCCACTTTCGAGATCAACGGAATTTGGTATACTCCGATGCAACAGCCAAGTATACCAAACCAGCAGCCGCAGCAGCCGTACGATCATCCACAGCATGGACGTCCGCAATTTCAGCACCGCCAGAGCTTCACGCCGCAGCAGTCTCATCCGAATGTCTACCATCGGAGACCACAGCTTTCATATCAGCTCCCTGCCCAGTTTTCACCGAATTATTCTTTTCAGCAGCCGCAACAGTCTTCCTCCACACCTCAGCGCTACTCCCAGCCTTCCACCTCTCAGCATTTCACGCCAAGGCAGGAGAGAAGAGCAAGACAGGGCCACCACACCGAACCGGAGATGTCTTCACATGCCCAGGCGCTCAACCAGATCATGGATATGCTCAGTACGCTCCAGATAGCGCATAAGACAGAGATGGAGCAGGTTAACCGTCGTCTGGACGAGTTAACCGTGCCGAAGACCACTCTCCCAGCCCAACCTCAGATGAACCCGAATAACAAGAGGAGGCATCCAGATCAGGTAGATCCTACAGGTAAGATCTCGTTTCCTGAATTTTTATCTAACTTCATTCGTCTCAGGAGTGGTAGATCACCGCAAACACCTACTGGAGAGGAGGAGAGGGCACCAGAGGAGCACGAGCATGATCCAAATACCGAGGAGGAGAAACCGCAAGAGGATGAGGACGCAGAATCAAGAGACGGGAGTAATGCCAACTCATCAAATATGGATACTGGCGACTCAGACGATGACATCACGCCAGATCAGGCAGAGAGCCCGGATAAAAACATTTCTTCCCCTGTTTTAGAGAGTTTTGTAAATAATTCTGAGACTCTCGATGTAAATGCTGATTCCATTTTGAATAAATATCCTGATTTTCTGACTTCTGACTCTATTCCTTTTCCCGATGCTTTGTTTGGAAAAGGAAAGAAAAAGACCAAAAACAATGTTGTCATTCCTGAAACCAAACGACTATTGAAAGATCACATTTTTCTGAAGATCCCGCTCAACGATGCCTTGGATCATTTTCCTACGCTCAAGAATCAGTTGAGGAACCGATGCACCACACGTAGGAAAAAGAGATCACAATTTGAGAAGCATATTTTGACCAAGGCCACTTCGTGTGCTATCAGGAACAAGGTACCCAAGAAAAAGAAAGATTTTAGAGCTCACTATGTCAACTGTCAGATTGAAGACACTACATTCAATCGTACTATCTTAGACAATGGTTCCTCGATCAATTTACTTCCATCCTCTTTGCTTGGTAAGCTCAAGCTAGGTCCTCTCTATAAATCATGAGCGATACTCCAATTTGCAGATCGATCTATAAAGAGACCTAGAGGCGTGCTGAGGAACATTATCGTGACCGTTCAGGGCTCGCAGTTTCCCGTGGATTTTACGGTCCTAGACATGACATGCCCTGCGCAGTTACACCTTGCTCCAATCATTCTCGGGAGGCCCTTTTTGCAGACAGCAAGAGCACTCTTTGACTATGATGTTGGGAGAGTATCATTCCGCATAGACAACGGAGAGATACACATTGAGATGGAGAAAGAATGTAGCAGTCCTAGATCAGTATTGTCATTCACTTCAGAGGACACTAGTCTTGCGGAAGATTGCCAGAACATAGATGAGACACAGTCTCGTGATCTTGAGAGTGTTTATTTTGATACCCAAGATATCCTACAAGAGGATAGGGTAGATCACTTGGTACCTAGTTTTTCAGATGATTGTTCACATACAGAGACAGAGTTCATATCAGACTCAGATGAGCAGTCACCTGCAGTAGATATCTCTGTGCTGCAGATTGAAAGAACACATATTACAGCACAAGAGTCCATCGAATACATTACACAGATCATACAGTCTATTCAGCGTAGAGAGTCGGATGGTGTAATACTGACACATATAGACACCTTCTGTAGTCCGACTCCAGAGACGCATACTTCAGAAAAAAGAGCTATGCCATGTACAAAGTTTACTTACAGAAAAGGCTCTACTTTTTCAGCCAAGGATCAATACACACATAAAAAGCAGAAAATTCAGTATGACCCTGGTTGAAGTAATCAGATAACCATTCATGGTTAACAGGCAGATGCTGAAGCACTTCGTAGAAAATACTGATCATCTGGCCCGTACTGAAGTGATCTACTTTGTACAGGAATCATGATCATTCCTTCACTTCTTCCTGTACAAATTCTTTTGAGCCATTCTGGAGATTCACAACTCTTGTATATTCTTCGTAGACCACAATCGTCCCTAGTTTTTGCTCATCTTCTATGCTTAGGATACCAGATCCTAAGTATAGGGGGAACCGATTGCCCGCTGATTTATGTTTTATGTTTTTGTACTGATTCTTTTGTATAGCCATTCTTTTTCACAAATCACTGGTCCCCAATTTTTGGCTACACTCTTTTCTATACTCAGGATGCCTTATCCTAAGTATAGGGGAGACCGAGTGATTTCGATGATTTCGTATTCTTTTTCTTTTGAACTTTTGTTATTTATCCTTTTTATTCAGTCATCCCGTTTTTGCTCTCCCGTGATACTTACGATGACCTGATCGTAAGTATAGGGGGGGTTGACTGACTTGTGATCGATACCCTTTTTGACCCACTTTTACTTAGCACGAGTTATGTCCTCCTTTTTCTCTTTTGACGCTATGGGGACATAGCTCAAGCTAAGTATAGGGGGGTGCGTATATATTGTATATATACTTTCGGTCATAACTCGTACTTTTATGTATTTTCTATATCTATAAAATCCATAAAAAGTGGGTACGGGTTAATTTAAATCCACTCTTTTATTTATAAAATCCTTGTAAATAAGTAAAATATGATTAAAACTTGTATTTAAAACTTGTAATTAAAATATGTATTTAAAATGTGTACTTAAAATTTGTATAATACTTATTTCAAACCCTATTTATTAAAACATGTGTAAAAATCATTCAACCCTTGTAAAATACTTTGTAGATAAAATTTGTAAAATACATTAGATATTTAACTCAAATAAAATATATCTTGTAAAATTTATGAATAAAATTTTGTTTATAAAAATCATAAAATCCATAAAAAATACAAAGTCCTAAAATTCAGAAAAATTACAAAATTCTTAAAATCCATAAAAATGAGTAAAATTCAGAAAATACACTTCACAAAAACATGGATGCATTTGCATTCGCATTTTTCAGAATAAGTTTGATTTCTGGAACTAAGGACTGAGTCTAGTCTAAAGGATGGAGCTTGATTACGGCCTTTAACGTTCATTGTAAGGAGCCTGATTAGGAACTGGAATTTGGACTCTTCAGGTCTACCGACTTAAAATCTTTGGGTTCCGTAAGACCATATTCGGGAAATGAAGTCATCTGAGCTTAAGTAGACCATTTGGAGTCATCCGTACAACTCTACACCAGTGAACCAATCTTGAACACATGCACTCTGCACTTTGCTCGACTTGCATGGAGTTCCGAAGGGCAGTACACCTTGGTAGTGCGTTTCTATCGTTATCTTTGCGGCATTGACGTCTAAAGACGGGAGAGATTGGAGTTGCGATAGTTGCTTCGGATGAGGGAAGGATCTGCTGACACAATTTTTCTAAGACCTCAAAAAAGGGACGGACTAAAAAGATGCTATATCCGTCGAGGCACAAAAAGATGAATGCAGTGCAAGCAAATTACAAAGTCAAAGCAAAGCAGAAGCCACCAAATAAGACCACAATGGTCCAAGCTTCCACCAAAAATGACCACAATGGTCCAAGCTTCCACCAAAAATGCCTGCACATCTTAGTGGAGACTCAGCTACACCGGTTGGACTTCACAAGGAGATGCGTATACACTGGTTGCACTCCACTTCTTTTCTCATTCTTCTAACTTCTCCCTATATTCGATTGTGGACATAGCAGAACTGAACTCAGAAGGGAATACCTCCCTCCCCGAGGAAAGAGTAGCGAGATGAGGAAGCCATAGGAGTGTATAGCCAGGATGGACGGTTTCTGCGGTTCTCTAAGCAGGAAGAGCTAAATCAATTCACACACTGTACAAGTTGACTTCAAGGATGATAGAGTTTGCGATATGAATAAGTGAGTCTGAATTAGCCGATGAAGTGATCTTGAGTAAGGATTATGGAACTTGAGGACTGTTGAGGATAAAATCCTTATCCTAGTTAAGGTTCCGACAAAATGCTGGTTTCAGGCCCGATCGAGCTCTGTCCTTTGTCGGTTCTCATGAATTGGTTTAGGAAAACAAATTCATTCTAACTTTCTTTCTTTTTCACTTACTTTTTCAAAATAAGTGTTTGCTAAGGGACTAGCAAAGTTTAAGTATAGGGGGTTGATGAATCCATGATTCATTAACTTTTCTGTCGCATTTTGTCTTAAAACCCTTAACAAATACATGTAAATATCCATTAATTCTCATCTTTTAACAAAACACCATTCATGTGTAAATATTCACTTTTAACCACTAAAGACATGTAAATAAATAAAGAACCAGAAAAATAAAGAAAAAGGCAGATTGAATATATGTATATATGTACAATATGACTTAAATATAAATATAGCTGTAAGATATATTTATAACCCAACCCCCGAGACCAAGTCAGCATGGATTGGTCGACAAACCAATAAGTAGGGGGAGATAAGGAAAGAAAACCTAAAAAATAATTTAACACATACATATACACCCTTCATTATTTATAAAATAAATACAAAACTTCAAAGAATTTTAATTATTCCATATGAACATATTTTTCACTAAACCCTTCTCCTAATTATTCCTAAAAATATATAGAAAAATATAAAAATAAGTTAAAAATATTATCCTATATATATGCCAAGAAACCCAACCTGCAAATTATCAAAATCTCAACTTCCGAACATCATAACTTCCTCATACGAACTCCAATTTCACTTTACTCACCTTTAAAGTTCATAAAATAATATTCTCTAATTAATAAAGGGATTTCATCGAATTCGGAGTCCGTTTGCAAAAAGTCGGTTTTGGGACCAAAAGACAAAGGGGTTTCTGGGCTATTTATTTTATGTAACACATACTATTTAAAATTTTATTAATTTTATAATTTTTAAATTATTTCAAGAACTTGTAGTTTCTACATAAGTTATTTCATAATTTTTGGAGATTATTTATTATTTTTATAAAATCAAAAACCCCAAAACTTAGGTATAAATGACCTATGTAGATACTAACCTTATTTATTAAAATATGTAAATTAATTCATAAAAATCTATAAAAATTCGTACAAGTCTTATTTAACATCCTAATAATTAAGAAAATATAAAATTAATTTTTATTTATCTATTGATTAAATTAAAAATCTAAAACCTAATTATTAATACATATTTATTAATATAATATTTATATTATAATAAAATTTATTATTTATTAAAATTAATTAGTCCATAAATTAGAGCATTAAATTATCTACATTTCTTGTATTTACACTTACTTAAAATAATGTAATTAACTATTTTATATTTAATTTATAAGTTATTTTCGCTTCTGGGCCAACCAGGTGCTGACACGTGTCAGCACCTGGTTCATCTTCTTCAAGAAGAGGTTGTGCCGAATTCTGTTCGGCCGTCCAACTTCGCCCCTTTATCCCGCGACCATCTCGAACCTTCTAACCCATCTAAACCCTCCATCCTCTTCCTTCAACTACCCTCTCCATCACCTACCCTTCGATTCAACTTGGAGCCCAAGCTACTCTCCTATAAAAATGCTCCAAGTCCGCCATATCCAACAACTTTCCCAACTGCCTGAAGCTCCAGCTCCAGATTACCAACCCCTCACCTTCCTAGCTTGAATCCGGCCAACCCACGGTGGTGACAGCACCAAGGCGTAGCCTGCGAGGAAGAGGAGTCGACGGAGGAGGTTCCAAAGCCAAGCTTGGCCTCGCATCGCCGCCATCGCGCGTCCAGCTCCGGCCCAAAAGTCGACCGTCGAGAAGCTCGTCAAGGTAATATACCTTAACATTCCCAGACTTTTTCCTTCATTTTATCTCGATTTCTTCTCGATTTTCGTGCCATGATTAGCATGGTTAATCGTGTAGTTAGATAGCCTAATCACTGAGCTTTCACGCAATATCGAAATCCCCTTCAAATTCACTTCAAATTCGCTCCAAATCGGTCATAGTTTCTTCATCTTCTTCACGCATTCTGAAGTTTGGTTGGAAATTTAATATTTTTCATCGTTTTTGGGACTTGAAATCTTTCATTAGTTGGCTGATTCTACACGGATCGAGCACATACGTGCGTTCATTGCAGATCCAGGATCATCGCGAGCCATTTGCATCGAACTTGGAGCCTCCGTTCATCGCCGATCTTCTTCTCCAAAGTCGGATATCAGCACGGCTCAACCTCCAGGTGTACAGAATCATCGTCTTCCTCGCGACGCCACCGCCGCTCGGAGCACCCTCCGCCGCCACCCTACCGCGGGCGAGCTCGAGGGGTGGAGGAGCCACCCCTCTAGCCCCGCCGGAGCGCCAAAGACATCACCAGACGACCGGGATAATTCGGAGAAGAAGCCTCGGTCGACTGGAGCTCAACAACTTCAAGAACAGCCGACGCACAGTCTTGCGACACGTGTTAGCGCCAGAACCATCAGATCGCGCCCGGATCTTCTAATCTCAGCCGTTCAAGCCGAAACGGTGGGAAAATTGCATACTAAACCCAGCCAGAGATCAGAATTCATTCCCGCCTCCAGACTTTTGCATAATTGCATTTAGGTCCCTCCGCAGGGACCTAAATGTAAAGATTCTTGTATTTTTCTTTCAGAATAGTCCTTAAGGACCGAATTGCAAACATTTTTAATAATTTTTCTTGCGCTTATGCCCCTGGGCTGTAGGGGTTGTTTCTTGTTCTTGTGACCTCGGATTTCGACGATTTCTTGAGGGTAGTTACACAACTACCCCAACTACCTAGTGTAAAATTTCCGCGGCTTTTCGACGTGTTTTCGAAGTGTTTTGATTTAATCGGAAGCCACCTCATTTTGCTTTGTTTTCTTGTGTAGTTCGAGTTCGCAGCTCGAACCTCGTTCACCCTACTATATAGTATCACCTATATTATCTCCACCTATTATATAATAAGTAAATCTTTTGAAAAATATCCCTTTTTGAAAATTAAATAAAAATTTAAAAACAATAAAATCAAATAAAAATAATAAAAATAAAAATCAATAAAAAAGGTGTTTTGACTTAGAGAAGAATTAAAAATAAGATTACGAAGAGAAAAATCTAGGGAATTTATTCTGCCTCCTTGAGTTCGACCCAGGAACACTTGCCTGGTAAAATATTAGTGAACGGTTTTTCTTCGGAAAACCGTAATTGTTTGATAGGTTTTTCAGAATCATTTTTTCTTGTTTCGCGGCTTTTTGCTACATCGACTACTTTCTTTATCAAATAAAAGAAAGCCGCGAAACCGATTCTTAGCCTTATCACGGCCGCCCTGCTCCCTGGAGGCCCCCAGGTATAAGAGCTGCGCTTTTACTTGTTTTAGATAGGTTTTAGTTTTAGCATTTCATTTATGTCTTTAGATTAGCGTTTAGTGGTTAGAATTAGCCTAGGTTTGGTTACCCGTAGTTCGCCGCAGATACACTCCGGCGAACTCATCCACAGCACCCTCACCGTGTTCCGACCCCCCTCACACCTTCATCTCCTTACCCTTCCATTTCCCTACGCCCTAGGCATTCTCATTCACCCAGATCCTCCTCAGATCTGGAGATCCGATCTCTTCCTCCGCCGTTCGCCGGAGATCACCGCCCCACACCCCCCTTTCGCTCATTTTGACCCAAATAAGGCCCCCAACCCCTTGTCCTTGTGCCCTGAGCTTTCTTGCAGGTGCTGGAGGCCAAAGGATCCCTGTAGGGGTCGATTTGATTCTTCTGCAGGTACATGGAGCTCGCCATCTTCATCGACCTCGCTGGACCACTCCGGTGAGCCCTCGGATCCCCTGAGCGCTCTAGTCGACAGAGCAGGGCCCCAGGAAGCTTTTTGGAACATCAGATGCCCGAGGGAGCGTCGGACGAGCGAGTAGCACCGGATCGAAGGTCGAGGAAGGGGGAGTTCTTCCCTCTTCTTCGTGCCTTCGTCTACACCGTCCGATCGTGGTCCCAGCCCAGATCAGAAGGCAGCCGTTGGATGGAGCTCTACATCGACCGTCAGATCAGCTCTTCTGATCTAATCTCAGCCCTCCATCGGCGAAGCGTCATAGGGTGAGGAGGTGGCGACGCGTGTCAAGTGAAGAATGCTCAACCATTGGATAGCGCGCCTATTGGGGGTAATTTGCACATTCAACCCCCGCCTTTTTTGTATTTAATTTTTAATACTGTAAATAATTTTTAATGTTGTAAAATAATTGTAATTTTTGCTGAAAGGACCCTGAGGTTTACAGAATTGCATTTAGGTCCTTCCGCGCCTCACGTGCAGTCCCACGTGAGGCGCATGAAATTTGCATGAATACCCTGGCGGTTTTTGTATATTGTAGAATAGTTCCAAAAATGAAGATAATTGTTTATTCCAGTAGGCATTTTTGCACTATAACCCCTGTGACTTAGTTTATTTGCAATTATGCCCCTGTCAGGCTGTTTAATTTTTGTGCCTTCTATCTATTTATTAAAAATACCTAGAGCGCTTCTAAAAATTCAGAAAAATGAGGATAAGTGCTTCATGTAGTGTTCTTCCGCACCCATATTTTATTGCACATTTTTGCCCTTTTCCTAATTATTAAAAAATGAAAAAGAAGCCCATTTTGTACTGTCTAAATTGTAAAATACAAAAAAAATTAAAAAATGTTTTTGAAAAATTCCAAAAAATCATATATGGTATATTTATAGATATATTGAGTCCATAAATTAAAAAACCCTAAAAATATGAAAAAGAAAAATAAAAAAACCAGAAAGCTCCAAAATCCAACAAAAAAATAGGAAAACCCTTAAAAAAGCCTAAAAATACATTTTTCTCTTTTATAATTATCTCTATATTATTATTATTATTATTATTATAAAACTAATTTGGGTAATTTTGGGAATCCTTTCATATTTTTAAAACCCAAATTACATTCGGCTAGCTAGTTAGTCCTATATTGTGGACATTTTTGAATTAAAAAATACATAAAAATTAGCAAAATTCCAGAACAATAACTTAAAAATTAGAAAAATACAAAAAGCCTAAAAAATTATTATATTTACTATATTGAGTATCTATATATAGGTCTATATATCCATATACTACATTTCTCTCTCTTCTTATATATCTATATTTCTTTATATATATTATATAATTAAAAATATATAAAAAAAGAGTAAAAAAAGAAAAATATAAAAACAAAATAAAAATTATAAAAAACATAAAAAAATATAAAATAAAAAACCCACAAAAACAATAAGGAATTGGACATGAATCAAGAATTGAATAATTGCACAATCATTTTCACCATACATTCCCTTCGCCTCCCAGTGTTCGACCTCTACCTGTACTTACACCTATACACATTTGCATGTAGAGTTATAATAAATTTTAACTCCACATTTTTGGATATTCATTGCATATATTTATTGTGGGTTAATTGTTGATCGATTTGGGATCTTTTGTCGGTCGCCTCAGCGATATTGTGATTCCGCCTTGTGCGGATTACTTTAGACCGATGGAAAATCCCTGTCATCAAATGGCACCGTTGCCGGGGAAGCAACGGATTTTGTATGGTTGATTATTTATTTACTTAATTCTTTGTTCATGCCCTCTATTCATTTATCTATTTAATTTTTATTGAGATTATTGAGACTGTTCTGACCCATTTCCTCTATTTGTCTTTGATGCGAAGGACCGCCAAGCGAAGGAGGACCTCCTAGGAGGACCAATGCACCCAAGCGAGGCGGAGTTGGCTCTTCTACACCGGCCAACAGGAGAGAGCATCGGAGGCAGCTGGAGGAGAATTTTGGAAGGCAGTTTACATTTTTATGCATTACATTTTATTATGTATATTTATGTGAGAGAGTGACACTTAGAAATATGTAATAATACAGGACTCTCGTAGGTACACTCCGACTTCCCGAGGTCCATTGCCCGAGGGATTGTTCCCTTGGGGGCCTCGACGATTTTGACGCTTTTTCTTTTCTATTTTTATTTTTATTATTTTGTGTGAATGAGCCCTAGCTTAGGAATTGCTTGCCGATAGATTAGGTCCAAACACCCTAAATATATTTGCATGTACCTATAGTGCGTTTTGGATCTAGTCAAATTCAAACAGTCTGTTCATTTATCTCTTAACCCTTGTGTCGTGAGCGAGCCCCATCAAGCGCTACTCCTGAACTCGAGTGTGTCGAGAAGAGGAGGGGTGAGCCAAGACCGGACTCTTCGGTTAAGGATAAGTGACCGACTTGTGGTGCTTCACGATAATATCAGTTACTATCCTAGGGCGATTTCTTCGGCTTGCATTTGCTTATAGCATAGGTTTCAAATTCTGTTCTGCATCCCGCATGGAGAGAGCTGGGAAGCACTGTAAGCCTTCTTACTTAGCATGCATCATCGATTTCCGACTTGCATGGCTTTTCTGACCTTCTCCCTCTGTTTTTGCCAATCTAGGATGCTTAATGGAAATTGAAACCTCGATAGGCACGTGCATTGAAAATACCCAAAAAAAGTGATAACTTAAATAAAATCGGGACTGCTAACTCTATTGGACCTAAAAATAAAACATAATGGCTTCCTTGTCTTGGGGAGAGCAACCCCCTCATTGTATGCATTTTAAATGCTCACGTACACACTAAGGAGTAGAGCCCAAATCTCATCAGAGCCTCCTAAGTGTTTGTACAACTTTGTGATTCTCACCTCACTCTAAAACTGAAAAGAAAAATGATCGTCACCAGACGGTCTTCACTATGTCGAGTAGGTGAATTGGGGGTTTGCTTTGGGTATTGAATGTGAGTTGGAGTCTGTTGTGTTTTTCATTCACTATTTGAGTAGCCGGTCCCACCGTATGAGTCATGCATTTTTCATCTTTGAGTCTTTCTACCTCTCTTATACATATACCTCTTCATTTGCATTGAGTCGTGATATTGGCGCTTGAGCTCAATCATTTCTTCGCCAAGTCCATTCGTTCCCGACATCTTCTTCACCATCTTCTTCGTATCCACTGTATCATCCCCATCTTCTCCGGTTCGAGGAGAGCCTGCTCTTCGGACCACCATTTTGACGGTGTTCCCGCCTTGTGTGGAACACCCAATTTTGTCTGTGTCTCGATCTTCTCACCCGCCCTCCTCGTCCCCTCTGTATCACTCTTCTTTCACCCATGATAGTGGCACGTAGCCTCAATCAGCTTCTCCACCCCATTGTGTACCCTTCTCATGCATCTTCTTTGTGTACCCCGTATCACCTCTCTCTTTTACCCGGGAATGCCGTGCATATTGATGAGGCCCGCATCGAGGATTATGTATACAGATTATCTGTGTAAGATGGGCCAATTATATTGAGGATGTTGAGATTGATTTGGTGGATTTGACTTTAGATACGTGCATACGGGCATATTGAGGATTTTTGTTGATGCATGATCATAGGTGTAATACATTCTTGAGGAATTTTAGTTCTCGCACACCGGGTTAAGGATGTGCTAGGATGCAATGATTTGACGAAGATGTCATGAGTATTGATTGATCTATCTATCTTAAGGTTCCACCCATCTTGATTTTGAGGATTGATTGATTATTCTAATTTGGACTTCCTGATAAGGTGTGCGGATCCTGCATGATCTCTCATCTTCCTGTTTGATCCATCCTTGATCTCCTGACGCTTTGTTCCACCCTGTCACTTAGAGGATTCCTGATGATATGTTGTGCTAGCTCAGCTTATTGGATTGACCTGGGGGATGTTTTGTGAATGACTTGATTATTTGCTCCCTCGCATGATCTTATGCCCTCCTTTTGATTGATGGATTCACAGTATTTCGAGGACCTGAGATTTGATGCCAGCATTACCGTGACCTACATTGATCTAGTTCGTATTACTCCCCGAGGACTATCTGCGGGAGAATGCGACAATTTCTAGGACTGCGGTTTCATTCACTGCTTGGGTCACCATTGTGATGGGACTTGAAACCGAGTCAGATGATATGCTTGATTGGCCTCCCCCTGTGATTGTGTGCCTGACCTGTCGATACACGAGGCCAATGTACTAGACTCATCTGAGTCCGCTCTCCTTGACGACCCTCGCAAGGCAGGGCTCCATTTTTCTGATTATTCCATGACTAGTTCATAGCTCTCCGAGGGTTATCTGCGAGAGGCTATGACACATTATAACAATGTTGGTCTCCTCTGCTGGTAGGCAGTCTGCCGCCTACCATGACCATATTCTCTGTGGGTCCGTCTGATGGATCCGGCTCCTTTGAGCCTCCCTCTCTCCTTGACGACCCTCGCAAGGTAGAGACACATTCTGAGACTTTCTTGCTTAGATCGCAGTGCTCTCCGAGGACTATCTGCGAGAGACTGCGACACTCTTTTTACGCTCAGTTCCCACTTCTGACTGTGTCTCCGATCTGCGGAGCACGGACCGAGTCGTTTGATATATGTGATTTTGGTCCCATCCTGAGTTGCCTGTCCGATCTGCGGACCATGGGACCCATTTGTTTAGACTCCTTTGAGTCCGCTCGCCTTGACGGTCCTCCCAAGGTTGAGCTCTTGATATCTGATCTTTCCATGCCTAGCTGGCAGCACGTTCCCCGAGGGTTGTCTGCGGGATGCTGCCACATTCTTTAGATTATCCGGTCTCTTCTGTTGGTAGCCGATGAGTCGCCTACCGAGACTGATATTGATGATCCGTCTGGTGGATCATTGATGCCTTTGCATCCGCTAGCCTTGACGACCCTCGCAAGGCCGAGTCTTCTTCTGATTATTCGATGATTAGCATGTACCACTCTCCGAGGGTTATTTGCGAGAGGGTACATCATTTTTTAGGTACTCGGTTTCACTTCTGGTGTCTCCTGTCTGTTGGAGCATGAAGCAGAGTCTTCTGAGTTGTGTACTTGGTCCCCTCTCTGATTGTGTATCCGATCTGCGGATCACGGACCGGGTCTTTTGATTATGGTCTGATTCCCGGCTCCTTTGAGCCTGCTCACCTTGACGACCCTCGCAGGAGTGAGCCATGACTTGCGGTATTCGGTGTGTCTCCTGTGATCTTCCAACCTCTTGACCACCGAATACCACGACATCTCCTGCTCTTTACCTTTTCATATCTTATTGAGACTCTGATTGACCGGAGGAGTCTGTACTGTTCTTTCTTCCTCCCGGTCTTACGATAACGACTCCGTTCCCTCATGATGACCCTATGAGCCGATTGACTGCTTCACGCTACCGGTCTCCGCTTTTCTTTCCGATCTATTTGTCCCCGGTAGCCAACACCCACCTGACTGTATATCCGGGTGTCTTTTCACCTTCTGACTGCGTCCTCGTTCTCACAGGGAGACGACGACGAGGGTACGGTATTCACTTGTCAGATACCGTCCTGTACCTCATCAGCTTCTACCTTGTATATATGTGTAGTATATTCTGTTCACTCTTTCTCCCGCATGTTATGTGTGCCCTAGATCTATCGCCATATCTTTGTGTCTATACTTAGGACGTACTTTGTCCTAAGTATAGGGGGGTACACACCGCGTTGTTCTTTCATCGTTCAGTTTCGTCGCTCCTGTTGTTGCCTATACTTAGGGATATCTCACCCAAAGTATAGGGGGAGTGATGCGTATATTCTCCATGATCTTTTCATCTATCTGTATATATCTCTTCTACCTCTCTTTTCTTCTTCTCTTATTTTCCTTTTCATATTTCTTTATCTGAATAAAAGGTGTCGCCCCTTGGTGTCAGTTTTCTGTACTTAGGACGTATTTTGTCCTAAGTATAGGGGGGGATGCACCCCTGATTTGTTAATTCTTTGATATGTTTATTCCCACCCCTGACCCTCCCTGCTTTGTGTACAGTCTGCTATGCTTAGGATTACTTGATTCTAAGTATAGGGGGGACGGTCAACTTCTATTTCCTTCATCTCTTATTTGTACATTCTTTCGACTCGTCTATACTCAGTACGAGTTATGTCTTCTCTTTTCTTTTCCGATCTATGAGGACATAGCTCATGCTAAGTATAGGGGGGTCGTATATACTCTGTATATACTTTATCCATAACTCATACTTTCGTATAATTATTAATAAATATGGGTAACACTATGATATAATCCATTAAGAAATAATGCTTCTTATTCCTCGGATTCTCTTTGTATATACTGATTAATAAATCAGGTTAAAAATACTTTTACAAAATGATTTGAAAAATGGTGTAAACTGTTTGGAAAACTTTTTGTGAAATATTTTCAACCTTTGTAAAAATATTTTGATTGCAAAAATTATTTTATTTGTGTGAAATAAAGGATTTGAAAACTTATTTGCAAAAGATTTTGAAAATGTTTGTAAAAGTATTTTGAGAAAAGGTATATATATTGTTTGCAAAATCTTTGCAAAATGGATTTCAAATGTTTGTAAATATTTGCAAAAATTATCTTGCACTATAGTTTTCAAAAGGATTTTCAAATAAATTTGAGGAATAAAAGCATCATAATAAATAAAATGAATAAAAATGAATCATAAATAAAATACATTAAATTCTTTATCAATTGTATATATACCTCAATAAACACTTTTGTCAAAACTAGTAAATTCTTTAAGTCTTGTAAAATAAAGCGGCACGCCCGTGTAAATAGTTGTATATATTTTATTCTTTGAGTGCCACAATTCTTTTATTTATAAATTCTTTGTGTAAAAATTTTCTCTTTGTTTTCAAATTCTTTGCAAAATTGTATTATTCTTTGCATGTTTGTAAATAACATTTGCATAGCATTCATATTCTTTCATTGAGCTTGATGATTGAACTAGTCCAATAAAGTCGAAGATTGGAGTTTGGTTGGACCTTACCGCACCTAACTGCACTGGAACCTTATGGGAACTAAGTTTAAGGTACTTCAGGTCTAGTCAGACTTAATTCTTTGAGAAAGCAGGGCTGGGTTCAAGTCACCTCAGTGGACTAACTAGAACTTTTCGAAACACACGTATGACTCTTGTCGGCCGTGACCTAACTTGGACACTTGCACCTTTCACTTGGCTCAACTCAGTTGAAGTGGTGAGGGGGTTGGATTTGCCAGTCTGAGATGCACACGGGTGGAAACATTCGTCCTCGTCTAGGGAGGGAAGTGCACCCCAACCTGGTCCAGTTTCAATGAAGTCGAATGACAGGAGAGTGTGGGTTGCAATAAAGCTTCAAAAGAGGGATAGTCTTCTGGCTCAAGAGGAAAAAGTCCTTATGTCAATGCTGCTGTAAATAGTATGTTGGAAAAAAAACTCCAAAAAAGTGGACAGGCTTGAAAATAAAAAAAATAAAGTGCCTGCCGGAGTATGTATATATGTTGTATAGAAAATAAGCAAGCTTGAGCATCAAAGTTATACCATGTGAGCCTGCAGCTGGATGACTTGACTACACTGGTCTTGCATCCATTCTTTTCTCCACCTCCTCCTCTTGAGTCGGATGCCACTTGAACTTAGAAGGGAATACCCCGCTCCTCGACGGTAGAGGGCTGGATTGGGGAATCATTGGGTTGTCATTCTGGAGAAGTCAGTTCCTTTGTCATTTCAGCTGGGGAGAGCCACTATCACTCACACTGTACAAGTCAGCTTCATAGTCATAAGGGTTTGCGTATGAAGTAGGCTAGTTCTGACCTGGCTATTGAGGAGATTTGAACCGAGTTCTGTGACTCTCGAAGGCTGTTGTGTTTTAAATTTGGTTCCCGACTAGGTTCCACACACATTCTCACACCAAGGTCCAATCTGAGCTCCAAATTTTGATTTTGTACAGATGAGTTTAATAATCATAATCAATTCAGATTACTCTTTGAATTCTTTATCTTTGTTTTTTCTTTTCTTCTTATTCTTTGTTCTTTTTGTACTTATTGCATAAGTATTTGCTAGGGACTAGCAAAGGCAAGTATAGGGGGGTAATGAATCTCCATTTCATCACCTTTATTCTATCATTTTGGCCTTAAAAACCCCAGCAAATGCAGGTAAATAGCATTAATTTGTATATAATAGCATTCATGATTCATTGTATTAAATGTACATAGAATAAGGTTTTTAATGCCAAAATCATAGAATAAAGGGAAGAAAAGAAAAAGGAATAAAATATTGCAAATATTTTATGACCCTAACCCCGAGACCAAGGCCAGCATGGAATTGGTCGACAAGGAATAAAGTAGGGGGAGATAAGGACCAATTTCTCTTCCCCCAAAAGGTTTGAATCGATTCCTGGTATAGCCCTTGTGACAGGAGGCGCTTCCCAGCACCTCGGCTCGGCCCAAGGAGGAGGAAAATTTTGTCGTGGCGGCGCTCCGGCGGCCGCCCTGCTCCCTGGAGGCCCCCAAGTATAAGAGCTGCGCTTTTACTTGTTTTAGATAGGTTTTAGTTTTAGCATTTCATTTCTGTCTTTAGATTAGCGTTTAGTGGTTAGAATTAGCCTAGGTTTGGTTACCCGTAGTTCGCCGCAGATACACTCCGGCGAACTCATCCACAACACCCTCGTCGTGTTCCGACCCCCCTCACACCTTCATCTCCTTACCCTTCCATTTCCCTACGCCTCAGGCATTATCATTCACCCAGATCCTCCTCAGTTCTGGAGATCCGATCTCTTCCTCCGCCGTTCGCCGGAGATCACCGCACCGCAGCCCCCTTTCGTTCATTTCGACCCAAATAAGGCCCCCAGCCCCTTGTCCTTGTGCCTTGAGCTTTCTTGCAGGTGCTGGAGGCCAAAGGACCCCCGTAAGGGTCGATTTGATTCTTCTGCAGGTACCTGGAGCTCGCCATCTTCATCGACCTCGCTGGACCACTCCGGTGAGCCTCCGGATCTCCTGAGCGCTCCAATCGACAGAGCAGGGCCCCATGAAGCTTTTTAGAACATCAGATGCCCGAGGGAGCGCCGGACGAGTGAGCAGCACCAGATCGAAGGTCGGGGAAGGGGGAGTTCTTCCCTGTTCTTCGTGCCTTCGTCTACACCGTCCGATCGTGGTCCCAGCCCAGATCAGAAGGTAGCCGTTGGATGGAGCTCTAGAAATATGTAATAATACAGGACTCTCGCAGGTACACTCTGACTTCCCGAGGTCCATTGCCCGAGGGATTGTTCACTTGGGGGCCTCGACGATTTTGACGCTTTTTCTTTTCTATTTTTATTTTTATTATTTTGTGTGAATGAGCCCTAGCTTAGGAATTGCTTGCCGATAGATTAGGTCCAAACACCCTAAATATATTTGCATGTACCAATAGTGCGTTTTGGATCTAGTCAAATTCAAACAGTCTGTTCATTTATCTCTTAACCCTTGTGCCGTGAGCGAGCCCCATCAAGCGCTACTCCTGAACTCGAGTGTGTCGAGAAGAGGAGGGGTGAGCCAAGACCGGACTCTTCGGTTAAGGATAAGTGACCGACTTGTGGTGCTTCACGATAATAGCAGTTACTATCCTAGGGCGATTTCTTCGGCTTGCATTTGCATATAGCATAGGTTTCAAATTCTGTTCTGCATCCCGCATGGAGAGAGCTGGGAAGCACTGTAAGCCTTCTTACTTAGCATGCATCATCGATTTCCGACTTGCATGGCTTTTCCGACCTTCTCCCTCTGTTTTTGCCAATCTAGGATGCTTAATGGAAATTGAAACCTCGATAGGCACGTGCATTGAAAATATCCAAAAAAAGTGATAACTTAAATAAAATCGGGACTGCTAACTCTATTGGACCTAAAAATAAAACATAATGGCTTCCTTGTCTTGGGAAGAGCAACCCCCTCATTGTATGCGTTTTAAATGCTCACGTACACACTAAGGAGTAGAGCCCAAATCCCATCAGAGCCTCCTAAGTGTTTGTACAACTTTGTGATTCTCACCTCACTCTAAAACTGAAAAGAAAAATGATCGTCACCTGACGGTCTTCACTATATCGAGTAGGTGAATTGGGGGTTTGCTTTGGGTATTGAATGTGACTTGGAGTCTGTTGTGTTTTTCATTCACTATTTGAGTAGCCGGTCCCACCGTGTGAGTCATGCATTTTTCATCTTTAAGTCTTTCTACCTCTCTTATACATATACCTCTTCATTTGCATTGAGTCGTGATATTGGCGCTTGAGCTCAATCATTTCTTCGCCAAGTCCATTCGTTCCCGACATCTTCTTCTCCATCTTCTTTGTATCCACTGTATAACCCCCATCTTCTCCGGTTCGAGGAGAGCCTGCTCTTCGGACCACCATTTTGACGGTGTTCCCGCCTTGTGTGGAACACCCAATTTTCTCTGTGTCTCGATCTTCTCACCCGCCCTCCTCGTCCCCTCTGTATCACTCTTCTTTCACCCATGATAGTGGCACATAGCCTCAATCAGCTTCTCCACCCCATTGTGTACCCTTCTCATCCATCTTCTTTGTGTACCCCGTATCACCTCTCCCTTTTACTCGGAAATGCTGTGCATATTGATGAGGCCCGCATCGAGGATTATGTATACAGATTATCTGTGTAAGACGGGCCAATTATATTGAGGATGTTGAGATTGATTTGGTGGATTCGACTTTGGATACGTGCATACGGGCATATTGAGGATTTTTGTTGATGCATGATCATAGGTGTGATACATTCTTGAGGAATTTTAGTTCTCGCACACCGGGTTAAGGATGTGGTAGGATGCGATGATTTGATGAAGATGTCATGAGTATTGATTGATCTATCTATCTTAAGGTTCCACCCATCTTGATTTTGAGGATTGATTGATTATTCTAATTTGGACTTCCTGATAAGGTGTGCGGATCCTGCATGATCTCTCATCTTCCTGTTTGATCCATCCTTGATCTCCTGACGCTTTGTTCCACCCTGGCACTTAGAGGATTCCTGATGATATGTTGTGCCAGCTCAGCTTATTGGATTGACCTGGGGAATGACCTGATTATTTGCTCCCTCGCATGATCTTATGCCCTCCTGTTGATTGATGGATTCACAGTATTTCGAGGACCTGAGATTTGATGCCAGCATTACCGTGACCTACATTGATCTAGTTAGTATTACTCCCCGAGGACTATCTGCGGGAGAATGCGACAATTTCTAGGACTGCGGTTTCATTCACTGCTTGGGTCTCCATTGTGATGGGACCCGAAACCGAGTCAGATGATATGCTTGATTGGCCTCCCCCTGTGATTGTGTGCCTGACCTGTCGGTACACGAGGCCAATGTACTAGACTCAACTGAGTCCGCTCTCCTTGACGACCATCGCAAGGCAGGGCTCCATTTTTCTGATTATTCCATGACTAGTTCATAGCTCTCCGAGGGTTATCTGCGAGAGGCTATGACACATTATAGCAATGTTGGTCTCCTCTGTTGGTAGGCTGTCTGCCGCCTACCATGACCATATTCTCTGTGGGTCCGTCTGATGGATCCGGCTCCTTTGAGCCTCCCTCTCTCCTTGACGACCCTCGCAAGGTAGAGACACATTCTGAGACTTTCTTGCTTAGATCGCAGTGCTCTCCGAGGACTATCTACGAGAGACTGCGACACTCTTTTTACGCTCGGTTCCCACTTCTGACTGTGTCTCTGATCTGCGGAGCACGGACCGAGTCGTTTGATATATGTGATTTTGGTCCCATCCTGAGTTGCCTATCCGATCTGCGGACCATGGGACCCATCTGTTTAGACTCCTTTGAGTCCGCTCGCCTTGACGGTCCTCGCAAGGTTGAGCTCCTGATATATGATCTTTCCATGCCTAGCTGGCAGCACATTCCTCGAGGGTTGTCTATGGGACGCTGCCACATTCTTTAGATTATCCGGTCTCTTCTGCTGGTAGCCGATGAGTCGCCTACCGAGACTGATACTGATGATCCGTCTGGTGGATCATTGACGCCTTTGCGTCCGCTAGCCTTGACGACCCTTGCAAGGCCGAGTCTTCTTCTGATTATTCGATGATTAGCGTGTACCACTCTCCGAGGGTTATCTGCGAGAGGGTACATCATTTTTAGGTACTCGGTTTCACTTCTGGTGTCTCCTGTCTGTTGGAGCATGAAGCTGAGTCTTCTGAGTTGTGTACTTGGTCCCCTCTCTGATTGTGTATCCGATCTGCGGATCACGGACAAGGTCTTTTGATTATGGTCTGATTCCCGGCTCCTTTGAGCCTGCTCACCTTGACGACCCTCGCAGGAGTGAGCCATGACTTGCGGTATTCAGTGTATCTCCTGTGATCTTCCAACCTCTTGACCACCGAATACCACGACGTCTCCTGCTCTTTACCTTTTCATATCTTATTGAGACTCTGATTGACCGGAGGAGTCTGTACTGTTCTTTCTTCCTCCCGGTCTTACGATATCGGCTCCATTCCCTCATGATGACCCTATGAGCCGATTGACTGCTTCACGCTACCGGTCTCCGCTTTTATTTCCGATTTATTTGTCCCCGGTAGCCAACACCCACCTGACTATATATCCGGGTGTCTTTTCACCTTCTGACTGCGTCCTCGTTCTCACAGGGAGACGACGACGAGAGTACGGTATTCACTTGTCAGATACCGTCCTGTACCTCATCAGTTTCTACCTTGTATATATGTGTAGTATATTCTGTTCATTCTTTCTCCTGCATGTTATGTGTGCCCTAGATCTATCGCCATATCTTTGTGTCTATACTTAGGACGTACTTTATCCTAAGTATAGGGGGGTACACACCGCGTTGTTCTTTCGTCGTTCAGTTTCGTCGCTCCTGTTGTTGCCTATACTTAGGGATATCTCACCCTAAGTATAGGGGGAGTGATGCGTATATTCTCCATGATCTTTTCATCTATCTGTATATATCTCTTCTCCCTCTCTTTTCTTCTTCTCTTCTTTTCCTTTTCATATTTCTTTATCTGAATAAAAGGTGTCGCCCCTTGGTGTCAGTTTTCTGTACTTAGGACGTATTTTATCCTAAGTATAGGGAGGGATGCACCCCTGATTTGTTAATTCTTTGATATGTTTATTCCCACCCTTGACCCTCCCTGCTTTGTGTACAGTCTGCTATGCTTATGATTACTTGATCCTAAGTATAGGGGGGACGGTCAACTTCTATTTCCTTCATCTCTTATTTGTACATTCTTTCGACTCGTCTATACTCAGTACGAGTTATGTCTTCTCTTTTCTTTTCCAATCTATGAGGACATAGCTCATGCTAAGTATAGGGGGGTCGTATATACTCTGTATATACTTTATCCATAACTCGTACTTTCGTATAATTATTAATAAATATGGGTAACACTATGATATAATCCATTAAGAAATAATGCTTCTTATTCCTCGGATTCTCTTTGTATATACTGATTAATAAATCAGGTTAAAAACACTTTTGCAAAATGATTTGAAAAATGGTGTAAACTGTTTGGAAAACTTTTTGTGAAATATTTTCAACCTTTGTAAAAATATTTTGATTGCAAAAATTATTTTATTTGTGTGAAATAAAGGATTTGAAAACTTATTTGCAAAAGATTTTGAAAATGTTTGTAAAAGTATTTTGAGAAAAGGTATATATATTGTTTGCAAAATCTTTGCAAAATCTTTGCAAAACGGATCTCAAATGTTTGTAAATATTTGCAAAAATTATCTTGCACTATAGTTTTCAAAAGGATTTTCAAATAAATTTGAGGAATAAAAGCATCATAATAAATAAAATGAATAAAAATGAATCATAAATAAAATACATTAAATTCTTTATCAATTGTATGTATACCTCAATAAACCACTTTTGTCAAAACTAGTAAATTCTTTAAGTCTTGTAAAATAAAGCGGCACGCCCGTGTAAATAGTTGTATATATTTTATTCTTTGATTGCCACAATTCTTTTTTTTATAAATTCTTTGTGTAAAAATTTTCTCTTTGTTTTCAAATTCTTTGCAAAATTGTATTATTATTTGCATGTTTGTAAATAACATTTGCATAGCATTCATATTCTTTCATTGAGCTTGATGATTGAACTAGTCCAATAAAGTCGAAGATTGGAGCTTGGTTGGACCTTACCGCACCTAACTGCACTGGAACCTTATGGGAACTAAGTTTAAGGTACTTCAGGTCTAGTCAGACTTAATTCTTTGAGAAAGCAGGGTTGGGTTCAAGTCACCTCAGTGGACTAACTAGAACTTTTCGAAACACACGTATGACTCTTGTCGGTCGTGACCTAACTTGGACACTTGCACCTTTCACTTGGCTCAACTCAGTTGAAGTGGTGAGGGGGTTGGATTTGCCAGTCTGAGACGCACACGGGTGGAAACATTCGTCCTCGTCTAGGGAGGGAAGTGCATCCCAACCTGGTCCAGTTTCAATGAAGTCGAATGACAGGAGAGTGTGGGTTGCAATAAAGCTTCAAAAGAGGGATAGTCTTCTGGCTCAAGAGGAAAAAGTCCTTATGTAAATGCTGCTGTAAATAGTATGTTGGAAAAAAAAACTCCAAAAAAAGTGGGCAGGCTTGAAAATAAAAAAAATAAAGTGCCTGCCGGAGTATGTATATATGTTGTATAGAAAATAAGCAAGCTTGAGCATCAAAGTTGTACCATGTGAGCCTGCAGCTGGATGACTTGACTACACTGGTCTTGCATCCATTCTTTTCTCCACCTCCTCCTCTTGAGTCGGATGCCACTTGAACTTAGAAGGGAATACCCCGCTCCTCGACGGTAGAGGGCTGGATTGGGAATCATTGGGTTGTCATTCTGGAGAAGTCAGTTCCTTTGTCATTTCAGCTGGGGAGAGCCACTATCACTCACACTGTACAAGTCAGCTTCATAGTCATAAGGGTTTGCGTATGAAGTAGGCTAGTTTTGACCTGGCTATTGAGGAGATTTGAACCAAGTTCTGTGACTCTCAAAGGCTGTTGTGTTTTAAATTTGGTTCCCGACTAGGTTCCACACACATTCTCACACCAAGGTCTAATCTGAGCTCCAAATATTGATTTTGTACAGATGAGTTTAATAATCATAATCAATTCAGATTACTCTTTGAATTCTTTATCTTTGTTTTTTCTTTTCTTCTTATTCTTTGTTCTTTTTGTACTTATTGCATAAGTACTTGCTAGGGACTAGCAAAGGCAAGTATAGGGGGTGATGAATCTCCATTTCATCACCTTTATTCTATCATTTTGGCCTTAAAAATCCCAGTAAATACAGGTAAATAGCATTAATTTGTATATAATATCATTCATGATTCATTGTATTAAATGTACATAGAATAAGGTTTTTAATGCCAAAATCATAGAATAAAGGGAAGAAAAGAAAAAGGAATAAAATATTGCAAATATTTTATGACCCTAACCCCGAGACCAAGGCCAGCATGGAATTGGTCGACAAGGAATAAAGCAGAGGGAGATAAGGGCCAATTTCTCTTCCCCCAAAAGGTTTGAATCGATTCTTGGTATAGCCCTTGTGACAGGAGGCGCTTCCCAGCACCTCAGCTCGGCCCAAGGAGGAGGAAAATTTTGTCGCGGCGGCGCTCCGGCGGCCGCCCTGCTCCCTGGAGGCCCCCAGGTATAAGAGCTACGCTTTTACTTGTTTTACATAGGTTTTAGTTTTAGCATTTCATTTCTGTCTTTAGATTAGCGTTTAGTGGTTAGAAATAGCCTAGGTTTGGTTACCCGTAGTTCGCCACAGATACACTCCGACGAACTCATCCACAGCACCCTCGCCGTGTTCCGACCCCCCTCACACCTTCATCTCCTTACCCTTCCATTTCCCTACGCCCCAGGCATTCTCATTCACCCAGATCCTCCTCAGATCTGGAGATCCGATCTCTTCCTCCGCCGTTCGTCGGAGAACACCGCCCCACACCCCCCTTTCGCTCATTTTGACCCAAATAAGGCCCCCAGCCCCTTGTCCTTGTGCCCTGAGCTTTCTTGCAGGTGCTGGAGGCCAAAGGACCCCCGTAGGGGTCGATTTGATTCTTCTGCAGGTACCTGGAGTTCGCCATCTTCATCGACCCTGCTGGACCACTCCGGTGAGCCTCCGGATCCCGTGAGCGCTCCAGTCGATAGAGCAGGGCCCCAGGAAGCTTTTTAGAACATCAGATGCCCGAGGGAGCGCCGGACGATCGATCAACACTGGATCGAAGGTCGGGGAAGGGGGAGTTCTTCCCTGTTCTTCGTGCCATCGTCTACACCGTCCGATCGTGGTCCCAGCCCAGATCAGAAGGAAGCTGTTGGATGGAGCTCTACATCGACCGTCAGATCAGCTCGGCTGATCTAATCTCAGCCCTCCATCGGCGAAGCGTCATCGGGCGAGGAGGTGGCGACGCGTGTCAAGTGAAGAACGCTCAACCGTTGGATAGCGCGCCTATTGGGGGTAATTTGCACATTCAACCCCCACCTTATTTGTATTTAATTTTTAATACTGTAAATAATTTTTAACGTTGTAAAATAATTGTAATTTTTGCTTAAAGGACCCTGAGGTTTATAGAATTGCATTTAGGTCCTTCCGCGCCTCACGTGCGGTCCCACGTGAGGCGCGTGAAATTTGCATGAATACCCTAACGGTTTTTGTATATTGTAAAATAGTTCCAAAAATGAAGATAATTGTTTATTCCAGTAGGCATTTTTGCACTATAACCCCTGTGACTTAGTTTATTTGCAATTATGCCCCTGTCAGGCTGTTTAATTTTTGTGCCTTTTATCTATTTATTAAAAATACCTAGGGTGCTTCTAAAAATTCAGAAAAATGAGGATAAGTGCTTCATGTAGTGTTCTTCCACGCCCATATTTTATTGCACATTTTTTGCACTTGTCCTAATTACTAAAAAATAAAAAAGAAGCCCATTTTGTACTGTCTAAATTGTAAAATACAAAAAAAATATAAAATGTTTTTGAAAAATTCCAAAAAAAGCATATATGGTATATTTTTATATATATATTGAGTCCAGAAATTAAAAAACCATAAAAATATGAAAAAGAAAAATAAAAAAATTAGAAAGCTCCAAAATCCAACAAAAAATAGAAAAACCCTTAAAAAAGCCTAAAAATAGATTTTTCTCTTTTATAATTATCTCTATATTATTATTATTATAATAAAACTAATTTGGGTAATTTTGGGAATCCTTTCATATTTTTAAAACCCAAATTACATTCGGCTAGCTAGTTAGTCCTATATTGTGGACATTTTTGAATTAAAAAATACATAAAAATTAACAAAATTCCAGAAAAATAACATAAAAATTAGAAAAATACAAAAAGCCTAAAAAATATTATTATATTTACTATATTGAGTATCTATATATAGGTCTATATATCCATATACTACATTTCTCTCTCTTCTTATATATCTATATTTCTTTATATGTATTATATAATTAAAAATATATAAAAAGAGAGTAAAAAAAGACAAATATAAAAACAAAATAAAAATTATAAAAACATAAAAAAATATAAAATCAAAAACCCACAAAAACAATAAGGAATTGGACATGAATCAAGAATTGAATAATTGCACAATCATTTTCACCATACATTCCCTTCGCCTCCCAGTGTTCGACCTCTACCTGTACTTACACCTATACACATTTGCATGTAGAGTTACAATAAATTTTAACTCCACATTTTTGGATATTCATTGCATATATTTATTGTGGGTTAATTGTTGTTCGATTTGGGATCTTTTGTCGGTCGCCTCAGCGATATTGTGATTCTGCCTTGTGCGGATTACTTTAGACCGATGGAAAATCCCTGTCATCAGTACCCACTATAACGGGTAGGGTCGACCCGTGACCCCGTAATGATGGGTCGGAGCAGATTTTTATTTAATGGGTCGGGTACTTGCCCTATGAACTCCCCTATAATACACCACTCTAAAATAAGGTGCCCTAAGGTCTTTTATTTGTTGGGTAGGATGGGGAGATGGCATTGGATGTGGCTTTGGAGAGGCATGTGTCTGCATGTGTATGTGCTTATGACCAAAAAAAATAAATCACATTATCAGCATTTTCTCATGTGAGAGAAGCCACAAAGAGTTCTAATATGGTGTATGTGTACATGTGACTGTGCGTGCATGTCGATGTAAGTGTGTGGAAGTGCATGTGCGTACATGTATATATGTTGCGAATTGCGGAAGCGCGCACACACACAAAAGATCAATCACGCAAGTATGAAGATACACATATTTACAAGGTTTACTCATAACTGGGCTACGTCCTTGGGTTGCAGCGATGGGTTTTAACTATGTGGAGAAAGAAGGAATACATCGGATACAGAGAGCTCTAACTTTAGAAGAGTTTTTATAGTATATCGGTTTTAACTATGTGGAGAAGAAGGAATACATAGGATACATAGAGCTCTAATTTTAGTGGAGTTTTTATAGTACTCCCCTATAGACGGATCCCTGAAACGAATTCATCCATAATAAAAAAATTTTGCAGCGTCTCATTGGGGTAAGGTAAGACATGAGGGGGTGCATATGATGGTTCTTTAACACGGGTCAGATAGTTAGAATTCAAGGCATATCAGCAGTGTTTGTGCATGTGTATGAATATACGCGCACGTGTGCATGCGTGTCTAGGTGTACATGTGAATGCGCGTATGTGCGCGCATGTGTGTTCTTGTGTACATACGTGTGTGCTAGTGTGTGTGTGTGTGCATGTAGGATATGTGTGTTATGCAAACGTGTGTACAAATCACATAAGATTAGGTATGCAAGTAATGTGATTTTTTTATTATGAACTGTTGAGCTTGTAACTAAATCCATCAGCATAACATTGACGGAGGGTTTATTTTGTCTAATAGACAGAAACAAAACGTAACATTCAACTTGGGAACAGTAAACATATTGTGAAAAATAACATCAAACTCGAAAAATGTATATCTTTCAAAATATATAGATTTTCACCGTGATGGAAAACATAGGGAGGATCTTTATCTGTAAGAACAAAAATACATTAAATCCGTATATTACTAAAGAGCATATTGAATCGTAACAACAACAAAGCATTTTCCCACAATTAAGTAGGGTTGGCTACATGGATTCTTCACCTCCGTTTAGATCTATCTTGGGTCAATCCCGGGCTTATATCCACAAAACTAAGATCCCTTCGTATGGTCTCTTTCCAACGCTTCTTGGGCCATCCTCGCCCTCTCTTAGCCGGCTCAACATCCCAACACTCGCATCTCCTAACTGGTGCATCGGCTGATCTTCTTTGCAAACGACCAAACCATCTTAAGTGGTTTTCTCGCATCTCATCCTCGATCGGAGCCACACCGACTTTCTTTCTCATTGCATCATTCCGAATCCAATCTTTACGTGTGTGTCCCCACATCCACCTTATCGTTTTCATTTCTGCTACAACCATTCTCTGCACATGTCTATGGTTCACAGACCAACATTCATATCCATAGAGTATAGTAGGTCTCACGACTGCTTTGTAAAACTTTCCTTTAATTTTAAAGGAATTTTCTTATCACAGAGAACAATAGAGGCTCCTCTTCACTTTAGCCAGCCCACATTTATTCTATTAGTAACATCTCCATTAATTTCCCAATCATGTTGTAAAATAGATCCCAGATACCTAAAAGAATCTCTTCCGAATGTTATCATCAATCTTCACCTCGATTCCTTCACCATTTCTCCATCAAAGGTGTACTCCATATATTCCATCTTAGCCCTACATATACAAAATCCTTTACTCTCCAACTCATGTCTCCATACCTCAAGCTTCTCATTTACCCCATCTCTAGTCTCATCAATCAAGACAACATCATCAACAAATAGCATACACCAAGGTAACTCATCCTGAATGTGACTTGTCAACTCATCCATAATCAAAGTAAAAGAAATGGACTCAAAGCTGAATCTTGATGTAAACCAATGTTGATGTCAAAATGGCCAGTCTTCCCAGATGGGGTCCTACACAAGATAAAGCCCTATCATGCATGTCCTTTATGAGGTTAATGTATAGGAGAGGTACTTGTCTCTTCTCCAAAATTCTCCACAATATCTCTCGTGGGACAGAACCATAAGCCTTCTCCAAATCAATAAAGATCATACGGAGGTTCTTCCTTTTAGCTCTATAAATCTCCATTGTTGTCCTCAGCAAATGGATGGCTTCAATAGTTGAGAGACCTGGCATAAATATGAATTGATTTTCTTTTACATTGGAAACTTGCCTCAACCTTCTTTCGATTACACGTTTTGAAATTTTCATAGTGTGACTCATCAGCTTGATACCTCTGTAATTTGAACAATTTTGAATGTCTCCTTTATTCTTATAAAGAGGCACCACGGTACTCTTCCTCTAATCTTCAGGCGTTTTCTTACTTCGTAAAATAACATTCAATAGATTCGTAAGCCAAGTCAAACCGCGCTCGCCTAAAACTCTCCAAACTTCTACATGGATGTCATCCGGTCCTACACCTTTCCCAGGTCTTATAACCTTCAAAGCCTCCTCTACTTCCTTTCTTTGTATCCGTCTATAGCTTGCACGATTCAAGTAACTTTCACTACTAGCTAGATCACCCAAAGTGATATCTCTATTTCCTTCCCCAATGAAAAGTTTATGGAAGTACTGCTCCCATCTAGTCTCTATATCCTTCTGAGTAACAAGCATGCGACCTTTCTCATCCTTAATGTATCTCACTTGAGAAAGGTCTTTGGTCTTTCTTTCTCTTGCTTTGACCAACTTGAATATATCCTTGTGGCCCTCCTTAGAGTCGAGATTTTTATATAAAACTTCATAAGCTTTTGATTTATCTTCGCTTACAGCCTTCTTTGCTTCCTTATTCGCTATTTTGTAGTTCGTGACAATTTCCTATGTTCTATCCTTAGACATAACTTTAAAGCATGCTATTTTAATTTTTAACTTCTCTTGTACCCCTTCACTCCACCACCAAGCATCCTTTTGACCTGGGGCTCCTCCCTTTGACTCGCCTAGCGTCTCTTTGGCTATCTTTCGGATACAAGATGCTAGTGCCTCCCACATCTCGTTTGCACTTCCGCTACAATCCCAAGATAAGTCTTCTAAAACCTTCTCCTTGAAGCTCGATGGTTTCAGTGGAAGATTCCACCATCTAGTTCTAGTGATCTTAGGAACCCTCTTTTTCTTTACCAGCCCTTTTGTTTGTACATCCAAGACTAACAAACGATGTTGGGTTGTCAAACTCTCTCCTGGGATTACTTTGCAGTCTTTACAACACAACCGATCTCTTCTCCTCAACGCAAAGTAATCTATCTGTATTTTAGTTAGTCTATTCTTATAAGTAATTAAATGCTCCTCCCTCTTCTTGAAGAGAATGTTTGCTATGAAAAGATCATATGCCGTTACAAAATCCAAGATGACTTTTCCCTCTTCGTTTCTATCTCCAAAACCATGTCCTCTATGAACACTAGCATACCCTAAAGCATCTTTTCCCACATGTCCATTAAGATCTCCACCTCATCTCTTTTTGTGAGATTCCTTGTAAAATCTTATCTAGATCCTCCCAAAAAGCTTGTTAGTCCTTTCATCTAAACCAATTTGCGGTGCATAAACTAAAATTATATTCAGAATTTCTACTTCAAGCACCAATTTTAGCAAAATAGTCCGATCTCCGAATCTTTGCACCTCAACCACACAATCCTTCAAATCCTTATGAAAAACCACTCCAACACCATTTTTACCCTTATCTTTACATGAATACCAACGTTTAAAGCCTATCTTTTTGATCTCCCTTGCTTTCTTTCCAACCCATTTAGTCTCTTGAAGACATAGTATATGAATCTTCCTTCTTTCCATCCTATCCACTATCTCCATCAATTTTCCAGTTAAAGTGCCAATATTCCAACTACCAGTTCGCAACTTCTGTTGCAATCTCTTTTGGACTAACTTCTTTACTCGCATACATTCATTATGTGAGAACCCTTGTAAATTTTGGACTGCATCCGGATGGTGATGCAGCGGAACTAGATTAATTACCCGCATGCGTTCCTCATGCGAGAACTCTTGCAAATTTTGAACTACATCCATGCTATGATGTAGAGACCCTTGCCAATTTTTCATTGCGATGCAACATGTCACAAGTAGGGAACGCCCCAATGAAACCTGTATGTTTGCTTAAATCCATGTTGAAAAGATCTGACTATTATGAGGCAACTTCATAAATAATATTTTTAGAAAGAATATTATTTAGGAAGTCGTCTCCGGTTGTTTTACGCTGGCTGTCGGCTACCTAATGCAACCCTCCTCATTTACCCGGGCTTGGGACCGTCCATGGTTGAGTTATACTGAATCATAATGATCATAAAAAATAGAAATAAGGTATTTTGAGTTGCTTATGAAAGATATAAAAACTTTAGAAGAATGGAATTAATTATACTTGGGAATTTGTTGAGATGGTAATGATTACAAGAAAGTGTACCGACATTTTAGAAAAAAAAGTTGAATTTGTTTGTGATGATGAAACCATGTTAAACTGAAGACAGAGTATCAGAAGGCCTTGTATATATACAAACCATGAGTAACCGATTGGAACGATATGGAGTTGGGGCGAGTGATTCAAATCACTGGGAAGGGAGGGAGAGAAAATATATACAAGAAAGAGTGAGAATATACAAGGATTAAGAAGGTTTGTGACGAACCTTATTGCGGACGCGAGGAGGTGGATAATATACATATATGTCGTTGTCGGAATCGTCCTCAAATGAATAATAGTGAGGTGTAGGGATCGCCCAACGCGGGTTGACACACGGCTGCTTGCTTAGATAAGGCTTGAGAACAGCCGAACTGAGCTCACTCATATAAATTACCTTGTCCGGACCAGATGAGGACTCTTTCGAAACTTCCTTCTCCGGTGTGTTGAAGGAAACATTCTTAGTCGGTTTTGTAGAACCTGAATCATTGAGAGGGAGATGAGAGAGACGTGCCTTGAGAGGTTCGGGGGAACACTTCAAGGAATCAATTATCGACTTCGTCTCACCAGATAGCCGACTAGAAGAGGGAGCAACCGTGTTTTTAGACGGAGTCAATTTAGTCTTGGTTGTTTCCTTTGAAGGTCCGGGACATGGTGTGGTGCTGACCATGGGTTCCTCATCAGACGAGTCATCGTATAGATTGTAATATTTTTGAAGGGTCAGCACATGTCTCGGGAAGGTACTAGTGGTCTCAATTGGCTTGGCATTATTGGGCTCTTGTGTCGGATCATCAAAATGGTCAAGGCAATCAACAAAGGTCGTATCCGACTTAATGATAGCTTCTGGTCGTGAGTCCTCCTTAGAAGTTGTCACGGTGGTGGTGCAAGCAGTTGATGAAATGGAGGTGTGGGGAGTCTCAGAACCAACGGTCGTCCGGGCAGTCGGTCTCTCAAGTGTAGCAGAGAGGTGGAACTCATCTATCTCTCGATGATCACGGCTGTCAGCGGATGTGCGGGTCACCTTAGAGTAAAGTGTATCAAAGAATGGGTGAGGTCGGAGTGCTCCCAATGCTGAGAAATCGATCTCTCAAGTCTCGAAATCTATAAACGATTTAGCTGAGGCTAAGAATGGCTTCCCGAGAATAATCGGAGACTGGGTCAACTCTCCTTGGTGTTCAATATCAATGACTGTGAAGTCTATCTGGAGTAGAGCACCTTGGAAAGTAATGATGACTGAAATGTTTCCTCTCGCCCGTTTGATAGATCGATTAGCCAGCTGGACGATCTCTCTCGACTTTGTGATTGGCCTGAGTTTGAGCTTGTCAAACACAGAGGTCAGGAGGATATTTATCGGAGAATCATCATCGATTCTTGCATGGGTAAAGATGGTGTCTTTGATTTCACATTCCACTCGGGGCAACCGCTTCACTCTGCGGCTCTTGGTCTTTCTCCCCATCACCAATGAGGTGGCCATAGACACTATGTGTCTTTCAATCCTTGTTCTCTTAGTACCTGACCTCTTGGTCATCAATTTACTCTTTACAAATCTCTTGAGGTCGGGGAAGTGATCTATGGCCTTTATTAAGGGAAGATTAAAAATTAATTCTTCATCGAGTGCTTCCCTTATGACAGGATCCATTTTTTTTAGGTCTTTTTCATTTTCAATTTTTATGTGGGTTTTTGGTTTTTCAATTTTTTTGGTATTTTTGATGGATGAATGATCAGACTCTGAATTGGAATGTAAGTGGTTAGTAGAAGAGGGAGATAGAATGGACTCTAGCTGTACAGACGGTGTGGGTTCCCTGATGCTCGCTCGGTTTTCAACATCAAATCTACTTACTTCCTTTTCCACTTTCATACCCAAGCTGGCAGAAATTGAGTGCAATATATTCATGACATCTCTCAACTTGTTACCAAATGATTCATTTTTCTTAATAAGTCTAGAGATGTCATCCTCCACAAAATTCTCTTGACAGAACATGGGAGAGTTCTGCTCAAGTGGAGGATACTGCTGAGATATTGGGGTCTCATACTCAACATACCTAGACTCTGGCATGTAATGTTGGGTCGAGTATGGACCATCTAAATGGTAAATATTGGTCGGAGCCTCATATGATGAAACGGGGACTGATAAGTCTAGCTCATGAGTCCAATCTTGTGAATGTATAGGCTCTCCGAATGAAGACTGGTTAATGGAAGCTTGATCACTAAAGTCAATCAAGTCTGGGAAATCATGATGTACATGCCTCTCCAGTCGGGTCGTTCGATCGACCAAGTTATGCCCTAAGATCAAGTCGGTATGTGTATATGTAAATTGTTGTATGGTCCCTATTTGAGGTGAGAATGAAGTATGAAGGGGCATATAATTTTGCCAATCATCTATCTCAGCAGTGGCTTGCTCTTCATTCGGTTCTTTGATTCCTGCAAGCTCTCGAGAGTAAGGACAATCAGCCCAAGATGGAAGTGGATCCAGATTGTTAGAATATAGAGTAGGTGAGAAATGCGAAGAAGTAGAGAAGTCAGTCGAAGCTCTGACTTCATCATTGGGTTGAGGTGGAACCGATCACGGGTAAGGATCTCCCGTGGATGGCTGAAGATACATGGAAGAAGGAGAAGGTGGAGATGAACGGTATATGGTCGAGGAGGAGTGACCATAGGTCACAGGGTATGGGGACCAATATCCCGACATCTTGAGGAGAAAAGGATGAATGTAAGCAGAATGAGGAAGAAAATGCGTAATTACGCAGGATAACACATACGGACTGACACAAAGATAAATGCAAGAGCAAACCCTGAGTTCGTACTCAATACGGTGAAGGACTCGAAATCGAGTCCAATTAATCTTGCTAAATTTTAAGTGTGATTTTTCAAGCAAGATAGCAAGGATTTACGCGGCCTATAGGGAAGTCGGTTGAGAGTCGGATGCGTCTTTCCTGTTTAACCTGTCGCCTAAGATACCGCCGGTCCTTACTTTCTTCGCTCCTATCCCAAGTTGATGGACTCAAAGACCATGCCCCTATCTACCTACAAGAAGGCGGAGGCTGACAAGGCTGGAACTTCGCCCTGAAGGGTTACTAGCAACTTGTCACGAAGTACCGCTGGTTCACCCCTGACTACCCGCGAACAGGCGGAGGCTACTTGGTACTAGTCAGTGAATCTAAAAATATTCAACTCGTGATATTTGCTAGGATCATTTGGCCCGTGATACGGAAGGCGGGGATTTGAGCTCTACCTTAAGGTGTTCACACACACTCAAGTACCCTCACTCAGCCTGAAATAAAGGTCGGGGTTAATCTCCCGCAAACAAGGGTTAATTTTAGTCAATTTTTTGGTTAAATTCAATTAGCAGTCCCGATTTTAGAGATTAGTTATCACTGATGTTAATCCACACAAGCAATCACGTCTACCATCCAGTCCCAATTCCTTTGTCCTAGGTTAGAAAACCGAGAGAGAGAGAATCGGAAAAAGTCGATGCAATCGAGAAAACGATGATGAATGTTTGAGTAAGAAGACTTACAATGCCTCCAACTCTCTACAATGTAGGATGCAATACTGAATTGAAATTTTACACTACATGCAAATGAAAACGACAAAATGTGCTCCTAGACAGGCGGTTCTATTAGCGAGTGAAGCACATGTTATTTTGACAAGATCTGCAGTCTAAGTACGTCTTTTAAGTGACTGTGTGGTCCTAAAAGATTACGAGCACAAGCAAACCCTAGAGTGGCTCGAGGAGTCGCTAGTGCAAGCCTATTCTAAAAATTCAATCCACACAGCAGACATCGACACGGTTCCACTATGTTTACAAGCGCGAGAATCCAAACGGGAACCGCTGTAAATGCAGACACTTTTTAAGTTACAAAAATCTTTTTAACGTCCAACAGCCGACTTGATCTAAGAATCTCGGCCTCCGATGCACTTCGAGATGCGTCGACTTCAAGAAAGCCGCTCCAAATCCACCGGGCCCTCGCACAAAAAGATAAAAATTATGTCAGAGAGAGATATCAAAATATATACATAAATGATCAGAAAAATAATTAAGAAAAAAATGGATAATTACAACGCCGCTCGGGGGTCAGACTATCCGAGTGAGTGGAAAACGTAAATCTAATTTTTCAAAAGTGATCCTAAGTCAATTGCCTCCCCTACAACGGCGCCAATGGACGGTCCGCAGACCTACCCTTTTAATGCCGTATAATTGACTTTTCATTGCAGTCAGATAGATCCACGTCGATCAAAAATTAACCGCACGAATCGAATAATCGTCGAAGCAAATTAATATGCGGTTTTATGTTTATTTAGCCTGAGCAAGCCCCAAGGTCGACTCAAGGAGACAAAGGAACAACTCGGGATCAAGTTAGATGAAGTAGATTGCGATTTTCCGAGTGGGATTTTTTTTTAAATTTTTTATACAATTAAAATGCCAAATGCAACAATACGGATGAATTAAGTTGTTAAGAAAATCTAAATTGATAAAATTGTATTTTTCCTATAAACCTAATTCAATGATGAATGCAAAATGGATTTTTTTGAATTTTTGGGTTTAAAATGCACAAATGAAAAATACAAACTTATTTGGGTTTTTATACAATTTTTCGTCCAAATGATATGCAAAAATTATGAAAAATTTATTTGAAGTTAAATATGATAAAATTAAGCTACACTAATATTTTTGGAATTTTCTGATACTTATGATTTTTTATGAATTTTTTACTGAAAATAGAGAGACCGTGGGTATTTAATTCCAAATAAATCCACGAAATCAAATCATCTAGGGAATGAATTATCTTAAATAGGTATGTTAATAAGGAATCCAGGAGAGTTCAAATTTCTCAAAAATTTTATTTGTGGAAATAATTAAAAATCAACTATTGAAATCACTCTACAATTTATTTTATACACAAGACAACTCCGGATTGAACGAAATTTGGACTGTAATTAGATCACACTTAGAGGCATCATCTACAAATTTTCACAATTTTTGGAGTAATAAAAGACTACGTGCGAATTTCAGAGCATAATTGGGCAAAATATCACTGATTTTCAATCTCTGATTTTTAGTAAATAATCTAATATTCACAGAAATTGAAATAAATAGCCACATGATAAATAATTAGTTTCTCTACAACATGCTATTTTTTGGATTAAAAATTGATATGAAATTGATGTCCAAATTCACACCTCAAAGACAGGGGTATTTGTGCAATACAAAATGAAAGTTGAATGAACTAAAATGTGGACAAGGTCGTTTTTGTAATTAAATAAACTTAAAAGTACGAAGATGCAAATTTCACAAAAGATAAAATATAGACCTTCTCCCCTCCTGCTAGGGTTCGGCGTGGAGGGACTTCGGGGTAGGCGGCCAAGGGGCGAGGTGGCGTGCGGCGGCAGGCCTCGCGGCGACCGGCGGTGATGGTCGACGGGGGCGGCGCGACCTGAGCAGGAGGGCTGGAAGGCGGCGACGTCCGGTGGCAGGGGGTGGAGCGGGCGGTGCCCAACCGCGCGTGGAGCGGCGTGGCTGGAACGGTGTGATGGCTGGGAATGACGGCGGGGGGCCATGCACGAAGGACGGTCTGGAGATCGGCGGCGGGGGCACGAGGGGTGAATATGGTGGCGCACGCGGGGAGACGGTGCTGGAGAGGAGGCGCAACCGCTGCGCGTGGACCGCGAGGGAGGTCGCGCGGAGGCGCGTGGGCCGCGGGACGGCTACCGACGGTCGAGCTGGGCGGAGGAAGAACGTGGTGGGAGGTGGCTGCGCTCGGCGTGGGCCACGCACGGCCAACGCGGGGGGCGCGGGGCAAGGTGCTCGTGGGCGCTGGAGATCGGTGCGGTAAGGGACGCGTGGCGCGCTGGGCGGCGGCCGCTAGGGGAGACACACCTGGAGATCCGCGCGTTCGCGGCGGCTACCGCGCGAGGCGCGCGGCCGTGGAGAGGATCTGCGGGGGGGGGGGGGGGGGGGGCAGCGGCGGCCACTACGAACGGCAAGGATGGCGACGGCAGCCGCGAGAGGGCCGCTTCGGGGTCTCCTGCAGCACCTGAAAGTTTTTTTATTTTTTTATTTTTTTTCTTTGTAAATTTTTTGTATTTTTTAAACAGGAATGAAAAGAGAAATGGGTAGTGATGAATGGTGAATGGTTTGTGATGGTGATGGTGATGGTTTTTTTATGATGATGTGATGATGGAGTGTTGAAAATAGTTTGGTGGTGAGAATGGTGATTTGATGATAAAGGTGGTGTTGTGATGATGTGTTTGACTGTGATGGAGAACAAGAGAAAAAATTTGTTAGATAAAAAAATTGACAAGAAAAGATAAAGTACTTACCTGCGGTTCGCCGGATTGTGGAGTCGCGTCGTGCGGCTTCCGGTTGTGGCCTCAAGAAGGGTTGCTGGATCCTTCAAAGCTGGAGCAGCTTCCTGCGAGGAATGCTGCGACGAAATGGTTGAGAACACCTCGGATCTCGTCATGGTCGGAGATCGTCGCTCGACGGTGATTCTCGGTAGCTGTCACCTACAGATAGCCGGAGCTCTCTCTCTTTTCTCTCGAAAATGGCGGATGATTAAACAATGGAGGAGGGGATGGGATTATAAAGGAAGAGGAGAGGGAAGTTGGAGAGAATGGAGTGGTGGAGAGAGCGGAGAAAATGATGGCTTGGAATGCAGAACAAGAAAGGAAGGAGTAAAAGGGAGATAAATAATAATTTAATAATAATAAAATAAGTAGGCTACTAAAAATATCAATAATTAAAATAATAATAATTAAAATAATAAAATCCGAAAATAAGAAAAAATAATTCTGAAAATAAAAAAATTGGGGTGACATGTGGCGGCTCCAGGAGTTGCCACATGTCGCTCCCAGAAAATTCAAAGATTAAATATACAGAAAATCAAAAAGAAATAACAAAAGGGATTAAATCAAAAAGTGGTCAACACGAAATTGCTCGTCTCAACGAGATCTACAACTTTCGTGAAGGGCCGAAAATCAAATGAAATCATCTGTACAAAATGTATTTTGGGTGGTACCTTATATGTATAAATACCACATTTTTGTCTTTTACATTTTTTGTCATTTTTAATAAGAAAAAATAAAATAAAGTTAGATAAAATATGAAAAGAATATTTACAACTTAATCTATTTTTTTGGATTTTTAATAATGAAGAAAATAAAAGGATGAAATGAGGGGCAAAACGATCAATATGTACAATATACAAAAGGGGCCCAAAACCCAAGTTTTGCAAACGAGCTCCGATTTTAATGAAATTGATCTTATTTCGAAGGTCTTTGAATGTATATTTCCTTAAAAGTGAGTAGACTTCAATCGGACAGTGTATGAGAGAGATATGTGCATTTTAAAGTTCATGGTTTCAAACTTGGATTGGGGTTTTATTGGTCAATTTTACAAGATAGTATTTTTTGATATTTTTTCCTTTATTAGTGTTAATCATATATACACTATGGAGTTGGTTTTATTGGATTCGGAGTTAGTATAGAATATATACAAATAAGGTATTTTATCTAATATACATGTGAACATTTACAATTGAAATTGGCTTCTTATTTTATGCAAATATGAATGCTAAAATGCAGAATTATTTACACATGCATGAATGCTAATATGCAATATAAGTGGAAATATGCATCTAATTACTCGGGAACAAAGCTCTATTTTCAACTTTTAGAGTGATGAATCGCAGATTCATCACCGATGTATGTTCTTTTACTTTTAGTATGCATATATTTATTACATATCATGTATATGTATATTTAATGTATCGGATTTAGGTCTCTGGTTCGTTATCGAGGAAAACTGACCTTTATAACTTGTTAGGCTTGAGTCTGAATAGACCTATTGACAATGATCCAAATTGCTTACGTCCAAATTCTCAATTAATAATCTACACCACTTATATATGACTCCTCTCATACTTCATGAGTTTTCGATATAGGACTATGCCGAAGCGGAAGTGGAGTGGAAAGGAAGAAAGTTCAAGAGCCCTTCATGGGGACTTGGGGATGAAAGAAGGGGAGACGGCGTTACATGTGTAGTTGAGAGAGAGAGAGAGAGAAACAACATGCACTACAACAAAATTGAGCTATAATGACGGTTTTTTTCAAAATCTGTTACTAAATTAGTCATTGTTAAATATATAACGATGATATTATTTGTTATTGAAAAGATTTTTCGTACTCGAAAAACAATGAATATCATATATGTCATTATATCATTAACAACGGTCCACATAACGACGCTTATCCATTGTTATTTTTCAAAATATCAACTAATTGTCACTAATTTTTTAGTTTAATTGAAAATATGGTTCTTTATAAGTGCGAGTAGGTGACAATGTCTCCTCGGACAGTTTGCAGCATAAATGCGGAGGAATTTAGCAATGTCTCCTCGTGCATCGCCAGTGATGAATCCATGATTCTAGTTCTTTATTCTTTTATTTTAGTCATATATTTTAGCAAAAACACTAGTGAATATGTGTAAATCTAATAAATTATCATTTTACATACTATTGTTAATAATGTATAATTAACACCTATTTTCTAAAATAAAAGAATAAAGAGGAAACGAAGAGAAGAAGATGTAATTATGTAATAAGTACAGATGGACCCAGACCCCGAGGGAAGGTCAATTATTAACCTGATCGACAAGGAATAAAGTAGGGGGAGATAGGGTTTGTATATATTCATCACTATGCATTCTATGAACATGTCACTTCTTCTATTTTAGTCATCAATAAAAAGGCTTCAAAATAAATTATTTTCGTAATAGAAATTATAAATAAAAATATTTTCTAAATAAGAAAAATAATTACAACATAATTTGATGTACATAATACAAATAATATCACTCATAAAAGCCACAAAATAAGAGATTAAAAGACCAATTCATACTCCATATGAACTCAAATTCTTCTAAAATCACCTTTATTGGACTCTAAATTAAATTATCTTTAAAATGAAGACGGTTTCATAAATTTTTGAGTTATAGTGTGAAACTTAGCTTTTTTAGTGTACTATACAACTAGATAGTACCTATACCTATATATATGTTTATATTTAACATATAATTTGTGCACATTGTATTTTCAAATACTTGTATATACTCCTAACAATAAAATAAAAAAAATTATAACACACAAAATATTTTAAAAACAAAATCAAAAGCTCATTGCACACCAACCATACTTGTATATATTGTATACATTACCTAGTTATTTAACACCTTTATTTCATTTGTAAAAATCAAATAAAAATTCTTTCATACTCTTTAAATTATGTTGTAAATATATAAACTATAAAATAAAGGATATTTATGTAAAAATAATAAAATAAAAATAAAAGAATAACAAATATAGGTATAGTATACTTGTGCATAATACCCTAAACGGTATATATTGTATATATAATTTCCTAAAAATAATAAAAAAAAACACGGAAAAATAGCTTAAAAATAATAAATATTTTTTATTTTTATCATTTTTATTTTAAAAATGTTTATTATTTTTTTATATTCTTTGAATTAACAATTAGATTTTTCTGATTGGTCAACCCCGGTCTGTTGGCCCAGGTTAACCTCCCCTCCTCTAGACCCGACCCGGGTAGTCCGTTGCCGAATTGGATTTCTCGTCTTTTTCCAGCTTGGGTTTGATCGTCTTATCCCTTGGTTTTCACGCCCGATTCTTCTCCTAGGATCCGTGATCCTCGTTGATCCCTATGTAGAGCTGGATCGTTCTAGGGTTTTGCACATGCCTTCAATCTTTCTAGACCCTAGAGGCACACTATAGATCCGTCGCTTCCGCCTCCATTGCGAGGTAGCTCATCCCTCTCACCTCCTCTCTTCCATTTGAGTGTCTAGTTAGTGACAACATCCTTTGGCTCTCATTTGGAGGTCAGTTAGGTGCTTAATCGACACAGCGTCAGAGTACACCGCCACGACCAACCTCTTCTGCTTTTCATCACAGAATTGAGGCTACGACCCCGCCTCCACCCCTGCCACATGTCTTCGTTCATTGTAGTCTACTTTGGTAACCTCCGGACTCTTCCATTTCCACTATCCTCTTTGAATTTTAGCCTATCGATGTCGTTCGATTCTTTAGATCCGACCACTGGGTCGGAGCTCCATCGACCATCCCAGCCACACCGATTGACTTCCCGACTCACTTTTGCCCTTTATATGCACCATGATCCCCCTGCGTCCTGCTCATTGGAGCAAGATTAGGAAAGGTATCCTGCCCTATTTTCGTTGGAGATCACCAGAGTGGCCCACCATCGCTTCTTTTATTCTCAATTGCTAATAACCACGATCAAGGGAACATATTCGAGCGGATGTTCTCTTTGCAAGTACGAGCATGCGTGGGAGGCTCAATTTGAGCTTCATCCAAGGTGGCGGAGCACTCCCAAGTGCTCAGCTTTGCCACGCCGATCCGACTATACACCATCTCATCTGAGCCACCCCATTCGATGCAGAGCACCATCACGAAGGTGTTGTATTTTGCTATGAGCCGGTCAACCACGTGGGTATCCAGATCTTCTTGATTGAATCTCGTTGAGCTTCTGTTCTTCCATCACCTTCCAACACAGTTCGATCAGTCATCCTCGTCTAGTTCTGATCTAAGTCGTCCATCCATGCTTTTGTTTTCAGCATCAGATCTCATCTCTAGTTAGATCCGACCGCACATCAGCACCCTTTCTAGGATCGTCAGATCTATCCAGTAACGGTCGTCGTCTCCATGCCTACCAGCAGTCAGAACCTTTTGTAGAGTAGTATCAGAGTCATTCACCTCCGCCTCCACGAGCGTCTGCCACATGCCCCTTGTATGGTATATTTCACTCCTACCCTTACCTTTTAATGTATTTTGCTTTAATCTATTATTTGTAATAAATATAAGAACTTTTTGCATTTAGGATACTATGTTTTCTTTATTTGCACTTTAGTCCAATTGAGTATCAGTCGCGTGTAGCTTCATGTGTTTTTATTGGTGTATTTGTAACATCTACCCTGAAAACGAATTACATGTTTTGAAAATTGTATTTATACCCTTGTAAGTGATGATCACATGTTGCACACACCTTTCTCTAGATTTTTTGCAGTTTGTCCCTTGTACTTTTTGATTGTGTTATCTAGTAGCCTTAGAATTTAAACTATTTGCGTATTGGTCCTCATGCATTGTTTTTAATTATGGCCTTGTATAAATTGCAATAAATAGCTAATTAACTCCAAAAATTTCCTAAACATCACATGTATCTCTTGCTTTCTTGTTTTATTTATGATAATTTTTGTTTGTGAATTTTCTTCTATTTTCTATTATTAAAAATTCAAAAACAGTAGATAAATTCCATGTTTATCTTAGAAACTTCCTAAAAATTCAAAAAACTTTGAAAATTCCGTAAAAATTCACATAGTTGTATTATGGTATATGCTAGCTTCTTTATAAATTTTGTTTGAAAATACCTTATAAAAACTTAAAAATTTGCAAAAGATTCAAAAACTTATAAAAGTCATATAAAATGAACAAAAATCCAAAAATTGCACTTTAAGTTCATGTTTGTAGATATTTATTTATAGTTTCCCATAAAAATTATTTTCAGAAGTTTTGTACATTTTATCTATTTTTAATTCGTAAAATACTTATTTTATCACCGTTTGATTCTTAAAAAATAAAAAATCTGAAAATTCCCCCCAAAAATACTACAAAATACAAAATCCAAACTATTTTTGCTTTATTTTTTCGAGTATTTTTGACATATTTGAAAAATACATAAAGAATTCTTGTATATTTTTTGTCTTATTTGCCTTATTTGAAAAAAATTTACAAAATTGAAAACTACTAAGAAGATAAATAAAATCATTTGATTTCACTACTTGATGTATTGGTGGTTTAAATAATTTTCTTGTTGAGTGTGAATCTGATTTGAATCACAAGGACACCTAATTAATCAACTTAACTCGAATCGATTTTTGCACCCATCAGAATGGCATCATTGTTGGGTAGCACGATTAAGTAGTTGGGATTTATATTTAGTCATTTTTATTTCTATCTTTTATAACTATTTCTTACCTTCTTCTGTTTTGCTTTGTGTGCGAAGGACTGCTGGAACACGACTCGACTCGCTTTGGAGAGGTAAGTACTTGAGGAGAAGTAAAAGGAGCAAGAGGCATATATCTAGGATAAATTTATTTTAACCTTTATCTTTGCAGAAACACTTGTAATAAATTAGACTCTTAGACTCTATTTGGGACACTTGAATATTTATTCAGTGTCTATTTCGTCGAGTGTCGGTGCACTCGAGTGACCTCATCGAATTATTTTGAGGGATGTAATAACCCGACCGCTTGGTGGAGCTCCTCCCGGCTCCTTGCTCTACATGTTAAGCCATAGTTTAGTGGCATTTTTAGATATCTTTTAGGTGTATATTTTGCATTTTAATTAACTACATTAGCTTATATTTTGAATTCATAGTTCACCGAAGCTTTTTGCTCCGGCCACTGTTCCGTTGTGCTCCTTCTTGGTTCCATTTCGCCTTAACATCCCATCAGTTTCCCCTTCGCCTTCTCCACCTCCTAACGCATTTCATTCACCTCGATCCCCTCCTGGATCGAGTCATCCGCTATCCTCTGATGCCCTACGCTGGAGAGCACTGCCCTTACCCAAATCTGCTTCTATTCCTCCTGCTGACGAGTCGAGGTAGTTTTCCCTCGACCCCCATTCTTTTCTATGCAGGTACTTGGAGCTCAGAGCCTCAATCAAGGTGATTTAGTAGTTGTGCTTGGTTCCTAGGTCCACCAAGCTACTCTAACTGCCTAGGACCCCATCATGGTTCTTGGAGCTTTTTGATGCATCCAGCAGCTGTGGACAACCGTGAGGGACAATTCGAGCATCAGAAAAGCGTCGGAGGAGCTCAGAGAAGGGAGGAATCACATATCAAAGCTTGCCTTTGGTTGTGTTCTTTCATGTTCTTG
Organism: Ottelia alismoides; assembly: GCA_037367405.1. Taxonomy (NCBI): domain Eukaryota; kingdom Viridiplantae; phylum Streptophyta; class Magnoliopsida; order Alismatales; family Hydrocharitaceae; genus Ottelia; species Ottelia alismoides. Next base: position 184,071 of record JAZKJV010007000.1, read on the forward strand.
GTGAAGAACATCAACCATCCTATTTTCTGCCCGCGCCGTATTTAAAGCCAGTCGTTGGATTTAGCCGAGCTGCGACTATTAGATCTCCCTCGAGATCTAATCTGCACCACTCATCTGCATTGTCTTAATGGGTGTCCTCAAACAACCACATGTCTAAGTGAAATCACCACTACCGTCTGATTCAGCACATGGGGGTAATTTGCAACATACCCCTGCATGTTTTGTATTTTATTTTTAGTCTAAAACATTCCTCTACAGTTATAATATTTTTATAAAATTTGTAATGGGACCCTTAAGTTTCTTATATCCGTGCATAGGTCCTTTGCCATGTCACCTCTCATGTGCATACACGTGAGGCAACATGCATTTTGCAAAGGGCTCCTCTGGTTCTTTTTGCGTCCATTCAGTCCATAAAGAATCTCTCACCGGGCTTTTGATATCATCGCTTTCTTCAAGGGACTGGAGAAGTATGAGAGTGCTTGCTTTCCCATCCCATCGAACTGGTGGGTCTACTATCTACAAAGCCATCGACCATTCCGAGTCTGAGATGCGTAAGATGAAAGAGTCCATCAACTCGGTTATTTAGTGTTATAATTTTTGGATAAATCGCATTATGGACCCTTAACTTTTTGTAAATACAATTATACATTTTATATAGAATATTCTGAACTCTTTGCATCTATGCCCCTAAACTTACGTAGGGGGTTCAAAAAATAAGAAATATTTTTAGTAAATTGCAGAAAGGTCCCTACCAATAGTATAATTCCTTTTTGTTGATTTTATTTTTATTAATTGTCATGTATGCTCTAAAATTAGAAAAAAATAGGTTAGATAACTTAAATTGTGTTCTACTGTATATATTTTTATTGAGGCACTTTTCTGTATTTTTTATTTATTAAAATTTAAAAATAATGGATTTATTCATTGTTTGCTTTTAAAAATACAAAAAATATAGAATCATTTATAAAATATCTAAAAAAATTTAGATTGTATTTATTACTGTATTTTGTTATTGTAGACCAAAAGTCACTAAAAATAACAAAAGGAAAACACTAAAAACTAAAAAGTTTCAAAATCCTCTTAAAAATAAGTAAAAATTCTATTAAAATCCAAAAAATTATATTTCTATTTTCCAAATTTTATGTATTATATCTATTATATATAAAAACTAGTTTTTGAAAACTTTGAAACTTTTATCTATTTGTAAATTCCAAAACATTTTGACATGTTATTATAAGTCACTATTTTAATATTTTTAATAAATTAAAAATCCAAAATAATAGCAAAAAATTATAAGAAATTTAACAGAAACAATGAAAATATAAAAATAAAAATATTTTATTTTATCAATTTTGAGTATTTATAACTATATTTATTAATATAAAAGCCCATATCCTATATACAATTATATATACTTCTATTATTATTATAACCTTAAAACACAAAAAATATATGTTAAACCTTTAAAAAAAGAACTGTACCTTAGGTATTTTCCTGATTTTCTATATTTTTTCTATATATTAACCCACAAAAAGGCTAAAAATGACAAGAAGAAGGAATATTTTGGATTAATTACCCAATCTGTCATGTTTGCTCCCTAAGTTCGACCCTCTATATACTTACACCTATACACATACTTTGTAAAGTTATAATAAATGTTAACTCCACACACATATTGCTTTTTTATCCCTATCTATGGGTTAGTTGTTGTCTGATTCAACGATTCTTATTTGATCGCCACAATGGCATTGTTCTCGCCTTGTGTTGGGCATCAAACAGACAAAACCATGTCTCAATAGTATGCACATCCTTACTAAGTTCCCAATACTCCGTGTTTTCATTAGCCATTTAATATTGTGATAAGCCTACGGTCTTCATCCATATCGATCTCATACTATAGCTCTCAAGTACTTGGTATTTTAGGATTGAGGAGTCTCCATAGGCATGCATTTGGATTACGTGCATCCTAAGTTCCCAACACTCCCACTTGCATTCACAATACATATTATACATAAATATACATCCTCGTACGTATGCTTCTGGGCTCCTTAAGTACATAATACATATACTTATATTTCTACTCAATGTCTACTAATTCATGAATTCATCACATTCAACTAGGCTATACTCCTATTAGCCAGATTACTATTCACTGACAATCCTAACTAACATGCTAATTATTGAACGACTCATAATTTGCCAAATAAATGTTTCGGTGTACTAATTATCTCTCAACTACACTCATATGGTATATAAGGAAAATCATTTTAGGTTGATTTGAAAAATTGCAGGATTTTTATCAGTTAATCCTAAGGTGTTATGATGATTGATCCGAGATGAGGTCTACATTAACCACTCATATAATGTGGAAAAGCTACGTCCGTAAGTTTACATTGATATTTGCACATCTATGACACACATCAAGATATTGGTGAATCATAGAGATATTTATGCCATTCAAACACTTGCATTATAGCTTTCATGTTCCTTATATGATTCTATTTAGGACCCAATTTCATCATATAATCGCTTATTAATAGATTTTTCATCAACTAATGATGTCTCATGATGTACGACAATGTCTATCATAATTTTATTTCTATTCATACGTTTAAAATACTATTGGATCTAATTAGATCAGACTGATCGATTGGTGCCACTGGGCTAAGTGAGTTGGTTTTCTGATTTGGTGTCATACATTTTATCTCAAATTTGAAAATAAATTATATGTATGGATAGAGCAATAAAGAAGAGTATATCTAATGTAATATTCATATTTTTTGGGTCATAAAAACTTCTAGAAAATACGATCGAATGCAGCGGTTGATCCGATTTTGTATCAAATTTTTCGTCTTTGGTTCCTAAAAAATGACATACATGGATAGAGCATAGAAGAAGGATAAATATGACCTAATTTTTATATTTTTCGATCACCGAATCATTCAAAAAATACAATAGAGGGCGATGATACAATATGGAAATCAGTTTTCCATGCATCAATCCGGGAATCTGAAAAATTAATTGAAGCTAAAACAACACATAAACGACGTATGAAAGACATGAGACCCAATAACATGGAGAAAATTGAATTCCGTACCTTCGAGGATTGTTCTCTGGATTTCTCCTCCACCTTGAAAATCGATGAATTCAGGATGTTTTGTATGAAATGCACATGAGCACGATGTGGATCTCGACGAGCTCTTCAAATGGCACCTTCATTGATGATCGGATGTCGGAAAAGTCTATAATGGCAGGGCTCCGACAATGAGCTCGGATGGAATGAGCCTAAGTGGCTCAACCACTTGCTATTTATAGGGTCGGGTTTATGGCTCTAAAGCCGTAAATTATCTTATTTCACGCATAACTTTTGCATACGATATATGTTTTCAACATTCTTGGACTCATTGGAAAGGTCTTAAAGACTACTATAAGTTAGAATATTTATTTTTCAATTTAGTATTAGAAATTGAGTTTTAGCATTTTTGATAGTTCATGGTTTCACACATATGACTTGACAATGTTTATTTATGGTGAAGCCAGGGTTGGAACCATGAATTTTATCTAGGGAGGGCCAAGTATACATTTATCATGTATAAGTAAAAAATGGGAAAAAATATATTTTCAAATGATATTTTTAAATAGAGTTAACAATTTTAAAATTGATTTTTAAATTTTGATAAACTTACCATTTAAGTTTTATTTGAATTTTTCAGTAAGAGATAGAGTATTTTATCCAATGATGATTTTTTAATAGTTTTAATTTAAAAAATCATATTTAAAAGGAAACAAAAAAATTCATTTCATTTACAAAGAGAATTAGAAATGATGGGAGAGATAAATGAGTCCCAATATCATTTTATAGCAAATTATACTTATAATGTTAATATATTTAAAGTGAATATAAATAATTTTTTAACAAAGAAAATGATGGAATTAATTTGTTAAACAAAAGAATGGATGGAGAGAGACATAAAATGAGTATAGCTATTTTTTTACAAAAAAATGCTAACATGGGATTTGAACCCAATTGGATTAAATGGAGGGAACAACACTTTGCCAATCAAACAACAAACATTTAGTGATAATATTCGATATTATTTATTATATATTCAAATTTTGAGCAGGAGCCATATCAAAATTTAACAACATTATATAAATGAAATGTACTAAATAAGGAGGGGCCATGCCCCCCACACCCCCAAAGCTATATGCTAGTTCCACCCTTGGGTGAAGCCAAGGTTTAATCTTGTGAATAAGAAATATTGTAAACTTCGAAGTAGTTGCCAAGAATGTATGGGATCATTCAACGGTTGTCTAAGATGAAAATTTAGACGGGGTTTTAAGTGCTTTATTGCGATGCATCCAATTTGAACTCCTCCAACGCATTTGTAATGTAATGGCTCTAAAACGAATACAGAAATATCCGTATCTAATCCACAACCATACATGTTTTACACATATTTCAGCGTCTATGTTTATATATACCGTTTTTAAAATGAATACAATATCACTTTGATATCCGCAAACATCCATCTCGATATATAGGTATTCATTTTCTTATATAAATATAGTTGTAGATTTATTTTTAATCATTTATAACATAATTCTATACCTTCTTTCACCATATTTGGTATGATTGTTATGATGTAAGGATATTTATTATAATAACTTGACGTGCATCTATCAAATACATGTATATTTAAGCTAATATGTACATCATTTCTAATATTGTCTGTGCGCGAACAATATTTGTTTTACATCTGTATCCATTTTAAAGGATATGGTAACATAGTTTCATATCTGTCAATATCCGTATCCGTATATGTATTCATATTAAAAATGAATAAGGAAATGATAACACCTATATCCGTATCTATATCCGTCCTTTTGCATTTAGTTAAAGCAAGAGAAAATGAGGGACATCCCAAAGCTCATAGGACCTCTTTAAAACCAAAGAGAGATTTTGCAATTTGCAAACATAAGATGGTAAATCCGAATGATGGATAAAACCTCGCGGTTGAGACATATAGATATCTTCATCAAGTCTCCGTATGCATATAGAATTTCAATAAGATGAAGGATCATGTTGTTCAGAGTTGCTAAATTCACATAATTATCAAGTCTTAGTATATACCTAGATATATATCTAGATATTTTTTTCTAAAAAAAGAAGGAATTCACATAATTATCAACTTAGGAATGCAAATGGTTGGTTAAATAACACATATAAAGGATACCATATATTCTTATCAGTTCTAACAGAATAAGGATGTGGATATTTATATAAACAAATATAATAACTAAGTTAGCAGATCCTTAAAAATTGACATTGACATGAAACTTCTACGGATCAGATACTGTTAGCAGCAAAAATACTTTCTAAAGTAACTTAAACTTATATGTATTGAATGACTTACACACAAAATAAATATAATTGTACATATTTACAATTATGTCTAATATGGTGAAGAATGTATAATGTTTTGTTACATATAGGTGTAAACTATTTAATTTATTACTATTCATATAAAAACGGAGATACGAATACATATACAATCCTTGCGGATATTAAAGTGATACATGTATTCTTATCAATTTTAAAATAAATATACATATATTTAAATCTAGTAACATCAACAAAATCAAACCCCCGTATAAAGCTATTCAGCAACACTATCACATATAAAGCCGTGATTGCCACAATAAAGAGATAGGAGAAATAAAATAAATCAAAAGTGACGGCTTCTTATAGAAGAGGACCTACATCTAACTGAGATTCCCTCCTAAGAATATCTATACCTAAAAAGGAGGAATCATCTAGAAGATCTACAAGAAAATCACATGCGAATTCGTCGTAACTTTTTCCCCACATCTTTTCCATCTTTGATTCCCCACATTACACTTTATGATCATTTTGAATCACAGCTGCCGTTGTCAAGAAATCGATTTTAAGTCCCACCAAAGATCGCTAAAGGTATAAAGATCTAGAAAAGGGTTCGAGATTATTTCTATAATTAAATAAACTTACTTCTCCCCTACCTATTTAGTTTAGGGTTTTTGAAAAATATATACATTTGGAAAATTGTGCAACTGCTGCAAACTTGTAATCACGCATGGAAGATTGTTGTTTGTGATCTTAAGTCCTTTTCGTTTGGAGAATAAGCACTGGAATAAGGGGTTGATTCGTCGTACGATGTGATTCCCAAGAGTACGACTATTCACATCTACATCGCATTATTTCACCTTATTCTACTCTTCTTCATATCTTTATTCCTTCTTATCTACACGTATTCCACCTTATTCCTAACTTTCCAGCCGAACAGATAATAGACCTTTATTCTCCTTATTTCTCGTACTTATTCCTGCTTATTCTCGGATAGAACGTCCCCCTAAAGGATTATCTTGTTCACCTTAAGTAGGCGATGATGGATTGATCAACTATGAAATGATTTGTGGAAGAATATGTGTTGTGTCTCGTTCGGATGAGGAAGAAGGGATAAGTCAGGTAAGGTACAAGTGGAGTTTATCTCTTCTATTGATACGTTGTTTTCTACATAAGAAATATTAGAACAATGTAATCAGAGTATAGTTAACGATGCAATCATGATTTAGCTGCTTTACCATAAGATGGCTTATTAAAAGATAAGCCACTATTATATGAAGGTAAGAAGAGCTAATCATGTGTTTAAACATGAAATTATAGTTCTTATAGGAAGATCCATACATTTGCAGGCATAATCAGATCCCCTGGAAGGGATCGTCTGGCGCAACGGTGAACACAACACCACTCCCTTTTTTATTATGGTTTGCTACATTGGCTCTCGCCTTAGGGCGAGCAGTTGAGGTCAAGGGTTGCCTTCAACCCTGACTCACTTTGCTCGGTACTCTGCAGGTTCCACTTGCGCTCTATAGTGTAGAGATGTTATACTTTGAGCCTCTTTGGGAGAAATCAATTTATATAGTTTAACTTATACGCATTTATTACGTAAATAGTAATTCCTTTCAAATGTTTACATGTATGATGTATGCAGTAATACTTGTTCTATCTTTTAGAGAAAAAGAAAATTCATTCGATAAACAAAATATCGAATTAACAAATTTATCTTTGTTGTTAAAATTGATTGGTGAAGCCATTAGATTTTTACTAATTACTAGTCAAATAACAGAAGCAATTTAGATCTGATACGTGGTTCGACAAAGGGATTCACAAAGCTATTGATGATATTGAGGTTCGTGGAGGCCCTTTCTTTGACGACCTTCAATGGCGGGTGCATCACTACCCATCAGACTTGGTGGTTTTGGTCTTCATTCATCTCTTGCGGCTTCCTCGTATACTTTCGTGGCTTCTAGAGCTCAATCGTGGGTGCTCCAAGACTACATTTTATAAAACAGTAGGATACGTGGTATGGATTCTTATTTTCTATTCGCTTTGGAGGGCCTATGTATCAAACTTCCATCTCTGGATCTTACATGTTTTGCTAACAAGGATACCGTCTCTCCTAAAGTCTAGAATGCTTTGGCGAGTTCTCTTTTTAGCAAAATTGTTGAAGAAGTGGAAATTAAGTTCGGCATGATTGGTAGGTAAAAAGCAATTTTTCATTATTTACAACCTGACCATGCTCAAGACTTCCTCCTTGCTATTCCTATTGAGGGCCTTGGGATGCATGCCACCTATTGAGCATCGTATTATCCTCAAGTATCGTCATATGATTCCTCTTTTTCCAGTTGATGAGCGTTGCCCTATATTCCACAAATCATGCTTAGACGCTTTTCGGGAGCATGCGGTTCATTGTCATGAACTCCCATGTTTTAAATATAAACATGATTTTGTAAGGGATGTCCTTTATGATGTACTCAGACATGTTGGAGTTACTTCAAAGAAAGAAACACCTGTGAATTTTTTGACGGATCTACAAGAAGGACGATCAACACTCATACCAGCAGTTGTTTTAATATTTGGATGGGTTGGAGGGAAGCATGCATGTGTTGATTTGACTGGAGTTTCTTCATTGGTGAGTCCGATAAGGAATGATTTTATTGAGGGATACGCTGCACAGAAAGCTGCCTCGGGTAAAGTTGTTAAGCATGAGAAGGCTTGTATTAACAAATAACACGTATTCATTCCTTTTGATTTTCACACCTTCGGATTCTTGGCTACTGAAGCAGTAGGGCTCCTCAAAGGCTCCAAAAAAATATACATATCAATGTTATTGTTCTCAGATCTATAGATGTTGTATTTCGAAGAATTGGATTTGCCATCCAAAAGAGATTGACGGTACAACTTATTACCCGTCTTCCATTAATCTCTCTGTAATAGCTTTATGTGTTTGAAATTATTTCAAAAGAATTTCTTCCCTCCGAAAAACTCCTGTAACCAGTAGTCGTAATTATGGAATTAGATCTTCAGAATAGAACGTATATGAAACTTTAATTCAATGACATCTTTTTTTACCTCCATTTTCTAGCTTCCTTCTTTATCTTAACTTCTTCTTTTGTGAGAAGTTCGAATTTGGAAAAGGGAATTAATAGGCAAATGAAGTGTAATTTTTTATTCGATTAATTTGATTAGTGATGAATGGATAAATAATGTAGATGGACATAAAATGGATGAAGTAATATTGATGTGATTATTTTATAATAAGATTTCACGTTCTAATTTAATATTGTATTATCCCGAGATAAGAGAATATTATTCTTTATGAAAAACAAACCTTGTCACGATTGCTCTTCACATAAATACGGGATGCATGATGTAACTTTCAGGGAGGAGATTCCCAGTCTGTTATCAAGGAAAATCGGTCATGACAACTTGTTGAGTTTGAGGTCAAATGGATTCGTTGATAATCTCTCAAAATGCTTGAGTCAAAGTTGTCAAGTAGTAATCCCCACCACTTATAACTCCCTCTCATACTTTGTGAGTTTTAAATGTGGGACTATGTTTGGGTTATGGGTGGTACAACCTCTCTCACTTATATTCGCAATGTCCTTGTTGCGATATGTCTCATCACTTATTCCCAGTGATAGTGGTGGTTGCACGCTCTGGGTAGTATTTCCTTCTATCTCTTTGTATGAGTGGCTCCACCTCTCGGGTAGCCTTTTCTACTATTAGAGAGAAATTGACTCCGATACCATTTGTAACGTCTCGGTCTTAAGTCTCCGGTCCATTATCGACGAAAACTAATCCAGACAACTTATTGGATTTGTGTCCAATTGGACCCGTTGACAATTACCCAAAATGCTTAAATCCAAGTTGTCAAGTAGTAATCCCGATCACTTATAACTCACTCTCACATTTTGTGAGTTTTAGACGTGGACTATGTTTGGGATTATGGGTATTACACTTGCAACTTTAATTTGATACCATAAAACAATGAGAAGGGATGCGATGTAAAGGGCTAGAGTGAGGGAGAATAGATGTTATGTTTATGGGTAATTCTATAATATTTTAATTATATTTTACATTAATTCTTGAGGATGCGAATTAATATTCCCTAATATCGAGATAAACAAGCTTTACAGTAAGATAAGTAGGACTGCTAATTGAACTGAATCATTCGAATTCGATTAGGATTCGTTCGATAAAAATTCGAAAAAAGTTTAATTCGAAACCAAATGAACTGAATTTGAATTTAAGTGGGGGATTCGATTCTCAAATGAATCGAATATGAATTTAATTGAATTCATTCGATAATAATTCGATTCGATTCGATATTTTATATCTATACACACACACACACACACACACACATATATATATAACAATGTATTTATATATACACAATACATACATATACATGCATATAATACATACATATTTACATATATACACGTAACAACCACTCTGAGTTGATTAGGATCTTTTCTGAATATTGTTGTGCAGGCAATTATAGCATAATTACATCAAAAGGTTGACATGCATCTATTCGAATTCATTTGCAAGTAAATAGATGTAGAAAAGAGTATATGGATATGTATTAAAAAGATACTATATTTCATTTACATTGAAAGATTTAGCATTTGCATTATATCACTAAGTATAACATGCGCATGCAACTAAAGATACTCTCAAACCAACTTATTACATTTATTAAGTGGTTAATTTTAAACTTATAATCATATCTAGGCTACATTGATATAATTTATCATATTCACCCTTCACCGCTATGATTTCCGTACTCATAGTATCACGCTATACCGATGTGACTTGTCAATGCATGGCATGCATATGCAACATTAGCCTCCCTATTGAGATCCAATCTCTTTCCTTCCTCTTTATAACTAAGTTCAAGTGGTTTGACTGCAAATATTATGAATTAGAAATATAGGTCCTTTATACGTCGGTTATAAAAAAAATCTAAATTCATGTATTTACTTATTATTTTAGACTAGTGACATTAGCTTATGTATGACTTACTTTGTATAAGTACAATAATCAATCTTGGCATACTATTCAGAAAATTTTGAGGCATTATGAGTATACAAAGAACTCTAAGCCATACCAAATCTAATATGTATATATATGTATGTATAATCCTACTACTTATAAACTCTTGAAATCTAATAGGAAAGATCAAATGTTGATTGTTATTGTAAATCCTCACCCACACATTTATTTCCGTGTTCCCACATTCCTTACACTGCATTTTCCATTCTCCCTTTCATTATCTACCAAAGATCTTAAATACCAACGATAGATAATGGTGGCCTTTCTCCTAACATGTAAAAATGATGATTTTGCTACTTCGCATTCCTCCTTAACATTTATCGTCATTCAAAATTTATCAAGATGTATCCCCTTTCTTTTTTGTTTTTATTCCTGACATGGCAATCCATGATGATTATCATTATTAAGGCGACATTTATCATCACATGAGTAATACACAAGTTCTTCTCGCCATAATGTAAGTTGTTTCATTGTACATCAAAAATTCATATATTTCATTTTCATGGCTCAGTTTTTTACAATGAAGATCCTCACGCTTAATGAAGAGGTGTTATCTTGCTACATTATTTTTTTAGTATTGTCATTATCCCATTCTTGCAAGGGTTGCGTTAGGTAGTCGACGACCATCGTAAAAAATAATCGGATCGTTCAACATGGATTTGAGCAAGAATCCATGTAGCCGACCCTACTTATAGTGGGAGAAGGCTTAGTACATTTTTTATTCTTATTATTTCAAATAATAATATTAATTTGTAACAACTTTCTATATAAGTGATCTTGTCTTTCTTTAACATGCAATGATAATTATAATGTGTTCAGTTTTTTCTTAAATGATATTATATTTCTTTGATAAGCTTATATGATCATATTGTATTTATACATTTCTTCATCATTTAAAAAAGAGTATATTTAGATTGTAAACGATATAATAATTATAAAAATTATGCACTTTTATCTACTATGTTGTATTAGTTTGATATTTTCCTCGATTTTATACCTTTTTCAACTTAACTTAGCAATATACTTTCAAAATTAGATTTATACAATTAAATATTTATATTAGATTATTATTCATATAATATTATTTATATAAGCTTTAACACATCAATTAACATTTCAAATTCGAAATAAAATGAATCGAATTTGAATATTCGAAACTTCAAATGAATTGAATCTGAATTAAAGTTAGTAATTTTGTTTGAAATTCGATTTGAGTTCGGATTCGAAATGTATATAATGAATTGAATTAGAACCCTCATGTATTCGAATGTATTCGATTCGATTAGCACCCCTAAAGATAAGTTCTCACATCATAATTACATCACCGATATATTTTAACACGGTGTATTTATCTCTTCATCACCATCAAAACCAACTGAACAAGAATGATGACTAAATCTCACTTATGGCATATTCTCATCTTATCAAAGGTCATTCTTTGTCATCGAAACTAACTGAACAAAAACGATAAAGAATAAAAATATTTATTCTCGATTATTTGAAGATTTTATTTTAGTGGGTTAAATGGTAGGATAAAATTAATCTATCAATATTGATGATTTCTTTGTTGTTTTTCTAATGCAGGATAAGCAATTGTTGATGTGAAATAAGCTTCAGTTATTGTATAGTACACAGTGTGAAAGGAGGTATCCATAGTTGATTGTCGTAGTTGTATGTGTAGTTGATTATAGTTATAAGTTCAGTTAAATGATTGACGAATTAAATTTTCTTAAAAAAATGGTGGAGTAGGTAGGATGAGCAAAAGGCAAACAACAATCACTGCTTAATCAGAGAGAATAAGAGGAAATGTAATAGTACCGAAGGAAATCTCACTACTTTTTACCCAAAATGATGGGCCTTAAAAGTCAGGTAAGGTCATTATTGAATACCGGTAGCTTCACTTCTCCATAATTTTGGATTTGATTTCTTTATAAATATTTGGGTCCTACGGTATTGAAAAGCGATAAAACTATTCCCTTCTCTGCAACTAACCTGTGTTGACTTTGCAAAGAAGACGAGAAGAATTAATCTTCCAATCTTGAACAGAATCCGCACCTTTTCGAAAATCGTGAGACCGGTTTAGATTGAATGTACATCTCTTTCAGCTTGATTGCTTCAGATTTCCATGTAGGAGAGGAAGCCAACTCGAGTTTGGCATAAGAATTTGCCTAATAATATTAATTAATTTGCGGTCTGTTTGGAGCATCGTTATTCTTTCCAAAAAGAAGCAGACAAGCACAGATGTGTGGACAGTCGTCCCCGTTTGAAATTTGTGCACATTACAGCAAACCTTGAAACAAAGTCTGAAGCAGAGAAATCTCCATCGCTATCGAGCAAGGAGGAGTGGGGACGACGAAGACGACCAAAGTCCAACGGAGACCCCATGTGACCGAGACGACATTTGACGACAAGTGGGGAGGTGGTGACCTGTCTACATTCGATGGTGGGCCCAGAACATCGGGCATCAGGCCCAAACAAGTGGCCGATTTCCAGTGGCGTCACATTTATTAATCACGCCGACGGAGACGTGTGTGAAATTTGCACTGCCGTTCTCTCCGCGTCAACCCCCATGCGCGAGGGCGGAAGCTTCAGCGAGCGAGAGACGCGCGTCGGCTCGTGACCGTGGAGCCCATCGCGGCCGTCCGTTTCGTTGGCAGCGCACACGCGATAGATAAAAAGTTAGTGGGCCGTTTGAGGCAAAGAGTTGGCCCATATCCACTACAGCTCTTTTTGGCTCCATGCGTTGGGGGGAGAGGGTGTTTTTGTTTAAAGGGTTTTTTGTGCGGATGCCCTTGTGATAATTTCTACTGATAGAACGGTCCCTATGAGAATTTAAATTGCATTCAACGCCGTCTTCCACGTGCAGTCCGCTCTCAAAAGAATGCCCAAAAATCGATAAACGGCAAAATTAAATGGAGATCTATTGTAGATTGTTATTTACTTCAGTAATTGGAAGGCTGAGATCCTTGAAATGACCAACATAACCAGCTCTGTCAAAGCATAATTTGGATGCGTTAGGGTGTGTTTGGTTAGCGGCTTAAGGCGAGTTAAACTGGTAGGGGGTAAATCGTTTTTGGATTTTGGTGTTTGGATAGAGGGTTAAACTGATGGTGGGTTAGAAGTAGGTTTGTTGTGATATGATTGTATTGAAGTTTGAAAAAATGAGTAGTTATTGTGATGTGATTGTATTGAAGTTTGGAAAAGTGAGTAGAAGTGGAGTATTTTATAATTTTTACATGATATGATGGTATAATATACTATTTTTTGATAGGATTGATGATGCAAAATTGATTTATTTAATTTTTTTAAAAAAGAATAAAGTCGGGCCCACATGAGAGAGAGGGTGGATGGGTTAAGGGGGTAAACTCCCCAAAGGAGAGTTTAACCCCCTTGCCGAACGGTATTTAGGGTTCTCATAGGAAGGCACCATATTTGATAGCATTAGATAAAAAACTTATCACTTCGGGGATATTTGCAAAGGTATTATGATGGATATGATGCTTCAAAATTTATCTGTTGAAGATATGGCCCCTCGAGGTGTGGAGGAAAAAACACATGTATAAGGCACTAAGTTTGTTAATGATGCCCTATGTCGTATCACACTATTTTATGTCTGACGTCCTATTGACCCTTCCTTTAGAGTCAACAATGTCGAGGAGCATATCTTGTTTTCTATGAAATTGCATGAGAAGTACATGGATAAGGTCGAAGGTCGTTTCTTGTTGTAGTAACTAGATTACAAGATCATGGTCTCATTATAAGATAATGCGACAATATTCGTGTTATATTGGCTATCCCAGAGCCTCCATGTTTTTTTTCAGAATGAAGATAGTCTTTCATATGCTAGAGAAATCAAACTCTGAGTTCATGGCGTTCAAAGGTCTTTCTAGATGAACTATGATGAGTGACACTAGAAAATGGGATTGAGTTTGAAACTATGTAGCACTAGAGATGTAGCCAATCTCCAAATCTCATATTAAGTGGCACATTTCGAGCTTCGAGAGCTCAAGGCATAATTTTAAGAGATGTTGAAGAAAGGTTATTTATCAAAGAAGAAAGATGAATGGAAAATATGTGCATTAGTGTTAATGAAGGTGTGCACTAATATTTATTCTAAAGAAGAAAAGCTAAATTAATTTTTATTTAATTTTTATCATAAACGCAAAGAAACACACACCCATGTAAACATTTGGTCATATTTCGCACACCACATACTAGAAAAGTATGATTTTTGTACCATTATGAAGCTTTATACATCCTCTTTATTTTGACATATCTATACTAAATGATCTATGAATTTTTATGTAAAACATTAATTTTGGATAATCAATTCTTTTAAATTCGAATGCATTTCTAAATTTTGTGGAAAATTTGTCATCGAGAATGATACAATAAAAATTTTGGCATAGATTTTGTGATAATTCATGAATATCATGTTCTGAATAAATTAATCTTCACATTACTTATAAGATAATTCTATGATACATACTACTTCATATTTTAAAAATAAAAATTATCATGGATACCTTGTTAATTTCTCCATCACTTGTGAGTTTTTAAGAGCTAATTGAATTGTTTTACTCTAGTTAAAAATTAAAATACATAAAATCAAGGTCGCACGTATTCTATTTTTTATTTTAATCATCTTAATTTCAAAAATTCCAAAAAATAGCTCTCTTTTGTCATCTATCACATACCATATTTTTAGTTATAAAAAACATCGCATTTTTATCCTTTAAGTTTAAAAGACCAAAAATATTACACGCATTTTATTTAGTTCAGCATTAATTGAACAATTATTTTTTTGCAAAATATAAATTTATAAATAAAAGTAAAAAGTCCAAAAATGGCATTACATCATGTCATACATACTTGATACTTGCACATTGATTTTGAAACGCTTTCATTTGAATGAAGTTATATCTAAAATCTTTGATGTTTCCTTATGTTTGACCTTAGACTTCACCAAGTAAAGATATAAAAATAATAAGCACCATATTTACATGTACATTATTTTGTGTTATTTTTTATTTACTTCTTTTTATCCATCTATACTAAGATAATGATAATTCAAGAATTAGCAAATGATAAAATGTGTTAATCAATCTCTATGCTACCTATTATATCATTGCAAAGATGGTAGATTTTGGGCCTCTCAGTCAACAATTTAATTCCAACATTCTCACTGTCTTTGGATGACCCCTCTATGAGTCCTCTCTGACCTATGACGACTCTATTTTCGAATCCATAAAAGATTCTTTTATTTTCTGATAAGTCATACCTAGCATATTCTTACTTTTCACCATCGAGGACAAACTTCTCCTCGATGGATCTATCTTTTCATCCCCCATTACTAACTCGAATCATTATCTCGTTGGTTCAAGTTTAAAGTAAGATTCAGAGGAGATTGTGAAAGGAAAAAAGTCAAAAGATGAAGAAAAAGAGGAGGGTGTATAAAAAGACATATTGATTCATGGAGATATGAGAGTTGAAATTGATAGCTTGAGACATGATTATGGTGATGGTAGAGTTTAGTCGCATATAGAGACAATGTCCGAAGCATTATTTATTGCTACACTGAAACTACTAGATAAACAATAAATAAAATATATTCACAAATCTAAAATAATGTTTTTTATTAATAAGACATAAAATGCTTATGTTCTTTTTACAAATAATAAATACAATCAACACATGTATAAAACACATGTAAATTAAGGTTTTTTATTCATTATGTGTATTCAAATCATCGCAAGTATAATAAACTTATATATCATTAGATGAATAATGAATACATAATTTATATTTATCAACAACAACAAAAACTTTTCTCACAATTAAGTAAGGTCGGTTACGTCGATTTCTTTGCATCCATTCGGATATATTTTTGGCTATTTTCGGGTATAAATCCAAATAACTAAGATCCCTTCATATAGTCTCATTAACACTTCTTGGGCCTTCCTCACCCTCTCTTAACTGAACAATATCTCAAATCTCGTATCTTGTAACCGGTGCATCAACCGACCTTTTTTGCAAATGGTCAAATCATCTTAAACGATTTTCTCTCATCTTATCCTCTGTCGGAGCTACATCAACATTCCTTATAATCACGTCATCTCGAATATGATCTTTTTATGTATGGTTGTGCATCCACCTTAGCAGTTTCGTTTATGATGTTGTCATTCTCTAAACACGTCTACGGTTCACAGGCCAATATTCTAATCCATAGAGCATAGCAGATCTCATGGTTGCTTTGTAATACTTTCCTCTGACTTTCAAAAGAATTTTCTTATCACAAAGAATAGTAGAGGCTCCTCTCTACTGTAGCCTACACGTGATTATTCTATGAGTAACATATCCATCATTTTCTTCATCTTGTTACAAATAGATCCGAAGTATCTAAAAGGATCTTTCTTCTGAACTATATCGTCTCTAATCTTCACCTCGAGTCCTTCACCATTGTTTCCATCAAATGCACACTCCATATATTCAGTCTTGTTCCTACTTATACGAAATTCTTTAGTCTCTAAGGAATGTATCCAAACCTCTAGCTTCTCATTTACTCCATATCGTACCTCATCAAATCAACACAACATCATTGGTGAACAACATACACTAAGGTATCTTATCTTGGATATGACTAGTCAACTCATCCATAATGAAAGTTAAAAGGAATGGACTCAAAGCAGAACCTTGATGCAGATCGATGTTGATGCTAAAGTAATTAGTCTTCCGAGACTGGATCTTTATACAAGATGAAACCCCATCATACATATCCTTTATAAGGTTAATGTATAGGATATGTTCTTACCTCTTCTTCAAAATTCTTCACAATATCTTCCATGAGACAGAATCATAAGCCTTTTCCAAGTCAATTAAATCCATATGGATGTTCCTTTTTTAGCTCTATAGATCTCCATTATTCTCCTCAACAAGTGGATACCTTCAATGGTTGAGTGACCTGGCATGAATCTGAATTGGTTTTTAATTTGGAAACTTGCCTCGACCTTCTTTCGATCACACGTTCCCAAATTTCTTAGTATGTCTCGATAGTTTGACATCTCTATAATACGAACATTTTTGAATGTTTCCCTTATTTTTATAAAGAGGAACCATAATGCCTCTCCTTTACTCTTTAGGCATCCACCAAATAATATTAAATAAATTTGTGAGCCAAGGCAATCCCCGTTCACCTAGAATTCTCCAAACTTCTATAGGTATGGCATCAGGACCTATCCCTTTCCCAAGTTTAATAATATTTAACTTCTCCTCTACTTCCTTCCTTTGTATCCGTCTGTATCTTGCATGATTCAGGTAACATTCACTGCCAACAAGATCTCCCAAAGTAATCTCTTTATTATCTTCCCTAATGAAAAGCTTATGCAAATATTGCTTCCATCTAGTCCATATATCCTTCTGAGTAACGAGCACATGCACCTCCCCGTCCTTAATGTATATCACTTGAGAGATATCTTTGATATTTCTTTCTCTTTCTTTGGTCATTTTGAATAAATCCTTTTGGCCCTCTGAGTCAAACTTTGTGTAAAGAACTTCATAAACTTTGAGCTTAGATTTACTTATAGCCTTCTTTGCTTCATTCCTCACTATTTAATAGTTTGTAACAATTTTCTCTATTCTATCCTTATACTTAGCTTTGAAGCAAGCTCTTTTAATTTTAGTCTTCTCTTGCATCCCTTTGCTCTACCTCAAAGCCTCCTTTTGGCCTAGAACTCCTCCCTTAGACTTGTCTAGCATCTCTTTGGCTACCCTTTGGATACAAGATGATAGCACCTCCCACATCTTGTTTGCACTTCCTTTACAATCATAGATAAATCTTTTGAAACATTCTCCTTAGATCTTGATTGCTTCAATTGAAGATTCTCTCAATTAGTTCTAATGAATCTTAGGAACCATCCTCTTCTTTGCCAACTATTTTATTTGCACATCTAAGACTAGAAAGCGATGTTGAGATGCCAAGCTCTCTCTTGGGATTACTTTACGGCCTTTACAATTATCATCATCATAAAGTAATCTATTTGTGTTTTAGTTAGGCCACTCTTATAAGTAATTAAGTTCTCCTCCCTCTTCTAGAAGAGAGTGTTTGCTATTAAAAGGTCAAAAAATGTTACAAAATCCAGAATGACTTTTCCCTCTTCATTTATATCCCTAAAGCCATGGCCTCCGTGAACACAAGCATACCATGAAGCATACTTTCCCACATGTCCATTAAGGTCTCTATCTAGGCAAATCATCTTTCTTTATAGAATACATTGCATATTATTATCCAAACTATTCCAAAAAGCTTATTTAATCCTTTCATCTAAACCAACTTGTGATGCATAAACTGATATTATATTCATAACTTCTTCTTCTGACACTTCTTTTATTAAAATAATCTGATCTCTGAATCTTTACACCTCTGTCATACTATCCTTCAAATCCTTATGAACAACTACTTCAACATCATTTCCACCCCTCTCTTTACCTGAATAACATAATTTAAAAAATGACCTCTCAATCTCCCTTGCTTTCTGTCCAACCTATTTTGTCTCTTGGAGACATAGTATTTGAATCTTCCTTCTTTCTATTGTATTTACTATCTCCATCGATTTGCCAGTCACAGTGTTAATATTCCAACTACCTCTCCTTAACTTCTTTTGTAACCTCTTTTGAACTAACTTCTTTACTTACATGCATCCACCATAGGAGAACCCTTATAAATTTTGGATTGCATTCGAGCGTTGATGAAGTGGAAATAGCTTATTTATTCATATGCATTCCTCATGCGAGAACCCTTGCAAATTTTTTAACTACTACCGGCAGCGATGTAGCAACATTTGTCGATTTCCCATCGCATTCGGGCAATGCAACACGTCACTAGTACGGAATGCTCCAACGAAATCCAAATGCTTGCTTAAATCCATGTTGAAAAGATCTGATTATCTTAAGATAAATTCTTAAATAGTTTTTCCAATTGATAAAAATATTTAGGAATTTGTCTTCGACAGTTTCACACTGGTTGTCAGCTACCTAATGCAACCCTCCTCATTTACTCGGGTTTGGGATCGACCATTGCTGAGTCAAACCACAATTATATTTATAACATTTTTATTTTTACATTAAATTGATATTTACTATGCATTTTACAAGCTATTTAAGGATCTCAAATATTTACTGTTTGATATGTGGTCGATCTAATTCGAGCAATTGTTTACCTTCTTCTAAACTTGAACTATGACCTAGGATGAGGTTTACTAAGACCACATCTTTCAATTTAAATCTTGACTACCTTCGACCACCTCTTCTCTCCCAAATAAACTTTGCACTCAAATAAAGATTCGAATTACCTTGATGTACCTTCCTTTCTCCCCAATCTACTTCCATTTTAATCTATATAGCCAATGTCCTTATCTCAATAAGGTCATCTGCAATTTTCTCGAACTCCACATTTAGCTCCTATGCTTCTTCCTAATGGTGATATTGTTTATTGACATGTCAAGAGCTGAGACACAAAGAGAGTAGGATAAAACATGATTGAGTAATGTCAATATCTATCATGAGCTTCAAACTGCTCAGCCTACTATACATTGGTAGAGGCTAAGATCGAGGATCTATAATTGTCAGACCAAGGTGAGATTCATCCATACCTATTATTCGTATATTTGCGTTTCAATTGTATGAGTAAATCCTCCCTTCTTTTTATTTCATTTAGATTTTTCGTTTCGGTTCACTTAGTATTCTTTGAATCCTCCATATACCGACTCCTTTGTTCTACTCCATTTTCTTGATTTTTTATGATTATACCTCCTTTTTTTTTGCACTTGATTCCATTATTGATCCCCTCCTTTTTGGTTTAATTGAACAAAGTTCAACCCTTCTTTTCATATTCAACTATAGGGTATCCATTCACATCATCGCTAATTTGGGTTTTAAAAGGTAAGGTTGAAAGAGTTGATACTCCAAGTCCCTTAGAGTCCTTATATTTATTTAATATTGTGATTTTGGAGTATCTCATTTTTATTTAAGAATCATTGATTGTTTTGACTTAAAGTCGAGATCAGATTAAGGCTTCAGATCGAAGTCCATGCCTCAGAGCACTTACAACCTAGAGAACAAGCAGAGGAACACTAAGAACATCCTAAGCATATAGTTATATGAAATGTTTAAATAGATTATCATTATCAAAGTCACGCCCTCTATTTAAATTAATATGGTGACATTTATGGAGTACTTGAAGTTTCAGCGGTTTGCAGCTACTTATCAGTCCATGTCAAGGGGAGCATTGTTATTTTGTTGGGTTTGTAAGCCCCTGGTGATCCATTAGGCCCCGTTCGGCAGCCGGTTTACCGGCGGGTTAGGGGGGTTTACCCTCCTTAACCCACATCTCCCTCTCTCCTCGTGGGCCCCACTTTATTCCTTTTTTAAAAAATTAAATAAATCAATTTTGCATCATTAATCCTACCAAAAAATAATATATTATACCATCATATCATATAAAAATTATAAACTACTCCATTTCTACTCACTTTTCCAAACTCAATTCAATCACATCACAATAAATACTCACTTTTTCAAATTCTAATACAATCATATCACCCCAAACCCACTTCTAACCAACTCAACTTAAACTCAAGCTAGTCAATCCAAAAAATCTCAAGTTAACAACGGTATCTGTGGGATAAGATGGAGCAAGTTTACGGTATCGATGGGAGAATTAGGTTGTTTCAAAGGTCGAGGAGATAATTGACAAAATTTATAAGTTTCATAGAGTAAAAATCCCTACTAGAAAAGAACATGCACAATGTGATCTACATAAAAGTGAGCCGTTGACTTTGAAATCAAAAGAAGATCTACGATAACAAAGCTCAATCTTCACATATTCATGTCTTCAAGGACATCTCGAAGAGAGTCCATCTATTTGATGATAAGTGATGTAGTCCATCTATTTGATGATAAGATTGATAGGTTCGTAATGACACGTTTGTTGTGTAGGCTTGATTGTAGTCTCAATTTTTGAGAGGTTCATAATGAGGTGTGGTGCT
Organism: Ottelia alismoides; assembly: GCA_037367405.1. Taxonomy (NCBI): domain Eukaryota; kingdom Viridiplantae; phylum Streptophyta; class Magnoliopsida; order Alismatales; family Hydrocharitaceae; genus Ottelia; species Ottelia alismoides. The sequence continues at coordinate 205,557 of JAZKJV010007000.1, forward strand.
TGTTGTCTCTTTTTGCAATTTTTCAGTATACTACAATTCGTGCACTTTTTGTAAGTACTCTCTACCCTACCAAACTACTCCATACATCTCCATCTAAATTTCGTTGTTAAACATTACTTACTAAAAGGTAAAGATTTTTTATTGTTATTATTTGTTTGATTTAATTGGTTGTATAATTGGTATTTAATTTTTTTACAAAAATACCCATGTAAATTTACAATTTTACATAAATATCCTTATAAACATTTTATTAACAAAAAAATCTTACAAAATTCTTCATTTGAAAGATATACACCTTTATTAATTTGGTATACCATTAAATCTAATATTTTAAATAAGTAACATTATACAATACTTTACGAGTAGGGATAAAAACATATATAGATGTACATGCATGGATCCCTTATCATATATACTATACATATTTTAAAATGGATCCATTTTAAAATATATTCAAATATATATAGGATTGCAAAAAACTGAATACAAATACCAACATAGGTGTTATCATATCCTTATCCCTTCTGTAATCTTGATATAGCTATAATGAAAAATCATTTCGCCAATGATAGATGGAAAGTCATAACCATAATTTGGATACGATTACATAACAAACATATACATATTATTCTAGGATAATAATTGTCTCCCAATATTTGTGATCGAGAGAAGTATTTTTCTAAAGTTTAAATTAGTAGTTGAATAAATAAAAAACAAATAAACTACAAATACATCAAAATACAAATAAAGTAATATTCTTAATTAAATAATATGTGTAATAAATAGTTAAAGATATATATGTTCTTTTATTTCAAAATGCAATATATTACATGTAATTATGTAACACACAAGCATATATATTATAAGTCCACACAATGGTATCTACATATACATATGCACATATTTATTTGGTGATACTGATATCCATATCTATATACGCCACATAAATATCTAATCATATGAACTTCCATCTTCTAAAGAATGAAATAGTATTCATATACACATATGTATCTGTAACAAAATTAAAACTCATATCTTTATCCGTATGTATATGCGGTAAAATAAAAATACCTATCCATATCCGCTCAAAATGGATAAAATAGAGGACATATACGAATAATTTAGACATACGTATATAATTATTGATTGTGAGATGGGGAGACCCCTCGACTCTGTCATTGATGGGGATGCACGCCAATTACATCTCATCACCTGTGAGCATCTTTGAATCCTCATCGGATGGTTCTCCAGTGTTACAACACATGTTGTAACAGTAGAGGATCTGCTCCCACCATCCATCTCCATCGTCTTTATACATTAACATTTTTGTATGCCCGCTAGAACAAAGTGAGAGCATGAAGAACAACTGTAGTGAGGAAAGGAAAATCACAAATGTTCTACGTGGACGATATGAGATATAAGATCTCCAAAAATTTTCTCCTAGTAACATCGAATACTAGAAAGATGTGAGGAAAGAGATTCGAAGATTGCATTGCATTTATTGAACAATGAGAAGCTTGTTAATAAAATGCATGGACATTGATGGTGGACCTACCAAGTATATATGTTTTATAGTCAAACTTGATGGATGGTGATGCTTTGGTCATACTTGATTGCTACTACCAACTAACTTTAGTTGCTAATGTTTGTCTCGACTATTGTGGTGAGATGCTTGGTTATCGTCAATGCAATAACAAACTATATATTGGAGCTAAGTCCCATTCTCGGTTACTCAGGTCAATTATTTATTTTTATTTTAAATGAGGAAATCTCATGTTTGGTGACTAAGGTTTATCTCAACTATAAAAGTCAAGATATCCAAATGTCTTCATGAGACCCACATTAGGGACTTAAACCTATCTCGACTAGCAAGGATGAGAAGCTTTTTCATGGATGGACAGCTATTTTCGTCAACTAATGCCTACATATACCTAAGATCTATCAAGATTAGTAGTTCATGACTGATTAGTTACCTCTTTTGAAGTAGCCAAGATATATCTTAACTACTAGGGTTTAGATGTGGAGATGACCTACTAACGATCCTTAGTCGAAGTCTTTGTTTTCAACACATGCCATATCTTTATATTCATGTCAAAAACACTCATAGCATCTTAGAAAGGTCTCTTCCTATTGGGGCAACAAATCTTTATGAAGCATGGATCATTTCTCTTATTGTGGAAACTACTTTGTAGTTGGTTATAAAAATCATTTTGTAGTTGGAAATACCTAGAGTTGTATTTCATCATCATCAATAATAGTTTAGTTGTATGCTACTTAATTATATGTTATAGTAATCTCCTTCAGGTACTACTATTAGATTATAAATGAAATTGCAAAATATTGTAGAAACTAATTGGAATAATGAAATGAATGCTTTACATCATTGCGAAAATTGTTATGGACCTGTTTGTTTATTGTAGCTGATCTACTATTGTTTCAACCCATGGTAATGCTACATGTGTAGAAGGTACACCATAACAAGTGATGTTGTGGAAGATGATGTTATAGCAGAAACACATCAGGTGCATCCTAGGAGAAGTAACATGTGTACTGCTATGGCGTCCATGCCATAGTAGGTGTGTCTTGGGCGGTACAATAAATGACCTGATATGGCCTTTACGGTACAATAGGTGGCAGACTGCAAGTGCGAAAATTGAATTTCCTCACTTATGAAGGACCCAATAGTTTTGGGGGGTCTCTCCTTTTTTGTTCTGTTATCCTGTGACTAGAACCCATCTATTCGTGAGAAGAAAACACAGTAGAGAAAGCTAGGACATCAGCTTGTGCCCTAACTCCACTCCGATTTTCTATGTACAGGTCTGGTGAAGATCTCTATTGGTTCCCTCCTCCTATGGTGTTGGGCTCGTGAGAGAGTATATGAGAAGGAAGAAGATGCAACGATGAAGCCCTCTTTGGAAGAGGGATGCAAACTTGGGTTCCATCTTGACTAATTTTTTTCCTTCTTCCCATATTACCATGTTTATTGATGTTTCTTTGTTGATGTATAAACAAGAGTGCTTGGCTTGTATGACGTTTTGAGAAGAATATATATATCTCCAACTATAATGGAGTGGTTTGGGTCAAGAAAGTTTGTGGTTTCCCCCCTTCATTTCGGAGGTTTCCACATAAAAATTATTGTGTGTATTGTGGTTGTTTGTGATTTGGGGTTTCATTTGCTTGATCATGTTGTTCGTGAAAGCTATCTGTGGTTTCCATTCATATTGGGTAGGGATCTTTGATTCTGTCTCATGCTTCCGCAAGAAGGGTTACTTGTGGTCTAACCCCGAAAAATGGTATCAAAGCTCACCTCTGTCCAACAAATGGTATCAACAAATGGTATCAGATCCATTATGTTGGGGAGATGGTTGAAGATGACGAAAAGACAATGATTAAGTTGACAAGCAACATCTAGCATATATGGAAATCCAAGATGGAGGAAATCTTGTACTGCAAGGATCTACATGATCTAGTGGAGGATGATACAACCAAGCCACAAGAAATGTCTATTGTAGATTGGACAAAGATAAATAAGAAAGGTGTAAGGACTATTAGAAAGTGGTTGGACTGGACTGTGCTCCACCATATTGCAGAAGAGACAAATGCCAAAATGCTATAAGAAAGGATAAAATAGATTTATGAGCAGAAGACTACCACAAATAAAGATTTTTTGATATAGAAGCTGGTGAATCTCAAGTACAAGGATGGAATGGATGTTGTAGAGTACTTGAATGAGTTTCAAAGAATTATCAACTAGTTGAGTTCTATGAGCATGATGCAAGAAGACAAGATTCTGTAGGTGCTTCTTCTATTGAGATATCTGCTAGATATATGGGAGACATTGGTCGTCACAGTGAGCAACTTTTTTACAGATGAAAAGATGACCATATCTATGGTCAAGAGTAGTCTCTTGAACGAGGAGATCAGTTGCCGATCATCTGGAGAGTCTCTTCCTATTCTTTGTATGTGTATGTAGTGAGAGAAGGGGAAGGTCTCATAGTAGAGAAAGAACACATGAAAGGCAGAAATCTTGGCAAAGTCAAAGACCAGAGGCAAGTACCGTCGTTGAAGAAGTCGGACCATTGGAAGAAAGATTGTTGGATCATGAATAGAGAAACAAACTGACTGTAAGAAGGACAACAAAAATAATGGAGATGATAATATAGTTGTAGTTGTGACTAATGACAATGAGAATGATGTTGCTCTCACCATGCAAGAGCAATACCTACATGCAGATAACGGTGACTCAGAGTAGGCAATTTATACTGTTGCTTATTATGATTTGACAGGAGTACTTCACCTCCTATAGATAAGGTGATTTTGAGTGAGTCAAGATGGGGAACAACTGTTACATCAAGATTGTTGACACATGCATCGTCACAAGAGACACATATTAGGTGCATGAAGATTCACCGTGATGTGAGACAAGTTCATGACTTGCGTCTTAGCCTCATGTCTGGTTCTCAATTGGATAAGAAAGACTGCCATCTAAAATTTAGTGATTGCAAATGCAAGATATGCAAGGGCTCTCTTATAATGTCCAGGGAAAAGTTGTGTTGCACACTTTACAAGACTTGAGATAAGGTCATGGATGGTTGCATGCGTGCTAGTGAGATCGATACCTTGGGCATCACCATAATGTGCCCTAACTCCACTTCGATCATTCGTGTGCATATCGGATGAAAATCCTCGGTGGTTTTGTCATCCTCCTGTAGTGCTTGGCTCATGTGAGAGCGTAGGAGAAGAAAGAACATGTAGTAGCAGAGCCTACTTTGGAAGAGGGCTAGGAACTTGGGTTTTACCTTGGGTGATTTCTTTCCTTCTTCTCATATTACCTTGTTTAGTGGTGTTCCTTTGTTGTTATACAAATAAGAGATCTTGTCTTGTATGTCATTTTGAGGATAATAGATAAACCACCAACTATAGTTGAGTGGTTTGGGTCAAGAAGGCCTCATGGTTTTCCCCATTTCATTTTAGGGGTGTCCACATAAAAAACTTTGTGTGTCTTGTGATTACTTGTTGTTTGTGATTTCATTTGATTGCTCATATTGCTCATGATAATTATTCATGATTTTCATTCATCTTGGTTAGGGATATTTGATTCCATCCCATGCTTTCACAAGAAGGGTTGCTCATGATCGAGTAAGTGGCATCTGTGCTCACGTCTACCAACATTATTATTAATGTTGCATATCATTGTAATTGCATTTATGCGAATAAAATTACAATATTTACTCAAATACTTCTTCGCACTTGTAGGTTAAGAAGACTTGATTATAAATAAGTGTATACATACATATACATAGATATATACATGTGTGTGTGTGCGTGTCATTTATATTTTCTATGCAAAGATTCATGATCCCTCATGATTGTTGTTGTTTGTGCATTTAATTATATCTCACATAATACACACTTCAACTAAAGAAAAAAAAATAAATTGACATATTTATCTAGTTTGTAATTCATATAGCCAAGGAGTCTTCCTACATGGTTTCGATGTCAAATAATGTGGGTAATTACTTGGCTTGCATCTCAAGTAATGTAATCTACGATTGTCACATCACTTGTTTTAGGGAGATATTTTTGAACATACATTTTCCTTAATGATTATATATGCTCTTATCTTGCGTAAAACCCACATAATAAAACTCACATTTTCTTTAGACATAAGTATAGTAGACTGTATTTACATGCAGGGAGGGTTGAGGATGGGTATGGATAAATGACTTGTGGGCTCAGCCTATCTGCCCCTATACTTAGGTTAAAATATCCCTAAGTATAGACATGATATAAAGAGTTGAGGAGACAGGTTAGGGATCGAAGAATGAGTAACCCGAGGGTACTCATCTCTTATACTTAGGATGAAGCATATCCTAAGTATAGAACATATGAATGGGGTGAGGGCAACACGGAAGAATGAATTTTGAAGAATGAAAATGAAAAGAAAAAAAGAAGAAAAAGATTAACTAATCAATATTTGTGATGGACTCGTTTGATTGTGTGGATGTTGCAGCTGTAAATTCCTCATCATAGACCACCTGTACTGAATCTACCATGGACAAAAATGTATCATGTTCAAGATCAGGCTTAGGTAATTGTTCATTGATCACAAATAGTTGTCGTCAACTGACAATCTATATATAACAATGCTCCATTGTCACCCACATGCTTCACTATGAACGGCCCGATCCACTTGCTTTTCAACTTCCCATGGAATAATTTGAGATTTGCATCAAACATCCCAACCTTCTGACCCGGTTCGAAAGTCTTGCGACTGATGGGATTGTCATGCCACATTTTGACCTTCTCCTTGTACAGTAGAATGTTGTTGTATGCATACTTACGGAATTCGAGAAGTCGATTCATATCTAACTTTCTGTTCTTTCCTGCATTCTTTGTCCAAATACAAACATTAATTTCACATAAAGATTTGTGAATGAGTTCTACAGGAAAGTTGCATGGCTTGTCGTACACCAGGCAGTAGGGAGGCATTCCTAACGGTGACTTGTACGTGATCCAATAGGCCCAAAGTATCGAATCAGGCAACTGTGACCAATTCTTCCTATCGAGGTGCATAAGTTTCTGTAGAATTGTCTTTGTCTCTTTGTTTGAACATTCGACTAGGCCATTGGATTGTGGGTGGTACGGAGAGGCGATGCGATGTTCGATGCAGAATTCCTAAGTCAGCTTCTTCACCTCTATGTTGATGAAATGACTACCCTCATCTTATATAAGAATTTTGGAGATCCCAAACCATGCAATGATGTTTTCCCTCAGGAACCGATAGGTGGAGCGACTGTCGACAACTCAGGTTGGGATAGCCTCCACCCAACGGCTCACATAATCGACAGCAAGCAGAGTATACTCAAAACCCTGACTGTTGGGGAATGAGCCCATAAAGTCAATGCCACATATGTTAAACACATCTGAAATTTGAATGTACTTTAAGGGCACTGTGTCTTCATTCCAACACATTCCAATAGTACCTCCTAGTCTCTAACAGTCAGTGCAATGTTTAACGAAGTCTTCTGCATCTTTGAATAGAGTTGGCCACCAAAGGCCACATTGGAGAACTTTTGTTGTCGTTCTTCTCCCAAAGTGGTGTCCTCCTGATTCTATGGCATGATGGTGCTCGAGGACACTGTATACTTCCTCCTGAGGAATGCACATCTTTCAGATGAAATTTGCCCCCTCACGAAAGAGATACGGATCCTCCCACTGATAGAAATGAATATCCGACAGAAATTTGTCGACTTTCACCTTTAGCTAATCTTGCGTGGTTCTCTTGGACACAAGATAATTCACAGTATCGGCAAACTAAGGGAGAAAAGTGATTGACATAATGGCTTCATCTGGGAGAGTTTCTGTAATTGACATTAAGCTCTGCTCAGGAGTATCCAGCTTTGGTAATCTTTACTCCAGGTTCACGTATTTCTAGATCAAATTCCTAGAGCAGAAGGATCCATCTGATAAATCTGGGTTTGGCATCCTTCATGGCCAACAAGTACTTGATGGTAGAGTGGTATGTATACACTATTAGTTTGGATCCAAGCATGTGGGATCTGAATTTTTCCAGGGTGAAGATGACTGGTAATAGCTCTTTTTCACTAACATTGTAGTTTCTCTAACCATCATCTAGACTCCTATCATAGTGAATTATAAATGGTAGATTTTCTCTTCATTGTCCTAAACCTGCTCCAATGACATAGTCTGATGCATCAGTCATGATCTCAAATGGGGGAGACCAGTCTGGGGTTGAAGGATAGGGGCCTGGTTGATCAGTTATTTCTGCTGATTAAATGCTTAGAGGACTCTGTTATCAACGATAAAATTTGCCTCCTTGCCTAGAAGCTCGGTTAGTGGTCGGGCAATTTTACTGATATCTTTGATGAATCATCAGCATAGACTGACGTGTCCTAGAAACGATTGACTTGCTTCAGATATGTAGGTGGCTCTAGTTTTGAAATAACATCCACATTCGCAGGCTCTACCTCCATGCCACATTTTGAGATGACATGGCCTAGCACAATACCTTCTGTCGCAATAAAACAACTCTTCTCCCACGAGAGCACAAGATTCACTTCATAGCATCTCTTCAAGACTTGGTCTAAATAAGATAGGAATTGATTGAAGCTGTCTCCGTAGACTGATAACTCATCCAAGAAAACCTCAAGAAAACTTCCAACCATATCTATGAATATGACTAACATGCATAACTGAAATGTCATCGGAGCATTGCATAGACCGAACGACATTCTACGGAAGGCGTAGGTCCCAAATGGACAGACGATGGTTGTTTTCTCTTGATCCTCAGGATCTATAGAAACTTGGTTGTAACTAAAGTACCTATCCAAGAAACATAAATACTCCTTCACAGTCAATCGCTCAACAATCTGATTGATGAAGGGATGCGTGAAATGGTCCATATCGGTCGCTAGATTCAGGCGTCTGTAGTCCACACAAACACGCCAAGATGTCGGTACTCTGGTTGTGATCTCCTCTCCTTTGTCATTCTTGATCGTGGCATTCTCTGACTTCTTTGGCACAACATGCAAGGGACTCACCCACTTCGAGTTGGAGATGGGATATATGAATCCCACATCACACCACTTTTGTTCATCACAACCTCCCGAATATTTGGATTCAATCTTCACTGGAACTCTTGGGACTACTTGCTATCTTCTTCAAGATATATGTGATGCGTGCATAATGAGCAGTTGATCCCATCGAGATGTGAAATTTTCCAGTCGATGGCCTTGAAGTTTCTTTCTAGAACCTCGAGCAGACAAGATTCTTGTTCCTTCATCATCTGTGAGTTAATAATCATGGGGAACATTTTTTATAAACCTGCTAGGAAGTCATGTTTCTAATTTGTTGGAAGTTGTTTGAGCTCAAGCAGTGTTTAATTCATTTAGGAAGTAACTTCAGATATTGTGCAGGGCAAGGAGGTAGGATCCTTCAACTGTAATGTGTCTACAATAGGCATTGTGGATTCTGCGATCAATGTTTCACAGCATTCTTCTATCACAGAATCATGTTCATAAAATTCATCAATGATTACCTATCGCTCTACCAATGACAGGTGACCATAGATGTGTTCATCAGGCGAGTCAACGAAAATCTTATCATCAAGGATATCTAGGAACTCGACTGTGCTATCCACTAGTTCTTCTATGGAGAGGAACTTGTGGGTTTCGATATCGTTTATAAACAGATTTGTATCATGAATTTCAGCAAGAAAGTCACAGTCTTATGTTTGTTGTTCTGTCGACTCACTCTCATCTGATGTAGGTTCTGATAGTTTTTGCACTTGGATTGTCTCAATTGGCACCTTGTCACTATTAGAGGGTGATATTCCCTGTGTCATAATTTACCACTGCTTCGGTAGTTTGATGGAACGACCATCTAAGGATTATCAAGGTATGCAAGAGAGGAGACAAGGTGTCCATGTCTAGTACGATGAAGTCCGCATGGAACAACATTCCCTGAATGGTGATGATGACATCCTCCAAAATTCCTCTAGGTTGCTTGATGGATGCGTCTACGAACTGCAAAATCATTCTTGTAGACTTGAGTAGTCCTAACCCAAATTCTTTGAGTAGTGAAGTGGGCATCATCTTGATTGAGGATCAACTATCCAGCAGAGTTTGGTCGAACTCCTAACTGAGCATTCTGCATCTAACTAGAGGAGCTCCCATATCCTTCTTCTTGGTCTAGAGATTGTTGATTGCGTTCATTGTAGTCACAGTCAAAATATGCTTCACATTTCTTTATCTGGTTCTACACGGCTGTCTTTTCGAAGTATATTCCTCTTTAAGACCTTTCTTGATGTTAGGAATGTACTTAATGGTTTTGAGCAAGGGCATTTCAAGCAAAAAATTCTAAATAATCTCAACAACATGGGGATCATATAATCTTGATTTTATATTTTTTACTTTTGATTTTCTTAAGGCGTCCGAAAACAGAATATTTATAAAATAAAAAGCAACAGTAGAAATAGAGTTCTTAATTACATCAAAATTTGTGCCCACATCAACATACAAATGGAAAACTAAAATGAGAAGGGTCATTCAGGAATGGCGGACATCCAAAATCTAGCGACGGGGCTCCATCTGGTAGTACTAGATCAACTGCAGGTGCGGTCTCCTCCAAGGTTGTCTGGCTAGTGCTCCTGGTGCTACTACGACTGGTGCTATCTTTTTGGCATTTTTGATTTTTCTGATTTTTTGGTTTTTTGTTGATGGTGCTTCTCCTTCCTCTTCTTTCTCACCTAACGCAGATGATGGATCGTTTGATGCAGAAGATGATGATTTATCTGGTGAAGCTTTATTCTTCCCCTTTCATGTGGCTGATGGCTGCAAGGTCCTACTGCTCCTGAGAGTGACCGTATTAGATAAAAACAAATCAAACATATCTGACTCTGATAGATCTGTTGGAACATTAAAAACTACATGCTCTTTCTTCCTAAAATTATTGGGGTTAACCTCTGATGAATCCACATTTCATCATCTTTATTCTATCATTTTGGCACCAAAAACCCTAGCACTTACCTGTATATACCCTTTATTTCATCATCTTAGCATTCATGCATATGCACCTCATTAGTGTGTAAAATACTGTAATTAAAGCCAAAATTATAGAATAAATAAAGAAAAGAAAAAGAATAAATTATTGTAAATATTTTGTGACCCAAAAACCCCGAGACCTAGGCATCTTGATGAGTAGGTCGACAAGGAATAAAGTAGGGGGAGATAAGGGTCAAATACCTATGTTCTTTTCTTCATTCTTTATTCTTTTTGGGACCTATTTTTGGTTCCACTTTTTATACATCAAATAAAGAAACTTTGTACATGAAAGTTGTAGATAATTTTATATAGAAAAATACAAAATTGATTTCACAGAAAAATAATGTACAGATAAAAAGTTATGATCTAAATAAAATAATCTATTTAATAGTGGTGGTTTCGCATTTGGCGGAGCTACGGTTTGAAAGTTGAGTTTTGGACCCACATTGTACAATTGTACTGATTAAAATATTCAATTTATTCTTTATTTATTATTTTTATAATTTTATATTTTTATAATATTGTAAATATTACTTATAATAATTGTGAATATTAAAATCAGAATAAAAATGTAAATAAAAATCAAAATAAAAATACTTATATACACAAAACATAGATACAATACCTATGTATATACATATACATACCTGTTTATAATTTATTAATTATACAAAATAAATCATAAAAATAAACTAAAAATATATTTATGTATATAAAATTATTATATAAATTTAGAAAATAATAAATAAAAATAATAGAATTAAAATACACAAAATAAAAATAAAGTAATAAAGTATATAGATATTATACCTATAAGGGGTGTAAATATAAACTTATAAAAATATGCCTCATAAAAATAAATAAAAATCATAATAAAATACTACATAAAATTTTAAGCATTTTTCATTTAATAACCAAAAATTAATTCAGCCATTTTCAATTTTTAAATGAATTAATAAGAATTTCTTTGGGTCTTTTCCCTGGTTGGTCCACGTGGACCAACCAGGTGCCTCCGACTGTTGACCAGCGGGTCAACAGTCTGACCTTGCCTCCTGTACCTCTTCTCAACCCTTCCCGAGACCCGTCCTTCTCGATTTTTTCGCCATCACTGCGTTGCTCGAGAAGGGCCGACTTCTTCACGAAACTTGTTCCCTGTAGATCCACCTACCTCGCCGCCCTCCTAGATCTACCCAGATCTCCTCCTCTCGCCCGTGACTCCTCCTCGAAAACACGCACCCACCACTCTTCAAATACAAACCCATCACTTCCTTCCCCGGGTTGAACCGCGAATTACCAACGATCCCTCCCCCTTGGTCGAGCTAAAAGTGCCCGGAGGTGACAGCTCTGAGCCCCAGGCTTCCAGGCGACGGGAGAGCACCCGGATCGTCGCGCGTTCCAACCTCCGGTGAAGCTTCGCCGTCGAGGTAACCACCCTCTGGCCCCAGGCCATCGAGGCTGTTTTTTTCCCTCCATTTATCCCCTTCTCGTTCCTCGTCGCTTTAGGATAATTTCGCCCATCGTCCTTCGCCTACATCGCTCAACTCACCATCTTGGCCGGAGCGCAACTCCGGCCGTTCGTCGCCACCTCGCTTCACATATCCCCACACCCATCCAGAGGTCCATGCATTTTGCCCTGGACCTTCTTAACCTTTTTGCAGGTCAAAGCACGTCCAATCGTGCCTGGAGGCGAGTTTTGAAGCTCGCCGGAGCTCTCGAAGCCCCCGCAGCTCCGCCAGTCGCCCGCGAGCACCACGGCCTTCGCCGTGCCCTTCTGACGCCTCCAGGAGCTAGAGGAGGACCTGAGGAGGACCTGAGGAGGCCACAACCCAATTTTGACGCCCAAAGCTCGTCGGAGCACGGAGATCTGGAGCAAGGAAGTTCGCCTCGCCGACGCTCCTCCTTGTTCCTCCTCCGCGCGCCTGCACCGTTGGATCAGGGCGCCCCCTCCAGATCAAGCAGCAGCCGTTGGATCTCCACGCGCCTCGACCATTGATCATCTTTGGAGATCTGATCTCAGACGCACATCCACGAAGCGTCATCGACCGTCCACAACGCGCCACGTGTCTAAGTGGCTTCTTCATCGCCGTTGGATCGCACGCCGAGGGTATTTTGCTTCTACACCCTCGCGCATTTTATATTTATATTTTAGTCTTAAAACTTTCGGCTGTAGTGTAATATTTTTGTAATATTTGCGATTAGAACCCCGTAGTTTTCTTATTTGCAAATAGGTCCCCTGCCACGTCACTCACGTGACCAGTTCACGTGAGGTGTGGGCATTTTGCAAGGGTACCCTCGGCCTTTGGTGTATTTTGTTTTAGTACCAAAACTTTCATATCACGTGTTATATTTTGGAAATATTGCAAGTAAGCCCCCAGCTTTTGTGGAAATTACATTTTAGTCCTCGCCAGGCGCGTGCAAGTCACGCGCCCTGGTGGGAAAAAATTGCTAGGACACCCAGGAGGGTTTTGTAATTGACTTTTGGTGCTATCAATTAAATATTCAGTTCAAAAATTTGTGGAGATTTTGCAAGTAGCCCCTGGATGTTTGATAAATTGCATGTATACCCCTGCTAGGCCTGTTTAATATTTGGATGCTTGTTTTAATTATTTAAATTGTCATTTCGCCTCCAAAAATTCCACAAAAATAGGCTTGAGCTCCTGTTTACCTGAACTTGCACGCCATATTTTTGCATTGTATTTTTATTGCATTTTCACATTTATTAAAAATAAAAAACGTGCATTTATTTCACTGTTTGCATTAGAAAACCCATAAAAATTATAAAAGCGTTTTGAAAAATTCCAAAATAAATTATATTTTGTGTGTTTCACCATGTTTTAGTGTCAGTCCAAAAATCACTAAAAATCTCAAAAGAAAAACACTAAAAATTTAAAAACACTCAAAAACTTCAAAAAAATATATAAAATCAAAGAAAACTCCAAAAATCACAAATTCAGTTCCTGTTTGTTCTATATTTCAGTATCTTTATTAAAAAAATAGTGTGGACAAATTTTGTGGCTATTTGCTATTTTTAATTCTAGTTTTATCTTCAGCCAGTAGCTTGCCCACTGTTTTGCCTTATTTCAGTATTTAAAAATACCAAAAAAACCTTGGAAAATCCCCAAAAATCACAAAAACAGTAAAAAAATCCTAAAAATATCAAAAACATTTTATTCCTGAATTTTTTTGGTGATTTTTACATATTTTTATAATTACTCTACCTTGTCTTTTATTACATTGTTTTAAATTCCAATATTGAAAAAGAAACAAAAAATATAAAATATAAAATTATAAAAATCAGAAAATTAAAAATCAAAATACAAAAATATAAAATTAAAATAAAAAAATTTAAAAATTAAAAACCCACAAAAATTTATTTGCTTGCTTGCTTAGTGTAGACACTTGTCACATTCACTCACTCACGCACAATTGTTTGAATTACCCTGCTTGCTCCCTGTGTTCGAACTCTCTGCATACTTGCCCTTTACATCATTTGTGCAGAGTTAAAAATAAATTTTAACTCCACATTATTTCTAATTTATTGATCTTTAGTGTGGGTTAATTGTTGACTAAATACAGGTTTCATTTGAGAGTCGCCACAGCGACGGTTGTCTCCGCCTTGTGTGAGACACCATTTAGGCTCTCTTGAAATTTGTGTTTATCAACCTCCACTTGTGATGGAATAGAGGTCTTCGCAACGGTAAGGTAATCAAGTTTCTGTCTCATCTCTACCAGTCTTTTCACTAGCTGAGCCAAACAATCTAAGGTGGGGCTTGTCAAAGGGGCAATTTTGGATGAGTCAACGTGCTAGCCATGTTGATGTTGGAACTAGTGTGTGGGCTGTTGGTGCGACTGCTGAGGATGGTACTGAGGAGAGGTGTGGTACTGTTGTTGGTGTTGAGGAGGTTGGTTCTAGTAGAGCACGACCACATACTATTGATTCTGTGGGTATGACAGGTACTGTGGTTGTGGATAATGATTCTGTCTCCAATTACCATGGAATGGTGGAGACTAATGGTGGTATCGAGGTTGATTCTAGACAATCCTCCCTCTTTTTTGTTGAGGGAACTGGCGGTTGTCTGGCAGCTAGCCATGTTGAGGTCAACTTAGACAACCTGATTGTGCATCATTCGCCCATACGCCATTCACCTCTTGAATGAGAGGTAGAGGAGGGAAACACAGATCTTTCCTGGGTTGGGACTCAGGCTGGTAGACTATCAGCTACTGCTATGGTTGCTATTGAGATGTTGGTTCTGGGGCCTGCATTAATATACGTGTTGGACCGCTAGATGGGTTTGAATCTACTAAGGAGGTTGCAACGACACTAGTTCTTTCGACTCAGTGGGAGTAGTTTCCGATGCAGACATAGAGTTGCAAGAACTGATTGTGTTGACCAATAGCTGTAGATACTTGGTAGTATGGTCCAACTTGTCCAGATTCCGTGTCTTCAATCACAACAAGTTTTTGAGGTCCTGCGATTTTTTTCTATGATATCCACTTTGGACAGGTGGCTCCATATGATTCTCAAGTTGGAGCTCTCGTCCCTACCTAGCTCGTGTGAAGATGCCATATGAATTGGCTTCTGGATAGTGTGAGGCTAGCATTGACAGGTGTGGGATGACGACAAGGTAGTGATGAGCCAAAAATCGATCAATCTGGATCAGATAAAAATAATCACTCTCGGGTCGTTGCGACCCGGATCGATAGAGATCTCAGCTCAACAAGAAAATATGAGATCAGACCACCAAAACAAGATAGAAAACCAATGAAAAATCCAATAGTGGCCCTGGCTATTTGATTAGCCTGGTATAGCGATAAGGGTCGGACTCAGGGAGCACGTAATGGCCTCGCGGCCTACGAAGTAGTCAAAAAGGAAATCAAATAAAAAGAAAAGTATTTTTGGTGGGTTTTAATATTTTTTATATTTTTTTGGATTTTTAAATTAATAAAGAAAATAGGAAAGTAACAAAACAAGCAACTTGGACAAATTATTTAACGACTCAAAATTCATCCAAAAATTCAAACAAAAATATTTTTATGTTTTTTTATATTTTTTTATGTTTTTGGTGAATTTTTGGTATTTTTCTGATTTTTAAAGAATTTTATAAAAATAAAAGAAGACCGAAAACAAATGTTGCTGCCCAGTCAGACTTGGAGGGCCAAAATAAAATAGATAATGGCCTATCAAAGCCTGGAGGTAATTTTCCTGTAAAGTATGGAATAGAAGGAAAAATTAGGCACTAGATTTATTATTTTTGGATTTTTAAATTCTTTATTAGAATTTTTATAAGGTATTCAATGTTTTTTCAATTTTTATATTTTCTATTTGTCCAAAAATGACCAAACTTGGTCAGAAAATCAAACACAACAAAACTCACCAAATCTAATTTTTTTGTAATTTTTGAAAATGTTTTTATGATTTTTTTGTGAATTTTAAAACTGGACAGTAAGAAAAATAGATGTTTTTAATTTTTTAAAAATAATAAATTGGCTCCAAAAATTTCCCAAAATTTAGGAAAATCCTACACAGTGGCAGGAGCCACGTGTCAAATTTTGGATGATATTTGATATTTTATTTACAACAAATACAAGCCCACAGTCACAGGGACCTATTTGTCATAAAAATATACTCAGGGGGCCTAGAAATAACAAGCAAAGGAATCCACGGAGGTCCGGTACAAAAGTTCCAAGGTCTCACGCGCCACGCGCGTGATTTGGGCACTCAGGGACCATTTTGCAATAAAACTTAAGTCCCTGGACTAAATAGTAACCCGTACTAAAAGTCCAGGGGCAAAGTATAAAATACCCACGATATTCAGCACATGTGCAAATAAAGCACTCACAGGGGTATATGTGCAATTACCAAAAAGATGTTTTCATTCATGAACACCTCAAAACATCAGGCCCATTCATGCAATTATCCCAAGAAATACATGTGTCGATGCACGTGACCACAACATACAGGGGTATAAAAGGAAATACAAGAAATGACAAGGTCCACTATGCAAAAAGTCCAAAATAAAAACAACGGAACTCAATATTTACAGGACTAAATATTCAGGGATATTTACACCTATAACCCTGAGTAATCTCGTAATTACCCCGGATACCCTCTGTAATCACGAATTACACATATGACCCTGAATAAATGCTCCGTTTTACATGGATAACCTTCCGTTAGTTTAGTTGTTTAACTCAACCATACGGATGAGTTAATCTAACCAAGTCACAATTAAACGGTTAGGATTAATCAAAAGTAAAAAAAAGAAATCGTTAAGAGATGAGCTTGCTGGCGGTGGGTTGGGGGCTTGAAGGCGGGGTTCTTGACGGAGGCAGTGGGGGTGTCGGGGGGGTGGGGGCGTTACTGGCTGACGAAGGCGGTGGGGAGGGGTGCGACGATGGTGGAGGCATCCACGCGGGGGTTTCTTCGAGCTTTGCTGGAGGAGGAAGGCTTTTGCGACGAAGCTGGAGGTGGGCTTCGAGCTTGCAGGCGAAGGCAGGGGAAAAAGGGGGGTCTTGAAACAGGGTCTTCGAGCTTGCAGGAGGAGCTAGGCGGGGGCGATAATGGTGGAGGGCCGATGACGAGCGGGTGCTTCCTGAAGCGGGGTCTCCGAGCTTGTAGTAGGAGGCGGGTGGGCGGGAGCGACGATGGTGGAGGGTCGACTGGAGGCTGAGGTCGTGGGGGGGGGGGGACTTTGAGCTTGCAGTAGGAGGGGGCGGGCGACGACGATGGTGGAGGGCCGCAGCTTCGAGCTTGCTGGAGAGTTGCGAGCTTCCTGGCGGAGACCCGGGGGGCGGGGGGTGTCTTGGAGCTTGCAGTAGGAGGGGGCGGGCGGGGTGCGACGATGGTAGGGGAGGGGGGTCTTGGAGCTTGCAGTAGGAGGGGGCGGGCGGCGACGATGGTGGAGGGTCGCAGCTTCGAGCTTGCTGGAGAGTTGCGAGCTTCCTGGCGGAGACCCGGGGGGCGGGGGGTGTCTTGGAGCTTGCAGTAGGAGGGGGCGGGCGGGGTGCGACGATGGTAGGGGAGGGGGGTCTTGGAGCTTGCAGTAGGAGGGGGCGGGCGACGATGGTAGAGGGCCGACTGGAGGCTGAGGTCAGGGGGGGTAGGCCTTCGAGCTTGCTGGAGGAGGCGGGCGATGGCCTCGAGATTGCTGGCGGAGGTGAGCGGGGGAGGGTTGCGAGCTTCCTGGCGGAGACCGGGGGTGGGGGGAGAGCGGGGTCTTCGAGCTTGCAGTAGGAGGGGGCGACGATGGTGGAGGCTGAGGTCAGGGGGTTGCTGACGGAGGCGAGCGGGGGGCTTCGAGCTTCTGCCGGAGGCGGTTGGTGTCGGGCGTGGTAGATGAGGAGGAAGAAGACGATGAGTGGTCATTTTGTAAATAATGGAACATGAAGGGTATAAAATGTAAAATAACCAACGGATACTGTTATATTTAACGGAAATTTGGATGAAAGTTACCACAGGGTCATGAGTGTAAGAGTTAAGCAATATTCAAGGTCCTCGATGTAATTCATACTTACAGAGGGGTATCCGGGGTAATTAGGAGATTACTCAGGGTTATGGGTGTAAATATCCCAAATATTAACAACTAAAAAGCTAAGGGCCTAAGGGATATTTACCCTTTATTAAGCGGAGGGCTGGATGCGCGCCACGTAGCGAATCGGACGGTGAAGCAGGCGCGGCACACAACAAAGGAACCCCGCTTGGATCAGACGGCTAAGGACCTCCCACGTGGAGGATCTGACGGCTGTGAATCGCTGTGGGTGAATGAAGGGTCCCTTGCTCTGATCTGACGGAGGAGAGCTAGCTACGTGGATGATCAACGGCTGCTGTACGTCGTGGCTAACTCTCGTGGATGGAGGGTCCAGATCAGTCCGCCAACAGATCGGATGATGGAGAGATCCTTAAATGGATGGCTAAGATCGCGTCTGGAGCAGGAGGAAGATCGGGCGGCTCGGGGGGATACTCGAAGAACAGGTGGTCGGCAAACTTCGCCATCCTGGTACGCACACGGTGATCCTCCTCGCGGGCTACTGGTGATCGGAGAAGAAGCGCCTGGGCCTCCCGCGTCTGAAGAGCCCCTCCGATGGCGCAACGGAGCTCTGGAGAGCTCAGGCAACACCGGCGGAGCTGGAGCTGCTGCTCCTGAACGTCAAGCCCTCAGATGGGCTCGTCTGGACCTGCAAAGCAACGCAACAGACTCCTGGGTCGAGGGCAAAGTGCCTCGACCCTGTTAGCGGTGGTGGGGATGATCGGTGCGTCGAGATGAGGGAGCTCCGACGAAGCGACTACGGGGGAGCCCCAATCCCAGTTTCGATGCAAACTGGGTTGAACGAAGGGGTGGAGAATGTGCGTGAGAGGAGTGCGAATGTGTTGGCCGAGTCTGATGATCGAGATGTGGACGAGGGTGGTCGGAATCGAGGGTCGTCGGCGATGGGTCGATTTGGGCGTAAATGAAAATCAGCGAAAGGGGGAAAGAACTAGGGGATACCTGATGGACGAGGTCGACTGGGGACGAGCTGACGGAGCTCCTGGTCCTAGCCTCGAGGGTCGTCGATGCCCGAGGCTCGAGCACCACACTGGTGGCGGCGCACGGCGACACAAGGTCACCGGATCGATGGTCTGGACACCCTCTCCTCGCTGCAACACCACCGGACGACTGTTGTCACTCAGGCGGAGATGGTGGAGGTCCTGGGGTGGAGAATGCACGAGCCAAAGATGCGTGAAGGAGCGGCGGAGCTGGGTATTTAAGTGGCTAGGGGTCCGAGAAAATGGGAGTCGGGTGACTCGATCGGCGTGCGGATCCCAAGAAACCCTACCGGGCGAGGATCAGGAATGATTACAGAGCAAATGAGCCCGGGGTTCACGGATTTGGCGATCGGGTTGAGCGAGGAAAAGTCTGAGAAATCAGGTCGGGCGCGTCAAACCCGACTCTGGTTGTCCTGGGGGGAGAGTTGACCGGGAGTCAACATCCCCCGTGGACCAATTAGAGCCCGCCAATTATTAGGATTTTGTAAATTAAATAATAAATAGAAAATGATCGAATTTCAAAAAACTCAAAACATAAAAAATGTTATTTTATTTTAAACTATTTTTTTATTTTTATTTACTTTTTTGAAATAAAAATAAGGTATGTACAATATAGTACTATGTATAGGTATATATATACAACATTGATTTTTAATTTTTGATTTTTAATTATTTTTTTATACATTTTTATTCCAATTTTATATTTTATTTATTTATAGCATAAAATTAGGAGTAAAAAAGGTGTTTTTATTTTATTTTTATTATCTATTTACAAGGGTAAAATAAATAGGTTTATTTATATACATAGATGGTATATATACAATGTTGGTGTTGATTTTTATTTTTATTCTTTTTATTTTAATTTTTGTTTTTATGATTTTTTATTTTATTTATTTACATAATAGGATATAGAATATATACGGATTTTTGTGGAATTTAATTTATTTATTTACAAGGTGGAATAAATAGAGAAAGGGGTTCTTTGTACAAGGTGAATATATACAATGTGAATATTTTCATTTTCTTTTTAATTTTCTTATTTTTATTTTAATTTTGTATTTACAAGTGTATACAAATATTTACAAATAAATATGACCCATTTTTATTTCTATTTTTAGATGAAAATATTTATTTTTATTTAATTACATGTATATGTACACATGAGCTTCCTTAGCTCTCTCTACTTGGGCTTTTATGCGGTCAGGCCCATGCTGAGCCCTCACTTGGGATTAGGTTGCTCAATATTTATCTAAAGATCTCCCTCTTTTTCTTTTATCTTTTTATTCTTTTATTTATGCACAAAAACATGCTAATTATTCAATTTATACAATGCATGCAATTTGATAATTATTTGTATTTACATGAATATACATGAGTTTGGCAAAGGTTTTATAGCTAAAATAAAAGATTAAAGAGTGATGAATGTGTATTCATCACCCCCCTATACTTAACTTTGCTAGTCCCTTAGCAAACACTTATTTGAAAAAGAAGTGAAAAAGAGAAAGAGAAAGAAAAAAGGAGAATATACATGGATTAAGGCTGATTAGTAAGCTTGCCTTCATTAAATTGAAATATGGAGCTCGATCAGATCTTTGGATTATTAATATGTCGGAACCTTATTTGGACTTAAGCTTAAAACTCAACAGCCTCTAAGTTCCACCAATCTATGGGCAAGACTCCTCAATAAACCAGATCAGAACAAGTCTACATACACAAACTCTAATGACCATGAACCTTTCCATGCGGTGTAAGTGATATGTAGCTCCCCACCTCAGAAGTAACAAAGAAACAACCTCCCCCAACCTGGTAACTCTAATGCCTCGGTCTAGCAACTCTTTCCTCGAGAAGCGGGGTATTCCCTTCTAAGTTCAAGTGCAACCGGCTCAAGAAGAGGGGGAAGAAGAGAATGGACCATGGCCAGTGTAGCCATGTATCCTTGGGAGCTCTAACCAGTGTAGCTGAGTCTCCCGCTGCAAGCTTCATGAGATGTAACATGTATACCATAAGCTTTTGCTTTATTTGACTATATACACTCCGGTGGGGTTATTAAATTTTCAATCCGACCCACCACTTTTTTTGGAGTTCTTTTCTTTTTGCACATTTTTTTTCTTTTTTTTTCGTGCAACTGTACAACATATCTACATGGTGCAACATATATACAAGGAGTTTTTCCTCTTGAGCCAGTAGACTATCCCTCTTTTGAAGCTTTATTGCAACCCACGGCTTCTGTCTTTAGCCTTCATCACCACTAGACCAGGTTGAGGTGCACTTCCTTTACTAAAAGAAGAAGAGAGGTTCTGCCTAGAAGTAC
Source organism: Ottelia alismoides (assembly GCA_037367405.1). Lineage (NCBI taxonomy): Eukaryota > Viridiplantae > Streptophyta > Magnoliopsida > Alismatales > Hydrocharitaceae > Ottelia > Ottelia alismoides. The sequence goes on from JAZKJV010007000.1 coordinate 226,957, forward strand.
TACCCTCATATGCTACCCCAAGCCAAAGGAAACTGCCTCCTCACCACCTCATCCGTGGAGAGCTATGTGTAAAGTACTGGTGCAAGTCAAGCCATTGTCTCTAAGAGTCATGCGTGTGTTGTTATGTGCTCTACTTAGGCTCATCAAGATGACATCTGCTCATAGCCTAGTGGACTCAAAGAATTAAGGTCCCAATGGACCTGAAAAGCCTTAACCCTAAGCCCTATAAGGTTCCTCTTAGAATTAGGTGGATTAAGATCTTAATCAAGCTCCATTTCCCAATTTAATTCCAGGCTAGTTTAAATGTCAACTATAATCCAGGAAAACTATACAAATATTTACAAAGATTCTATTTACAAACATTTACACTCTTGCAAAATTTTTGAAAAATGTTTGAAAACATGGATGTATGCGTGAATGCAAGTTTTGCAAAAGATTTAAACAAATTTACACAAGATTTTTGCAAACTTTTGGTTTTCAAAATATTTTGGAAAATTTTTGTACTATATACATAATTTTGATATACACATATTTCACAATCTTTACACAAACAGTTTTTGAAATCATTTTTACAAAAATAATTTGTATAAATAAATAGGTATGTGCAAAATGAATTTTATATACAAGGGAGAATTTTTTTTTAAATTTTATGGGTTTTTAGCCATTTTTATTTATTCACACACTCACACAAAGTACGAGTTATGGATGAAGTATATATGAAATATATCCACACCCCCTATACTTAGCTCGAACGATGTCCTCAGAGTGATCAAGAGCGATGAAGAAGACATAACTCGTGCTTAGTATAGGAAAGTGAAAAGGAATGGCTATATACAAGGACGAATCAAAGAATAGAATGAGGAGAACTCGATGTTTTCCCCCTATACTTAGGATCAAATAATCCTAAGTATAGCACGCTGTACATGAAGGGAAATCCGAATGAAGGATGTACATGTTCTACCCCCCTATACTTAGGGTGAAATATCCCTACGTATAGGCAACAAAACAGGGGTAGAAAGACACGAAGAAGATCAACAAATATATACAAGATGGAGGACATCACTCCCCCTATACTTAAGGTGAAGAATCCTTAAGTATTGGCAACAACAAGAGTGATGAAATAGAATGATATGAACAACCCGGTGTTTCCACCCCCATATACTTAGGATGAGGTATATCCTAAGTATAGCAGAGATAATCCTAAGCGAGACCTGGGGTGAAAACAAGAATGAAAGAAAGAAAGATCAAACTAAGACAAAACACGTATATACAAAAGAGTGTAATGTTGAGGTGCCTCTCAACAAGCGCTAGATTTTACGCCCCTAGCTAGACGCAAAGGCTAGGACAAGGCCGTATCCAGGTTCAGGACGGCATCGGTAAGTCGAATGATGTATTGTCGTCGCAGTCTCGGTATGAGAACAGCAACGAACTGCAAAGTGTAAACAAAGACACCCAGGCATGCAATCAGGCGGGTGTCTACTACCGGCCAGGGATATGGAAGTAAGTGATCAGGATCCGGTAGCACAAAAGAAATCGTCGGCTCTGGATTAGACTGGAGTGAAAGTGTAGATCCGAAGAAATCGAAAGTGGAGAAGGAAGGATCAGTAATGGAATCCTCCACATCAATCAGTGTCTCAAAAAGGTGTGGACAATTAAGATCAGGAGACTCTCTAAGAAGACTGATATCCGATGAATGAAATAGAAGCAGATCAGACAGGTCATCGAGTATCTCCAGTATGGCTCATCCTCACGAGGGTCGTCGAGGTGAGAAGACTCAGAATCAGAATCAGAAGGATCTAAAGACTCGGTTTCGTGCTCCGCCAGATCGGAGACACTCTCAGAAGGTGAAACCGAGTACTCATCGAGTGCGGCATCCTCCCGCAGACAACCCTCGGGGAGAGATGCAAGATCAGAAGTAACTATGAGAGGATCAGGATCTAGATGGACATCTGCGCTGCTGTCAAATATCCACTTGGTGCACCAGGCTGCATCATCATCTGAAATCTGGCTCTCGGTAATCTGGAAGCAGGAGAAGGTACTGGTCAACACCGCGGAGCTGGAAGTGTGTATGCGACTGATCCTCGCTCTGCGGCACTGCTAGCTGATGAATCCACATTTCATCATCTTTATTCTATCATTTTGGCACCAAAAACCCAAACAAATGCCTGTAAATAGCATTAATTCCATCATCTTAGCATTCATGCAAGTGCATCTAAATAGTGTATAAAATACTGTAATAAAAGCCAAAATTATAGAATAAATAAAGAAAAGAAAAAGAATAAAATATTGTAAATATTTTATGACCCGAAACCCCCGAGACCTAGGCATCTTGATGAATAGGTCGACCAGGAATAAAGTAGGGGGAGATAAGGGCCAAAATACGGATAAAATACCGATACTTTCTATTCATTCTTTATTCATTTTTGGGACCTATTTTTGGTTCCACTTTTTATTCATCAAATAAAGAAACTTTGTACATGAAAGTTGTAGATAATTTTATATAGAAAAATACAAAATTGATTTCACAGAAAAATAATGTACAGATAAAAAGTTATGATCTAAATAAAAATCCAGAATCCCAACTTCCCATACCCGTATCTCACAACTGACAACTCCAAATGCAGCAAACTCACCTTTAATTGTATATAGAATAAAATAATCTATTTAATAGTGGTGGTTTCACATTTGGCAGAGCTACGATTTGAAAGTTGAGTTTTGGACCCACATTGTACAATTATACTTATTAAAATATTCCATTTATTATTTAATTCATTATTTTTATAATTTTATATTTTTATAAATTATGTAAAGAATACTTATAATAAATATGTGTATTAAAATCAGAATAAAAATGTAAATAAAATACAAAATAAAAATACTTGTATATATAATACATAGATACAGTACTTATATACATACATATATAACATACTCTTATAATTTATTAAATATGCAAAATAAATCATAAAAATAAAACAAAAATATATCTATGTGTATAAAAGTATTTTATATTTTTATAAAATAATAAACAAAAATAATAAAATCAAAATAGACAAAATAAAAATAAAAGGATACAATATATAGATAATATACCTATATAAGGGTATAAAAGCAACTTGTAAAAATATACTTCATAAAATAAATTAAAAATCATAATAAAATACTACATAAAATAACGAATATTTTTATTTTATAATCATAAATTAATAGTGCCATTTACTATTTTTAAATTAATTAATCAAACTTTTTTTGGGTTTTTCCTGGTTGGTCCACGTGGACCAACCAGGAGGCCAGGACTGTTGACCAAGGTCAACAGTCTGACCTACACCCTGTAGCCCTGCGCGCCTCGTTTTTTCCCCACTTTTGCGGATTTTTCGAGGCCGCGCCGTTCGTCCTTTGCCGTCGCTTCCTTCATGGAACTTGTTCCCCTACCATCCGCCTAGCCCGCCGACCTATCAGATCTATCCAGATCTTCGTGGCGCTCCCGTGATCGCTCCTCGAACATCGCCCCTCCACCATGTTCAAAACCGAGCCCTGACTTTCCTTCTTCTCCTTGAACCGCCTTTGGCCTGAGCCAATCCCTCCGAGGGCTAGCTACGGGATCCCCTGTGACAGAGGGCCGATCTCCAACCTTGTCGAGGTGCCTACCTAGCTCGGCGGCGTGTTTCCAACCCCATCTCCGGCCTCGCGGTCGTGAGGTTTCTTCCTCGGGTTCTACAACCCTTGAGGTTGTGTTTTTCTTAGTTTTTTTAGTGTTTAGCTCGCTGTTACGTTTAGGTTTCGTTTCGTATCATACATTAGAAGTTTAATCGATTATACCGCCACCATACTTCCTCGCCGGAGCTTGCTCCGGCGAGCTACTATTTACACCCAATCCATTTCCATATTCCACCCCATTCGCCCAGTCTTATTCCCTGGAACTCTTTACTGTGGTTTGTTGTATGTCCTTGCAGGTTCCAGAAGCAAGGGACCCCCATCTGGGGTCGATTTTGAAAGGTCTGGAGCACCTGGAGCGCGCCACCTTCTCCAGCGCCAACCATTGTCACCGGCGCTCCAGGCGCTCCTCGGAGGGCCTCGCTGGGAGAGGAGGAGCTCCAGCTCCATTTTGCCCCTGGTCTTACACTTCCAGGTGGTCGGAGGGTCGTCGGAGGGGCATTCGAAACTTGGCCCAGCCGCGTTCTTGACCGTTCTTCCAACCCCCCTCTGGTCCGTCTGATCATAGCCTCCCTCCAGGAAGCTCAGCCTCCGTCGGATCTTGAACCCCTCACAGCCGTTTGATCATTCGGCTAGGATCTAATCCTGGCCGTCATAACCGAAGGGGTATCGCGGCCCCTGTGCTGCCACGTGGATTAGTGGGAGGGCAACCACCGTTGGATCGCGCCTGAGGTTGGACATTTTGCAAGCTTGGTCCAACCACTTCTTGCTATTTAAATATTATTCCAGAAACTTTCATTTACTGTGTTAAAGTTTTGTACTAATTGCGTTTGAACCCCCGAAGTTTTTGGCAAATTGCATAGAGGTCCCTTCCAGGCGCGTACGCTCTCGCACGTGACCTGGGAATTTTTGTAACTTTACCCTTGAAGGTTTTGATATTGGAGTTTAGTCCAGAGAATATTCTATTCAGTATATATTTTGTGCGAAAACTGCAGGCGTGCCCCCCATAGTTTTATCTATTTGCAATATAGCCCCTGCCAGCCTTGAAATTTTAGTATGCTTGTAATATTTATTTGGACCATCATTTTAACTCGAAAAATTCTAAATTTTTGAACTTAAGCTCCTGCATGCTTGTATTTTGACGCCGTATTTTTAGTTTTTAATTAGGTTGCATTTTAATATTTATTAAAAATAAAAAACATGCTTTTTGTTTACTGCCTGGTTTAGAAAATATCAAAAAATATTAAAACATCTCGAAAAATTCCAAACAAATTTCCTAGTGTCTATTTTATCATATTTTAGTGTCACTCCAAAAATCACTAAAAATCTCAAAAGAAAAATACTAAAAATTTAAAAACAGTCAAAAACTTCAAAAAAATATATAAAATCAAAGAAAACTCCAAAAATCACAAATTCAGTTCCTGTTTGTTCTATATTTTAGTATCTTTATTAGAAAAAGAGTGTGGAAAAATTTTGTGGCTATTTGCTATTTTTAATTCTAGTTTTATCTTCAGCCAGTAGCTTGCCCACTGTTTTGCTTATTTCAGTATTTAAAAATACCAAAAACACCTTGGAAAATCCCCAAAAATCACAAAAACAGTAAAAAATCCTAAAAATATCAAAAACATTTTATTCCTGAATTTTTGGTTATTTTTACATATTTTTATACATATTTTGTCTTGTCTTTTATTAAATTGTCTTTAAATTCCAATATTAAAAAAGAAACAAAAAAAATATAAAATATAAAATTATAAAAATCAGGAAATTAAAAATCCAAATACAAAAATATAAAATTAAAATATATAAAAAAAAATTAAAATTAAAAACCCACAAAAATTTATTTGCTTGCTTGCTTAGTGTAGACACTTGTCACATTCACTCACTCACGCACAATTGTTTGAATTACCCTGCTTGCTCCCTGTGTTCGAACTCTCTGCATACTTGTCACTATACACCATTGGTGCAGAGTTAAAAATAAATTTTAACTCCACATTTATTTCTGATTATTGATCTTTAGTGTGGGTTAATTGTTGATTAAATACAGGTTTTATTTGAGAGTCGCCACAGCGACGGTTGTCTCCGCCTTGTGTGAGACACCATTTAGGCTCTCTTGAAATCTGCGTTTATCAAATGGCGCCGTTGCCGGGGAGCAACAACGAGTAGTTCTCATTTTGTTTGCTTGTGATTGTTGTCTACCATAGCTTCAGTTATCTCTCATGCACTTTTGATACATATATTGATTGAGCTATTCTGACCATCCTTTCTTGTCTTCTTGCGAGGGACCGCGGAGCAAGGCGGATCGCTTAGGTGACCCGGAGCATCCTTGGGAAGAGGAGCCGGCTTTTCTTTAGCCAAGCCGGCAGGAGAGAGCAGGAGGAGTGAGAGAGTGGTAGTTTAGCTTGCAGTTATTTTTGTGAGAGAGTGATTGGATAATTTGTAATAATACAGGTACTTGGACTTTTGGACACTCCGGGCCTAATTTCCAAGTGCTTGTACACTTGGGGGCTCACCGCGTTTTTATCGGTTTTCATCGCATTTTTTTACTTTGTTTTCCGGCTTTGTTTTCTTCACTTTGTGTGATTGAGCCCTTAGATTTAGGATTGCTTGCGATAGATTAAGGCCAGACACCTAATATATCTTGCATGTACCTATAGCCGCGTTTGGACTTAGTCAAATTTTTAAATAGTCTGTTCATTTATCTCTTAACCCGTATGCCGTGAGCGAGCCCCATCAAGCGCTACTCCTGAACTCGAGTGTGTCGAGAAGAGGAGGGTAAGCCAAGACCGGACTCTTAGGTTAAAGATAAGTGGCCGACTTGTGGTTCTTCACGATAATAGCAATTTCTGAAACTTAGGGTGATTTCATCGGCTTGCATTTGCATATAGTTAGGTTTCAATTCTGCTGAGCATCCTTGCATGTAGAGTGCTGGAGGCAAGGTGAGCATTTACGCTTTAGCATTCATCATTGTTTTCCGCTTGCATTGCTTTTCCGACTCTCCCTCTGATTTTGCCAACCTAGGAGCTTAAAGGAATTTAATCCCCGTTAGGATCGTGCATTTTTATTAAAAATCCAAAAAAAGTGATAATCAATAAAATTGGGACTGCTAATATTACTCGACCCTAAAATCGACCAAAAAGAAAAATCTTGTATTGGGGCGAGTAATCCCCTCATTGTCTTCATTTTACATTGCTCGCGCACACACTAAGGTTAGTGCCCAAATCCCATTTTCAGCCCCTAAGTGTTTGTGCAACTTCTTGACTTTTTCACCTAACTCTAAAACAGACAAGATAAAAAGACCGCATTTGTGGTCTTCACCGAGTTGAGTAGGTGAATTGAGGGTTTGGTTGTTTCATTTTTGCTTGTGATTGTTTTGTGTGCATTCTAGATCATCTCTACGCATTTGCGCCTTTCTCCACACATCTATTGACTTGACCGTCGTGCTCTCCCGATCATTTCTCTTGTTTCGAGATGGATCCCTGGAGTGATTTTTATCCGGATTTTACGGATTCCTCGTACCCTCCAGCTGGTCCACCTCCCTTCTATCAGGAGGATCCTCCTCCTACTTTTTCTTACTTTTGTACATATCCGCCTCAGCCACAGTATCAGACCTCGGACTTCTACCCACCTCCACTTTCACATCCACCCGAGTCTGACCTGTTGGAGTCACCTCCCTCGATCTCTATGAGTGATATCTTGACTCGAATGACAAAACGCATTGATTTGATGAATGATGATATTGCTTTCTTGAGGAAGAATCAGATTAATGTTCTTTTCGTCGGGGATACGGCTTCACTTGTAGATGATCATGGGAGCTTGCAATCGCCAAAAATACAAAAAAATGAGAAAAACATAAAAACACAAAAATATTTCGGGAGTCACATGATCGAGCCACGTTGTGAGGAGAGGGGCCAATTGCCCAATCGTTTGACCACACATCCACTCACGTCTTGTCCCATCTCCAACCCCGAGGGTGCCTATGTACAGACTGCTCTTGGCATGCCTCGTGTATATGCTGATTCCGACTTCCTCCCTTGTATGGAGGAAGTCCAAAAATTCAAAAAAATGCTATTTGAACCCGAAGTGGTGGCTACTATTCATGAGATTATTCGTGCCCCACTTCAGCAGGCCATGACCCAATTATATGTTCCTCTTCCCCAGAAGAGAAAGCGGAGGAGCAGATCTGAGCGTCACATTTTGACCATGGCCACTGCCCTCGCCATCACACACCGTCCCATTTCCAAGAAGAAGAACACAGCTACACCTTTCATCACCTGCACTATCTCTGACTATACTTGTCATCACACTCTCCTAGACGGCGGTGCATCTATTAGCATATTACCCTTCTCACTGGTACAATCTCTTCACTTAGGGCCTCTCAAGAAGACCAGGATGATCGTTCAGTTTGCTGATGGATCAATCAAGAGGCCGAAGGGTATCCTTGAAAACACCGTCATTTCTATTCAGGGCACGAGCCATCATTTGATTTTGTCGTGTTGCCCATGGAGAACTCCACAGGGGAATCATCTCCAATCATCCTGGGACGACCATTCCTTGCCTCTGCGAGGGTCGTTATTGACTATGGATCAGGAGAGATTCGCTTCCGTCCTGTTGACGAGAGCGAAGTGTTGATCACCACACCCACAGTTGACCAGAGACCTGCACCTGATGCACCTTCACCGATTATAGCTGACTCTGAGGCCTGTGACCTACCTGATGCTACCAGAGATACTTCCTTAGCGACCCCTGATGAGACCCGACGAATCCCTCGAAAGGGGAGGAAATCGGAAAGCATGGACCTCACTGATCCTCCTCCTGGTGTGTGGCGATGTGTTGATGAGATCCAGAGTATTTATGTGATTGAACCATTTGAGCATGGGGCAGATACCAAGACTATTGAGGAGGTTTACGATGTTGCCCATTATTTTAAGAGACCTCATAAGGAAACAAATGACATGGGTAACACTAGATAGGACGGACCTGATTTGACTACTTCCACCGATAAATCCGTTCCTGGTCTTTCAAAGGTAAAGATGATTGAGGTCGGCTATGATGCGAATCTTCACAATTTTTGGCCTCATGATGAAAAAGATGATCCGGGCAAAACTCTTGAGGACGATCTGAGTTCGTATACTTCCACTGATGATTTCGTGCCTTTTGACTTTGACCTGGACGATCCCTCGCAGGACGACTCCGATTACACTTCCTCCGAGGATAGTGAGTTTGTCCCATTTCACTTTGACATCTGCGAGACTTCCAAGGCCGGACCTAGTCATACTTCCTCCACTCATCAGTCTGTGCCTTCACACCATGGACCACCAAGGGAGAACCCAGTCATACTGCTTCCATTGATCAGTTCGTCCCTTTCCGTTTTGATTCCACTGAGGGCCTTCACCGTGTCGACCCTGATCGGCTTCCGTCCACCATGGATCCCGATGTCGACATACACCATACTAGATTTATACCTCAGCGGTCTCGCAAGAAGGTTAGCTTTCGGGCCTTCTTGATCCCGTGTATATCCATCTCGGTTGTATATCCTCTCCTGTTCATCTCCGTCTCTCTTCCGTTTTGCTCGTCCATCCATTCTCATTTTTGCCTTACTTAGGACGTACTTTGTCTAAAGTATAGGGGGGTGGACGAGCCGAGTGTTCTTTCATCGTTCCATATCATCACTCCTGTCGTTGCCTATGCTTAGGGCTTCTTTGACCCTAAGTATAGGGGGAGCGATGTGTACATTCTCATGATCTCATTTCTAGTCTCATCTCTTTCTCTTTTCTTCTTTTCTTCTTTTCCTCTTCTACCTTCTTCATCTATCAAAAAGGTGCCGCCCTTGTAGACAGTTTTCCATACTTAGGACGTACTTTGTCCTAAGTATAGGGGGGTGTGCACCCCGAGTTGATTCTATTCTTTTCGATCCTCTCCATTGTCTCCTCTCCTTGTCTATACTTAGGGATATCTTACCCTAAGTATAGGGGGAGACAGTCTGAGTACGATCTGTTCATTCCCACCCTTGACCCTCCCTGCTTTGTGTACAGTCTGCTATACTTAGGATTATTTGATCCTAAGTATAGGGGGGACGGTCAACTTCTCATTCTTTTGTTCATTTCTTATTCATTTATTCTTTAGATTTTCCTATACTCAGTACGAGTTATGTCTTCTCTTTTCTTTCCGATCTATGAGGACATAGCTCAAGCTAAGTATAGGGGGGTCGTATATACTACGTATATACTTTAGCCATAACTCGTACTTTTGTATTTTCTTAATAATATGGCTAATTATTCTTTAAAATTCATTAAAATCCATAATAAAAAGGTGTTTTGTTCCTCAAATTCTTTTTGTATTTACTGATTAATAAATCAGGTGAAAATGTTTTTTGCAAAATGTTTGAAAAATAGTTTGAAAATCTTTGTGAACATTTATTGAAAAACTATTTTGAAAATATTTTGTTACATGTTTTCAACCTGTGTAAAAATGTGTGGTTTGTAAAATTTATTTTCTTTGTGTGAAATAAAATGTTTGAAAAATGATTTTCAAATGGTTTGAAAAATGGTTGCAAAAATATTTGAAAAACCTATATATACTGTTTTGAAAACCTTTGCAAAATGATTTTCATAAGTGTGTACATGTTTGGAAAATGTTTGTAAAAATTATTTTGAACTATAGTTTTCAAAAATTGTTTGAAAAACCTTGTGTCAAATAAGTTTGAGGAATACCTACATCACATCAAAATCCACTATATGTACTTATAAAATTGATCACTTACCCTTGTAAATTCTTAAAATCCACTTCTTGTGTATATAAGAAGCACTCCCGTGTACATAGTTTTCACCTAGTTTTCAGCCAAAACTTTTTGTTTTCAAAAATCCCAAAAACATTTGCAAAATTAAAATCCAAAAACATTTGAAAAATCTTTCTGAAAAATATATAAAAAAATGCATCTGCATATGCATCATGCATCATCTTTTCAAAAATCCATAAAAAGTTCAAAATCTTTGAAAATTGCATCACAAAAATATTTTCTGCATAACATTGCATGGCATGAGCATTTTTCGGATTGAGTTTGATAATTGAACGAGTCTAAGTAAAATCTGGAGATTGGAGCTTGATTGGACCTTAAAATCTACCTAATAACATGAACCTTATAAGAACTGGGTTTGAGGTACTTCAGGTCTAGTTGACTTAATTCTTTGAGGATCACGGGACTTGGTTCAATGGATTCTTGACTGCCTAAGTAGAGTATTTCGGAGCATACGCACGACTCTTGTCGATAATGACCTAACTTGGACATCTGCACCTTTCACATAGCTCTCCACGGATGAGGTGGTGAGGAGGCAGTTTCCTTTGGCTTGGGGTAGCATATGAGGGTAGTACTTCTAGGCGGAACCTCTCTTCTTCTTCTAGTGAAGGAAGTGCACCTCAACTTGGTCTAATGGTGAGGAAGGCTAAAGACAGAAGCCGTGGGTTGCAATAAAGCTTCAAAAGAGGGATAGTCTACTGGCTCAAGAAGAAAATTTCTTGTATATATGTTGCACCATGTAGATATGTTGTACAGATGCACTTGAAAAAAAAAGAAGAGCAAAAAGAACTCCAAAAAAAAGTGGTGGGTCGGATTGAAAATTTAATAACCCCACCGGAGTGTATATAGTCCAATAAAGCAAAAGCTTATGGTATCCATGTTACATCTCATGAAGCTTGCAGCGGGAGACTTAGCTACACTGGTTGAGCTCCCAAAAGTCTATACCTCTTATTCCCCCTCTTCTTGAGCCGGTTGCACTTGAACTTAGAAGGGAATACCCCGCTTCTCGAGGAAAGAGTTGCTAGACCGAGGCATTAGAGTTACCAGGCACTTACACTGTACGAGTCAGATTCATAGTCGTAAGAGTTTGCGTATGAGTTGAAGTATTTCTGACCTGGCTATTGAGGAGACTTGGACAGAGTTTTGGGATTCTCAAGGACTGTTGGATGTCAAATTTGGTTCTCATTAAGGTTCCGACCGCACTAAAATTCCAAAGGTCCAACTTAAGCTCCAAACTTTGATTTTGTGAAGACAAGTTTAATAATCAAATTAAATCCAAGTTCTTCTTTTTCTTTTCTTTCTTTTCTTTTTGCACTTATTGCATAAGTGTTTGCTAGGGACTAGCAAAGGTAAAGTATAGGGGGATGATGAATCCACATTTCATCATCTTTATTCTATCATTTTGGCACCAAAAACCCTAGCAAATGCCTGTAAATAGCATTAATTCCATCATCTTAGCATTCATGCATGTGCATCTAAATAGTGTATAAAATACTGTAATAAAAGCCAAAATTATAGAATAAATAAAGAAAAGAAAAAGAATAAAATATTGTAAATATTTTATGACCCGAAACCCCCGAGACCTAGGCAGCTTGATGAATAGGTCGACCAGGAATAAAGTAGGGAGAGATAAGGGCCAAAATACGGATAAAATACCGATACTTTCTATTCATTCTTTATTCATTTTTGGGACCTATTTTTGGTTCCACTTTTTATTCATCAAATAAAGAAACTTTGTACATGAAAGTTGTAGATAATTTTATATAGAAAAATACAAAATTGATTTCACAGAAAAATAATGTACAGATAAGAAGTTATGATCTAAATAAAAATCCAGAATCCCAACTTCCCAGACCCGTATCTCACAACTGACAACTCCAAAAGCAGCAAACTCACCTTTAATTGTATATAGAATAAAATAATCTATTTAATAGTGGTGGTTTCGCATTTGGCAGAGCTACGGTTTTAATGTTGAGTTTTGGACCCACATTGTACAATTGTACTTATTAAAATATTCAATTTATTATTTAATTCATTATTTTTATAATTTTATATTTTTATAAATTATGTAAAGAATACTTATAATAAATATGTGTATTAAAATCAGAATAAAAATGTAAATAAAATACAAAATAAAAATACTTGTATATATAATACATAGATACAGTACTTATATACATACATATATAACATACTCTTATAATTTATTAAATATGCAAAATAAATCATAAAAATAAAACAAAAATATATCTATGTGTATAAAAGTATTTGATAAACACAGATTTCAAGAGAGCCTAAATGGTGTCTCACACAAGGCGGAGACAACCGTCGCTGTGGCGACTCTCAAATAAAACCTGTATTTAATCAACAATTAACCCACACTAAAGATCAATAATCAGAAATAAATGTGGAGTTAAAATTTATTTTTAACTCTGCACCAATGGTGTATAGTGACAAGTATGCAGAGAGTTCGAACACAGGGAGCAAGCAGGGTAATTCAAACAATTGTGCGTGAGTGAGTGAATGTGACAAGTGTCTACACTAAGCAAGCAAGCAAATAAATTTTTGTGGGTTTTTTATTTTAATTTTTTTATATTTTAATTTTATATTTTTGTATTTGGATTTTTAATTTTCTGATTTTTATAATTTTATATTTTATATTTTTTTGTTTCTTTTTCAATATTGGAATTTAAAGACAATTTAATAAAAGACAAGACAAAATATGTATAAAAATATGTAAAAATAACCAAAAATTCAGGAATAAAATATTTTTGATATTTTTAGGATTTTTTACTGTTTTTGTGATTTTTGGGGATTTTCCAAGGTGTTTTTGGTATTTTTAAATACTAAAATAAGGCAAAACAGTGGGCAAGCTACTGGCTGAAGATAAAACTAGAATACACATAGATAGTCCTGTATTCGAGCATTTTGTCCTCCACTTTGACGACACAGACACACTTGTCTCGCATCTGCTCTGTCTGGTATCCTCGGACGTCAAGCAACATGCCCAGAGTAATGAATGGGATGGGAGGGAGGGAGCGGGAGGTTGGTCGGAGATCTGACCTCCCTAGAAGGTGGACTAGACTGATGGTCATATGATGGAGAAGCGGCCGTAAGAGTCGGCCATGAGTGAGTGGAATCCATAATCCAGGGGTAAAGGAGAAGAAGAGAAGACTGAATGGAGAAGAAGGGTGGGTATGAGACAGATGAATGGAGAAGAAGAGGGAAAGCAGAAGGGATCTGGAAACAAATATGATCACAAGCAAACCCCCGATTCACCAACACAACGCGAGCTGAAGACCGTAAAGGCTCGGTCAATTATCTTGTCAATTTTATTTTGGTGATCAGTCAGGGTAGCAGAGCGATTACGCGACCTGTTGGGTTACCCAATATTTTCTCAACCAATTGTCCTGTATAAAAAGAGCCGGTAATCAGTCGAGAAGAATATCGGAGGGCTCTACCTAGTGTTCGGGGTCACTCTCTCGCTCAAGCAAACCAGACAATGAGGGGGTTGCTCTCCCCAAGACAAATTTTTCGGTCATTGTCTTTTAGGGTTGATAGAGTTAGCAGTCCCAAATTTTATTGTTTTTCTTTTCAGGTGTTTTTCAATAATCAAACAAATCGCGTAACGAATTTTTCGGTTTTCCTGGTTATTAAGTCCAAAACAGGGGGGAGAAGACGAAAAAGCCGATGCGCGATGAAATCAATGATGCATGCAGAGTAAGAAATGCGTACCTGTCTCCAGCAATCTACATACAAAATGATCCGTGCAGAATTGATAGACTGAAAATAAACTACCTAAATGGTGCAGGCGGAAAACATAGTCCCTAAACAGCAGTGCTACTCGAAAGAACAACTAGCTGACCACCAGCCTTCAATCCAGAGAGTCCGGTCTAGAACCACCCCTCCTCTTCTCGACAGGTCGAGTTCAGGAGTAACGCTTGACGGGGTGGGCTCGCGGCGCATAGGCTCGAAGGTAGTGAATCAACTATTTTATTAATCTTTTATTATAGGTCCAATTACCGAACTATAGGAACATGCAAATGTATTACGGTGTTTGGATCCTATGAATTACGTCACAATCAAGCAGAAAATCCTAAAGCTAGGGGCTCGAAAAACCACGAGAAACCGAATAAGCAGTAAAGGAAACAAAACTGCGAAAAAACCGCGTAAAACCGAAGGGTCCCCCGAGCACACCGGTGCTCGGCAAAACAGACCCCGAGAATCTCTCAAGTCCAAGTGTTTCAGTCCTGTCCCTGTATTATTACAAATAATAAATAGTCTGAAATTTAAACTACTCTAGACTAATCCGTGGCCAATCACGGCTCCCACACTCTTGCTCGCTCCTCGCGTCCTCCTGCGGCTCTATAGAGAAGAGAGCCGCCTCCGACTCCCACGGTTGCTTCGACTTCCGAAGAAAGCTGCCTCGGTCCTCGAGCCCTCGTAAGAAAACAAGCAGAGTGTCACAGACTAGATTATTATATATAAACAGCTCAGATAAAATCTATACAAAAAATCTACAGAAAATCGTGAAAAATAAAGCCGCGGAAAAATCAAATGCGACTACTAAGCCGTGCTCCCCAGCAACGGCGCCATTCTGATGAGCCAAAAATCGATCTATCCGGATCAGATAAAAATAATCACTCTTGGGTCGTTGCGACCCGGATCGATAGAGATCTCAGCTCAACAAGAAAATATGAGATCAGACCACCAAAACAAGATAGAAAACCAATGAAAAAAACAATAGTGGCCCTGGCTATTTGATTAGCCTGGTATAGCGACCAGGGTCGGACTTAGGGAGCACGTAATGGTCTCGCATCCTACGAGGTAGTCAAAAAGGAAATCAAATAAAAATAAAAGTATTTTTGGTGGGTTTTAATATTTTTTATATTTTTTTTGGATTTTTAAATTAATAAAGAAAATAGGAAAGTAACAAAACAAGCAATTTGGACAAATTATTTAATGACTCAAAATTCATCCAAAAATTCAAACAAAAATATTTTTATGTTTTTTTATATTTTTTATGTTTTTGGTGAATTTTTGGTATTTTTCTGATTTTTAGGGAATTTTATAAAAATAATAGAAGACTGGAAACAAATGTTGTTGTCCAGTCAGGCTTGGATGGCCAAAATAAAATATATAATGGCCCTATCAAAGCCTGGAGGTAATTTTCCTGTAAAGTATGAAATACAAGGAAAAATTAGGCACTGAATTTATTATTTTTGGATTTTTCAATTATTTATTAGAATTTTTATAAGGTTTTCAATGTTTTTCAATTTTTATATTTTCTATTTGTCCAAAAATGACCAAACCTTGTCAGAAAATCGAACACAACAAAACACATCAAATTTAATTTTTTTGTAATTTTTGGAAATGTTTTTATATTTTTTTGTGAATTTTAAAACTGGACAGTAAGAAAAATAGATGTTTTTGAATTTTAAAAAATAATAAATTGGCTCCACAAATTTCCCAAAATTTAGTGAAAATCCTACACAGTGGCAGGAGCCACGCGTCAAATGTTCACGTAATTTGGATGATATTTGATATTTTATTTACAATAAATACAAGCGCACAGTCACAAGGACTTATTTGTCATAAAAATATACTCAGGGGGCCTAGAAATAATAAGCAAAGGAATCCAGGGGGTCCGGTGCAAAAGTTCCAAGGTCTCACGCGCCATGCGCGTGATCTGGGCACTCAGGGACCATTTTGCAATAAAACTTAAGTCCCTGGACTAAATAGTAACCCGTACTAAAAGTCCAGGGGGCAAAAGTATAAAATACCCATGATATTCAGCACATGTGCAAATAAAGCACTCACTGGGGTATGTGTGTAATTACCAAAAAGATATTTTCATTCATGAACACCTCAAAACATCAGGCCCATTCATGCAATTATCCCAAGAAATACACGTGTCGATGCACGTGACCACAACATACAAGGGTATAAAAGCAAATATAAGAAATGACAAGGTCCACTATGCAAAAAGTCCAAAATAAAAACAACGGAACTGAATATTTACAGGACTAAATATTAACAACTAAAAAGCTAAGGGCCTAAGGGATATTTACCCGTTATTAAGCGGAGGGCTGGATGCGTGCCACGTAGCGAATCAGACGGTGAAGGAGGCACGTCACACAACAAAGGAACCCCGCTTGGATCAGACGGCTGAGGACCTCCCACATAGAGGATCTGACGGCTGTGAATCGCTGTGGGTGAACGAAGGATCCCTTGCTCTGATCTGACGGAGGAGAGCTAGCCACGTGGATGATCAACGACTGTTGTACGTTGTGGCTAACTCTCGTGGATGGAGGGTCCAGATCAGTCCTCCAACATATCAGACGATGGAGAGCTCCTCAAATGGATGGCTAAGATCGCGTCTGGAGCAGGAGGAAGATCGGACGGCTCGGGGGGATACCTAAAGAACAGGTGGTCGGCAAACATCACCGGCCCGGTACGCGCACGGCGATCCTCCTCGCGGGCTACTGGTGATCGGAGAAGAGGCGCCTGGGCCTCCCGCGTCTGAAGAGCCCCTCCGATGGTGCAACAGAGCTCCGGAGAGCTCAGGCGACACCGGCGGAGCTGGAGCTGCTGCTCCTGAATGTCAAGCCCTCAGATGGGCTCGTCTGGACCTGCAAATCAACGCAACAGACTCCTGGGTCGAGGGCAAAGTGCCTCGACCCTGTTAGCGGTGGTGGGGATGATCGGTCTGTCGAGATGAGGGAGCTCCGGCGAAGCGACGACGGGAGAGCCCTAATCCCAGTTCTGGTGCGAACTGGGTTGAACGAAGGGGTGGAGAACGTGTGTGAGAGGAGTGCGAATGTGTTGTATGAGTCTGATGATCGAGATGTGGGCGAGGGTGGTCGGAATCGAGGGTCGTCGGCGATGAGTCAATTTGGGCGTAAATGAAAATCAACGAAAGGGGGAAAGAACTAGGGATACCTGATGGACGATGTCGACTGGGGACGAGCTGACGGAGCTCCTGGTCCTAGCCTCGAGGGCCGTTGATGCCCGAGGCTCAAGCACCACGCTGGTGGCGGCGCACGGTGGCGCTAGGTCGCCGGACCGATGGTCTGGACACCCTCTCCTCGCTGCAACACCACCGGACGACTGCTATCACTCAGGCGGAGATGGTGGAGGTCCTGGGGTGGAGAATGCATGAGCCAAAGATGCGTAAAGGAGCGGCAGAGCTGGGTATTTAAGTGGCTAGGGTCCGAGAAAATGGGAGTCGGGTGACTCGATCGGTGCGTGGATCCCAAGAACCCATGCCGGGCGAGGATCAGGGATGATCACAGAGCAAATGGAGCCCGGAGTTCACAGATTTGGCGATCGGGTTGAGCAAGGAAAAGTCTGAGAAATCGGGTCGGGCACGTCAAACCCGGCTCTGGTGGTCCTGGGGGGATAGTTGATCGGGGGTCAACATCCCCCGTGGACCATCAGAGCCCGCCAATTATTAGGATTTTGTAAATTAAATAATAAATAGAAAATGATCGAATTTCGAAAAACTCAAAACATAAAAATGTTTATTTTATTTTAAACTATTTTTTGTGATTTTTATTTATTTTTTCGAAATAAAAATAAGGTAAGTACAATATAATACTATGTATAGGTATATATATACAACATTGAATTTTAATTTTTGATTTTTAATTAATTATTTTTATACATTTTTATTCTAATTTTATATTTTATTTATTTATAGCATAAAATTTGGAATAAAAAATGTGTTTTTATTTTATTTTTATTATCTATTTACAAGGGTAAAATAAATAGGTTTATTTATATACATAGATGGTATATATACAATGTTGGTGTTGATTTTTATTTTTATTCTTTTTATTTTAATTTTTTTATGATTTTTATTTTACTTATTTACATAATAGGATATGGAATATATACAGATTTTTGTGGAATTTAATTTATTTATTTACAAGGTGGAATGAATAGAGAAAGGGGTTCTATGTACAAGGTGAATATATACAATGTGAATATTTTCATTTTCTTTTTAATTTTCTTATTTTTATTTTGGTTTTGTATTTACAAGTGTATACAAATATTTACAAATAAATATGACCCATTTTTATTTTTATTTTTAGAGGAAAATATTTATTTTTATTTAATTACAAGTATATGTACACATGAGCTTCCTTATCTCTCTCTACTTGGGCTTTTATGCGGTCAGGCCCATGCTGAGCCCTCCCTTGGGATTAGGTTGCTCGATATTTATCTAAATATCTCCCTCTTTTTCTTTTGTCTCTTTATTCTTTTATTTATGCACAAAAACATGCTAATTATTCAATTTTATACAATGCATGCAATTTGATAATTATTTGTATTTACATGAATATACATGTGTTTGGCAAAGGTTTTGTAGCTAAAATAAAAGAATAAAGAGTGATGAATGTGTATTCATCAGGTAGCCTTTCCTTTGGCCATCTCCTGAAATATTTGCCAGATGACATCCTCGTCTTTGTTGAAATGTAAGCCGCCACACACGACATCCATGAGCTTCTGACTTTTGATTGTGAGTCCCCCGAAGAAATGTTGGATTAGGCTAGTCCTAGGAATATCATTATGGGGACATTTCTCTTACAACTCCGTATACCTCTCCCAAGCCTTGTGAATGGATTCGTGTATGGATTGGGTGAAGTTTTCTATGCGTACACACATCTAATTAAGTCACCTAAGGGGCAGTACCTTTGTTGAAAGGCATACTTAAGTTCTTCCTATGTCGTGACGACCTTCCCCGAGTGATTGATCCAATAAAGGGCCTTGTTCTGGAGACTGAATGGGAATGTCATCGTCTTGACTACTCCTAACAGTATGTTAGGGTAGTGTGTTGTACCAGAAATGCGCCAGAACTATTGTAGGTGGATATATGGCTCCTGCAATAACTAGATCGCTAATATCTGGATCCACTCGATGACCGGCTCCAGGGTTGTATGTTTCTTTGAGAGTCAACTTGGGATGCTCTCCTCTAGGCTCATCTATTGGGCCTCTACAGCCTCCACCTTCTCTTTGTTCTCCTCCTCCTCCTCATGGATTTTCTCTTCCTCTCTTCGTGTCATTAAGCATGTCCTAGAAGGCGACCTGGGCCAATGCATGGTCGGTGAGTTTTTGTTGTATCACCTAAATGGAGGCGAGAAGCTGGGAATTCACGGTGTTCTGATATGGCTGACCCTGCTTTGTTTAGGTTCGCGACGGGTGTTGTGGTCCCTTCCCTTTAACCTCCAGGAGCCATCTCTTTATTTATTTCTGACTTTTAATCCTAGATAATTTCTGGATCCAAATCAGGCTCGTGAGATGCACATGAAATGATGCCCCAATAAGTTTGTATTGCAGCACCGGATGTAGAAAATCGTTCTTTGTTAATGTCAAGATAGAATTTAATTAAGGATGGCAAGGTGTAAGGAGAGAAATCAATGACCACTCAAAATGGGTAGAGTTCAGGATAAGAGTGATCCTGGATTATTGGAGAAGATAGATAGCATGGAGATCGATTTGCGGAGTCCGGACCGGGTTATCGGGAATCACCTCGAATTATTAGAGAAGACGAGCATATGGAATCGATGTTGGTGTTAGCGGGGTCCAACTAAGCCATCCATGTGTTTCCATCTCAAAGATCAAGAGGAGATCAAGAATGGAAGAACGATACAGAGGTCAAACAAGGAATAATAGGAGTGTAAAATGGTAGAAGGATCCAAATGAGCAGGAGATCAAATGAGGAATCAAATGGAAGAAAGTGAAAAAGGCATAAAAATGTGCAGGACTGATCTTTGAACCTTAATCTAATTCAAACAAACACAAGACAAGGCTGGATTCACCCACTCAACGCATGTAAAGCTGAAAAAAATCAGTTATTTTTATCTTTTCAATTTTATTGTTACTTTCAGGCAATCTTATAACAAGTTCTTAAGTATGCTAACCCTTTAGGAGCATGTGTACTACCAGGCCAGTGCTACGAAATTCTTCCACCATCTTTGTAACCTCTGATATGCGTACTGAAAGGTCCTTGTTCTCGTGCATGGGTGTCTACTCAGCTAAAGAAAATATAGAGGGGGAGTTGATAGGCAAAATCAATACTTTGGACCTCGCTCGCAACGGAATCACCTATGAGCATGTAAGGACTCACTCGGATGCAAACTGATGAGACAGACACACCCGTGAGGGCATGGCCCAAGCTTAGTACTTCAAACCAAGTCGGATGATCCACACAAGGTGGGAACACTGTGACGAGGCCCTACTCAATCACGTACGATAGAAGTGCCAATACTTCACCAACTCAGGTGATAATCAAGGCACCACAGATCGAGGTTTGGGCTTTAATCCTTAGCGGTTCATGGCTCACTCTATCTAGAGTATACATGAAAATGATGTGGGCTTTATGAACCCCAAACAATGAATGGTTTGTTATGAATTTTAATTAAGATCAAGTTTATTTTAGCAATCTCATTTTTTATTTTGGGGTTTTCAATTTTTTGAGTATTTTTCAGAGCAACTCACCTAACGTTTATTTTTATATTTTTCTTTATGCCCTAAGTGATATAAACACAGGGGGAGAAATAGGAAAAGCCATGCAAGTCGTCACTAAGATGGGAAACTTGCCTTAATGACTAATGATGTATGCAAAGCTTGAATTACTTACAATGCTTCCCATCTCTCTCCATGCGGGATGCAAGGAAGATTTGAAATATTTACACTTTATGGCGATATGCAAAAGCGAGAAAATGTCCTAAATAGTAGCTGCTATTATCGAGAAGAACCAAATTCCAATCACTCAAAAATAGATCCTAAATGTCCGGTCTTGAAGACCTCCCAGTGCCTGCCACAACAGGTCCTACAAGCGTTGTGTGAGGTCTCTCACAGCTCATGGTTCCAAATTCGATTAATTTGCAATTAAATATTTGACTAAGTCCAAGTGCATATCACTATAGGTGCATGCAATATAATTAAGGCTTTGGAACTACAAACTAATGTCTAAGGGCTCACCCATAGAAAACAAATAGAAATAAAGGCAGAAAGCTCAAATCACACGAAATAAAATAAAAGAAAGGCGATAAAACATGAAAAATTGTGGTGAGGCCCCCAGGTGAACAGACACCTGGGTACTGGGCCTCACTAAGTGTGGTAGGGTCTAAATTGTTATAAATTAATTTAAAAATAAAATGACACACTCTCTCACAAAGATGAAAACAAAAGCTAAGTCTGGTTGCTCTTCTCCTCTCCTTGCTTCCCTCTCCTGCTCTCTCCTGGTTGGCTCACAAGCGAATGCCAACCTCTGCACTCCTCAGGTGCATCCACCTCCTAAGAGATAGCCCTCATCAAGTGGTCCCTCACAATAAAAATCAATAAGAAACAATTATTAGAATAGTCAATTAATTATCAAAATAAAATAATCAGAGATTAAGGAAAGAACAATACACAACTATATATAAAAAATATGCTAAAATCCATTGCTCCCTAGCAACGGTGCCATTTGTTCAACCACCAAAGTCAGAGGAGAAGAGTCGTATTCTCCGTACAAAACGGGAACGAAGTCGTCGAGGTGACTTCCCCAAGAGACCAAGTGATCAAAACAACAATCAACCCACACGTAAGATATCAATCAATGAACAAACATGTGTGAATCAAAATTTATTATAAAGCTTATAAATAAATGTGTGTAGTGACAAGTAGAGTAGTGCATCGAACACTGGAAGCAACACGGTGTAGTACTCAATATTATTTATAAATAAATAATGAATAAACAATATAGGTATTTGTATGTATATAGGTATTACACACTATTGATCAAATAATGTAGGTTTAAAAAATATTTTTAAAATTTTAAAATTTTAAATTTTTTAAATTTTTATTTCAATATATTTCTTAAAAATAATATTTTTTCAATAATTATAAAATATTAATAATAATAAATAATATGATATCTTATATATTAATATATGTATATAATACTCTAAAGATTAACTAACTTATAAATGTAAGTAAAAATAATCAAAAATAACAAAACCAAGTGTTTTTGGATTTTTTTCATAAAATTTTAACTATTTTGTGATTTTTCGAGTAACTTTTTCTAATTTAGGTATTTTTTAAAGTCCAAACTAAAATAAATCAGGGACCTTTAAATGAGCCGAGTTGTTTTGGAAATAAATATTATAAAATAATGCCAAAATTTCCCAAAACTATTTTATATATCATCTAGTATATAAGTAAAAAGATAGGATATGAAAAAATAATTTTGGATTTTTAGAAAAGTTTTTTATAATTTTTTGTATGTTTTTGGAGATTTTTAAAATTTTATCTTTATCTTTTACTATTTTAAGAATTTTTGGTCTGGAGATAGAAATTCCATAATAAGATAAATATAATATTTTTGAAAAATTTTCAAAATGTATTTATATTTTTTTTGGCATTTTATACTGCAAATAGGGAATATATGAATTCTTTTTCATTTTTATACAATAGAGAAGGTCCTAAATGCTATTATAAAAATATAATGTGAAAATAAAAGCAAGCATGAACTTAACCCTATTTTTTAAGAAATTTTAGAGCACGGATGATATTTTTAATAAATAGAAAACAAAACACAAAAATCCTTATACTAACAGGGGTATTTTGCAATTAAAATAAAGATGAGGGGGTACAATGCAAATAATCACAAATTTTATAAAAATCTGAACTTATCCTATTAAACAACAATTAAAATAACCAACGAGGGTTTACATTGCAATTTATGCAACACAACACGTGTTAGTGCACATGAGCCAGATTGGGACTATTTTACAATATTATGAAAGTTCGAGGGGGTGCATGCAAAAATCCTACTACTTTTTAAACATCATATACTATTTACAGGACTGCTTAACAATTACAAAATGGAGGAGGGGTTCTTTGAAGTTTACCCACTTAAATGCATTGATCCAGTCATTCCCTCCGTGACGCATAGCAGATCTAATGGCTCTGGTTGGGCATACATCGTATTGATGCAAGGGTTGTGAGTAATCCTGGTAGGGGTTCTTGATCCAACAATGCTCGAGGGTGTTGGAAGAACACCCAAGAAGACCACCCCTGATTGCTTTGATCGACGAATCCGGGCAGCTTCGGACTTTATTCTCCTCATCGGCGAGTGTGATAGGTCACTGGTGCTCCTCCCATATGCATGGGTCTTCATATGATGTCAAAGTGTCTTGAATCAGTCGGTACCTCACGTTCGTTCTCCTTCTCCAAAAGGTTAGGTGTACGAGGCGGTGGTCCTCGGCCCAAAAAGGTAGCATAAAGCTACATGGATGCATGGGGCAAATGAGCTCCGTCGAAACAGAGGAGAAGGACCTCAAAGTGCATAGATTCATGCTGAATCGAGGGGAGGGGGGTTGTGGCCGAAATGCGGAGAGAGCATAGAGGCACGATAGGGAGGTGAAAGAGGGTCGAAGAACGGAGTGGATCATAATGAATCAGACCTGGAGCTCGAACTCCAGATCACGAGAAAGATTTGATTCTTCCTTAAACTACTAATTAAAACCCAACATTCAAGAGAGGAATCGAAAATACACTATTCTGTTACCTAAAAGTGCACGAACATGGCCTCGATTAAATCAGAGTTAAAAAGGAGAAACCACCGGGCAGAGCTCCAACGATGGTTGGATCTCCTCCATTACACCTCCTCCTCATTGCAACTCGACTTCTTCAGCTTCCTGACATCAATCCACGATCATATGCATGAGATGAGGGGAAAATAAATGCTCCAAAGGGATCAAAAAGTCAGAAGAGGAGATGGGGTCCCATTTATATGTGATTTTTTGAGGAGAGATGATGTGATTGGGGGTGATGGTAGGTGGAGATTCGGTGATGGGCATGGAAGAAGGATGATTAAGCTTCACGATGGTGGAAGGATCGAGGTCAGAGGATGAAGGCGTGGAAATTGGGCGAAGGTGTCTTGCTCGTGATTTCTGACAAAAGTCAGAAGCGTGAGGTATAGTTGACCCTTGGCCAACAAAATATGTCTCCTGGTTGGCCCACGTGGACCAACCAGGAAATTACAAGGCAAAAATGCCTTGGGAAATGGAAAGGAATTAATGAATGAATTTATTATTTTTAGGTTATAAAATGAAATGTATTTCTAATTTTAAGTAGAATTTAATTCTTATTTTTATTTATTTTTATGAGGTCATTTATTAAGTGTTTAATTTACAAGTATAGATATGTTCATTTTATTTTTATTTTGTATTTTAAATTTTTATTATTTTATGCACATATTTTATGTACTTATAATTTATTTAAATACACTTAAATGTATTTTATTGTATTTGTATGATATAGTATGTATACTTAAATATTTTAGGGTACTTATTGTACATGTATAAGTACAGGTAATTCATCTATGCTTTTTGTATACTTATTTATTTATTGGTGTTTTTTTAATTCTGATTTTATTAAGCATATATGTTATAAATAATATTTACACAATTACAAAAATATAAAAATATAGAAATATAAAGAACAAATAAAATGAATATTTTATTCTGGTATATAGTACAATAGGGGTCCAAACCTAACTTTTACACCCTAATTCCAAATTGAATGAAACCACCTTCATTAAATAGATTATTAAAAGTTATATATAATTAAAGGTGATTTGATACATTTTGAGTTTTTATTTAGGAGATATGGGTCTAGGAAGTTTGGATTTTGGAATGTTATTTTGAATATAAAAAGCACATTATATATTATTTTTGTGTAAACTCGATTTTATATTTTTATTTTTTATCTACAATTTTCATGTATAAAGTTTTTTTATTAATGAATAAATAATAAAAAATAAAATAGGTCCCAAAAGGTAATTATTGGTCCATTTTTATATGGATTTCTGATTGTGTTTTTTGTACAATTCGTAGCCTTATCTCCCCCTACTTTATTCCTTGTTGACTAAGTCATCATGATGGCTGAGTATCGGGAGATAGGGTCATTCAACACATATAGTGTCTCAGTTATTTTTATTTTATTTTATTTTATTTTCTTTTTATTTAAACAATAAATGCAGTATTTATAAATATTTTCTACAGTATTTTGTACAACTTATAGGGTATTTAATTTGGCAAATTAAAGTTATATACATGCATTCAGCTAGTGTTTGAAGGCCAAAATCAAAGAATAAATGTGATGAAATAAGGATTCATCAGTGACTTAGTTATTCACATTTCCCCAGTTTGAAACATATGTGTTATATATTGCATACTTAGTCTCTACCTCGAGAATATGATCAAAACCTTACATGCATGATTGTAGTTATGATGAGATGAGTTAAGGTTTCACTTAAGGGAATGGGATGAGGGATTTGTGTGTGGACCTGATTTTATGATACATGAGGATGGGATAAAATCGATGAAGGCTTCATGAAACCCATGAGTCAACAACCTTAAGCCGGTATGAGAATAAGGTTCTTATACTAATCTCTTTATATTTACGTTAGTGCTAGGGTGTGATGAAGCATAAAAATATTGATCAGTATATGCTAACTTGGTAAAAGACTGGAGCTATCCAGAAAAAGAAAATAAAAAGAAAGAAAAAATGAAGAGAAATGCTCTTACATTACAAAGTTACATTTAGAAGATCTTACATCAAAGGTGCTCTCAACAAATTTCAAGTGTCTATTTGAACCAAACATTTTAGGTTTTTAAGAGTCGGTCTAGAACCTAAAAAGGGTTATGCATCATATAGTGATACAAATCTAGGTGTTGAAAAGTATTATAGACAATCAAAAAAATTTAATGCCCACTTTTTAATTAACTCTACGGACATGTGACAGGGCTTGCCATAAACAAGGCGGTAGGGAGACATGCCAAGAGGAGACTTGTACATTGTGCAGTATGCCCAAAGAATTGAATCAAACAACTGCAACCAATTCCTTCTATCAGTTTGTACAAGTTTCTGGAATATAGTATTGATTTCCCTGTTTAAGCATTCAACCAAGCCATTGGATTGTGGGTGGTACAACGTTGCAACACTGTGTTCAATGTCATACTCTTTGGTCAACTTCTTGACCTCTATGTTCACAAAGTGGCTCTAGCCATCAGATATCAAATTTTTCAGAATCCCAAACCGTGAGTTGATGTTATCCTTCAGAAATCGACAGATGGTGCGACTAACTCTGTGTCTAGAGCAGGGATTGCCTCCACACATCTTTTTACATAGCCAATGACCATCAAGATATATTCAAAACCCTGACTGTTAGGGAACGAGCCCATAAAGTCAATGCCCCATGCGACGAAGACGTATGATATATGAATGTATTTCAGAGGTATTGTGTCATGGGAAGTGATATTTCCGCTCATTCTCTGACAGTCAGTACATTTCTTGACATAATCGGCTGCATCCTTGAATAATGTTGACCATCAAAGGCCTCATTGAAGTACTTCCGATGTAGTTCTCTTTCCAGAATGATTTCCACCAGCTTCAAGCTTGTGACAATGGTATATGACACCTTTGATCGCCACCTGAGGTATACTCCTCCTCCAGATGCAATATGCTCCCTCACAAAATAGATGTGGATTCTCTGACTGTATGGATGCCTGATAAGAATTTGTCAATTTTGATCTTTGGCCAATCATCCATAGTTTCTTGGAGACAAGATAATTAACGATATCAGTGTACTAAGGGAGTGAGGTGATAGACAGAATTACCTCATATGAAAAAGTCTCTGTAAGTGGAATGGCATTCTACTCACGAGTTTCCACTTCGATGATTCTGTAAAGACAATCTGCCACCACATTTTGATGCCAGGTTTATCACGAATTTCCAAGTCAAATTCTTGGAGTAGAAGAATCTATCGAAACAGATGAGTCATAGCATCCTTCTTTCTTTGGAGGTACTTTAAGGTAGAATGATATGTATAGATGATAACCTTGGATCCCAAAAGGTACGATCTAAACTTTTCCAAGGCAAACACTACTATTAGCATATCTTTATATGTGAATTTGTAGTTCTTCTAGGCCTCATCTTAAGATATGTTAGCATACTGAATTGTAAATGGCATCCCATCTCGTATTTGTCCTAACACAACACCAACTATGAAATCTAAGGCATCTGACATTATCTAAAAGGGTAGAGACCAATTAGGTGTCTGGAGAAAAGGATCATGTGTGATGAGATACTTCAACAGATTGAAGGATTGGAGGACCCAGTCATCAACCGCAAAATATGCCTCCTCACCGAGAAGCTCAGTCAGCGATTGGGCAATTTTGTTGAAGTCTTTGATAAATTTTATGTAGAAACCCACATGCCCTAAGAATGATCAAAATTTAGATTTCTCGGTGGCTCAAGCTTTGAAATTACATCCACCTTAGATGGTCAACCTCCATACCACACTTGGAGATGACGTGACCCTATGCAATCCTTTCAGTCACCATGAAGCGACTCTTCTCCCACGAGAGCACCGGATTCACCTCATAACACCTCTTCAAGACACAGTCTAAATAACCCAAACACTAGTCAAAGTTGGGTCTCTGTTGATCGAGAAGTCGTCCATAAATACATCGAGGAAACTACCAGCCATATCAACGAATACAACCAACATGCATCTTCGGAATGTAGCAGGTGCATTGCACAATCAAAAGGAAATTATACGAAAGGCATATGTCTAAAATGGATAGGTGAAGGTAGTTTTCTCCTGATCTTTTGGAGCAATGACGACTTGATTATACCCAGAGTAACAGTCCAAGAAGCAAAAATATTCCTTCGTGGGAAGTCTTTCAACTATGTAGTCGATGAAGGGCAATGGGAAGTGGTCCTTCTTGGTTGCAAGATTTAAGCATTTGTAGTCCACATAGATGATCCATGAGGTCGGTAGTCGGGCCTGAATCTCCTCTCCTTTATTGTTAGTGACAATGGTGATCCCGGATATTTTTGGCATAATGTGCAGGGGACTCACCCATTTGGAGTCAGAGATGAGATAGATGAATCCCGCATCACACCAATTTGTAATTTCTTTCATGAAAATCTCCCACAGATTGGGGTTCAATTTGTGCTAGAATTTTTGGGAGGGTTTGTTGTCTTCCTAAAGATAGATGTGATGCAAGCAGAGTGACGGATTTATCCCATGGAGATCTGTAATATTCCATACTATAGACTTGTGATTTCTTTCAAGAACCTCAAGCAGATGAGATTCTTTCTTTTTGTTTATATGGGAATTTATGACGACCGAATGCATATATGGTTCACCCGCAAGGAAGCATATTTCATGTTTGATGGAAGAGGCTTGAGCTCTTGTGGGTGGGAGTCGGCTTCGTGGAAACCTCAGCAACTCTGACAGGAGTTAGATCTTTTGATTGTCTGTTGTCCACCATAGTGCATTTGGAATTTGAATTTAACATGTCAAACAAATATACGATGAATTCATCATGCTCATACGAGGATGATTATTAAATAATCCCACGATAACCATCAATAAAATTCTCATCATCAAAGACCTCGGTGAATTTGATTGCGCTATCCATGTCTTCCTCAGTGGAGAAGAATTCCTATTCTCCTTTGTCATCCAAGAACAAGTTGTCGTCTTTGATTTCAACTAGAAAATTACGGTCCTTTTCTTCATTTGATTCGGCCTCTTAAAATAGATGCCACTTCAGCTAGCTTCAATTCCTAGACCATCTCTATTAGCACTTTATCACTGCTGGAGCAGAATGTGATCTCTCCAGTGTCATGGTTTACCACTGCTTTAGTTGTTCGCAAAAATGACCAACCGAAGATAATGGGAGTGTGAAGCAGAGGTGCGGAGATGTCCATATCTAAGACAATGAAATCAAAGGGGAATTGCATCCCTTGAAATGTGACAGTCATGTCCTCCAACATTCCAATGGATTTCTTAACTAATTTATCTGCAAACTACATAATCATCTTTGTAGGATTAAGCGGTACTACCCCAAATTCGATGAGCAGGGAAGAAGGCAACAAATTGATTGACGATCCACTGTCAAGCAATGTGCACTCGAATTCTTGGATGAAGATCTGGCATCGGACAAGAGGATCTCCCTTAACTTTATTTTTATTTGGGAGATTGTTGATGGCGTTGGCAGTGGACATGGTCAGAATGTGCATTTTGGATTTTCTCTATTTATTTCTACAGTTCGAATGATTTATTACACATGCATCTTTCAGTCCCTTTTTCACGGCAAACATATACTCCATGCTTTTAAAAAGGTATTTCAAGCATGATGTTTTGTAATATTTTGACAATGCCAGTATTAAATAGAGAATTTTTCAATTTTTATGGTTTTTTATTTAATAGAATTTGGAAAAGGACTATGTACATCAGAATAAACTGTATTTGGTAAAACTTTGTCCATGTCATTAGTTGCAGGTAGATGGAAAAAATGTGAAAAATCATCTATATGTTGTGGAAAAAATTATGCAGGCTAGGCTCCATCGGCTGGCTCTGGTTCAGTGGCTACTGATGGTTTCTCCATGGTTGGCATGACCTCATCTCATTTGTTGGTTTACTTTTGTATGTTTTTGTTTTCTTCATTTTTTATTTTTGTAGTGGATGTTGCATCATCCAAAAAATCTTTGGCCTCGTCGGTTGGTTTGGCTGAGGATTCGCCGTCAAATGCTTTCTGCTTTTCCTTCGTCATCGTAGATGGCTGGAGTGTCCTACTGCTCCTGAGAGTTGCATAACTAGATAAAAAAATTCAGCTAGATTGGGTTGAACATAAGACTACCTGCTCCTTGCGATGGAAGTTATTCGGATTAGCTTCGACCTAGATCAGAATGACAATCTTTATGGTTGTCAAGTCGTCTATCTTTTGGATCATCTTAGCCATGTTCTTAATTATCTGGGCCAAACAATCGAATGTAGGCTCGAGTAGTGCAGCCTCAGAGGATTTGTCCTAGTGTGGCCTCTGAATGTATTAATATGGGGAAGGTTGTAGTTGGTAACCCTAAGAATATTGAGGGTGAGGAAGAGGAGGAAGAGAATGATACTACTGGTACTACGGAGGAGAAGAATAATGATGCTTCTATTGAGTAACCCATTGCTGGTATTGTTGCAGATGTTATCCAGACTACAGATAATTCTTCCTCTAGGTGTATCCTTGATATGGAGGCTGCTGGTGATGGTTTTGGCTGGGCTGAAAATTCCAACCTCTTGTTGTTGGTGATATGATTAGCTGGATGAGGTTTGACCCATGGTCATCCTTGAGGATGGGTCAACTGCTGGTCATTACTCCAAACACCATTAATCTCTTGAATGTGCGGAGGAGGTGGAAAGCATGACTCAAGATGCTGGGGATAGGTTCAGGTAGCTGATAAACAACCATCTGTATCTTCCACTGACGCTATGACAGCTCAGGTGCTTACATGTAATATATGTGGTGGACCTGAGACTAGATGGGACTTTGTTGAGGCTAATGCTACACTGAAGGTTCCTTCGGCTCAGCGGGAGTGTCGGGGGAAACTTCTACAACATTGCAGGCACTTAAGTGTTCACCAGCAATTCCATCTGTTTGGTGATGGTGTCTAACTTGTACAAGCCCTTCATTCTTTGCTCGATCCCAACGTGCTTCTCGAGGTCCTGCGACCTTCTCTTAATAATGTCTACCTTGGACAGGTGGTTGCCAATGATGTTGAGATCAGAGTTATCACACCTGTCCACTTCATGGGTATATGTCATATTTACATTCTTGCGGAGGATCTACGGATGTGGTTGTACTTGGAAGGAACGAGAGGAGGATAATGTGGCCTCTCCTTCGGCCATTTCCTCGAATATTTTCCAAATCGCATCCTCATCTTTGTTGAAATGAGAGCCTCCACAGGCGGCGTCAACTAGACATTGACTATTCTTGGTGAGCCCCCTCAAAAAATGCTGGACCAAACTGGTCTTTGGGATGTCGTTATAGTGGCATTTCTCAATTAGATCACTGAGTCTCTCCCAGGTCTCATGAATGGACTCTTGGGGTCTATGGGAAATGCTGGAAATCTTCGAATGCATCAAGTTAAGATGACAAAGTGAGTAGTATTTATGCAGGAATGCAGACTTCAACTCTTCCCATGTGGTCAACACCTTTCCCAGATGTTTGATCCAATGCAATGCTTTTACCTGAAGGCTGAAAGCGAAAGCGATCATCTTTACTACATCCAACGGGATGTTGGGGTAATGCGTTGTGTTGTAGATGGAATATATTGTTCTTCATGCGGGTTCCCATGGAAACTGGGAAGAAGAGAAAGGAGTTGCGGCTTCAATTCAAAGTGTCTATGGATCAATGGTATTTGGATCCACTCGATGATTCAGACGACCCCTATATTGTATATATACTTCAAGGTGGGCTTGGGTTGGCCTCTCCTTCCCTCTCCCATGCCTCTGTGAGGTCCATCTACAGAGTGGTTATCTTCATTATCATTGTGGAGATCTTCATCTCCTCTCTGTGTCCATCCCTCACTTCTGACCTCCTCCTTAGGTCATTTAGCATCTCCGGAAAGACAATTTGAGCAAGTGCTTGATCGCTCAACTGTTGTTGAATGACCTGAATGGAGGCCAAGGGCTGACTGTTTACATCATTCTGGTTCGTTCCTGCTCTGTGCTCGGGAGATGTGGTCCCTTTCCTCTGTCAGTTGGAGCCATCTTTGAATCAGATTGTGAAAGCTCAGGCTCTATATTAGGGTCTAATTCTATAATTGAAAAATACCCCAGACAGTCTACATGTAGGCACCGGATGAAGAGAATAATTCGGAATTAGGGTCAATTTTTAATTTTATTAATGATTGAGAGGGTATGGATTGAAATCAATCCCCATCCAAAAAGGGCAGAATTCAAGAAGAGAGTGTTCATGATCTGTGGGAGGTAGAAAAAGCAGGGAGCCCTGAGGATGGTTCGCAAAGTCCGAACCATGCACTTGGGGATCGCTCCGAATTATTGGAGATGTCGAACTTGTGGAATCGATGTGGGCGTGGGCGGAGTCCCGACTAAGTCTTCTAGGAGTCGACATCTTGAAGGAAAAAAGGAAGATCGAGGATGGATGAAAGATACCGTGTTGAACAAGAAATAAAATGAGTGTAAAATAGTAGATGACTCACAATGAGCGAGAGTCAAAGGGAAATGTTAAAGCAGAATGATAAAATGGCGCAAGTGCGTGGAACTTTGATCCAAATCAAGATCCAAACAAAGGAAATGACAAAATGATGCAAGTGCGCGGGACTTTGATCTTTGATCCTAATCTAGATCCAAACAGGGCCATGGATTGGCACATATGTCACCATAAACAATGTCAGACATATACAATATCTGAAGAAGAATCTCATTTTTCTTGGCATGTTGGAAGCAAGGAAATTTTAGTATGCTAAACCTACCGATGATATCCTGACTTGTAATTCAATTGTAAAACTGACATTTTATTTCCAAGAGTTTATCCACGTAGAATCTCTACCTTATGTCGATTATATTTATTCTTTAAAGTGGCCATTCCTTCGACAATTTACAGGGAAAGGTAAGAGTAAATATAGCGCAGCAGTCGGCTGATTACGCTAATTTTTACAACAGCATTCAGTCATATTTTAGATTCTTTAGTGATTACGGCCTCACCCATACCTTTAATCGTGAAGAAACCCACACACACATGTGGACGCTGCTTCAACGTATCTTTCAACTGATCATGAACGGAGACTTCCTTGGTCATTAAAAGGGATTAAAACCTGCATGCCATAGTTGACATATCTCCAATCATGACGAGTTTTTTTGTCAAAAAGCAAGATTTCAGGGCCACCTCACTTTTATGAGGTTGATCTTATATTCCAAAGGAGACGTGAAAGATATCCACATGACGTACGACAGCTAAGATAGAATGGGGAAGAACTAGATAGCTCCAAAGGGAAGAGCAATACCCACTGCCGGCCAATGAGGTCAAGCTCATTCATATCTTTTTGTTTCTTGTCATGGATATGTTTAAAATAACAACTATATATTATTAATCGGGACCCCTCAAAACCAAAGATTAGAAAGGTAGGGAAATGACATGCCATCTTCTTCTGCATATTGCTGAACACTGAGAAATAATGCACTGGTTTAGGTCACGACAAGGACACATAATAACTCACTGTTCTACTAGGGAATATTATTGGAGGAGCATCTCATAGTATACATTTATCAGACAACCTACCATTGACTTCCATGGACTGCTGTCTTTGAACCTCCTGTTCAGATTGGCATCACCACCGTCTATGCATCCCAACAACTCTTGTCGAGATTTGTACTTTTAGTAACTAAGGGGAGTAAAGGAGAAGCTAAAGGATTCTCTTTGAATAAGAACAGTCGATTTTGTAACCAAGCAAAGCACAGTTTAAGGTAAACGGTTTTCTTTCAGCATCCATGGAAAGCCACATGCGTTTGTACATTCTGAAGAACAAAGCTCAATCGATCTCTTTTAATTTCTGCCAATCTTGGAGGCTCCTTCGTCCACTTTCCTGACCAAAGAAGTGGGAGTCGCGGGAATTTGATTTCACTGTGCGTTTTCCTTCAGTGTTCACAGAATCTGTCATATTGTATGCAGGATTAGGGCACACACGCAGAGTAAGATCACGAAGGTCTTTGCTTTTCAACACCTTGCTCTCACCATTTATTGCGATAGTTCTGATTAAATCTTTTCCATTATGCCAATTCCACCTCGGATTTCATCGTTTCTGATGGAAAAGAAAAGTTACATGAGGTTTTTCGAAGCAAATAATACTTTGCCTTCTTTAATTTCTGACATTGTAGGGTTCCTCCATAAACATCAAGATACGGATTTCCATGATTAATTAGTATTTCATTTTTGTTTTCTTTCTCATATTTTTGTGCTTTCTTTTAATTTTATAGTCACAATGTGTAGTTGAATTTTGCTTAGTTAATAAACATCACTGATGAATAAAAGAATACTACGGATTGAGTTATCAATTTTCTAAATCCTGATAAACAGTATTCCTTATAGAAAACATACATAACTTTTCCTTGTCAAGTATACTGTAGAAAAACACTCATTGAAAACAATCACGTACTTCGAAAAATATAAATATTTACAAATTCTATTAAATATATATTGACCTTGTTAAGATGAAATGCTCAATGAACTAATTTATATGTGTGATAGTATGATATATAGTAATCAATAATAAAAAAATTATCATAATAAAATTGATTTTAGATTTGTATTGTATGTAAGTAAAGACTAAAAAAATAATATAGATTATTTACTAATGAACAATAATAAGAATATAAGATGACATAAATATATAACATGATTCAGAAGTAATGTCTTTATTATAACATTACAACAAAATTGAATTAGGAGATGAATAATTTAATATTCAATGATGTATCTTCCGTAAATAAATATATTTTTTTTGAGCCAAAAAAGGGGGAAACACGCGAAGGTGTCCGTAAATAAATATATAACAATGAATGTTATTCTTCACAATGAATTATGTAATAACCATTATTCCTTGATATTTTTATATAATTATTGTTAAAAATATCAACTACTAATATAAGTTATAAGGAATACGTTGATGAAAATATAATAGTTATATGACTCTTCAACAATGAATATAAAATTCATTGTTAATTATGATAATAGTAGATAATTTAACAGCGAATAATATTTGTTATTCTCCAAAAAAAGAGGTTATAGTGAAAATTTTTAAATCCGTCAATATATCATAAGTTGTTAAATATATAATGATAATTCTGTTTCTTGTGGAAATTGTTTATACTTGAAATTAGTGAGGAATATCACATTCGTTGCTATATAATAATTAGCGATGGACCATATAGCAACGCTTATTCATTGCTACTTTTCGAAATTTTAACTAGTCATCATTAATTTTTTGAACAAAAAAAGTTAGCGTGTTATGTTTAACAATGATTAATGTAAATTTATTTTAACAAGTAAGCTATAGGAAAAATGATTATTATATGAATATTTAATAACAAATATGACATTCATTGCTAATTACAAGAACAAAAAATGATTTAGCAACAAATAATTTATTATTATTATATCTTTGACGTCGGAATATGAATCATTGAGATTCAAATTATTCATTACCTTAGGTTTGACTCGGGGTTTTCTAAAAAAAATCGATTTTCTTTGCGTGTAAGCATTCAAGTAATTTGTATTGTTCCAAAAAGGAGTTAGCATTCAAGTTTGGGTTTAGTAGCCTCTTAGTTCGTGAGAGGAACGGCCAAAGAGGGATTTGAGGTGAAGTTGTAGGTGAGGGTCGGTGCATGATGATGATGACGACATAATTGAAGAAAAGATTTGGAGAGAAGTCGTCGTGGATCTCAAAAGCTCGAAGGTCGCTTTTAAGCGGATGGGGACGAGAATGTCTCTTCCTCTTGTCTGGGTATGGGAAGGCATCTCTCCGCTCCTCTTCTCGAAGTCTCTGCATTTATGAGAGGGGAAGAGAGACCCATCACACACACACACAGTTGCATGCCTGTACGATAGCGATGTCATGCTGATGTCAAACATTCAATCGGGAAATACTTTTGAAAATCCCGTCACCCTTGTGAAATTTCATATCTACATTTGTGCCCAACATCGCCGGACAGTGATATGGTTTCTGATATTTCTCCTGCTTTTGCTCCGCTTCAGTGATTTACGCGTGTTTACTATTACCGTCAAAAGAGGCATGATTCCATATATACATATAGTTTGATTTCATATACCAATTTACCTAGATTATGACTTTCTTTTTTGGCTTTTTATTGCAATAAAAAATTGGCCTGATAACAACAAATAATTTAAAATACATCTTTATGTATATATCTATAGAGAGAGAAAAAATGAGCTACCCTATTTTCTGCAAATTTCTTTATTTTTTTTGAAAAATATCACCATGTGTATTCATCCCTATATCCTTCATACATGTCATTCGAATTTCGTCAAAAATAAAGACTCATATCCCTCAATCTAGAATAGGTAGGTCTAATGGTCTTAAAATTGTTGTAATCGTACCTGTTCAAAATAGAGGGTATATGAGTCTCTGTTTCTGACGAAATTCAAATGACATATACGAGGGATAAATGGATGAATATATATATATATATATGGAAAAAATGGGGCTGCCCCCTGGGGGCAGCCAACATGGCTGCCCCCGCCCCATTTTTCGGCGTTTTTTAATTTTTTTTGAAAAATAAAACCATGTATATTCATCCATATATCCCTCCTATATGCCATTCGAATTTCGTCAGAAACAGAGACTCCTACGGCCTCCATCTCGATGGTATCGATTTAAAAAATTCCTGTTACCGTTAAAAAATTACTGTCCGGATGGAGGCCGTAGGAGTCTCTGTTTCTGACGAAATTCGAATGGTATATAGGAGGGATATAGGGATGAATGTACATGGTGTTATTTTTCAAAAAAATAAAAAAATTTGCCCAAATAAGGCGGGGGCAGCCATGTTGGCTGCCCTTAGGGGGCAGCCACATATGACTCCATATATATATATATATATATATATATATATATATATATATATGGGTAAAATGGGGCTGCCCCCAGGGAGTAGCCAACTTGGCTACTCCCACCCCTACTTTTCCCTCATTTTTTAATTTTTTTTTGAAAAATAAAAATTTGTATATTCATCATTATATCCCTCTCACATTCTATTAAAATTTCGTCAGAAACAGAGACTCCTACGGCCTCCATCCAAACATGGTCGATTTAAAAAATCCTGCGATCGTTAAAAAAATAACGTCTGGATGGAGGGCTTAGGAGTCTCTGTTTCTGACGAAATTTTAATAGAATGTAAGAGGGATATAATGATGAATATACAAATTTTTATTTTTCGAAAAAATGAAAAAATAAGGGAAAAATAGGGGTGGGAGTAGCCAAGTTGGCTACTCCCTGGGGGCAGCCCCATTTTACCCTATATATATATATATATATATATATATATATATATATATATATATATATATATATATATGGGTCATATGTGGCTGCCCCCTAGGGGCAGCCAACATGGCTGCCCCCGCCTTATTTGGGCAAAATTTTTTATTTTTTTGAAAAATAACACCATTTACATTCATCCCTATATCCCTCCTATATACCATTCGAATTTCGTCAGAAACAGAGACTCCTACGGCCTCCATCCGGACAGTAATTTTTTAACGGTAACAGGATTTTTTTAAATCGATACCATCGAGATGGAGGCCGTAGGAGTCTCTGTTTCTGACGAAATTCGAATGGCATGTAGGAGGGATATATGGATGAATATACATGGTTTTATTTTAAAAAAAAATAAAAAAAACACCGAAAAATGGGGCGGGGGCAGCCATGTTGGCTGCCCCAGGGGCAGCCCCATTTTTCCTATATATATATAGGGTCATATGTGGCTGCCCCCTAGGGGCAGCCAACATGGCTGCCCCCACCTTATTTGGGCAAATTTTTTTATTTTTTTTGAAAAATAACACCATGTACATTCATCCCTATATCCCTCCTATATACCATTCGAGTTTCGTCAGAAACAGAGACTCCTACGGCCTCCATCCGGACAGTAATTTTTTAACGGTAACAGGATTTTTTTAAATCGATACCATCGAGATGGAGGCCGTAGGAGTCTCTGTTTCTGACGAAATTCGAATGACATATAGGAGGGATATATGGATGAATATACATGGTTTTATTTTTCAAAAAAAAATAAAAAAACGCCGAAAAATGGGACGGGGGCAGCCCCATTTTTTCCATATATATATATATATATATATATATATATAGGGAAGTGATCGTATGCGCCTGGTGAAGTTGCGCTCTTGTGCGCCTTTTCCATATTCGCGATTAATCTCTCTCTACAATAACAAACTCAGTGCATGTTTATCCTCTTCATGACAAATTTATACCCGTAACCTTCCTTTTTTTCTCCAATCCCCCAACGATTCCATATGTCATCGACAAGAATTATCGTGCTCTCTTTTATTCTCAATTCAAAACGATTCTGCATTATCTAAAAATATATAATCATGATTCTTGAGCTCTCTTTGACGTTGCCAGTTCGTCATCTCTATCCCATTATTTATATTATTCTCTCTAACCAAGGAAATTTATTTTTCTATACTAATTTGTAATGTAAGATAAAACAATGATCAATAGTTTACATAATATTATAATATTATGATTCACTAATATCAAGTAAAATGAAATATTTACAATATTTTATTGATATGATTATACATTTGTAATGACATTTTACGTGCATGTATTATAAACAAGACATTCATTGTATATTTAACACAATAACAAAATTTACCTAGGGCAATAAATAATTTGAATGCTTGTTGCAATATTTTTTAATGTATTATTCATTGTTAAATTAACTTTTCTTCTTATTATATTGGTTGCTGAAGATTTATATAAAAAAATATTTATTTGATGACATATTCGTTTAAAAAAATTGATATTAATTATCACTAAATTTACAATGAAGAAAAAATCATCGGGTAATCGTTGTTATATGATCCATTGATAAGAATATAGCAGTGAATACGATATCCACTGCAAATTTAAAGAAGGAAGTAATGGAAAATATTCCTTATTATACATTTAATTATGATTGATGGGACAATGAATACAAATTATTATTCTTTGACTTAGATCAAATTTGTAGTGTAACTTTATTCGTAAATTGCTTTTAGAGTAGTTATTTGGTTTATACACATATCCATTTCTGATAATACGTTTCAATGTTTTGCCATGCAATTCTATTAAATGAATTTTGTATGCTTGATTTCTATTTATAATTATGCTCAGTCAGAAATCTCACGGACAATTCATCTGACAATGAAAATTAAAATGAGATGTACTGCTTTCATTAGGAAATTAAAGTGAGATAAAAGATAGTTTGGAAATAATTGCTGATGGCATATGGAATCATTGGAGGGAGATTGGAGCAAAAGGAATATAACTTTGTCGTGGAGATGCGAGACGTGCACTGAGTTTGTTACTGTAGAAAGAGATTAACCGCAAATATGGAAAAGGCGCACAAGAGCGCAACTTCACTAGGCGCATACGATCACTTCCCATATATATATATATATATATATATATATGTATGTATGTATGTATGTATGTATGTATGTATGTATGTATGTATGTATGTATGTATGTATGTATGTATGTATGTATGTATGTATGTATGTATGTATGTATGTATGTATGTATGTATAAAGAGAGGGCTTATCCAATGCGCACAGGGCCCATTTGAGTTTCGGTGTGCACCATTTGTTGGCCACACACGTGTATTAAGAATAACTATATTTCTAATTATAGGCTACGACATATTTAAAAAAATTCTATATTTCCTATTATACGACGTCCTTAAAAATTGGAAGACGGTTTTGGAAAGAAGCAATTCAAATAAATGATTCCACGCAGATCCAAACGCTATGATAGTAATAAATATTATTCGGTCAAGTAAATGCTTATTGTGAGATCAGTAATATCAAGACAATGATCAGTAATTTACATCCAAATAGCTACATTGTACAGAATTTAGTAATATGTATAAAATGGTCAAGTAAATGTGTGTTGTGAGATCAGTAATAACATAACAAATGGTTAGTAATACCATTGTCGATGTAATGTGCATTGCATTAACAAATAGTTACTTTCTTACTTGAGCAATGCCCATGACTTACTGACCATTACTTTGTTATTACTGATATCATAGTAGCTATTACTTGAGAATCGTACACATTACTGAACATGTGATATAAGACATAGATATATACATTACTGAATACAAACAATAATTTACTTGATAACTGTATATATATATATATATTACTTGAGTATCATCTCTAAATTACTGAATTTTGTTCAAAGTAACAAAACGTATGAAAATTATTGACCTTTTGTTATGGTTTTACTGACATCACAACAAGCACTTACTTGTCCATTGTGTATATATTACTGAAATCTGCACCATGTAATAAAATGAATGTATTACTGACCGTTGTTTGGATAATACTGACATCACAACAATCACTTACTTGTCCATTGTGTATATATTACTGAATTCTACACTATGTAATACAATGAATGTAAATTACTGACCGTTGTTTTGGATATTACTGATCTCGCAACAAATATTTACTTGACTATTATATATATTACTGACATGAGCATTTGGATCTTGATTTTTAGCAAGAAATAATCGATTCGAATGTTTTCTTTCTAAAACGATATTCCTATTTTTTAGGACGCGATATAATTGGAATACTACTTATTGTTAAATCGCTTTGCATATTAATCTCCTTTCAAAAACAACATCCTTCGAAATAGGTTCCACTAAATTGGTAATACACGTGTGTAGCCAAGAAATGGTGCGCACCGAAACTCAAATGGGCCCTGTGCGCATTGGATAAATTTCCTATATATATATATATATATATATATATATATATATATATATATATGGCGGTATTTTTCAAAAAAAATAAAAAAATTGACGAAACATATGGTGGGGACTGATAACACGCCTGACCACTCGGGTATAAGGTACAGAAATAGGGTCGTTACGACCCAAGCGATCAGGCTGTGTATATCAAGAAAAATGAACCACTTGAAACAAGTCAAATCAATCAAAACAAAGCAAGCGGTCCTGCTATATGTTTAACCTGGTATAGCACCCAGGGTCGAACTCAAGGAGCACGAATTGGCCTAGGGGCCTACGAAGTAGTCAAAACAAATACAAGAAAAGAGGAAAATATTTTTAGTGGTTTTTAATTATTTTTATATTTTTTTGGATTTTTAAGTTTATTAAGAAAATAAGAAAGACAAAAACAATCACACTTCAACAAATTATTTAATGCATCAAAAATCAAGAAAAAATTCAAAAAAAAATATTTTTGTGTGTTTTATAATTTTTTATGTTTTTGGTGAATTTTTGGAATTTTTCTGATATTTATTTTAATTTCTAAAAATCAAACAGTAGCAAAAAGCAATGGCACTGTCCAGCCAGGCCTAAAGTCCCTAGATAAAATACCTAAGGAGCTCAAAAAGGCCTGGAGGTAATTTTCCTATAAAATAGATGAAATAAGGAAAATTTAGGAACCAGATTTATTGTTTTTGGTTTTTTTAATGTATTTATTAGAATTTTTATGGGTTTTTGAGGGTTTTTAAGTTTTTAAGGCTTTCCAGTGGTGAAAAATAGCCAAAATTGGCTAGAAAATCAAACATACTAAACTAAACAGTACCTAATTTTTAGAGAATTTTTAAAGGAGTTTTTATATTTTTTTGTGATTTTTCAATCTAGACAGTAACAAAAATTGAGGTTTTTGAATTTTTAAAAATAGGAAACAAACTCAGAAATGTCCTCAAAAATCTACAAAAATCCTACACCATGGTAGGAGCCATGTATCAAATTTTCGTTGGATTTGGAGGTGATTTGATATTTTATTCAAAAGCAAAGGTAGGGCACTGTGCACAGGGACTGAAATGCAAATGCCCAAAGTTCTGGGGGTCCAGGTGCAAAATACCCAGCAAAACACGCACCAAGCGCGTGCCTGGGGCACTCAGGGACCTATCTGTAATAAAAAGAAGTCCCAAGGACCAATTGGTAACACGTACCAAAAGTCCGAGGGCCTCAGCTGCAAATAACCCAAGAAATCACGTACATGCGGAATTAAACCATTCACAGGGGTATAAATGCAATTAATCAAAAAGTTTCATTCATTCATAAACATCCAGAACTACAAGGGCATCAATGCAAATACACCAACAAAACACGTGA
Source organism: Ottelia alismoides (assembly GCA_037367405.1). Classification (NCBI taxonomy): domain Eukaryota; kingdom Viridiplantae; phylum Streptophyta; class Magnoliopsida; order Alismatales; family Hydrocharitaceae; genus Ottelia; species Ottelia alismoides. Next base: position 269,154 of record JAZKJV010007000.1, read on the forward strand.
CGAAGCACGTGGCTCACACAGGCAGGGGTATAAATGCAAATATCTAAAGCACGAGGTCCAACATGCAAATTACCCTAAAACTAAACAACTGACTAAAACATTTACAGGACTAAAACGAAATAAAAGATGAGGAAGGGCCTAAGGGTAAATTACCCTTTATTAAGTCGAGCCGACGGATGGGCGCCACGTGGGTAGATGGACGGCTGGGGACGGGTGGCGCCCAAGGCTGGATCCTCGACGTTGATCCGACGGTCCAGGCGCTGCCACGTGGAAAATCGAACGGTGGACGGGAATAGTGGCTGAGCCTCGCTGGATCGACGGTGGAGATCGACCCTCGAAGGATCTGGCGGTCGATGCTGCTCCTCGAATGGACGAACGTGATCAAATCTGGAGCTCGGGGTTGATCGGACGGCGGAGAAGGATGGTGGACGAACAGGGCTCCGGCGAACTTCGCCGGGCTCGTGACGGCACTGGTCTCCTCCTGGAAGCTCGCTGAAGATCGGAGAAGGAAGCTGCGGGCCCTCCGCGTCTAATGGAGGCCTCCGATGACCCAACAGAGTCCTGGGGAACTCCGGTGAGGTCGGCGGAGGCGGAGCAGCTGGACCAAATGGTCCAAGCCCTCAGATGGGCTTGGATGAACCTGCAAAGTGTTCCAGCAAACTCGCGGGTCGAGGGCAAAGTGCCTTGACCCCGTTAGGCGTGGTGAAAGTGGTCGGGGAGGTGAAGTGGTCGAGCTCCGGCGAGGGGATGGACGGAGGAGCTCGAATCCCCAGCTCCTGTGCGAGCTGGGTTGAACGGAGGTGCGGAGAACGTGCGCGGGAGGAAGGCGGAAGTGACGATGGATTCCGATGATCGAATGGAGGTGTGAGGTGGTCGGAATCAGCGAAAATCGATGGCGGCGCGAATTGGGGCAAAATGGAAATCAGACGAAATGGCTAAGCTAAGAGGGTACCTGGGTGGATGGGTAGGCTGTGCTGGAGCTGGGGAAGCTCCGGGTCCTCGCCTCAAGGAACGTCGACGTCCGAGGCTCTGGCTCCTGCTCAGGGCGGAGCACGGCGGTGATACTCGCCGGATCGATGGAAACCTCCTCCTCGCCTCGCTACAACAGGTGGAGATGCTCGCTGTCACTCGGGCAATCGCTCTGGAGCTCACAGGGGAGAAGGGGAATGACCAAAGATGCGTGAAATGGGTGGCGGAGCTGGGCTTAAGTATGCTGGCGGGTCCGGGAAGAAGGGCGCGGGTAGGGCGATGTAGCGCGCGGATCCCGAGGCGAAGGCTCCGGCGAGGTTGTCGGGAATGACGTGAGCAATCCGGACCCTGGGTTTGGGCAAAAGGGAGTCGGGTCTGCATGGGAAAAATCCGAGAAATGGGTCGGGCGCAGCAGACCCGTGGGAAGTGGTCCTGGGGGGGGAGTTGACCGGGCGGTCAACATCCCCCAGGGCCAATGGGTGAAGGCCACGTGGCTGGATCTTGAGATGACAAATGTAGGTAGCTAGGGCCCGATTCAGCCAAAACTCAAAACATGAAATATTTTTATTTTATTTTTTTCTATTTTTTGGTGATTTTTAATTAATTTTTGGAAATAAAAATAAGGTATTTACATTATATAGCTATATATAGGTATATATACAATATGTAGGCTTTTGATTTTTGATTTTTAATTATTATTTTTATACAATTTTATTCTTATTTTATATTTTATTTATTTATAGTATAGAATAAGGAATAAAAGGGTGTTTTATTTTATTTTTATTATTCATATACATAGGTAAAATAAGTAAATATGTACATTTATATACATGGTATATGTACAATGTATTTTTTTTATATTTTGAATTTTGTAATTTTTATTTGATTTTTGTTTTGATTCTTTTTATTTTATTTATTTACAATATATAACCTAGAATATTTACAAAAAGTTTTGAAAATAACTTTATTTATTTACAAGGTTAAATAAATATAGAGGCATGGTCTATGTACATGATGAAAGGGTATTTTTAATCTTTTTGGTTTTTACCTTTTTGTTTTGTTTTTATCTTTTAAAACTATATACAAATATTTACAACTGTATTTTTGGTGAGGAAAATATTTTTATTTTATTTACATAATTATTTACACAAGAGCCCCTATCTCCCTCTACTTTGGCTTTTATGCGATCAGGCCCATGCTGAGCCCTCCCTTGGGTTAGGTTGCTCAATATTTATTCTAAATATTTCCCTCTTTTTCTTTTTAATCTTTATTCTTTTATTTTTGCACAAAAACATGCTAATTATAGGTTTTTACACAATGCATGCTTTTGGTAATTATTTATATTTACATATATCTACGTGCATTTGCAAAGGTTTTTGTAGCTAAAATATCAGAATAAAGAGTGATGAATGGGTATTCATCACCCCCCTATACTTAACTTTGCTAGTCCCTTAGCAAACACTTATTTGAAAAAGAAGTGAAAAAGAAAGAAAAAAGAAAAAGAAAAAGAGGATGTACATGGATCAAGGTTGATTATTAAACTTGCCTTCATTAAATTGGGATATGGAGCTCGATCAGATCTTTGGATTATTAATGTGTCGGAACCTTATTTGGACTTAAGCTTAAAACCCAACAACCTCTAAGTTCCACCAATCTATGGGCAAGACTCCTCAACAAACCAGATCAGAACAAGTCTACATACACAAACTCTAATGACCATGAATCTTTCCATGCAGTGTAAGTGATATGTGGCTCCCCACCTCAGAAGTAACAAAGAAACAACCTCCCTCAACCTGGTAACTCTAATGCCTCGGTCTAGCAACTCTTTCTTCGAGAAGCGGGGTATTCCCTTCTAAGTTCAAGTGCAACCGGCTCAAGAAGAGGGGGAAGAAGTATAGACTTTTGGAAGCTTAGCCAGTGTAGCTAAGTCTCCCGCTGCAAGCTTCATGAGATGTAACATGGATACCATAAGCTTTGCTTTATTTGACTATATACACTCCGGTGGGGTTATTAAATTTTCAATCCGACCCACCACTTTTTTGGAGTTCTTTTTGCATTTTGCATTTTTTTTCAAGGACTTCTATACAACATATCTACATGGTGCAGCATATTTACAAGAAATTTTCCTCTTGAGCCAGTAGACTATCCCTCTTTTGAAGCTTTATTGCAACCCACAGCTTCTGTCTTTAGCCTTCATCACCACTAGACCAAGTTGAGACGCACTTCCTTCACTAGAAGAAGAAGAGAGGTTCCGCCTAGAAGTACTACCCTCATATGCTACCCCAAGCCAAAGGAAACTGCCTCCTCACCACCTCATCCGTGGAGAGCCATGTGTAAAGTGCTGGTGCAAGTCAAGCCATTGTCTCTAAGAGTCATGCGTGTGTTGTTAAGTGCTCTACTTAGGCTCATCAAGATGACATATGCTCATAGCCTAGCGGACTCAAAGAATTAAGTCCTTATGGACCTGAAAAGCCTTAACCCTAAGTCCTATAAGGTTCCTCTTAAAGTTAGGTGGATTAAGATCTTATTCAAGCTCCATTTCTCAATTTAATTCCAGGCTTAGTTTAAATGTCAACTCTCATCCAGGAAAAACTATATACATATATGTACACAAGATGCTTATTTACACAAATTTTACAATCATGCAAAATTTTTGAAAAATGTTTTGAAATCATGGATGAATGATGCATGAGGTGCAAGTTTTGCAAAAAGATATTTACAAATATTTACACAAGATTTTTGCAAACTTTTGATTTTCAAAACATTTTGGAGAAATTTTGTACTATATACATAATTTTGATACCAAAAATAATTACACAAACTTTATACAAAAAGATTTTTGAAATCATTTTTACAAAAATACTTTGTACACTAGCTATGTATGTGCAAGATAAGAGAAGTTTATGTACATGAAAAAAATTTTAATTTTTGTGATTTTTAGCCATTTTATTTACTAACACACTCACACAAAGTACGAGTTATGGCTAAAGTATATATGAAATATATACACACCCCCCCTATACTTAGCTCGAACGATGTCCTCAGAGTGATCAAGAGCGATGAAGAAGACATAACTCGTGCTTAGTAAAAGGGAAATGAAAAGGAATGGCTAAGTACAGAAACGAATAAATGAATAGAATGAGAGGGACTCGGTGGTTTCCCCCTATACTTAGGATTAACTAATCCTAAGTATAGCAAGCTGTACATGAAGGGAAATCCGAGTGAAGAAGATACAGAGTCTGCCCCTCCTATACTTAGGGTAAAATATCCCTAAGTATAGGCAGCAAAATAGGAGCAGAAAGAATGAAAAGTATACCCGTAGGTCCTACATCCCCCCTATACTTAGGGTAAAGTACACCCTAAGTATAACATAATCATAAGATGAGAAAAGGGATGTGGGACTAAAGAATAGAATGATATGGACAACTGGATCTATACAAGGCGGAGGAACAGTGAAAATCAGGCGTGAGATGCAAAAGATGTGAGTCAAGAGACCACATCTCACGCAAAATGAATAGGGGCAACAATAACGTCCCGCGGCTCATGATCTAGAAATGGCTTGAGCCACTGGCCGTTCACTCGAAAGGTACTCTCAGAAGACAACTCAGATATATCAATGCTACCATTGTCGTGTACCTTTCTGACCAAGTAGGGTCCCTTCCATTTGCTCTGTAGCTTCCCTGGAAATAATCGTAGCCTCGCATCAAACAGCCATACTCTCTGTCCAATCTCAAAATGCTTGTGGCTGATATGAGAATCATGCCACTCCTTCACTTTTTCTTTATAATGTAGGCTGCTTGAGAAAGCTGCATCTCTAAGCTCCTCCAGGGCAGCTAACTCTGCCCTCCTCTGGTCTCCCATACCATCTGGATCCATAAGAATATCTGTGACTGCCCAAAGTGACTTGTGCCTCAGCTCAACAGGTAAACGGCACGGCTTGCCATATACGAGGCGAAAGGGAGATGTGCCCAAAGGTGTCTTGAAAGACGTCCTATATGCCCACAAGACCGAGTCCAAAAGCTGTGACCAATCCTTTCGGTCAGGGCGGACGACTTTCTGCAGAATAGTCTTGATCTCCCTATTCGACACCTCAGCTAGACCATTCGTCTGTGGATGGTAAGGTGTGGCAACACGATGGTCTATACTGAACTCGCTAGCAAGGGCCTTCACCTGGTCGTTGATGAAGTGAGATCCCCCATCAGAAATCAGAACTCGTGGAATCCTGAACCGCGTGATGATATGCTTCCTCAAAAATCTGCAAACTGTCCTCGCATCAGCGGCTCGGGCGGGGATAGCCTCCACCCAACGACTCACATAATCAACGGCCAACAGAATGTACTCAAATCCCTGACTCTTAGGGAATGGACCCATGAAATCGATGTCCCATGTGTCAAAAACTTCACAGAAGTGAATGGGCTGCATCGGCATCATATCACGCTGTCCACAAGTGCCCATCATCTGACAGTCAGTACACCTCTTCACGAACTCATCAGAGTCCTTGAAGAGGGTAGGCCACCACAAGCCGGATTGGAGCACTTTCTGTGCCGTTCTCCTCCCAGAATGATGTCCTCCTGCCTCAAGCTTGTGGCAGTAAGTGAGGACGCTATGGTATTCCTCCTGAGGAATACACCGACGCCAGACGCTATCCCCTCCTTCGTGGTAAAGGATGGGATCCTCCCAGTGGTAGGACTTGGCCCTCGCAAGGAAGGTCTCAAGCCTCTGCCTGGGCCAATCCTGTGGGACTTTCCCAGCAACGAGAAAGTTCACAATATCGGCATACCACGGGAGTGAGGCGATAGCAAGGATCGCCTCATCTGGGAAGGTATCTCGAATAGGATCAATCTGCTCAGACTCCTCAGGCTGCTCTAGTCGGGAGAGATGATCCGCCACCACATTCTTGACTCCAGGCTTATCCTTGATCTCAATGTCGAACTCCTGGAGTAGAAGGATCCATCTAGTTAATCTGGCCTTGGCATCCTTCTTTGCCATGAGGTACCTGATGGCGGTGTGATATGTAAACAAAGTCACTTTACATCCAATGATATACGATCTGAACTTATCTAGGGCAAACACTACGGCTAGCATCTCCTTCTCTGTGACCGTGTAATTCCGCTGAGCGGAATCCAATGTGCGGCTAGCGTAGTGTATGGCAAACGGAACTCCATCCCTCCTCTGTCCCAGCACTGCCCCCACGGTAAAATCGGAGGCGTCCGTCATGATCTCGAATGGGAGAGACCAATCAGGCGGCTGGAGGACAGGAGCCTCAATCACGCACTGCTGGAGAGTCGCAAAGGACGAAAGACACTTGTCATCGACAAGGAACTCGGTGTCTTTTGTCAAGAGGTCAGTCAACGGTCGGGCAATCTTGCTGAAATCCTGAATAAATCTCCTATAAAATCCAACGTGCCCCAGGAATGACCGTAGCTGCCTCAAATTGGACGGCGGTGTGAGTTTCCTAATGACATCAACCTTGGCCGGATCAACCTCCATGCCCCCTGTTGGAGATGATGTGGCCAAGCACCGTCCCTTGAGTCACCATGAAGTGACTCTTCTCCCAAGATAGAACCAACTGATACTCAATACATCGCTGGAGTACTCGGTCTAGGCAGTCAAGACAGGAGTCGAATCCGTCGCCGTAGACCGAGAAATCATCCATGAAGACCTCTAAACACTCCCCTACCATGTCCGAAAAGATCGACAGCATGCACCTCTGAAAGGTCGCAGGGGCATTGCATAGCCCAAATGGCATGCGTCGAAAAGCATATGTGCCGAAGGGACAGGTAAAGGTGGTCTTCTCCTGATCCTCAGGAGCGATGGCCACTTGGTTGTAGCCCGAGTACCCATCCAGGAAGCAATAATGGCTCTTCCCTGCCAATCTCTCAATGATCTGGTCAATAAAAGGCAGGGGAAAATGGTCCTTCTTGGTGGCCTGGTTGAGTCTCCTGTAGTCAACACAGACCCTCCAAGAGGTGGGTACTCGTGTAGCAATCTCCTCTCCCGACTCACTGATCACAGTCGTGATGCCCGTCTTCTTGGGCACCACATGCAAGGGGCTGACCCACTTGGAGTCGGAAATGGGATAAATAAAATCTGCACTCCACCATTTCGATATTTCCTTCATACGACCTCTCTCAGGTTGGGGTTCAGTCGCCGCTGGAACTCACGCGACGGCTTCGCCCCCTCCTCGAGATAGATATGGTGGGAGCACACCGATGGACTAATCCCATGGAGATCTGCTACGCTCCATCCGATCGCCTTGCAGTTCTTTTCAAGAACCCCCATCAAACGGGATTCTTGCTCTCCAGTCAACTCGGCGGAGATGATGACTGGGTACATCTCTGGATCGCCCGCAAGGAATCGATACTTCAGCGAAGTAGGGAGCGGCTTCAGCTCTGGAATGCTGGGTGCTGGCAAATCTGGCTGCGGAAGAAACTGAGTGAAAGCTGCTAAGTCTGCCAAATCTGCCTGGGAAAGTGAAAGCGTACTCTCGCAAACTGGATCGGGAGAAGGCTGCTCAACTGCACTGTCTCTGCTCGGCTCTGCATCTACCTCCTCCTCATCTATAGGCTCAGGTGGACTCAGGTCTGGCATCTGATCATAGCAATCGGCCCAATCAGACTCTGAATCCGAGGGATCTGTATCAATCGCGGTGGCATCAGTACCACCATCACCAAACATCGTGTCGCGATCAAGGACCGGTTCTGCTGCCTCTATGGTATCCTGAACCAGGGCTGTGCTCTCCAGACTCTCCTCTGCTATCATCTCGGCATCAGATGTATCTGAGTATGAGAGGATGGTCTGTGCTGCAGGATCTGCCCAAGCTGCCTCATCGTCTGTGATCACAAAATCACAGTCGTGGTGGATGTCTGGCTCTGTGTCTGTCAGCTGCTCTGAATCTGTACTCGCATCTGAGCGGGCTCTTTCTCTAGCTCTGTAGTCCTCGACCGTCTCTATTTGTATACTCTCGCCCTCGACGCGAAAGTACACCTTCCCGCTATCATGATCAGTCACCGCCTTGGCTGTGGCCAAAAACGGACGACCAAGGATGATGGGGGTATCGGCCACTGACTCAGGGATCTCCATGTCCAACACTACGAAGTCCACGGGGAATTTCAGGCCCTGAATCGTGACGATGACATCTCGTAATAACCCCTTCGGCCTCTTGACAGATCGATCAGAGAACTGAAGGACTATCCTGCTCTGTCGAAGAGTGCCCAACTCGAAGCGGTCGAGAAGGGCTGCCGGAAGAAGGTTGATCGACGATCCGCTATCTAGTAGAGTACGGTCGAACCTCTGCTCACTGATCTGGCATCTGACATACGGGGCCCCTGAATCTGGCCTCTTGGCTGGCAGTCGGTTCTGGATCGCAAAACACGTGGCTTTCGTCAGCACATGGATCTCTGAAGTGTGGTTCCTCCTCCTCCTCCTGACTGTAGTCATGTCTCTCAAAGAACGCTGGAGAAGGGGGATGTGCTGCAAAGCCTCCTGGAGGGTCAGCTGGATGTGGAATCGATCGATCATGCTCTGGCTGAACTCCTCAAGCTCTCTCTTTTTCGGATTTTCTTTCTTCTTCCCCTTCCCCATTTGAAGGGCTATAGGGAAGGGGATCACAGGGTCCTTCACAGATGAAGGACTAGGAAAAGGCCTAGACGGTTCGACGACCGGATCCACACATACATCATGCACCACAGTGGGACCAGAAGAAACTAAACCTTTTCCTTTATTCAAACCAAAGTTCTGAGATACATCAAAGCGAGGAAAGACAACATCTCTCTCAATACAAACACCGGTGGCCTCAGTACCACCACTGGCTGGCTCTGCTGCTGCTGGTAGTCGTCTCGCGGCATCAGTAGCGTGGGCTGGCTCGGCTGAACGGGTGGCATCAGTACCACCTCCTCGAACTGGTGAAGCGGCGGCCTCAGTACCGCCGGTGGGATCAGCATCCTTGGTGGCTTCAGTGCCACCGTCATCATCTGGAGCGGCCTCAGTACCGCTCTCCTCCTCCTCATGTGGCGCCTCTGAAGTATCCTCGTGGTGAAGCTCAGATGAGGTGCCGCCGCCTGCTGGGGTCCTACCGCTCCTAAGTGTGACAAAATCAGCATCAAATAGATCCGAAGATGTATCAACAAATGGGTCACTAGGAGTGGCAAACTCAGTGTGTACTACCTGCTCAGATTTCCTCTTGAGGTTGTTCGGGTTCGGCTCGATCTGGGCAGGAATGGCGGCCTTTCCTCTCACCAAGTCCCGCATCTCCTGGCGGAACTCGTCCATCTCCCGTCTGAATGTGGCCTGCTGGCCCGTGAGGAGGCGAGCGATGTCATCCAAAGCGGGGCTCTCGTGGGAGCCCGACGGGTAGCCTCTCTGGTGCTGAGGCTGCTGGAGCTGCTGCTGGTGGTGAGAGGGATATGAGGAAGGGTGCTGCTGCTGAACTGGGTGAGCCTGCTGCTCACGTCTCCACGACTGTCCCTGCTGCTGATAGGGACGCGGACCGAAGGATGATGGCTGGTGCTGCTGGTATGCTGGGGGCTGCTGCTGCGACTGCTGGTGATCTCTCTGCTGGGAGTACTGCCCTCCCTGACCTGACGGCTGCTGCTGGGGCTGGGCACCACCATTCCCCCACCTGAATCCGGGATGGTCTCGTCGGATCCCAGGCTGGGGGCGGTCATACCAAATCCCGTTGACATCCATCAACGGCTCTGCATCGAAGGGGGCTGGCGGGAGTACTGCCAGAGGCTGATCCGGCTGGTAGACCACCATCTGCATGTCTGGAGATGGTGGGGACTGGTAGGTAGGCTGCGGCTGCTGGTACGGCTCCGCCTGTACAAGGTGAACCTGTCTAGGCTGCTGTGAGGAGCTGGAGCACTGGGACGAGCTGCTGCTGCCGCCGGTATCGCCTCGCGACAGAAGACGGGGCTGTGAAGCCGTCTGTGCCTCCTGGAGACACATGAGCTGTGTCTTCATGTCGCTCAGAACCTATGCCATCTGTTCCATCTGAGTGATGCTCTGGCACTGCTTCTTCTCAATCAGCTCCATGCGGTCCAACTTCTCGCTGATAATACCCATGTCCGCAGCGGATGACTCTGCCTGTGCTGCTGCGACTGCGGACGAACTGGATGGACCTGCATCTACCCGTGCTATCCGCTGGTACTGCACGGGTCCTGGCTGCTGTGGCTGGGGTCTCTGAGTATACAACCTGGTCTGGGACATCACCATGTAGTTTTCGACCATCTCCTCGTAGATGGCCCAGACCTGGTCGTGGTCCTTGGCAAAGTAGGACCTGCCGCAAGAAGCGTTCACCAGACCCTGAAGCTCTGGCGGCAACCCGCTGAAAAAGCTCTGAACTAAGTTCGGCTTGGAGATGTCGTGGTGCGGGCATCTGTCTAGGAGCTCTCGGAACCTCTCCCATGCCTCGTGAAACTGCTCGTTGGGGAACATGGAGAAGTTGCTGATCAGGGCCCTCGCTGCATTCGTCCGCCCGAGTGGATAGTACTTGTTCAAGTACTCAGTGCGGAGCTGCTCCCAGGTGTAGACAAACTTCCCCAAGTGTTTCAGCCAGGTGGCTGCTCTATCTGCCAGTGAAAAGGGGAAGGCTATCATCCGAATCGTGTCCTGATCCACGTGGCGATCATGGACAGTGCTGCAGATCATCAGGAACTCCTGGAGGTGGAGGTGGGGCTCCTCAGTGGCAAGTCCGTGGAAACGGGGCAGCAACTGCAAGGTGTTCGGGGGGAACTTGAAGTCCCCCACGATCGCTGGCACTACTACCCAGTGATGCATCAGAGTCGATCCGGGGTTGTGCAACTCCCGCATCGGTCGCGGTGGTCCTCCTGCCGCGGCGGCTGCCGCTGCGGCGGCGGCTGCTGCTGCTGCTGCGGCTGCTGCGACTGCGGCCTCTGCATCAGGTATCTCCTCAGGCTCGCTCTGCTGGTCTCGCTCTGCTCTGAGCCTCTCCAACTCTCGCCTCATCTCTATCATGAATGCCCCCTGATCACGTAGCTGATGCTGAACTGTCTCGAGTGATGCGATCATGGTGGAGTTGAACGCCCCCTGGTCTAGTACAAAATGCTGGTCTCCTCGTGGACCTCCGGGGTGATCGTCTGAACTGCCGGCCATGGCGACGTCTGCAAAATCAAATGAGCCCAACTCAGGTGCTGTCAAATTTGCTAGTCTCTCCTCGGGCTCATGTCTCTCAGTACCAAAAGAAAGGGGGTCGAGGGGAACAGGGCGGAGTCGTACTCGGGCTCGGAGAGCTGGTCTCGGCTCTCGCGGGCCAACCTAGATGATCGGATAGACGTGCCTGAAAGCGGTGCAGCCAGAGGCTGCCTAAGAGACCGTCTACCCATCATCTTGATCTGGCGAGTAAGGCGGATGAGATCTGGAGCAACTATGATCACAAAACAAACCCCCGGTTCACCAACGCAACGCGAGCTGAAGACCGTGAAAGTTCGGTCAGATTATCTTGTCTATTTTATTTTGGTGAACACACAAAATATCAGAGCGCTTACGTGACCTGTTAGGATATCCGATGCTATCCCAACCGACTGGCCCGCACGGAAGAGTCGGTAATCAGTCGGGACTAGCACCGGGGGGTTCTACCTAGGGTGCGGGTCACTCTCTCGCGCATCCAAACCATACAATGAGGGGGTTGCTCTCCCCAAGATAAAATTTTTAGGGTGAGCGGTTTTTAAGGTCAATAGTCTTAGCCAGTCCCAATTTTATGGTTTTTCTTTTTAATATTTTTCAAATAAAAACAAGCGGCCTAACGAATTTTTCGGTTCTCCTGCTTATTTAATCCAAAACAGGGGGGAGAAGTCAAAAAAGCCGATGCACGATGAAATCAATGATGCATGCAAAGTAAGGAAGGCGTACCTGACTCCAGCACTCTACATGCAATATGATCCGCGCATAAATGTAAAGACAGAAAGGAAACTACCTAAATGATGCAACGGGAAAGTCGAGTCCTAAACGAGCAATTTCTAGCGAAGAACTGTCTAACTCAGTCACTCGCCCTCAATCCAAAGAGTCCGGTCTAGACCCACCCCTCCTCTTCTCGACAAGTCGAGTTCAGGAGTAGCGCTTGACGGGGCAGGCTCGCGGCACGTAGGCTCTCAGGAAAGCGACTAAGTTATTTTTATTATTGATTTATTAGTAGGTCCAATTAACGTTCTATAGGAACAGATAATCAATTAGGTGTGTGGATCCTAATAACTACGGTACAATCACCAGAAATTCCTAAGTCTAGGGGCTCGAGCAAAAACCGCGTAAACACCGGAAAAGGCAGAAAGAAAATAAAATAAAACCGCGAAAAACCGCGAAAAACCGCGCAAGTCCTAAGGGTCCCCCGAGCACACCGGTGCTCGGCGAAACAGACCCGCTACGGCAAGTCCACAATGGTCCAAGTCTAAGTCCCTGTATTATTACAACAATAATCAAATAGTCTAAACTATCGTCACCCACTCAACTCTCTCTCTCGCTCTCTCCTGCGGCTCCGTGCAGAAGGGAGCCGCCTCCGAGTCTCGCGGTTGCGTCGGCTTCTCGAAATCGACCGCCTTGATCCTCGGGCCCTCGCAAGAAAAAGAGACAAGTGGTCAGTCCAAATTATTGTCAGAAAATATGAGAAAAATATATCTACAAAAACTCTACACAGAAAGCCGCGAAGATCAAAAAGCCGCGGAAAAGCTAAAAAAATGACTACTAAGCTGTACTCCCCGGCAACGGCGCCATTCTGATAACACGCCTGACCACTCGGGTATAAGGTACAGAAATAGGGTCGTTGCGACCCAAGCGATCATGCTGTGTATATCAAGAAAAATGAACCACTCGAAACAAGTCAAATCAATCAAAACAAAGCAAGCGGTCCAGCTATATGTTTAACCTGGTATAGCACCCAGGGTCGAACTCAAGGAGCACGGATTGGCCTAGGGGCCTACGAAGTAGTCAAAACAAATACAAGAAAAGAGGAAAATATTTTTAGTGGTTTTTAATTATTTTTATATTTTTTTGGATTTTTAAGTTTATTAAGAAAATAAGAAAGACAAAAACAATCACACTTCAACAAATTATTTAATGCATCAAAAATCAAGCAAAAATTCAAACAAAAATATTTTTGTGTGTTTTATAATTTTTTATGTTTTTGGTGAACTTTTAGAATTTTTCTGATATTTATTTTAATTTCTAAAAATCAAACAGTAGCAAAAAGCAATGGCACTGTCCAGCCAGGCCTAAAGTCCCTAGATAAAATACCTAAGGACCTCAAAAAGGCCTGGAGGTAATTTTCCTATAAAATAGATGAAATAAGGAAAATTTAGGTACCAGATTTATTGTTTTTGGTTTTTTTAATGTATTTATTAGAATTTTTATGGGTTTTTGAGGGTTTTTAAGTTTTTAAGGTTTTCCTGTGGTGAAAAATAGCCAAAATTGGCTAGAAAATCAAACACACTAAATTAACAGTACCTAATTTTTAGAGAATTTTTAAAGGAGTTTTTATATTTTTTTGTGATTTTTCAATCTAGACAGTAACAAAAATTGAGGTTTTTGAATTTTTAAAAATAGCAAACAAACTCAGAAATGTCCTCAAAAATCTACAAAAATCCTACACCATGGCAGGAGCCATGTGTCAAATTTTTGTTGGATTTGGAGGTGATTTGATATTTTATTCAAAAGCAAAGGTAGGGCACTGTGCACAGGGACTGAAATGCAAATGCCCAAAGTTCTGGGGGTCCAGGTGCAAAATACCCAGCAAAACATGCGCCAAGCACGTGCCTGGGGCACTCAGGGACCTATCTGTAATAAAAAGAAGTCCCAAGGACCAATTGGTAACACGTACCAAAAGTCCGATGGCCTCAGCTGCAAATAACCCAAGAAATCACGCACATGCGGAATTAAACCATTCACAGGGGTATAAATGCAATTAATCAAAAAATTTCATTCATTCATAAACATCCAGAACTACAAGGGCATCAATGCAAATACACCAACAAAACACGTGACGAAGCACGTGGCTCACACAGGCAGGGGTATAAATGCAAATATCTAAAGCACGAGGTCCAACATGCAAATTACCCTAAAACTAAACAACTGACTAAAACATTTACAGGACTAAAACGAAATAAAAGATGAGGAAGGGCCTAAGGGTAAATTACCCTTTATTAATTCGAGCCGACGGATGGGCGCCACGTGGGTAGATGGATGGCTGGGGACGGGTGGCGCCCAAGGCTGGATCCTCGACGTTGATCCGACGGTCCAGGCGCTGCCACGTGGAAAATCGAACGGTGGACGGGAATAGTGGCTGAGCCTCGCTGGATCGACGGTGGAGATCGACCCTCGAAGGATCTGGCGGTCGATGCTGCTCCTCGAATGGACGAACGTGATCAAATCTGGAGCTTGGGGTCGATCGGACGGCGGAGAAGGATGGTGGACGAACAGGGCTCCGGCGAACTTCGCCGGGCTCGTGACGACACTGGTCTCCTCCTGGAAGCTCGCTGAAGATCGGAGAAGGAAGCTGCGGGCCCTCCGCGTCTAATGGAGGCCTCCGATGACCCAACAGAGTCCTGGGGAACTCCGGCGAGGTCGGCGGAGGCGGAGCAGCTGGACCAAATGGTCCAAGCCCTCAGATGGGCTTGGATGAACCTGCAAAGTGTTCCAGCAAACTCGCGGGTCGAGGGCAAAGTGCCTCGACCCCGTTAGGCATGGTGAAAGTGGTCGGGGAGGCGAAGTGGTCGAGCTCCGGCGAGGGGATGGACGGGGGAGCTCGAATCCCCAGCTCCTGTGCGAGCTGGGTTGAACGGAGGTGCGGAGAACGTGTGCGGGAGGAAGGCGGAAGTGACGATGGATTCCGATGATCGAATGGAGGTGTGAGGTGGTCGGAATCAGCGAAAATCGATGGCGGCGCGAATTGGGGCAAAATGGAAATCAGACGAAATGGCTAAGCTAAGAGGGTACCTGGGTGGATGGGTAGGCTGTGCTGGAGCTGGGGAAGCTCCGGGTCCTCGCCTCAAGGAACGTCGACGTCCAAGGCACTGGCTCCTGCTCAGGGCGGAGCACGGCGGTGATACTCGCCGGATCGATGGAAACCTCCTCCTCGCCTCGCTACAACAGGTGGAGATGCTCGCTGTCACTCGGGCAATCGCTCTGGAGCTCACAGGGGAGAAGGGGAATGACCAAAGATGCGTGAAATGGGTGGCGGAGCTGGGCTTAAGTATGCTGGCGGGTCCGGGAAGAAGGGCGCGGGTAGGGCGATGTAGCGCGCGGATCCCGAGGCGAAGGCTCCGGCGAGGTTGTCGGGTATGACGTGAGCAATCCGGACCCTGGGTTTGGGCAAAAGGGAGTCGGGTCTGCATGGGAAAAATCCGAGAAATGGGTCGGGCGCAGCAGACCCGTGGGAAGTGGTCCTGGGGGGGAGTTGACTGGGCGGTCAACATCCCCCAGGGCCAATGGGTGAAGGCCACGTGGCTGGATCTTGAGATGACAAATGGAGGTAGCTAGGGCCCGATTCAGCCAAAACTCAAAACATGAAATATTTTTATTTTATTTTTTTCTATTTTTTGGTGATTTTTAATTAATTTTTGGAAATAAAAATAAGGTATTTACATTATATAGCTATATATAGGTATATATACAATTTGTAGGCTTTTGATTTTTGATTTTTAATTATTATTTTTATACAATTTTATTCCTATTTTATATTTTATTTATTTATAGTATAGAATAAGGAATAAAAGGGTGTTTTATTTTATTTTTATTATTCATATACATAGGTAAAATAAGTAAATATGTACATTTATATACATGGTATATGTACAATGTATTTTTTTATATTTTGAATTTTGTAATTTTTATTTGATTTTTGTTTTGATTCTTTTTATTTTATTTATTTACAATATATAACCTAGAATATTTACAAAAAGTTTTGAAAATAACTTTATTTATTTACAAGGTTAAATAAATATAGAGGCATGGTCTATGTACATGATGAAAGGGTATTTTTAATCTTTTTGGTTTTTACCTTTTTGTTTTGTTTTTATCTTTTATAGCTATATACAAATATTTACAACTGTATTTTTGGTGAGGAAAATATTTTTATTTTATTTACATAATTATTTACACAAGAGCCCCTATCTCCCTCTACTTTGGCTTTTATGCGGTCAGGCCCATGCTGAGCCCTCCCTTGGGTTAGGTTGCTCAATATTTATTCTAAATATTTCCCTCTTTTTCTTTTTAATCTTTATTCTTTTATTTTTGCACAAAAACATGCTAATTATAGGTTTTTACACAATGCATGCTTTTGGTAATTATTTATATTTACATATATCTACATGCATTTGCAAAGGTTTTTGTAGCTAAAATATCAGAATAAAGAGTGATGAATGGGTATTCATCAGGGACGTCCATGTTGGCTGCCTCCAGGGGTACCCCATATAACTCATATGTATAGGAAAAAATGGGGATGCCCCCAAGGGCTACCCCAGCCCATTTTTCGTAATTTTTTTAATTTTTTTGAAAAATATTAGCATGTATATTCATCCATATATCCCTCCCATATATATCATTCGAATTCGTCAGAAACAGAGACACTCCTACGGCCTCCATCCAGACAGTCATTTTTTAATATTCGCATGATTTTTTAAATCGACCTCATCTGGATGGATGGCGTATGAGTTTCTATTTCTGATGAAATTTGAATGGCATATAGGAGGGATATAGGGATGAATATACATTGCGTTATTTTCCAAAAAAAATAAAAAAATGATGAGAAATGGGGGGCAACCCCCTGCAACCCACATATATATAGGGTCATATGTGGCTGCCCCCTTAGGGGCAGCCAACATGGCTGCCCCCGCCTTATTTGGGCAAAAATTTTTAATTTTTTTTGAAAAATAACACCATTTACATCCATCCCTATATCCCTCCTATATACCATTCGAATTTCGTCAGAAACAGAGACTCCTACGGCCTCCATCCGGACAGTAATTTTTTAACGGTAACAGGATTTTTTTTAAATCGATACCATCGAGATGGAGGCCGTAGGAGTCTTTGTTTCTGACGAAATTCGAATGGCATGTAGGAGGGATATATGGATGAATATACATGGTTTTATTTTTCAAAAAAAATTAAAAAAATGCCGAAAAATGGGGCGGGGGCAGCCCCATTTTTTCCATATATATATATATATATAGGGGCTGGGGAAGCTGCACCCGTGGGTGTAGCTAACTAGCTGCACCCGGCCATTTTTTTCATTGATTTTTTGTGTTTTTGAAATGAAATCTAGGGGATTTAAATCACTATATATCACCATGATATCATACCAATTTCAACTAAATTCGACATTTCTATCATCTCCATCAAGGCTATGATATTTTAACGGTTTCAGAATTATTGAAATTCACTATATCTAGATGGGCATGCTAAGAGTGTTTGTTTTGCATGAAATTTGAAACACATATTCCACACAATAAACTAAATAAATCCCCTATAAGTTTCCTTCAAAAAATCAAAAATCAATGAAAAAAATACCCGGGTGTAGCTAGTTGGCTGCACCCCCAGTGTAGCTTCCCTTTTCCCATATATATATATATATATATATATGTATATATATATATATATGTATATATATATATAGGATTTATTTCAAATGAGGTGCACCTTTCCTGGATGCATGGAAAGCCACGTCAATTTAAGCATTTATTCTATTTATTTTACACATTCTAACTCCATAAATTTAATATTAAATATTAATATAATATGTATATCATGAAAAATTTATGAAAATATTACTATACTTGACATTAAAAGTTTGTTACAATATGGATGATATATTTTACATAACTGTATAATCGTCAGTATTCTACAATATGTAGTTTAAATTTACAAAATTGTTACGTATGTTACAGATTTGATAGTGGCTTTCTGAATTTCAGGAAAGACGCACCTCATTAGAAGGCCCCCTATATATATATATATATATATATATATATATATATATATATATATATATATATATATGGGGAAAATGGGGTTGCCCCTTAGGGTTAGCCAACATGGCTGTCCCCATCCCATTTTTCACAAAATTTTTTTATTTTTGGAAAAATATCACCATGTATATTCATCCCTATATCCCTCTTATATGTCATTCGAGTTTCGTCGGAAACAGAGACTCCTACGACCTCCATCTAGACGTCATTTTTTTAACGGTCGCAAGATTTTTTAAATCGATCTTGTCTGGATGGAGGCCGTAGGAGTCTCTGTTTCTGACGAAATTCGAATGACATATAGGAGGGATATAGGGATGAATATACATGACAATATTTTTCAAAAAAAATAAAAAAATTTGCCCAAAATTGGGCGGGGCAGCCATGTTGGCAGCCTCCAGGGGCAGCCCCATCAAGCCCTATATATATATATATATAGAGAGAGAGAGAGAGAGGGCGGGGAGGCTGCTTTGAGGAACAGCCAACATGGCTGTTACACAAGGCAGTCCCCCCTCCCCCCTTATTTATTTTTTTTCAAAATTTTTTTCATGTGTGTTCATCTCTATATCCCCCCAACATATCATTCAAATTTCGTGAGAAACAGAGACTCCTAAGCCCTCCATCTAGAAAAGTCGATTACAGCAAAATTCAGACCGTTAAATTTTACTTGTTCTAGATGGAGGGCTTATGAGTCTCTGTTTCTCACGAAATTTGAATGACATGTAGGAGGGATATATATAGATGAACACACATGAAAAAATTTTGAAAAAAAATAAATGGGGGGGGGGGGGGACTGCCTTGTGTAACAGCCATGTTGGCTGTTACTCAAAACAGCTTCCTTTTCCTCATACATATACATATATATATATATATATATAGGAAAAAATGGGGCTGCCCCCTGGGGGCAGCCAAAATGGCTGCCCCCACCCCATTTTTTGGCGTTTTTTTATTTTTTTTTGAAAAATAAAACCATGTATATTCACCCCTATATCCCTCCTACATGTCATTCGAATTTCGTCAGAACGGCCTCCATCTCGATGGTATCGATTTAAAAAAATCCTGTTACCGTTAAAAAATTACTGTCCATATGGAGGCCGTAGGAGTCTCTGTTTCTGACGAAATTCGAATGGTATATTGGAGGGATATAGGGATGAATATACATGGTGTTATTTTTCAAAAAAAATAAAAAAATTTGCCCAAATAAGGCGGGGGCAGCCACATATGACCCATATATATATATATATATATATGGTAAAATGGGGCTGCCCCCAGGGAGTAGCCAACTTGGCTACTCCCACCCCTATTTTTTTCTCATTTTTTTATTTTTTTGGAAAATAAAAATTTGCATATTCATCATTATATCCCTCTCACATTGTACTAAAATTTCGTCAGAAACAGAGACTCCTAAGCCCTCCATCCAGACGTCATTTTTTTAACGGTCGCAGGATTTTTTAAATCGACCATGTTTGGATGGAGGTCGTAGGAGTCTATGTTTCTGACGAAATTTTAATAAAATGTGAGAGTGATATAATGATGAATATACAAATTTTTATTTTTGAAAAAAATAAAAAAATGAGGGAAAAATAGGGGTGGGAGTAGCCAAGTTGGAATATATATATATATATATGGAAAAAATGGGGCTGCCCCCTAGGGGCAGCCAACATGGCTGCCCCCGCCCCATTTTTCGGCGTTTTTTTATTTTTTTTTGAAAAATAAAACTATGTATATTCATCCATATATCCCTCCTATATGCCATTCGAATTTCGTCAGAAATAGAGACTCCTACGGCCTCCATCTCGATGGTATCGATTTAAAACAATCCTGTTACCGTTAAAAAATTACTGTTCGGATGGAGGCCGTAGGAGTCTCTGTTTCTGACGAAATTCGAATGGTATATAGGAGGGATATAGGGATGAATGTACATGGTGTTATTTTTCAAAAAAATTAAAAAAATTTGCCCAAATAAGGTGGGGGCAGCCATGTTGGCTGCCCCTAGGGGGCAACCACATATGACCCTATATATATGTGTGTGTGTGTGTGTGTGTGTGTGTGTGTGTGTGTGTGTGTGTGGGTAAAATGTGTATGCCCCCAAGGGGGCCACCCTTTTTTCACAAATTTTTTTATTTTTTTTGAAATCTGTAAATTCATTATTAAATCCATATATTATGTCATTCAAATTTCATGCGAAACAGAGACTCATACGACCTCCATCCAAACGGGGTCGATTTAAAAAATCTTGTTACCGTTAAAAAAATGACTGTCTGGATGGAGGCCGTATGAGTCTCTGTTTCACAAAAAATTTTTTATGACATAATATAGGGATATAGTGATGAATATTTACGGAAAAAAATTTCAAAAAAAATAAAAAAATGAAGAAAATGAGGTGGGGGAGCTAAGTTAGCTCCCCCTAGGGGGCAGCCCCATTTTCCTCTCTCTCTCTCTCTCTCTCTCTCTCTTTATATATATATATATATATAGGGTAAAATGGGGCTGCCCCCGGGGAGTAGCCAACTTGGCTACTCCCACCCCTATTTTTCCCTTATTTTTTTATTTTTTTAGAAAATAAAAATTTGTATATTCATCACTATATCCCTCTCACATTCTATTAAAATTTCGTCAGAAACAGAGACTCCTAAGCCCTCCATCCAGACGTTATTTTTTTAACGGTCGCAGGATTTTTTAAATCGACCATGTTTGGATGGAGGCCATAGGAGTCTCTTTTTCTGACGAAATTTTAATAGAATGTGAGAGGGATATAATGATGAATATACAAATTTTTATTTTCCAAAAAAATAAAAAAATGAGGAAAAAATAGGGGCGGGAGTAGCCAAGATGGCTACTCCCTGGGGGCAGCCCCATTTACCTCATATATATATATATATATATATATATATATATATATATAGGGATAAATGGGGCTGCCCCCTAGGGGGAGCTAACTTAGCTCCCCCCGCCCCATTTTCACCATTTTTTTATTTTTTTGAAAATTTCTTCCGTGAATATTCATCACTATATCCCAATATTATGCTATTAAAATTTCATGCGAAATAGAGACTCCTACGGCCTCCATCCAGACAGTCATTTTTTAACGGTAACGGGATTTTTTAAATCGACCCCATTTGGATGGAGGTCGTAGGAGTCTCTGTTTCGCACGAAATTTTAATAGCATAATATAGGGATTTAATAATGAATTTACACAGTTTTAGATTTCAAAAAAAATAAAAAAAATTATGTCAAAAAGGGGCGGGGGGAGCTAAGTTAGCTCCCCCTAGGATGCATACACATTTTACCCACATATATATATATATATATATATATATATATATGGGGCTGCCCCCAGGGAGTAGCCAACTTGGCTACTCCCACCCCTATTTTTCCCTCATTTTGTTATTTTTTTGGAAAATAAAAATTTGTATATTCATCATTATATCCCTCTCACATTCTATTAAAATTTTGTCAGAAACAGAGACTCCTAAGCCCTCCATCTAGACGTCATTTTTTTAACGGTTGCAGGATTTTTTAAATCGACCATGTTTGGATGGAGGCCGTAGGAGTCTCTCTTTCTGACGAAATTTTAATAGAATGTGAGAGGGATATAATGATGAATATACAAATTTTTATTTTTCAAAAAAATAACAAAATGAGGGAAAAATAAGGGTGGGAGTAGCCAAGTTGGCTACTCCCTGGGGGCAGCCCCATTTACCTCATATATATATATATATATATAGAGGGTAAAATGGGGCTGCCCCCAGGGAGTAGCCAACTTGGCTACTCCCACACCTATTTTTCCCTCATTTTTTTATTTTTATGGAAAATAAAAATTTATATATTCATCATTATATCCCTCTCACATTCTATTAAAATTTCGTCAGAAATAGAGACTCCTAAGCCCTCCATCCAGACGTCATTTTTTTAACGGTCGCAGGATTTTTTAAATCGACCATGTTTGGATGGAGGCCGTAGGAGTCTCTGTTTCTGACGAAATTTTAATAGAATGTGAGAGGGATATAATAATGAATATACAAATTTTTATTTTCCAAAAAAATAAAAAAATGAGGGAAAATAGGGGTGGGAGTAGCCAAGTTGGCTACTCCCTGGGGGCAGCCCCATTTACCTCATATATATATATATATATATATATAGAAAAAAATGGGGCTGCCCCCTGGGGCAGCCAACATGGCTGCCCCCGCCCCATTTTTCGGCCTCTTTTTTTATTTTTTTTGAAAAATAAAACCATGTATATTCATCCATATATCCCTCCTATATGCCATTCGAATTTTGTCAGAAACAAAGACTCCTACGGCCTCCATCTCGATGATATCGATTTAAAAAAATCCTGTTACCGTTAAAAAATTACTGTCCGGATCGAAGCCGTAGGATTCTCTGTTTCTGACGAAATTCGAATGGTATATAGGAGGGATATAGGGATGAATGTACATGGTGTTATTTTTCAAAAAAAATAAAAAAATTGCCCAAATAAGGCGGGGGCAGCCATGTTGGCTGCCCCTAGGGGGCAGCCACATATGACCCATATATATATATATATATATATATATATATATATATGAGGTAAATGGGGCTGCCCCCAGGGAGTAGCCAACTTGGCTACTCCCACACCTATTTTTCCCTCATTTTTTTTATTTTTTTGAAAAATAATAATTTGTATATTCATCATTATATCCCTCTCACATTCTGTTAAAATTTCATCAGAAACAGAGACTCCTACGGTCTCCATCCAAACATGGTCGATTTAAAAAATCCTGCGACCGTTAAAAAAATGATGTCTGGATGGAGGGCTTAGGAGTCTCTGTTTCTAACGAAATTTTAGTAGAATGTGAGAGGGATATAATAATGAATATACAAATTTTTATTTTCCAAAAAAATAAAAAATGTGGAAAAAATAGGGGTGGGAGTAGCCAAGTTGGCTACTCCCTGGGGGCACCCCCATTTTATCATATATATATATATATATATATATATATATATATATATATATATGGGTAAAATGTGTATGCCCCCTAGGGGAGCTAACTTAGCTAAAATAAAAAAATAAAAAAAATTTGTGAAAAAAGGGCGGGGGGAGCTAAGTTAGCTCCCCCTAGGGGGCATACACATTTTACCATATATATATATATATATATATATATATATATATATGAAAAGGGACGTTGCTGCATGTAGCAGCCAACGTGGCTGCTACATGTGGCAGTTTCCCCAAATTTTTTTATTTTTTTTCAAAATTAAACCATCAATATTCATCTATATATCCCTCCTACATTGTTTAAAAATTTCGTCAGAAACAGAGACTCGTATGCCCTCCATCTAGACCGGTATTTTTTAACGGTCTGAATTTTGCTGTAATCGACCTGTTCTAGATGGAGGGCATAGGAGTCTCCGTTTCTGACGAATTTTTTATAGAATGTAGGAGGGATATATAGATGAATATTCATGGTTTAGTTTTGAAAAAAATAAAAAAATTTGCGGAAACTGCCACATGTAGCAGCCACGTTGGCTGCTACATGCAGCAGCGTCCCGGATCTCTATAAGTGTGTGTGTATTCCCATATCCCTCCTATATGCCATTAGAATTTCATCAGAAACAGAGACTCCTACTGCGTCCATCTAGACAATCATTTTTTAACGATAACATGATTTTTTAAATCGACACCATCTCAATGAAGGCCCTAGAAATCTCTGTTTCCGACAATTATTTTCCATTTTATTTTGCATTTTCTTGTATTCTTCTCTCACTACTAATACTATCCCCATTTTCTCTCTTTTCAGGTAAATCGGAGCAATTTTTTGATATTAATTAAAGGACTTACGAAGAAACTCGTATTTTATTTTTGTAAGAGAAAGCTTAGATTAGTTTATTTTCTATATCATTCATAGTATCTCTCTGAACTCTAATACTTGTAGTTGGACTGGACTTTTTGTGGTGCATCTTGTCTGTTTCAACATCTTTTGTGCGGTCGGGACCCGACTTGAGTGGCGTTGAAATCAGGTGCACATACGCTAGATAGATATTTATTTTTTTATTGTGCTCGTAATTTTAGGCCACACATTTTTCACTAACTATATCCATTGTTGATCATTCAACATTACCCAAATTCTAAATCAATTCTTCCTGCTAATAGAACTATCTGTTTATGGTGTTTCCATCTATGCATATCATTTAGTGTAACTTTTATTTCCTTGTATTGCATCCGCGTGAGGAATTACTGTAAGTCTTCTTCTTAGCATGCATCATTGATTTAACACTTGCATCGACTTTTTTGATCCTTTACTCAATTTTTATAATCTAGGAATTAAAGGAATTGTGACTAGTTGTTAGGAATGATTTTTTTGTGCTCATGTAAGACTCAAGTGATAACCTTAATTTAAAATCGAGACTTCTAATCAAGGTGACCGTAAATAAATTGACATAAAAATTAACCCTTATGTATAGTGGAGAGGAACCCACTCATTGTTTGTAATAATAAGAATCACACACTTAGGGTAGAGCCAAAACTTGGAGGCTTCATCTGACTACTGAATTTAAAAAATGACTAGCTACTTGTTAGTGAGGGAACTACTGTCTCTTTTAGCAGATTAGGTGATTATAGGGCAACATGTAAGCCACCGTCCTGAAGTAATACGGGTAGTCGTTCTACGGTCTATACTTATACTCATATTGGTTGAAAGTAGGTGCAACTAACCATACGAATTTGGGCTAGTCTTTGTGACACTCTCTAGAACCTAAGCCATGCTTAATATTCTCAAATATTGTTTTATCATTAAATTAAAATTACAAAGATAAGCACCGAACTCTATCTTGCTTTCTCAAATGTCGGGTAGGTGAATCTACGGGTTTGTTTTGTGTTTGACTTGTATGCGTCCATGTCCTTGAAATTGCAATCTTATCATGGTTCAAAAATATTTCTCCATCCCTCTCTTGAGAAGGTGACGATTATTGGTCTCCATAACCAGACTCTGTGTGTCCAACATACACGACCATGTCTCGATACTCTTCATTCAAGGGGAACCCTCTCTTCGAAACTGATTCCATGCAGCCACCATTTCCCTCTACTACATTCTCTCCACCCTATACCCTACACTTCTTCCTAGATTAGGTTGCTCTTGCATTCTGACTTTCAAATGAACACGATAGAGCGAATAGATTTGGGGACTATGGACTTCCCACCTTTTGAACCATCCCCTACTCAGGTTAACTCTCTTCCTAAGTATAATCAATTTTCCTTTGATAGTTCACAAGAAATCCATAGTCAAGAAAATATGACTCATGACCAAATTACAACTACAATGAATAATCACTACTTCGCTCAGAGCTACATGCCAGAATCAAATCACATGGAGTACAATTATTCTGCATAAAGTCGTAAGGAGTTTAAGGATGAAATAACTCGAATCAACCAAAGAGCAGATACTTTGACTAAAAGAATATGTGATCTCATCCAATCAATGAAAAATTAAGAAGAACTGAGGACCCCACCTTGCGAACCACAAGTCCATCGTGTGAAAATACACTCAAACACAACCACCACTAACCTATGACCAACTGACTGACCACCATACCAAAAATATCAAAAAATTGAAAAACAAAAAAAAATCAAAAAAGGGATACTTCTGAAATGAAAGTATTTTGCAAGAGTCTGATCTTAGAGCTTCCAATAATCAAGGCTATAGAATATGTGCTTGGTCTTAAGAGATTTATGAAGAGTTGATTGAACCCTAAAAAGATATGCAAGAAATGATCAAAGACTGAATATCATGTCATGTCTATGGCTAGTTCTTTGGTAATGAATCATAAAACTAAAAGCAGTAAAGTCAAGCGGTTGATTCATATCACATGTGAAATTGAGAACTCCTTATTCACTAATGTTCGATTAGATGATGACTCGATAATAAATATCCCCCCAAAGGTCATCTTTGATTAAGTCAAACTGGGACTACTCAAAAAGATGTGGCGATCATTCAAATGTCAGATCGATCTATCAAAAGACCGTGAGGAATTGTTTTTATCATCGTAAACTTCTGAGGTGACAAGAAGAAAGTGGACTTTATTGTTCTTGACATTGAGCATCATGGAGAATTATCTGAGTTTCCCGTCATCATAGGAAAGCTATTCTAAACCTCTGTTAAGACAATTGTCTATTGTGAGACTCGGGATATAAGATTCCTAAATGCAGATAATAATGAACAAGCCCTCAATGACACACCTGACCCTGAGACAACCCAACCATTAACTGACAATTTAATCAGGAAAAGAGTACTCCACATGACCAGATCTCCCCTCACGAAAATAGACACAAACCGTAGGAGATACACCCAAGATAACGAATGTAGGATTGAACTTCGATTCCCACCACACCTCCCACCTTGATACTGCTCCTAGGAGGAAACAATATTCAGGACCTTATGAAGAATTGGATCATGTTTATGAAGACCGTCACAACTATTTGAGTTGTCCAATCTTTGAGTCGGTAGTTATTCATGAAATACTTGAACCATATAAGGAGCTGATGAATACCCATTCATCACTCTTTATTCTTATATTTTAGCTACAAAAACCTTTGCAAATACATGTAGATATGTGTAAATAGGAATAATTACCAAAAGGATGCATTGTGTAAAAATCTATAATTAGCATGTTTTTGTGCAAAAATAAAAGAATAAAGACCAAAAAGAAAAAGAGGGAAATATTTAGAATAAATATTGAGCAACCTAACCCAAGGGAGGGCTCAGCATGGGCCTGACCGCATAAATACTTGAACCATATAAGGAGCTGACTTAGAAAACCTCCTGTGTCACCAAAACTCATGGACGTCGCAAAATGACATCAACAACCTCCTCCATCACCCATAATGCCACCAGGAACATGCTCCCTTGCTTGAAGCATGATATGAACCTACATGAATTGGTCGACTTTTATGGAGATTAATCTGATGAGGAACCCACAAATGTCACATCAATTACTCGCGATAGGGAGAAGAACTCTGACCATATTCCTCTCAATGCTTCTAACAGAAGTAAACTGATCAAGGAAGTCACCTTTAACCTTAGAAAATAGGTGATTTCTGAAGAATCCTCATCTGATCCTGAAGTGGTTCATTAATAAGTTCAATAAGTGCAACTGTGATCAATGAGCACTTACCTCTTATTGATAATCATTGGAGATGCTCTGTATATGAATACTTTTCTTCTGAGGATGTCTCTGATGATGACTGGACCTCTTTACCATCCTCTACATCTCCATACTATCTCCCACCACACTCCCGCAAGAAGGTTTGTCACAAACCTTCTTGAACTTGTACATATATAAATCTACTCAGTCCCCCCTTGAAATTATCTGATCATATTTAGTCTAACCTGAGCCTAAGTATAGGGGGACTGATACCATTGTGTATGCATCACTTCTATTCTTTTCTTCTCACCCTCGACTACCCCATTTCTTGATCTTATGCTACAATTATGCCCTTAAAAGCCTGAGTATAGGGGGCGAGTGGGCTTCCCTTTCTTTTGAATCAACTATGCATGGTTCGAGCTATGTCTACATTTCAGTTTGTACAACAAGGACATAGCACATGATAAGCATAGGGAGGTGTTTATATATTCTATATACTTTTATCCATAGCTCATACTTTAATTGTTTTCATTAAAAATCGGGTATGGTACAAGTTGTGTATATTATGTTTACTGTACTAAATTCTTTGTGTAAATAATACTTGTTTTCAAAAAAAATTTAAAAAAATTTAGGAGGTATAAAATACACAAAAATAGAAAAATAAAAAATAAATTAAAATCTTTTTTAAAAAACAAACAAAGAAACAAACAAAACAAATCCTTGACATTTTCACTATCACTCGATCCTTGAGGAACAAAAGAAACTCATGTTTTAAGGTCCTTTGATTCAAAGTTAAATGTCCTTAATCACAAGGATTTGAGATTTAATAATCCACAGTTCCCTAGTTTGAAAGATGTGTGTTACATTGATTTATTACTTGAGGAATTGCATGAATGATGAGATGAGTTGAGTTATTACTTGAGGAACTGGGACATGTTATTTAAGTCTAGACCGGATTTAATGATGCTCGAGGATGAGATAAAGTCAATGAAGGCTTCAAGAAAGAAGAGTGTTAGCAAGATCCTAGCCAGTATGTGAATAAGTTCACATGTTATCTTTTGATATTGATTATGTGCTAGGGTGTGATGAAACTAAATAATTATCAATCAGTGTACACCAACTCTTGGTAAAAGCAGTGGAGCTAGCCTACTAAAAAGAAAAGAAAAAATGTGTAAATGAATGAAAAAGAACTCTCAATTACAAGTAAATCTCATAGAGCTTCAATCAAAGGGAAGCACTCCCAACCATTTTCAAAGTGGTCAATTGGATTAAAGCTAATTAGATCAACTGAGTCGGGCTAGTACCTCAAAAAGGCTCTGCATCATAAGGGATACAAGTTTGGGTGCAAGTATATTAGATACTTGAAGAAGACACACCTCGGTGTACTTACAGAGAAACAAATACATATGACACAACAACTTTTAACAGATGAACTGGTCAACAACCAAAAATATGTGTGTCAATTACTATATCACTCGAAAGGAATGATCTTTGTTACAATGTGAGGAAGAGAATAAAATACACAATCTTATGCCCTCAATCATCTGGCCTGTCATATACATTTTCATATCTGACAAACTACTGAGACGGTAGACTGAATGCAAGAATTGTTTTATTTCCTAGTGTTGAGGATTAGGTCTTGAGGAGAATCTCTTGAATCAGGACTTTGAGTGACATTTCGACTCGACTCTTATGATTGCAATACATTAAGTGTCATATCTCTTATGCTATATGTATAAATAGAGAGTCTGATAATTAGAGAAGTTGGATTCCTTTTAACTAGAGCATGGGTTAAGCTTAAAATTTTAGGACCACTAAAACTGAGGATTCTTAATGGGACAAGTCTTGAAATTCACATATGCACAGTTCGATATTCAACCTTTTAACTCACTAAAATTTACTTGGGGACAAGTAAAGGCTAAGTATAGGGGTGAGATGAATCCACGATTCATTCTATCTATATGGACATCTTAGCAAAATCCTCTTAATAATTCATTAAGTAAATCTTCAAAATCAGTTAATTAACATTCACTAATTGTACTAATATGGGATTTAATATCTATAAATAACAAGCCTTATTTTTGACCTGAATTGAGCCTATTATTTTATGTACAAAAATCATTTATTTAAATCTAATTCTTCTTTCAATTATTCTTTTAATTAACATTATTCAATCTGACATGGATGTTGGCCTTCTTAGTAAATTGGTTATGGATGGCTTGAATGGATGCCAACATCATTGAGTTGATCTCATGATGCTCAATAACTGGGCCCTTTCCCTTCAGTGGTGCCATCAAGTCCTCTGAATCCAAATCCATCTTTAAAAATGTGCAAGGTACTCGACCAGTCCTCATGAAATATAGAGCCTCAAATGAAAATTCGAGATGAGAGATGATCTCGAATAAGGGATATATTGGCGAAAAAAATGCAGATGTGGAAAAAGAAGTGAATTCGAAGAAAAAAGTCATCCCAAATTGGTGAAAATGAATGGAGTGTGTAAAGATAATCTCACGAAGTCCGAGCACAAACTACTCCAATCCGACATCTTCGATGACAAAAGGCAATATGTGAGAACACAATGTCAAATAAGAAGAAGAAAGTAGAATGAAAGCACGAAGTGTGCAGAGGGATATCCAATACTAGCAAGCAAACACAATACAAACCCCCAAAATTACTAACTCAACATAATGTGATGACCATAAGAGTTCGGTCTTTTATCTTTTCTTTTTTAGTTTAGTGAACTACCCAAAGTGACTTACTGCCAAGCACACTGGGTGAGTCACCGCTATAGCCCAGTGTACATTCTCAATCCTCCCTAATCAATGGAACTATTTGTCAGGCTGTCATGTTCAATATCAAGCCCAAAGGGAGAAAGGAGAGTGAGCACACCAAAAAGATTTTCTAACGTTGAGGCTAGCGCTTGCATCTCGACCATGCATGAAAGAGTAATGCATAGGAGCGTAGGGTTTTTTCACATGTATAGGGATTTGGGCTCTAACCTTATGGTTACATCCTAACTCACTCATTTTGTAGGTAAGTACCTGCAAAAAATGAGTGGGTTACTCTCCCCAAAATAATGAATGATTTGTCCTTACATTTACTTTTATGGTCAAGTGAAAATTAACAATCCCTTTTTTATTTGGTTATCTCTTTTTTCAAACAAATGATTTAATGATTTTTCCAATTCCTTTATTTTATAAGTGAGAAAAACAATGGAGCAAATCGAAAAGGCCGATGTGATGGAAATCAATGATGCATGTACGAGTAAGAAATGTGTACCTTGCTCCAGCAGTCTACATGCAAAATGATCCTTACATAAAATAAAAGGCAGAAATAAACTACCTAAATGATGCAAGAGAAACGTCCTAACCATTAACTTCTATTAGCGGGCAAGAACTAATTATTTGACTAGTATAATCCTACGAACTAAGCTATAGGCACAAATATTCTTATTTAGGGGGAGTGGACCCAGTCGGTTACTTGGCTCAACCAAGATAATAGAACCTATTTCTAAGGGCTCAAGCACAAAAAATCGTGAGAAAACAAAGCAAATAAAATCGATGAAAACAAAAATCTGGTGAGGTCCCCCAAGTGCATTAGCACTCGCGAAACATGACCCGCACACAAGGGTATATAATGGCTAAATAAAATCAGGAAAAAGGGCAAACACCAATAAGTTATTACAAATTAATTATAGAAAATGGAAAAGAAAATAAAATGCTTGTAATAAATGCTAAAAATGCTCCAAGCTGCTGGTCTCCTCCAAGTTTCATGCTTCTTCTCTCCTATGCTCTCCTACAACTCTATGAAGAAACGAGCCACCTTTGCTTCGTTCGAGTGTGCCAACACTCTTACGAATGCTGCTCTCGCTCGTCACCCCTTGCAAGAAACAGAGAGTAAGAAATGTGTCAGATAACCGGTTATGAAAAATAATGAGAAAACAAAGGAAAATAAAAGCAGGCAATATAGACAAACAAGAAAACAAACAAACAAGTGGATGGTGCAAAATGAGAAGAGCAAGTAAATTGGATCACAAATGAATCCCTAAGCTCGATCTTGGGGAGCTTTCGATGTCCTACACATTGAATCCTGCAAGCATTGTATAAGCTCCCTCATGGCACACAGAATTCGAAGTGAGTGCTCACTCCTCAACAAGATGCAATCCACAATAATAATATATTCAAATATAGAGAAAAAATAATATGAAAAAAGATAGGAATAAAAAATAGAAAATAAAATGAACAAGTGACAGATAATAAAGACACAAATATAAACAAAATTAAAAACATAAATATAAGAAAAAAAGAAAAGGAAAAATAAACAAGTATATACAAACCAAGAATAACATACTAAAGAGGAAACCTATCTGCCCTCGCCATGCCTCCCCGGCAATGACACTATTTGTTTAATAGAGATTTTTCAAGGGATGATTATTTAACAGCTAAAGTGTCATAATAATCTCAAAATTTGGATTTCAAACAATAATTATTAATTAATATCTACAACTCTGGTAATCAATCAAGAAGAGATGTAAGATGGAGAAAATAATTGATATTTTATTTACTTATATAGGCTATAGGATCGAACTTAGGGAGGCATACATAAATTCTTGAGGGTTATTCAATTCAATGTAAAATCAAAGAAAGGAAAGAGGATCTCAAAGCAAACTAGACTTGGATTTTGTGGATTTTTTAGTTTTTATATATTTTAAATTTTTATTTTTTTGATTTCCTATTTTTAATATTAAAATTTTCAAATGTTTTTTATTTTTGAAAATAAAATAAAACAAAAAAAAGTAAAAAGAAATAAAAAAAGCAAAGGCATCATTTTATATTTTTAAAATGAAGAAAAATTGTACAGAAAATCAAACTAAAAATATTTTTAGGGTTTTACTGATTTTATGCTATTTTATGATTTTTGGAATATTTTTAGATTTTTAGGATTTTTAAAATAATTAAAAAAATAAAAATAACAAATAGTGAATAATGCGAATGTTTTTTATTTTTTAAAATATAAAATAAATGCAAAAATATGTTAAAAATATAGAAGTAGAGACGAATGTTTATGGTTTTCAAAAAGGTATTTTCTCATTTTTAGGGATTTTGTGTGTTTTTATAGAAATTTTTATGTATTTTTAGTATTTTGCAACTTTTGATTTTTATTGAGAATTAAAAGATGAAATTTATAAAGAAAATAAAAAATTAAAAGGAAACACACATAAAGTTTTACATTTTTTTAAAGTTTAATGAAATATTTTCTATAAACATAAACAAAATAGAGAGTTTTTGAATTTTAAAAAATAATAAAATAAAATAAAACCTGAAGTAATATTACTTGTGATAATAGAGGTTAACTTGATTTCATTATAATATTTGTAGAATTTTTAAATGTGAAGCACTTTATTATGATAATTAATGAGAAAAATTAAATATAAGCTCATAAGGATCATACATGCAAATAACTTTTATTTAGCAATTAAAGGATAACAAGTAAAGAAATATTGGGGTGATCCCTGCAATTTACCCAAATGGTGTGTGACGACGCATTGTGAGGTGTGTTGGCATGGATCTCGAGGATATTATTAAAAACTTAAGGTCTAAATAGTAATAAACAACTTCAAGTAATTTATTGCAAAATGACCATAAATCATGTGTGTGGCACGCTTATACAAGTAGTCATGACCAGAATATAAATCAAACAAACAACATGGAAATATATGTAATTAAACAATAAGTAATAACACGACACATGTCTTCTTAGAACTTATTTACCCTTAATATATGTGGCAGCTCGGACGACTGGATGGATCTGAGATGTTGATTGAATAATGAGCTCTAAATGCATGCGGACAAATGTGATGCAATCTAGCCCCTGGATTTGACGGTTGAATATTGGGGCAAAGTGGATTGTCTTGATCTGATCTGGTGTTAATGTTCTTGATCCGACATCACTTACATACGATGGAGGAACGTCGATGAATGTATACTCTAATGAGTTTCAATTGGTAAAATAACGTTCGATCTCCACTTGTTTCTCCTTCTAAAGTTCTGTGCACACTCCTGCGAGTCTCGTGTCTTTTAGATTCAGAGATCATGCTCGATGAAGATCGATTGAAGATCTGGAGGTCCCTCAGGTCGAACAGTGGAAGAAGGATTCCATGTCCTGATTTGCAGCTACAACTCCATTGATACCACCTAGAAAGGATATATCCGTGCTCGAAGAAGACCCCGCCCAAGTTATTAGGTGGAAAACTTAAGAAATGGAGAGGGAATGGATGTCTCCAGCAATCGATGGTGAAAAGGAGATCGATCTCCATATATGAGATGATCTGGATGGGGTTAGAGATGTAAGACGATGGAAAAGGGGCTGGCGAACGTGTGGATGTGATCGGCAAGACAAAAACAACACGAAAGCTATCCTAGATTACCTAAGAATGGACAGAGGATGGTCATTGCCTTCATTCACTATGAAAATGGTGAAGAAGCTTGACATGGTAGAGGAGCTCTAGCCACATGATCGGATCTCATCCTCCCATGATCACCTCACACTCCTGATCGCAAGCACACATGTCACATTGGCATGCTCAGAGAACCAATCTCGGTCGAAAGAATTGGGGGAAATGGATCGGGTTGGGCAGTGGAGCTAGGAGAATAATATATAAGCAGTGAAGGTCCGACGAAAATGGAAGGTTGGTTGCATGTGGATCGAGATGATTCAAGTGAAATTCTTATTTGGGCGAGTGAGAAGGATTAGCGAGTACAAAAATATGTGAAGAGATTGGGTGATTTTAGTTATTGAATCGAAAAGGAAAAAATTGGGAAGTGGCTATGATGAAGAGCCTTATCGGGCTAAGCAGGTGAAGGAGGGGTTTACCCGGACCAATAGACTCGGGTCTACCCAATGGGGTGGCTTCGAGAATGAGACAAAATATAGAAAAAGACAAAAAATAAATGTTAAATAAATTGATTTAAAAATAAAAAGTGATTTTTAAATAAATAAATAATGTAAATAAAAATATTTATAAATAAATAATCTTATTTATGGTGGATTTTAATGAATCAAATAAATTACTTTAATATCTTAAAAATAAGTAGAACCCTTTATTCAGGGTATATATACTTATATATACAACACTTTATTTTTAAATAAATTATTTTTACAAATAATTATATAATTAATTATTTTATTATTTACATCATTTTATAATGATTTTAATTATATTTTTATTTAATATTTACAAAATAAATAATTAAATTAAATAATTAATAAAGATACAATATATATAGTGGTATTTATACGATATGTACAATGAATTTATTTTGTATTTTTGATTTTTGTAATTTTTATTTATTTTCATTTTAGTAAGATAAAATACAATATATATAATTATTTAAAAATAAATTATTCACAATTATGTACAAGATATAAAGAAATAAATATATTCACACAATATATAATATAAGCACACTGCACAATACACTCAAAAAGTCACATTTTGTATCTTAACTCCAATTTAATGAAACCACAGTCATTTTGAATTTTATTTTGTTTAGGGTACGGTAAAAGTGAGTTTGCTTATTTTTAAATTTTTATATAGCAGATAGGGATCAAGGAAGTTTGGTTTTGCAGTTTTTTCAAAGGGTTATTGTATACACAATGAATGATGATTCTTCTTTCTTCTTGCAATTATTTTTAGTATTTACAACTTATATTTATGAACAAGTTCCAACAAGAAAATATTTTATTTGAGATGAATAGAGTGATAAATAAAATAGATTAATGTTTTATATACAAAATAGATGAAATATGTGCAATTTGTATACGAAGAATGAATGAACTTTGATTTATCTTCCCCTACTTTATTCCTTATCGATCAGTCAAGTCTTGACCCTATCTTGGGGTTAGAGTCAACATGTATTTATTTCATATATACAATCTTAGTTTTATTTATTTTTCCTTTATTTATTTATTTATTTATTTATTTTAGGTTAACAACAATGATATCTACACAATATTGACAAAAGAATAAGAAATAATAAAAACCACGAATATTCACTTATTTCATATATTTGCGAAGTTGTTTTATTTGCATGTGAACCCTTATATTTTCTATTAATTACATATTATCCCCTATACACAATACATTAAATAATAATAAGTATTAATTACATATTAAATCAACTATGCATTATAAAAATCATAAAAACATTCAAAGATAAAACCAAAGACAAAATAAATACTTATTCTCTTACATATATGTATAAAAACAATTCAAAACACTAAAACAAAATAAAAAGATAAAAATCATAAAAATCATATACCTTAGATCGCACTCACTACCTTTACAGTTTGCCTTCCTGAGTTTGACATTCCCGTACTTTACCATGTACACAAATTTAAGAGTATAAATAGAATCTACAAATCTTTTTACGCAAATCTCGTTCCATCAACACAAAGACATTGCCTATCCTTTTAGACGACAGACCGTTCAGCATTTCAACAACCTACTCTTATTTTCCTATCACACACTCATTGAAACAATGTAAGATGTGCCATCTTCCGTGGAAATAGAGGGGAGGTTGAAATAGCAAATGGTATTTGTACGCAAAAATCTATTTTTTTTACTTTTTGTCCAAAAGAAACAATAAAGTAATATGTAAAAGCCGTCCAATAAAATAAAAATACATGCAACCATACCTCTATTGAGCAAGCTAATCATCTGTCTCTGCGGAATATATCCACAATAGAAAAGTATGGAAACATACTTCAACCACAAGAAGGGAAGACAAACTCTATTCAGCACTACATGAATTATAATCAAAGGGAGGCGAGGTGTCATAAAAGGGGTGCATCGAAGGGTAGAAGGAGATGGCATAATGGATCAATGGAGACTATGGCGAGGGGTGTTGGCGTCATCACGAGAGAGGAAAGAGATGGATGCAGTTTGAGGATGTTTGGGGTGAGACGCGAACGATGGCGTGACGGTACATGAAGGCCATTGCCGTCGTGGTAGGGATCGGTCACGAAGAAGTGGTCAAATTGTGGTTATGTCATTTATTACGTCTAACAGTTATAGTACATTCTTTTTGACCTTTAAATATGTAGCCCACCTTATTTCATATACATTTACCATATATGGTGAAACTGAGAAGTCTATTTCGTTTTTTTCTCTATTTCAAACAGCAGAGACCACTCAGACTGGAAATCGGTTTCCTTTCCCCCTCCAATTTTAAGTAAACAAATCCGAAAATTAAGGGTTCCGTTCTGATTTTTTTTATCAGTAACCTCCATAAATTCTTTCGAAACATCGAAATAGGAGACAAGCGAGTAACAAACTACACCGCTAGTCTCTTTTGAATTTCAGAACCAATTCTTCTAAATACTACATCAATAAATCTATGAATCATAATATTACTACTCATGACATTTTGGACCATCTTCAAATATTCAACAACTTATGGTGCTAAGAATCCAAAAATATCATAACTAAAACGAATGAAAACATGCTGATTCTCAACGAACACTTTCTTGTGCTTCACCACTTCTGCATAAGTAGCTTTAAGGCCCATCAATGGAGAAATTTCTATCAAATCTATAGAAGCATATTTCCCCCCGACCCATCCAAAAAATCAAAATATCAGCATGTTTAAGTGTAGAACTTTCCTTCTGCTGATTAGCTAAAAAGTTTACAGGTACTTTTTTCTTAGCAGCAACATCTGCACGTCTGAATACATCAAATAAAATATCTCTAACAAAACCGTGTCCGAAAGAAATAGGTTCTTAATTTTCCTGACGGTGGAAACAAATTTAGATTTGTCTAATAAGAAAACAAATTAAACCTCGAATTGTGAATGGTCAAAGGAAAACGTCAAT
Organism: Ottelia alismoides; assembly: GCA_037367405.1. Lineage (NCBI taxonomy): Eukaryota > Viridiplantae > Streptophyta > Magnoliopsida > Alismatales > Hydrocharitaceae > Ottelia > Ottelia alismoides. Next base: position 306,086 of record JAZKJV010007000.1, read on the forward strand.
TAATCGGGTCGTAATTGCGAAAGGCAAAGCTATGAAACGCCAGGACTTAGAATTATATTTTGGATATATACATGGCTGTGGTATCAAATTAACTGAAAGGACGACTGATGGACGGGATAAGGAATATATGCGGTTCACAATGGCGATGCTTGCTTTAATATAATTTGATCACAAGCATACCTATTATTAGAGGCGAATCAATTATTAGACCTGACCAACCACAAGAACAATATGCGTCCACATTGGTCAAACCTAACCTGAGGAGCATATATGATACCAAGGAATTCTGGCAGTGAGGAGAGGAGTGAAAAAAAGGTTAGAAAAAGGGTAAATTATAATTTGAGTCCTCATTTATGGGTTCGATCTCAAAATGGTTCCCGATTTTTAAATTGTAACGATTTAAGTCCCAAGATCATTAATGTAAGGAACTTTTTGGGGCTAATGACAAGTATGCCCTTGTTTAAAAGTTGGAACACAATCTCATTCCCTTGCCAACAAGGGCATATTCGTCATGTACCTTAAAATTTTCATTTTCTAAATAATCATAACACCCGAATCGTTACAATTTAAAGATCGAGACATATTCTGAGTTCGGACTTATATAAATGAGGATCTAAACTGTAATTTAAGTTAAAAAAAAGAGGACAGGGAGGAGGTCAATCAGGAGAGGAGGGAGCATGAGCCAACCAATCAAGGCTCTGAAAAGAGGGCAGTACACATTACACTAAACCTGACCAACAACCTACCTGCCAACAATCCATAGGAGATGAGATGAGAATCCCAATACTCATATTAACTCACATTAAAAGGACTCCAGAGGAACCTTATCCTTACACCCCCCATAATTCTCATCAATTCCTTCCACCACCCTGCCATTCAACTTACCTCCTGACCGCTCATCTCACCACCTCACAACTCCTATATAACCCCCACCCCACATCTGTCTCTCCCCATCTGTTCATCTCACGCTCACCACCTCTCCCTTCTCCTACTCCTCTCCCCCAGACATGGCCTTGGAGATGCAGGGAAAGAGTGCCAATATGGAGGAGCAATACGAAGTTGCCGAGCACGGCCACGTGGGGAAGAACGTCGATGACGATGGTCGTTCCAGAAGACAAGGTTCCCGCATGCAATGCATCTGTCTCATCATGGACTGGAGTTCCTCTTTCACATGGACTTGTATAACTTGTTTTTTCCTTTGGTGTGGTGGTTGCAGGGACTTTGATGACGGCTAGCGCTCATATTATCACAGCAGTGATTGGTTCCGGGGTGCTCTCCTTGGCGTGGGCTAATGCCCAGCTTGGTTGGATTGCTGGTCCTGCTGCTCTCCTGGCCTTCTCTGTAATCACCTGGTTCACCTCTACACTCCTGGCTGACTCCTACAGATCCCCGGATCCTGTCACTGGCAAGAGGAATTACACCTACATGGATGTTGTCAGGTCCCATCTAGGTACCTAGCCATGTTGGATCTTGACTATTGATCTCTGACTAGTTCTTTTTCTGGTGTAATAAAAGTTTTATGACTGTATTAATGTTGGGATGCAGGAGGGAGAAAGGTTCAGTTCTGTGGGATTGCACAGTATGGGAATCTAGTGGGGATCGCTGTTGGTTACACCATCACAGGATCCATAAGCATGGCGTAAGAGCTCCTCCTCCTCCTCGTCGTGAATTTTTCTTTGTATTGCAGTTTATCCCGACGTGGTCTAACAGGTATATTGTGATCTCTGTTTGGTATGAGACAGGGCTGTTCACAAATCCAATTGCTACCACAAGTACGGCCACGGTGCGGCTTGCGGAGTCTCGAACAACCCGTTCATGATGATCTTCGCCTGCTTCCAGATAGTTCTTTCCCAGATACCCAACTTCCACAAGCTGTGGTGGCTCTCCATAGTGGCAGCTGTGATGTCCTTCACCTACTCCTCCATTGGACTTGGTCTCTCTGTAGCAAAAGTTGCAGGTAGTTGCAGATGTCATTCAATTGAGTGCTGCCAACTCTTAGTAACTGCTGGGTAAGTTGGAGTTTACTAGATTTAGTTACATGGAACTTGTTGTTTGCCAAATCGCAGAAGGGGGTCATCCGAAGACGAGCCTAACGGGTGTGGAAGTTGGACCGGACATCTCGGGGACTGAGAAGGTGTGGAGGACCTTCCAGTCTTTGGGGGACATCGCCTTTGCATACGCTTTCTCCACCGTCTTGATCGAGATACAGGTGCGGACCACCATTAAATATTAGGGATTGCTGCAACTTGGTTTTTTTAATCGAAAGCGTTTAAACCTTTTTTTGCCCAATATTCCATTTCTTTTGTTTTTTTCCTCAAGATGCCAATTGAATCCGATTGATTGGTTTTCGTTTGTTTCCATTCCTTTTTTAAAAAAGGTTTTTACATTGACCACCCCCTGAAACTTGTACTTACATTTGCACCCTACCTTATTTCATTTTTACATTAATCAAACCTCTATTGGACTTATATTACAATTGAGGCAAAAGTGTAAATTTATACGGTCTACAGGGATCATAGTGTGAATACGAATGATCAAGGGGGTAGGCAACGTAATTTTGCATACGGACTGGAGAATTTATCTGATTGAATAGGCTCGCTTTATCTATTTAGCTCACCCGATAAGGGATGCAGTTGTAATCGCAATGATTCACAGGAGTACAAGTGCAAATGTCCTTAAATAATCTCGCTTACATAATATATCTGTTTTCTCAGGTCATGTTCGGTTATGGGGTAAACCTTTCTTGGGTGGTTTACCCTTCTTAACCCATTCTTTTCTCCCTCTACGTGGGGTCCACCTTTTATTTTTTAAAAAAATTAAATAAATCAATTCTCCATCATCAGTTTCATCAAAAAATAATATACTATACCATCATATCATATAAAAATTATAAACTACTACACTTCTACTCACTTTTTCAAACTCCAATACAATTACATCACAATAACTACTCACTTTTTCAAACTCCAATACAATCATATCACAGTAAACCCACTTCTAACACACCCACAGTTTAACCCTCTATCCAAACACCAAAACCCAAAAATGAATTACATGCTACCAAGTTAACTCACCTAAACCCACTATCCAAACACACCCTCAGGCTTCTATTTTAAGATCATTTTATTATTAATTAAATAAATGGTTTCGAAGTAGAAACCCCTGCAAAGTTGTAATATTACATGAATGCTCCTGCAGATTTTATTTCTACCAAAAACGACCTCAATTAACTAAATGGCCTTATGTTAACGCAACATCAGGGGTATTTTTGTAACATTGTAGATTTATATTTATATTTTTTAAAAAATGGAGAAAAATTCAGTATATTACGTAATAAAAAACAAATGACAGGATGCCAAATTTATGCGTTATGCCCCAGTATAATTTCATTTCAGAATTAGTCCCTGTTCCAAAATATTAAATTTATGCTGGCATAAATATGGTCAAAAGGAACAATCTTCGAGAAAACAAATTGACGTTCACCATTCCATAAAGCTTTGTTTCGAAGCAAATTATTTGAAAGTCCCCAAACTATAGTTGGAGCATTTGTTCAATTTAATGAGAATTGAGATCAAATCATCATCTAACAAATGGAGACTTCACAGGATACCCTGAAGTCAAGTCCCCCAGAGAACAAGGTCATGAAGAAGGCCTCCTCAGTGGGAATTTGCACAACGACGTTCTTCTACATGCTCTGCGGGATCTTGGGCTATGCTGCCTTCGGCAACAATGCACCCGGCAACTTCCTCACCGGTTTCGGATTTTACGAGCCCTTCTGGCTCATCGACATCGGCAACATCTGCATCGCCATCCATCTCATAGGAGCATATCAAGTACACCACTCAACTCTTCATCACCAACTCTCATTGTGGTATGCATTCTTTCTTGTCCAACTGATGTCCTTCTCATGCAGGTGTTTGCACAACCGATCTTCCAATTCGTCGAGAGGCGTTGCAACAACCGCTGGCCCGACAGCGTGTTCATAACGCGGGACTACGCGGTGCGTGTCCCCTTGCTGGGGGAGTGCTCCTTCAACTTGTTCCGGTTGGTTTGGAGGACGGCATTCGTGGTGGTAACCGCGGTGGTGGCGATGATCCTGCCCTTCTTCAACGACTTCGTCGGGCTGCTCGGTGCCTTTGCATTCTGGCCACTTACAGTGTACTTCCCCATCGAGATGCACATATCACAGGCCAAGATTGAGAAATTCTCCGTGAGATGGACCTGGTTGAAGATCCTGAGCTTCACCTGCTTGGTTATCTCGCTCCTCGCGGCGTGCGGCTCCATCCAGGGATTGGCGAAGGATGTGGGGAGTTACCGGCCGTTCAAGAGCCCCCCAGCTTGATCAGCAGCAGTCATCATCGCTGGTATTCTATGACAAATGGAAATATAGGAGACCTCGTAATCTCAGCTTTACCTGCCCACCAGTGTTGGATAATCTCTGGTTGCTGACATGGTCGGTGAAGCTCGTAATTGGAAGGGTTTATAAGTATCTTCCAGCTTTCGACCGAAGGTGAAGATACAGATACTGAATTTTGTATTATGTATGGTCGGGGTTTGGAATTATATAGAATGGTGCAAGGGCTTTGAGGCAGTGGAATGCTCCTGTTCGTGGTTCGAGTCCCAATGAAATGTCGTTTCAGGGTGTTGATATATCTTTTAATGGTTAGCGTGAAATTGCTCAAGTTTAAACTGATCGCTTTGATAAACTGTAGCATGATAGTTATCTCTAAGACAGTCGCGAATTGATTAGTTATGGTTTTATAGACCAGCAACGCCAAGGAAATTTCATTCTTTCCTTAAAAAGAGGTCCGCTAATGATTATGTTGATTTGCTCCGGAACCATATCGGACTAGGCTTTTAGGAAAATCAAAGGCGCTATGATTAAAATCTAGATTTCAGAAAGCTTTTTATTCGGTCAACTGGAACTTTTGTTAAGTATTTTGACCTGGTTGGGGTTTAATGAAACTTTTTACTCACTGGATTAAGAGAATATTAGATACGTCTGAAATTTCAGTCAAAATAAATAACATAAAGTTCAAATACTTATCATCCCGAGTAAGGGGCTCTGACAAGGTGACCCTTGCCCCCCTTTTTCTTAATATTCTGTCTGAGTTTGATTCAAACACACAATCAACCACAAACAATCAATCACGGAGAACATGCATGATTTTACGTGGAAAAAACCCCACCGGTGTGGTCGGAAAAAATCACAGGAAAAGAGAGGTTCTATTATGAGAGAAAAACATGAGTACAAATGAAACTCTATGATAACCCATGCCATAACCCTACAATATATATAGGGGTAATCTATAGATGGATACTAATCGAATCCAAAAATCCGTTAATCAGGTCGGCCAAGATCCGTTTACGGAATGTATTTAGATCACAAGTGCGGTGCTTCAAGGCATATTTCAACAAATATGTACCTTGACTTCAACTCCACCTAGGATGTTGTGCGAGAACTCTCTCTTTGTCGAACACAGCCTTTACTCCCGAGAAAGACCAACAAGGTCCACACATGTTATGAACTTCGGTAGTAGCACTGGCTTCGTCATCATGTCTACTGGATTGCCTACTGTGGCGATCTTATTCGTCTGAATGTAGCCCTATGTGAGTACGTCTTTGATGAAGTGGTAGAGGACATCGATGTGTTTTGTTCTTTCATGGTGCACCTGGTCTTTCTTAAGATGTATAACACTCTACCTATCACAGTGGATGACAACTGTCTTCTGATTGAAACTGAGCTCGTCGAATAATCCTCTCAACCAAATTGCTTCCTTGATTACTTCAGTTGTTGCCATGTACTTGACCTCCCTGGTAGATAATGCTTTGTTGTGCCGCAATGTTGCCTTCCACGAAACTACACATTTACAAGTAGTTAATACATATCCTACCATGGATCTTTCCTTGTCAATGACACCTGCATAGTCAGCATCAACAAATCCAGTGGTACCTCACGTGTTATCTTACAATCCACTTTAAAGAAAGTCAATGACCTTTTCTTGGATTTGATACACACACACACACACTTACAACACTGATTTGCTCCTGCGATGTTTAGACGTATGCATATCATGGCATACATTGTTAGATATGTGATCCCATGGTGAATCATTTCTACAATAAATTTATTGTAAGTATTTAATATATTGATAAAAGTAATTGATTTTCACTACTTATCTGATATGAATGAATACATGTACTTATAAGGTCCATTTGTACAATTAAGGTTACATACTGTGACCATCTTGATAATCATACTGTTGTTGATCCAATAGTTAGATCATAGAGGCTGGTGTCAAGATGATTTCTAAAGAGTTAGATTGTAGACTCAAATAGCACATTAAAATGATTATCAAGAAAAGATCTTCAACCTGAGAAGGAGATGTCAATCCTTGCTCTGAAGGCTGATATCTGATCATCCTCTTCATGCATGTCCTCTACATAGGAATAGAGATGCATATATGTCCGATGAGCTGGCTCAGTGAGATCGAGATATCAAAGAATTATATCGTATGTTGTCATGATATAGCCACACATCCTTTAACTAGAGACAAATGTGGTACTATATGTCTAAGTATGTACATTAGGCAGATCATTAAATTGATGGCCTAATCAAGGTCTATACACCAACGAATCGGTGTGCATACAATAGCATATGAGTAATATGATCTCTCAAAGGGATCTTACAGGTTCATTACTGAACCGGAAGACGTGAGCTCACTCATGAGATATTAAGACCAACCAAATTATATCGATGGTCATCTCTTATTTAGAAGCATGACAAGATTTTTAGGTATGATATACACTTTTGGAAAGCATATGATCGATGCGACTCCCAATGATCAAATGAAAAACTTAACAATAAAATCATGAAGAAGACAATCCAAATAAGAACATAACTTCGAGTTTATTCAAGGTCTTCTAGCATGCATGGATGTATGGGTATTGGGAATACTCGAGGGTGATGTGAGCTTAATCGATTGTGTAACCATTCATTCTGAGGGAGTAATGAATTTGTTTCGATTTTAGTGACTCCATTCAGTAGACTAGTTATCGAATCTTAGTCCAAATGTTGGACATTGATTTAAATGTGATTCAGATGTAATGAGAAGATTGGATATTCGATCTAACTTGGTCAGACATATCTGAGAGGTCTTCTAAATCTGGATGTGAGATTAGATCTCACTATCCAAGTCACTCTACAAAGAATATACGGTTGTAATGTCCTTCTCTCTAAATATCCGTAAAGAAAGCACACTATTCTTGAAACAATTTAAGAGACAATATCTGATCATTGAAAAAATTAGAAATAATTTCTCATAAAATTCACCACTAATTAACCATTTTTAATAATAAATCGTTGTTAATAATTAACCATAATTATTGTACATAATTAACATCTTTTTATTTTCCGTATTTCCCTTTATTTTCTTCTTATTAAAAATTCAAAAAAAAGTTAATTATTGTATATATTTATTTTAGCATTAAAAAGAAATTAAAAATACAAAAAATTACAAACTAATTAAAAAAGATATTTTTAAGTCACTGAAAATGATTGCAAAAATTCTACTTTGTACATACGACCTTGTTTGACTTTTTAGTCAACACGAAAATTGTAGATCTCATAGAGATATACAACTTTCATGTTTAGAATTTTTACTAATTCCACTTCAAATTGTTTCGGTTTTTTTGTCTATTTTCTCCTTTTCTAATTATTTCATTGGGCCACGTGGCGCTCTCTGGAGCCACCACGCGTTCAGGCTCTTCAAGATCCACACCTTGGTTTACGCATTTTCACACGATTCTTCTCGAATGTGGGAAGCCTATAAACCCCTGCATCCTCCTCCTTTTCGGGCATCTCTGGCTACTCCACCATTCTATTACGTCCAACCTCCCTTTTTAAGAGTGACAGTCACGAGAGGGAGTGGTTGCGTGTCGTATTCAGAACGGAGTGCCCCAGGACCGGTGACGCTTTGTCCAGCTCTACTGCAAGGAGTCCCCAACATATGGTCGTGCCAGCCATCGAGGCCATCATCTCGGAGGACTTTGTTCTCCAGTCCAGACGTCAACATCCACTTAGCAAATCTATGTAGCTTCATCTCCTTCGCATCCTGCTCGTTCCTCCTAGATTCACATCTCGCATCGACCTTCACAAAGTTTCCCTTCTCCTACTTCGCTCCGCTCCTCGCACACCCCACACGACTCGTGTATGCTTCTACATCATCTCCGTGCTCTGTTCCTTGACCCAACCATCAGGTTGGGATCAAACTTCTGGTCGAATCCATCGTACTTCATTGATTTGACCCATCCACCTCCCCTGTTTACGTTAAGTTCATGCCTTAGGCCTTCACCGGACTTTTATCTCTGAGAAAGCGTTTACCCTTGCAGGTCCAGCACCCAAAGACCTCTGGTCAGGAGGAGATTCCGTACCTGCGACTCTTCCTGAACGCTCCAGCTCGTCATGCCGCTCCAGGACTCACTCTGTGGTTCTGGACCCTTTTGAGCACCTCCACCATTGCGGACTGCCATCATCAACCTTTCTCCCATTGGAGCAACACCGCATAATGTCAGACTAGCATGCATTGGCCGATAGAAACTCGCCGAAGGCGAGTTCTTCGTCAATTGATCTTGACATCTTCCTGTATGTTGGATCCAGTCACCTCCCAATTCTAATCTCCACCATTCAAGATCGAGGGGTCCGGATCATTGGATCCATCTGAGGATCGCGCCAGAGTCATCCATTGCTTAACAGTTATCCGTTGATCCTGATCGTCTATCATAAGTGGACCGCCCCTTCATCGTTCGATGAAGCATAATAAGGGGAAATTCCACTTAGGCCCCTTTTTGTTTTTTATTTAATCTCTAGTCATGTAAATATTTATCGTAGCTTATATTGTTTTGGATAATTTGCATATTAGACCTCGTATTTTTTGGTATTTGCACTTTAGTCCTCCCGAGTTGGAAGCATGTGTGCTCACGTGCTTTCTGCGTTATTTGTAGTTTGTGTCGTAGACATATCTGCCTATTATTGAACTAATGCTAGCTTTTTAGAAATTGCATTTAGACCCCTGTGCGTACAATATTGAGCATGTGCGGGAACTAAGTGGACTTTTTACAGATTGAACCCTGAGCTTTTATATTGTTTTATTGATTCAGTCCTAAAACTTGAAATAATTGCGAGTAGGTCTTTGTGAACCGTGCTTAATTGTGGGCTTTGTTTTGGACTTAATAAGTATTAAATTAATTCAAAAAATAACATAAAAATTACCATTGGCTCCTGTTAGTGTGTAATATTTACTATAATTTTGTTGGGTTGATTTATTCAAATTTTTATTTTAAAAAACTAAAAACCCTTAAAAATGTCCCTGTTTGTCTTATAAATTATAAAAATTCGAAAAATGGTTTAAAAACTCCATAAATTACTGTTTGTGCCTTTTACTGTGTTTTAATTACTATGTTAATTTTGTTCGAAGATTCATCATAAAAATCCTAAAAATTACAACACATTCAAAAAAAATTGAAAAAATAATATAAAATCAAATAAACTACCAAAAATTGTAATTTTAGATTTTATATATTGTTCTTTATCTTTATTTTATCATAAAATTGTTAATTAGGACTTTAGGGCATTTTAAATATTTTGACTGTACACTATTTCAGAGTTTTTTGCCTTATTTGATTTTTATCAAATCACAAAAACATTTGAAAAATCTAATAAAATTACAAAAAATATTTTAAAACCCATAAAACAAAAAATATTTTTAGCTTTATTTTCTGAGTATTTTTAGACTTATTAAAAAAATCCAAAAAGATTAAAATTCGCTAGGAACCAACATGGTCTTGTGAAGACACAAACAAGTTTGCTACTGATCTTCTATTAGAGATAGGTATGATAAAGTGTAAGCATGCTACTACTCCTGTGGATCCAAGTATGAGATTATATGAGGATGATACTAAGGCTATAGATAAGAGGAGATACATGGAACTAGTAGGGAAGCTCCTATATTCTACCATCATCAGGACAGATATATGCTTTGATGTTAGAAAGGTGAGTCAGTTCATAGAGCAGCCTAGGAAGGTGCATATGGATGTTGTTTATATGGTTTTGAGATATCTGAAGTCCTCACCAGGTAATGGTCTCTTATTAAGCAGAGGCATGTCTGAAGCAGATTGTAGTTGCCATATCCAATGTAGAGTCTGAATATAAGGCCATGGCTCAAGGATGCACAGAGATGATATGGGTACGCCAGTTCTGACTGATCTTGTTGTTGATGTACCTCTTCCTATGCAACTTCTATGTGATAATCAGGCAGCTCTATTTATTGCAAATAATCTCGCATTCCATGAGCATATAAAGCATAAAGAAGTGGATTGCCACTATACAAGAGACATGATTCAGAAGGGTCTCATATCTGCCTCTCATGTTTCCACTCAAGATCAGACTGCAGACATATTCACCAATGCACTTACTGGAGGCCCATTCCAAAGATATTGTTCTAAGCTGAACATGATAGACATATATGCCCCAGTTTGAGGGGGAGTGTTGAGATTATTATTATTATTATCTTGTGGGTTATTTAGGTTTTTTTATTCTTCATGTACCTATCTTGTAATTTACTCAAGTGTTTTTCTCCTGTATAAAAGAGCCCAAGGGTTCTATAAATATCAAGTTATTGATTTTCCCTGCATATTTTAATTATACTTTTATCATATTATACATATTAAACCATTTCCCCTTTATATATACATATATATATATATATCTTTTCTCCTTGTATCAAAGTGATCATTTACAATTGACAAAGCTAAAAGAAAATAAAATTTCAAAAATAAAGATCAAATATTATATATAAATAAATCAATAAACAGATATATAACATGCATATTTTCTCACTAATTATGCGTAAAATGGAAAATCCAAAGATAACTTAAAATCCTTAAAAACCTAAAAATACTTAGAAAATACACAAAAAAAAGCAAGTATAAGAAGATTAAAACCAAGTTTGTTTGCCTTAATTTGGATAAAGTAGAAGAAGTTCCCTCCTAGTGTTCGACCTTAGGTCTTCACCATGTACATAATAGTTATATATGTAAAATTGTTGACCTAATTACCTAAGTGGGACTACAACAAACATATTATCTCTATACTGCTTAGATGATCAATACACCAATGCAACTTTTACATAGTTTCTCTACCTCCCTCTCCAAGATCTTGTGACACACATACGCTAAGAAACTCATGTCGAGCTATCTTTTGATGTAAAATCTCACAAATCCACATCTTTCAAGAAGTCCAACTTCCCTCGGGCTAATGACACGATGAGCCCGAAGACTAACCCCCTTCAAGAGAGGAACCCATTGTTGAATTCTATTCCCTTTGAGGAACAACCGCCTCGATTCCTATATGCAAATACCGAAGGTCATCCAAAACACGATCTTTATTATAGGTTGACTTTCATATTGAACGTGCATCAACCTGTCTATAAACATCTTAGGAGAAGATAGAACTAACGGAAGAAGTTTTGAGGCTGTTTCACGAAGTTTCTTCGAATGAAAGATGAACAAGTTTTGAAGAAACCCAAAAGCAAGTTGCAGATTACTTCAACCTCGAAGAATCCAGTATATCCCAACGTCATCACCTAAAATGTCGTGAGTTTTCTACTTCAATCCGCACAACATTTGGAATTTTATTACTTATTCTGCAAATATCAATTGTCTTTTCATTTAAGATAAGTTTGTTAAAATACACATGCATTATTTTGTTTCTTCACATGAACAGTTGCTTATGTACCATGCTTATTCCTTATTTTGTTTTATGACAGAAGAGAGAGAATATTTTATGTGTGTTCTAGAACCTTCAATTTGAAGTAACTCTTTTTAGTATTGGAACTATTTTCGCCAACATTATCTTATCATTTTTTGTTTGTGTTTTCATAGCTTCAAGGGAGAATATTTTGATAAATAACTTTTAACTTATATTTAGTTTTATCATTATTAAGAAGGAGGGGTTTGTTGAATCATTTATTATTTTGATAATAATTTTTTTGAGAAGAAAATATGGTCTCCATCGTATAAGCATATACTCAAAAACTTCACTTTTTATCATCTTGAAGTATTATACGTCCGAGAATTCGGATCTGGACATTGGAAAAAGAATTTACAAAAACCAACTTTCTACCGGTGCATTTGCATGAGCCACCACATTTTCACCATACACACGCGCATGACAGAAGATGTTATCGTTTCTGGCTCGCCAGATCGCCCATGCCATCGCCATGAGCTTGGCCCCCTCTTTCTCTGGTCCCCTCCAATCATGTCCTATGAATGTCCAGAAGTCTGTTAATCCGAGTGGTACCCAAAAAAGACCGTGCCTCCTCAAATTGCTTGCACATGAAGAATAAGAGATCAGAGTCGTTTTCTCCTTCCAGACACCGCGAGCAAATGGGATGCACACCTGACACAAACTGCACAATTGTAGCCCCCGTCAAGAGTCTGCATCTTCTAAAAATCCACATGAAGACCTTCACCTGCGTTGGAATCTTCCACTTCCATATCTTCCTGCAGTCGCTCACGCATTCTCCCGGGTCAAATATCATCGGATCTTTCAAAGTTGCATATGAGTAAGTACCATCCCTCCAACACCAGTGGTCACGCCCCTCTGTGGGAGCTGGAGAATCCTCCAGTTCTTCCAGTACCTCCATCAGCTCCCCCACATGTTGATCGGATAGCTCTGCTCTGAAGTAGGGTAAATAGGTGTATCCACTCCACATTTCTGCGACAGATGCACCTTGGTTGATAGGTAAAAGCTCAGGAAACGTGCACCCAACGCACCCGCCTCAGTCCAGTCATCCACCCAAAGTTGAAGCCTCTCCTGTCCCCCATCAGAGGACACAAAACCAGCCGAATCTCCTGCGCAACACCATAAATGCCTTGCCAGAAGTAAGAGGGCATTGAGCCCAACTCCTCACTCTCCCGGAAGGAGCACCCAGAGCTGTAGATCTTGCGAATAACCCTACACACCATACTGTCGCAATTCCCCTAGATACGTGTGACCCACTTTCCCAAGAGGGCCTTGCTCATCTCCTCTAGGCTACGCACCCCAAAGCCCACATTCTCCTTAGTCTGTGTTATTGTTTTCTAATCCACCAAGGTGATGCCCTTGTATCTGCTAGAGGCCCAAAAGAATCGTGCCATGTTTCCCTCTAGCCTCTTCCCCACCACAATCGGAAGGGCCCTCGATGACATAAAGAAGATCAGAATCGCAGATAGGACGGACTTCAATAATACCAGTTTGCCCCCAGGAGAGACAAGAGGCTTTCCAGCCAGCCAACTTCTGCTCCAACCTTTCAATTACTGGAAACCACCCTGCAACTGTCATTCTACCAGCAACCAACGGAACTCCGAGATATCGCATCGGTAGTCGACCTCTTGGCGATCACAGCCAAGTTTCATAGCTCCTAATTTCCTCTTTGTCCAACCCAAACATCACAAAGCCTGACTTCAATATATTCAATCTTAGACCTGATACCTTCCCGAAGATCTCCATGATTGTCGAAAGGACCCTGCAGATCGAGGGACCACCTTCAGCAAATAACAATGTGCCATCCGCATACTGGAGAATGGGAATACAAACATCTCCCTTTAAGTAGACCCTACACATACCTCATGCAACCGCGAGTTCGACCATGGATGTCAGAGCATCGATAGCCAACACAAAAAGGAGGGGTGCCATAGGACATCCTTGGCAAACTCCACGTTGTGGTTGGAAGAAACCTCCCCTCGATTGACCATTAAACAGCACCGCGTATGACGCGGTCGTAACACACCTCTTCATCCAAGAAATCCACTTATCCGGAAATCCTCTCCTGTGCTAAGATGCCTAGATGAATCTCCACTCCACATAGTCATATGCTTTTGAGAAATCCACCTTCCACATCGCTCCCTTAGTTTTTTGTCTCCGCCAATCAGCAATGGCCTCCGATGCCAGGACAATGCTATCCATGAGCTCCCTACCCAGGAGGAAGGCACTTTGTGCTGGCAAGATGACCTTGCCCAGGACACCCCTCAACCTGTTCGCCGGCACTTTCACCACGATCAGGTATGCAACATTCGATAAAGCTATGGGCATGTAATCCTCCACCTTTGTAGACACTTCCTTCTTGGGGAGCTAAAACATTAGGAATCAATTGAATCTCTCAAATACCAAGTTTCATTTACCAAACTTATCCACCACTCCCATCAAATCTTCCTCAATTAGCTCCCAAAATTCTATGTAGAAGAAAATCGAGAAACTGTCTGGGCCTGGGCACCCATCCTGGTTGAGGGCAAATAGTGTCTCGCGTACCTCCCTCACATCAAAAGGCCTCACCGGTTCCATCTTGTCCTCCTCTGAAATAGCGATCACCCCCAAACCTAACTATCTTGAGTTGTTGTGTTCCATCCTCATGCTCATGCCTTTAAAGTATCGTGTCACTGCTCTTGCAATCTCAATCTCCTCACGCGCCTCCACCCCCTGGATCTCGACAGAATGGATCATGTTTCTTTGCCTTCTGGCGTTGGCGACATTATGAAAGAACCTAGTATTAGAATCCCCTTTTTTCAACCATTTCTACCTTGATCTTTGCCTCCACTCAACCTCCTTATTTCTGTCCTCCTCCTCCATGATATTATGTGCCACACCCCTATAAAAGACCTCCTCTTCCTCGAGTTCATGCATATCTTCCACCAAATTCAATCGTAGCAACTCGTCTTGAGTCGTATTATGCCTTAGCTACGATCCCTCTAATTTCTTCTTATACTGATGCAACATGGATCTAAGGGCATCCAGTTTCCTGGCCAGCTTCACGGTGTCCAAACCCCCCATATCTAGGTTCATCCAGAAAGATGTGACCAATTCTTGAAACCCTTCCTCCAACATCCAACTTCTTTCAAACTTGAAAAAGGACGAGGCGACGAAACCCCTACCAGTGTTTAAGCAGATCGGAGTGTGGTCCGATCTTGATATCGGAAACGAGGTCACCTCTATCGATGTGAGTCTCTCCAAAAGCCTCCACCGAAAGCAGGAATCTGCCAACACGAGATTTCGAGAATGAGTTTCTCCTGGTGTACTTGTCGTTAGAAGCGTCGATATGTCAGATCGAGCTCCTCCACCACCATCACAAACTGGTCAAAGCCAGGATCCTGCGCACCTCTCCCCCCAGGTCTGTCATCTGATGAATATGTGATTCGTCACTCTAAAAGTTGAAAATTGAGCTTTGTTCCCGAGTATTTGGAATCATTTCATCCCTATATTGCATAATTAGCATTCATGCATGCACAGATAACATCTGCATTTTAGCATTTACATCTGCATTAAATAATAAGCCAAAGTCACTTGTAAAAATCACATATTTGTATATAATTTATACTGACTCCAAAATCCATAAATTCAACTCTATAGTGTATATATTACTAACACTAATACAAGAAAAATACCAAAAAATGCTAACTTGTAAAATTGACCAATAAAACCCGAGTCCAAGTTTGAGACCATGAACCTTAAAATGCGCATATCTCTCTCTTACGGCCTCCAATTTAGGTCTACTCCCTTTTTAAATAATATACATTCAGAGATCTTCAAAATGAGACAAGTTCCATAAAAATTGGAGCTCGTATGCAAAACTTGGCTTTTGGGCCCCCATTGTAAATTGTATGTATTTAAATTTGTACCCTTGTATTTTATCACTTCATTTGACCTCATTTCTATTTTTGGTCCACATGAAACATGTAGATCTCATCAAGATCTACAACTTTTATGTTTTGAGTTTTTCCAAATTCGGCCATTTTCAACCTTTTATTTCATTTTCTTTCCTCGACTAATCTTATTGGGCCATGTGGCCCCCTCTGGTAGCGCCACGCGGCCCATCTATCCGCTCACCATGCGCCCTCCTTCCTCTATCGTCAGATCGCCTCCTTACTCTTCAGATCTCTGCCATTCATCCCCGCTCCTACCCTGACCATCTGATCGAAGCACCAGACGCCATCTCATCCGTCCGCAAGCGCCGCATTCTCCTTTGTCCACGTGTCACGCTCACATCCGCCCGATCTAACCACATATCTCATCACGACTGTTCTTTAGCGCCTTCCCCACATTTAGCCAAGTGTCTCATCACTCTCCTTCGATCGCATTGCCTTAGTCTAATCTAACCGCTCGCTGGTGCCTCGCTCGGAATCGTTGGATCACATGATCCAACGGTCGAGAGATCGTCGTCAACCTCCCGAAGTCCCCTCGTCCACGTCGCCCCACCTCGCGCACCATCTTCCCCCTTTCTATTTTCGACGCTACCACAGCCACCATCTCCACTCGATAATCACCCCCATGATGAAGCCCACTCTCCCCTCATCTTCGCCAGTTCCCACTCTCGCCATGGACCCCTCTCCCTCAGTCCACAACTCCCACGCAAATCACTCCCTCCATTACCGGAGTCGCCACATTCTCTCTATAAATACAGCACCTCCGGCCACCTTCAAGACCATCCGCCCTTGCTTAAGATACCCTAGAGCTCTTCTACATCTGTTTGTGACAAAGATCATGCGTGAAATCGAGCGGAGACAGTGGTCCATCTCCGATGAGATCCACGGCGAAGCTCCGCTGTGCAGCAGCTTCACCGACAAGCTGCTAGAGCTCATGCTTCTATCGACCCTCGAGCAACGATCGAAGACTCCTCTCCGAGCCTCCATTCCCAGGTAGCACCCTCCATCTCCTTCTCCGGTATACATCTTCTTTCCTCTCGACCTTCTCGTAATTTATTAGGCTTCCCCGCTCGTCAACACATCTCACTGACCACTGATCAAGCTTCACCTTGGAGCTCCCATCTTCGTGTAGCCTTCTGTTCACCTTCGCGACGCATCAAGCCACCTCCGACCACAACTCCGTCGATCACGACGAAGGAATCTACGAGTCGTTCACCCAATTCACATCACAGGACTCGCATCACTGACTTGCTTCACGCGAACATGAGCACACAATTTTTGGCATTCACTAACTTTGCAGGTACCATCTTCGACATTGGTCGGATCTTCACCGGAGCTGCTTCGAGCTCCTTCTCTCCAGCGTGTAGACCATCCTCGCCACTTCTAGAACCTCCAGCGGCTCCGCTACACCATAACAGTCACTTCTAGCTACTCAGGATCTTTCGGGGATCAACACTGAGCATGTTGGAGGGCGGCGGAGGTAGCCACCCTTCGTCGGAGCCCATCCACGTCCGCCGCAGGAGGCGGCAGTGAGGAGGAGCACGACACACAGCTACCATCTGATCGTCTTGATCAGACGGACCCAAGGCGTGCCACGCCTCCAGCTTCAGCAGCCGCTTGATCATCTTGATCGAATGATCTATATAGCACCACATAGCTTTCTCCGAGCCTCTTCCCCGCCCCTTAGGCTCGGAGCTCCTGAGCCAACTCCAAGGCAAGGTCGAGCTTGTAGAGCACCCGAGCCACCGTTCGAGCCTCCGACGCTTCCCGAGGCTAGAACCTCTCGTGGTCTCACTTGCAGTCTGGGCATTTTACACTGAGGCCCTTGTAAGTTTTCCAAATTGCATTTCAGTCCTTGTCAAGCACGTCACGCGAGGCGCACGTGTTCCGTAGACAATTTGCACACATACCCCCACCATTATAGGTAATTGCATTTTAGTCCATGTATGCATGTTTCTGTTTTGAACAATTTTATTTCTGTTTACATTTTGATCCATGTGTTTGCATGTTTATTTCACCATTAATTTAGCATCATTTTTAAATTCCAAAAATTGCATGTTATAGAGAAACTTGTGCTTTATCACTGTGGACACTTGTCATATTTTTTTGAGCTTCAAGGAATTTAATATTATTATTTTTTTGTGAAAATTGACATAATTTGCCCACTATGTGCTTTAAATTCCATATTAAATTATTTATTGCTCCAAAAATCACCAAAAATCACAATAGGTATAGTTTAAGTTGTCCTACTTTCTACCGAAAAATCACACCATTTGCACGCATAATTAGTCCTTAATAAATTGATTAGTATTTTTCTTAATTGATTTTTAATAGGTCCAAAATTCATTATTTTTAAGTCTTTTAATTTTCCTGGATTTATCTCACATAGAAATATTTAGGATAATTTTTGTATCTGAAAATGATATATTTTTCTATTTATTAAAATTAATTTTGCAAAAACTACACTGCATTCGTATTTAATTCATATTTAATTCAGTTAGAGTCTAAAAATTCAAAAAAAAATGCATTAGCTTAATTTCATTGCATTTCATATTTTGGCTAAATTTCATCATTTTTGGACATAATTTGACCATATTTCAAATAAAATTTGGCTTGAATTGCTTCGTATTTTCTTTAAGTGCAAAAAAATACCAAAAATATTCCTCTGAAAATCTAACATTAAAAATTGACTCCAAATTAACCTAAGGGAAAAGCTGCCTCTCTGAGTTCGACCTTCGGCTTGCCCAAGTAAAAAAAAATTCGCTTGTTTTAATTCGACATTAATCTAAGTGGTTTTTGATCAATCTCAATTTATCCGACTACAACAAATGCACATTAAGTTTAATCGATAATCCGGTTGAATTAAGTAAGGTAGATCGACAGGTCTTCATCATCCAGGTACAAAGTAACATTAAAGCCCCCTCCCACAATCCAAACATCGATCGGGAACCTCTCCCTGATGGACCGCAACTCTGCCTAAATAACATTTTGATCATAAAAAATTAAAGTTATTGAAAAAAAAGATGAATGTTTCATCCTTAAGAATAGCATTTATTGCAAAACTCAAACTCTATGAAGTGGATAAACCCTCAAGTATTTTACAAAAAAAGTGATATATGAAGCCCAAGGAAGACTCATACTTACTTTTACCGAGTCAGTTTGTAATAATGCACATTACTACTAAATTTACAAGCTTTTCTTGCATATCTCCGCAAATAGAAAAACATGCAGGTGCTTCTATGTATCAAGGTTGCTCCATATCTCAGGATGTCTAGGCATACCTCCATTGCTTTATAATATCACTCCTCATATGAGATGGCCTTAAAATAAATCTCAAGCGTTCCTTCTATGATCAAGTATGTATGTGCTATCCAGTAGTAACCTTTCTACTTGCCATTATAGAAGCTATTGGCTCTAATCCTGGTCGTGCCCCAAGTCTTAGTTGGTTGGTGCTAGAGCTATTCTCCAGCAACTTGTGAATACATGGTGGCCCTCCTTGCAAAGGGAAGTTTCTATTTTTATTTGCATTCTATTTTTATGCATGAGTTGTAGCTATATAAGCGTGTGTGTTCCATCTTCCATAGCAACACATTCAACAATAGCAATCAAACATGTTCTCTCTCTCATGCGTTGTTTAGTTCCTGAGTCCATATTCCACAACCTTCCTACGTGTTTTCAATCTGTGATTGTATCCACTGAAATATATTATGCGTGAGTGTGAGATCCTTCCATTTCTTCCCACATTTGCTATCAGAGCCCCAGGTGCATTCTCATTACCTATTGATTTAATGTCGATCGTTCCCCATGGTGAGGCGGTGCGAGAAATCAGCGGAGGGTTATTCCAATACCCGCAGCTGACGGCGACAAATTACATGAGCCAGGTGATAAGAGTGCAATCCATGATGGAAGATCAAGGCGTATGGGAAGCAGTCGAGCCGGCGACCGGTGCGGTCGTCGATCCGAAGAAGGACAAGAAGGCGAGGTCCCATCTTCTCCATGCTCTCTCAGAGGATCTCCTAATGCATGTGGCAAGCAAGAAAACGGTGAAGGATGTCTGGGATTGCCTCAAAACGAGGTTCATTGGCGCAACACACGTCAAGAGTGTAAGGATACAAATGTTGAAGAGCGACTTCGACACCATGCCTATGCTTGAGGCAGAGAATTGGACCAGTATGCTGGTGGACTGAATGACATGTCTGTCTGGTATGCAAATATGGGGGGAACCCTCATCGATGATGCATTGGTCAAGAAATTGTTTGATACCGTGCCGGAAGGCTTTCTTAGCATGATAGCCAGGATCGAACAAATTTATGATCTCGACGAGATGGCGTTCGAGGAAGCTGTGGGGCGATTAAAGACCTATGAGGAGAGAGCGTGCTTGCAGAAGCCTAACAACAATGGCAAAGGAGATTCCCAACTCTTACTCACTCAGGTCGAGTGGGAGGCACGACAAAAGAAGGATGGCAGTGATTCCTCTTCAAGAAACAAAGGAAAATCTCAAACATTTAAAAGCAATCGTGGTTGAGGTGGACGCGGACGCAGTAGAGGATGCAGTATAAGCAACCACAGTATGTCCTTAACAAAGGTAACACAAGTGGCTCTAACGGTTGTGGTCGTGATAAAAACCACATCTGTTGCTTTAACTGCAACAAAATTGGCCATATGCATCTGAATGCATAGAGACAAAGAAGGAAGAGGAGGCACACCTCACATACGACACCGAGTCAGCCCTATTACTTGCAACATTAAAGGAGATGAAGCATGAGCATGAGGGAATCATCTTGTTAAATGAAGACAAGATGAGGCCAGAGTTGCACGACACAAAGTGAAATTTGTGACCAAGAACATGATCGATATGTAGTTGTAATGTGGTGGTAACGTGGTTATACATGGCTCTTGTAACTACATGTGGTCGTAGAAGATATAGTTGCGGAATCCAGATCGCAACAACTTAATTGTTAGTGATTTAGATTTTGCTAATGACCTTGTTTTATATTTGTTTTGTAGCTTGATATTAACTTTTCAGGTTGTAGCTCAATGACGAAAAATGTAGAGAAAGCTATGAAACCAAATCAAAGCATAAGGCACGATTATGAAAAACTCATTTTGAAGGCTCATGTCTTGGAATCATATTATCGACTCAATGAAAGACCCATTCCAAAGCTCAAGTGAATTAAATATTTTCGATGTTAATGATAAGTAAATAAGACCGATGTAACATATTACACAGTTTTTATTTTGTTTTGAAAAATCGCACCACTGATTGCGCATCCGAACAAGCTATGTCAAGGATGTTTGGTAGCAAAGCAGATGAGGCATCCATTCCTAATATCAGCAAATTACAAAGCAAAGGGACCACTTGAGCTCCAGCATGCTGATCTTTGCGGACCGATCACACCGTCAACCCTTGCAGGAAATAATTACTTTATTTTAATTATTGATGATTTATTCTCGGTGGATGTGGCTCTACGTCTTAAAACAAAGGATCAGGCATGCTCCATGTTTATGAAGTTCAAAGCCCAAGCTGAGAACACGAGTAGACATCGTGTAAAGACGCTCAGGACTGATCGTGGGGGAGAATTTATGTCTGCAGAGTTTGCAAAGGCCTACGATCAAGTAGGTATTGTGCGATACCTCACCACACCATACACACCTCAGCAAAATGGTGTGGTGGAACGACGTAATAGTACTGTGATGGCAATGGCGAGGTCTCTCCTCAAAAGTATGAATGTACCTGCAAGATTTTGGGGGGAGGCGGTATGGCATGCGGTGTATCTGTTGAATCGCTTGCCGACAAAGGCATTGGGAGAGCGCACTCCATTCGAGGTTTGGAATGGAAGAAAGCCGCATCTAGCACACCTTCGTGTGTTTGGCTGCACAGCGCACACAAAGGTGATGACACCACATCTAAAAAAGCTTGATGACCGAAGCTAGCCAATGGTATATCTTGGCGTTGAGGATGGTTGTAAGGCTCACCGCCTATTTAATCCACAACGTGGTAAAATTTGTATAAATCGTGATGTAAAATTTGAAGAAAATATGGAATGGAGATGGAATACATGTACAGGCGACGGGGATCCATCAAATTTCATCATCGAAGAGTACAACACTGTGCCCAATAGAGGTGTCTATGTGCCATTCAGAGGGGTCTCGATAGATGATCCAACGTCAGCAACACAATCTTCCCCAGCTCCTAACACAACACCGTTGGGAGGCGAAGTGACACCAACAAGGTCATCTTCCATTGCTTCGACATCTATGCCAAATACTATCTCACCAACAGGTGATCCTGCCACACCTACAGAAGCTATGTCCACACTGCTATCAGAATGCAGCGGCGACATAAATGATGGGCCTATCCGTTATAGGCACATAGACGACATCATGAGAGATTCCCAAAGGGTGGATCCTGAAGAAGAGGACAAAGACGATGAGGCATTGCTTGTGCAAATGGAGGAGCCAACCTCTTACCGTGAAGTTGCAGAGCAACAAGTCTGGGTAGATGCTATGGCTAAGGAGATCGAGTCCATTGAAAAAAAATAAAACTTGGACTCTCGTGGAGCTGCCAGCCGGATACAAACCAATTGGTCTTAAATGGATTTACAAGCTGAATAGGAATTCCAGTGGTGACGTAATCAAACACAAAGCACGATTGGTTGCGAAAGGATATGTCCAACGGTAAGGCATTGACTTCGAGGAGGTGTTCGCACCAGTGGCCAAACTCGACACGGTAAGCGTTATTCTAGCCATTGCTGCTAATCGTGGTTGGAAGGTTCACCTTCTCGATGTCAAATCAGCATTCCTAAATGGCGAGCTTGAGGAAGAAGTATATGTGGGTCAACCTGAAGGATTCAAAGTGAAGAACAAAGAACATCTGGTGCTTAAATCGAGAAAGGCACTTTATGATCTACGACAGGCACCACGGGTCTGGAATACACGACTGGATAGAAGTCTGAAGCGGCTTGGATTCACGAAGTGCTCTCAAGAATAGGCAGTCTATACAAGAGGAATAGGTCAAGCAAGAGTGATCATTGGGGTTTATGTAGATGACCTCATTGTGACCGGGGAAGATCCAGAGGAGATCGCGATGTTCAAGCATCAGATGATGTACGAGTTTGAGATGAGTGATCTTGGATTGCTCACTTACTACCTTGGGATTGAGGTAGTACAAGAAGATGGCCGCATCAAAATTAAGCAAACCACTTATGCAAAGAAGGTGCTGGCAAGATTCGGGATGTTAGAGTGCAACTTCACCAAATGTCCTATGGAACAGAAGCCACAACTACACAAAGATCCAGATGGGCAACCAGTAGATGCAACGGAATATCGACGTGTCATCGGGTACCTCAGGTATCTGCTCTATACTCGACCAGATCTCTCCTTTGCTGTCGATATGGCTAGTAGATTTATGGAGAAACCTACAGTGATGCACCATAAGGCAGTGAAACAAATTCTTTGATACTTGAAGGGTACAAATCAAAATGGACTCGTTTACACTCGAGGTGAAGGTAAGGAGATGATAACCGGTTTCACAGACAATGATCTAGCTGGTGACTTAGATGATAGAAAGAGCACAAGAGGGATGGCATTCTATGAAAATGACAATCTAGTCTCATGGAATTCGCAGAAGCAAAAAACTGTGGCCCTGTCATCATGCGAAGCTGAGTTCATGGCGGCAACAGCAGCAACATGTCATGCACTATGGCTTCGAAGTTTGTTGAGCGAGCTAACAAAGCAAGAGCTGATGCCAGTGAAATTGTTCGTTGATAACAAGCTCGTCATTGCCTTGATGAAGAATCCCGTCTTCCATGGACGCAACAAACATATTGACAGCAAATTCCACTTTATTCGTGATTTTGTCGAAGGAGGACATATTATTGTGGAGTTCGTATCCACGGAGGAGCAACATGCTGATGCATTGATGAAGCCTCTATCGGCGGCAAAGCTGGCAACAATGCAACACTTGCTGGGTGTTCGTGATCTTTGGCCACATCAAGATTAGTGGGGAGTATATTGGCTCTAATACTAGTCGTATCCCAAGTCTTAACTGGTTGGTGTTGGAGCTGTTCTCCAGCAACTTGAGAATACGTGGGTGGCCCTCCTTGCATCGGGGATTTTCTATTTTTATTTGCATTCTATTTTTATGCATGAGTTGTAGCTATATAAGTATGTGGGTTCCATTTTCCATAGCAATACATTCAACAATAGCTATCAAACAAGCTCTCTCTCTCTCTCTCTCGTGTGTTGTTCAGTTCCTAAGTCCATATTCCACAACCTTCTTGCCTGTTTTCAATCTGTGATTGTATCAACCGAAAAATATTGAAAAATATTGAGCGTGAGAGTGAGATCCTTCCGTTACTTCCCCCATGAGCCGTGCACAATAGAAAGTGTTGTACCTATTGCCAGGTATACTCATATCCACCCATCCACACATTAAGATGTGCGAAAAAAAGAATATTCATACTTCTTTTTCCCATGCACACATTGCGTTTCAAAAATTTTTGAAAGTGTGACCTCCTTGTTCAACAACCCAACCGACATGGCAATCCCACCGTATCACTTTTCTGTTGTCTTACTACCATTAAAGATCTATGTACAAGAAAGGTGATGCGTCATTCACTATTATAAAACACATGCAGTGGCACACACTGTTCATGATCATGGTAAGAAGCTTCTTCACAAGTTGCTCCCACCTCAAGTTTTCCTTAATCCAACCGAAGCTTTACAAAAACAATAAGCACAATCCACTCACATGGTCTTGCCCTGCCTCCACTTTCACCCCTACCCCCTGTGTTAGCAGAACATACTGGTCAAGATAAAGCTCATTAATTAGTGTCGGTGCACTTCAATAAACTCATGATTAATGTCAGATCTTCCTTACAACATTCCGATTACACAATGAAACTCAACAAACCAATTATAAACATTAGGATTTCATATATGGAAATCAATATAAAAGTCTTCCCCTTTCAATCCACAAAAAAATAAGGATTGACTGACTGACATCCCACAGCTGGAAAACACCAAAAGTTCCTCACCACCACTTCCCAGAAGAGAAAAAGAAAAGGAAAAGAGGAGAGGAGAACAAAGCAACAGCTCATTCACAACCACGAAACCCTCTAGCAAAAACGCTGTACATTCTTGTGAAACAAGCCACAAATGATGCGATTTGGAATGGAAACAAGCTTTTCGTGCATTAAGCTGTCTATTTACCTGCATTAAACCAAAAAATCGTGATGTTGGCTCAACTCCTTCCTCAACTTATGCGAGAACAGGCGGCACGCATCCATGCTAAGGTCAACCGCGGCCGCCAGCGCTATGAACACCGCTGCATCCTCCGCGCACCCCACATTCCGCACCCCGATCTCCACCGTCGGTTTGCTGCATCTCCCTTCCCCCTCCACTTTTGACGACATCACGAATCCTTTGTAGCTGTAGAAGGGCCACAGCTCGTGCCCGAAATGCCCACTGAACCGCCCGCTCAAGCACCTCGGGCTGCACCCGGGCGATGTGGACCGCGACAACGTCCGAACCGCTTTCGCGACCGGACCGGTCCCGGTCTTGTCCACCACGAATTTGCCCCCACCGTGCGTGCTCAATGTCGACTCGGCCAACAGCACAGGCGAGCTGTTGCTGTTAGCGTCCGGGAGGAGCTCGAACCGGTACCCAACTGAGTCGTCGATCCCCCCACGCACCCGCCACGCCTCAAGCCGGCCCCACGGCTTCCACGTGTTATCTCCGGGCCGGAGTATGAGCCACGCCCCCGGATTCGTCTTCCCAACCCGATCCGTCCCGGGGGACGCCACAAATGGAGTGACCATTGAGGCCATCGCAACGGGTGAGCCGGACAGGTCGTGAACCGTCACGGCCCAACCCTTCCTCTCTTTCCCCGTTCGCTCTCTGATCGAGCCGAACGATCCGAGCCATCCTCGAGAGCTTGGGCACCGTTCCGACTGGCTTCGGAAGGTGAACTTGCAAGTGAAGACCGGTTGCCGCATGCTGCCTTGAACCTACACGTTTACGATATAGCAATTACAGTCGAAGCTCCCATTTTCTCTCGAATATCAATACCCATTACCTGGAACACCTGCGGGCTGCATTCTGGCTCACCACCGAACTCGAACACGAAACGAGGGTCAGGTTCGGTGCGGACCGTGACGTGAACTTGCATCTCCGATTTCCGCAGGGGGATCCATTCGTCGTAGATGATGGAAGGGTGCTCGTCGACGTCCTTGAGGTCGATCGGGACGGAGACCTTGCCGAGGAGCCTGCCATGCTTGACGCCGCAGGTGGCGCCGCTGGCTCCGGCGTAGATGCCGAGCTTGAGGTGAGGCCTGCGGGCGGTAAAGAGGAGGGATTTGGCGGCGAGCCTGGCGAGGTCGGCATTGGAGAGGTCGAAGACGGCGGCTAGGGAGAAGTTGGAGACGGAGGGGGAGAGTTTGTCGTGTGGAACGTCGGAGGTCTGGTAGGGGAGCTTGTTGAGGCGGATCTTGCAGAAGCACGGGGTTGGGGATGGGTGGACGCCGACGGTTGGAGGGGAAGGCTTATGATAGTTGGTAGAGGAGGAGGAGGAGGAGGAAGAAGTGTACTTGAGGGCGATGTTTCCGACGAGGATGCGGACGAAGGGGCAGGGATCCATTGCCGGCGGAGGGAGCTTCAGTGGAAGGAGAAAAACAAGCCTGCACGTAGAAGAGGGGTGGGAAGAGGGGGAAAGCTAGTGGTGCTCGTGGGGGGTTTTGGCCTTTGGTTAATATATATTTTCCACGAGGGGGGAGTGGGGGGCTTGTGAGTTCATTACTAGTTGTCGGCCCCTTGAGATGTTATGTTATCTATTTTTAAAGTTTTTTTTCGCTATTTAGTATTTCCCCCCTAAGGTCTCTTTAATTATCTGATTAATCGTATCTTGATTCTAACATAAAATTTAATAAATTTAGCAATAATTTCATAATTTATGAATTTCTCAAATGCCAGCATACCATTAACCATCAACAATTAAAGATCGGTGCTCAAAAGAACATTTCTAACTGTTTGTATATACATAAGATCTCAACTATCATAAGTACGCATACACATGTCTATTATTTACAAACTGCAAACCTCATTTTTTCACCTAAAACAAAGGTTTACCAAAACATCCATGATATGATCAGAGATGAATCCACCTTGCCTAAAGAGGTGATTTCTGTGTGACCTCTACAATTCATGTTCAAGTATATCTATAAATAATATTAAAGAATTGAGGCTTGAATATAAACTCAAATGAGCCTAAACCCAATGAGCATGTCTCAAGCATTTTGGTAAGAAAAATATACATTTTTCTAAAGTGACTTTGCATAAAATATATAAACATTTGATAAACATGTTTTAATAAACAATCTGACATATTTTCAAAATAATGATGTTGTAAAATGTTTAAGCTATTGAAAAGAAGAAGAATAGTAACTGCATATAATCTAATTATAGCCGTTAAAAGTATTCAAACTTAATATTTACTAGTCACAACTATTGTATTAACACTTATCAACACCATCATAGCTAACTATTCTAAGTCCGTTAATGTTGAAACAAACTGAGTCATACACATAGACATCCCCAAGGATTAAAAAACATCGTGCATGCAACCTAAAACATATATGCATGTAGAATGCGAACCAAAATCCTCAGAACCATATATAATGCTCACCAAATCTAATGGCTTCGTAATATCTAATGATGTATGTTAGGATCATATCCAATGACATCACTATACCTAATGGTTAGTCCATGACTTATTGGAGAATAAATGTAGTGTTCACTTCGATGATCTTTCTTTCTGATTCATAAATATGTAACTTAAAGCTGAAAAGTCTATGATATATGAATCATATCACTACATAGAATCTTTGTTACATGCATATAATGCTTATGTTGCACTATCATAAATTAGTTGAGTACTGAAAATCCTTAAGTTGTATGATAACCTTGTTTAAATGAGAAAACTAGGATTTATGTACCATGCATAAAATTTGTAGCATCATATTACTTTCATAGAGAGTTTCAATATAAGCATTTCATATACCATGGTTAAAACATATCTGACTTCCTATTAAGGGCATCTGGTACTACATTAGTTTTTCTAGGATGGTACTATATTGTGTAATCATAGTCTTTAATCAATTCCAACTATCTTTTTTATATCATATTCAGCTCCTTTTGATAGAAAATATATTTTAGACTCTTATAGTCTACGAAATTTTAGCATTGCCTCACCATATAAGTAGTGCCTCCAAATTTGCAAGGAAATACAACAACAACTAATTTCAAATCATGTGTAGGATAATTCAGCTCATGTGATTTAAGATGTCTAAAGGTATATGCAATCACCTTTCTATTTTGCATCAGGACACATCCCAGCATTTGACGTGATGCATCACTATACACCATAAATCCACCTTTTCCAGATGGAAGACTAAGAATTGGTGCCAAGGTTAGGTAATTCTTGAGTTCTTAAAAACTCTTTTCGCATTCATCATCCCAGATATACTTCATATCCTTCCTAGTCAATCTTGTCAATCCTTCAAAGTTTGCAGTACAATTCTAAATGTTCATTATGTTCTTCTCCCGATCACGAGTTACAAGAATATCATCGATAAACACAATTATGAATTTATCTAGGAAAGGACGGAATACCCAATTCATCAAATGCATAAAGCAGTACGGGCATCTGTCAATTCGAGAATGCATCACCTAGAATTTATAAATGCACATATCGAGTTCAAAAGACGGTCTTGGGGACATCTTCAACTTCAATCTTCAACTGATGATAGATTGATTTTACATATATCTTGGAGAATACAGAGGCTCCTTGAAATTGATCGAACAAATCATCTATTCGAGGAAAAGGATATTTATTATGTACTGTCACCCGCTTCAACCTTCAATAGTCAATACAAAGCCGCAAAGAACCATCTTTCTTCTTAACAAAAAAGAACAGAAATCACCCATGAAGAAATACAAGACTGAATAAACCCCTTATCTATCTATTTTTGCAATTGGATCTTAAGCTCCATAAGCTCATCTATAGACATTCAATATAGTGCTAAAGTAATTGGAGTGGTACCCGGTACTAGATCAATAACCAATTCAATCTCTCTATATGGTGGAAGTATCAGTAGCTCCTTCTGAAAGACTTCAGAAAATTCTTTCACAATAAGGATGTTATCTAGACTAACAAATTTTGATTTTGTGTTATATGTAATGGCAACATAAGATAAACATTCTTTCATAAGTATCTTTTTTGTTACTATGCTAGAAATCATCCAAGTTAGGTATACTCTCCTTTCTCCATCGAAAATAAACTCAATCTCGTCAGGACTTCAGAAGATGACCTATTTTGTCTAACAATCTACTAGGGCATGAAAGGTAGTTAAGCAGTCCATTCCTAGAATTGCATCAAATTCTTTAATGTCCATATGAATTAAATTCACCATAATATGGCCTCCATCCTTACTAAGCAATATCTAAAGACGTTGCAGACAATTTCAGACTCCATGTTTGGTAAGGAGATGGACAAGATATGCTTAAGATTACCAATTTCTATACCAATATATATAGAAAATCTTTTAGATATAAAGAATGGCTAGCTCTACAATCAATAAGTGTATGTGCGTTTCTAGCAAAAATGAAAATGGTACCTAGCACTGCATCATCAACAACGATGACTTTATAGTGTCATACAAAAAGCTTTCCCTGCATTTTGTTTCTTCTTGTTTTGCCTTCCTTGAATATTGTTTCTTTTATTTGCTTCCATGGTTGGGGTTTTATGACATATGACATTACCATGCGCATTATATTGAGCTGACCCTCTTGCATTTCCACGATTTGAATTCAGAGAAGGGAAATTTCAGTGCATATGGCAAGTTTGGTCACAATAATAACATCCAGAAGTCCCTCTCTGGCATTCTCCTTGATGATGTTTACCACAAGTGTTACATTGTGGAAAAGATAGCCTCAAGTTTCTAGAAGTCCATGTAGCAAATCCACCGGTGTTGTATTCTCCATATCTTTGAGTAGACAAATTATGTTGCCTTAAATTTAGAAAAAATCTCCTAATTTTATTCTTTGGATCTCTCCTCTATGGTCTATCTTTAAATCTCTTCCTACCTTGGTCATTACATCTTCTCTTTTCATGCACTACATGTTCAGCTCTATGGACTGCTTCCACCAACTTGCCATAGTCAGTATACACATAGGACGAAACTACTGATTTAATATCCACATCGAGTCCATCCTCAAAATGTTTGCACTTCTTTTCTTTCGTAGTCACAAGGAGGCAGAAACTTTAATAATTCTATAGAACACTTCTCATACTCATCAAATGATCATGCTCCTCTAGGAGAGGGACAAAAACTCCTTGCAATGGTATTTTTGATAGACCCTTGGATAATAATCAAAATCCTTCTCGAATATCTGGCATGTAATATGAGATGGGTCTGCATATTTCATCCTAAGTAATGTCCACAAATCATCAACACTATCTTTCACTAAGAACAACATATTTCAACTTCTATGCATCCGTGCAACCCATCAAAGCAAATATTTTCTCTATATGCTTGAACCATTCTCTTGCTTTCTTAGGATCATTGTCTCTAGAAAATGATTTTGCTCCAAACTTTTTTACATGTTCAAATGACTGTTGATGCTTAAATTCATGTCTTTGACGGATTGAGCAACCATGCCTCCTAATGTTTGAGGTATCAATGTCAACATATCAAACACGTTGTTATTGTTGTTATTTGTGTCATTCTCATGAATAGAGACTTGGGTGGTCACAAGAGGTTGCTCAGCTACCATGTGTCCTAAAAATAGCTCAGTTAGATCTCCAGTCCTAAAAAATAGCTCAATTAGATCCTTAATCAACTCTTAGAAAACATAAATCCTCAAATAACATGTCAAAAATATGATAAATACTTTGTATCTTCAAGACCATCACTTCAATTCTCTTCTATTATATCAAAACACAATAAAATCAAAACTTCCAATACTAATAAATCAACTCCTAATATCAATCTTGGTCAAGATCCAAATTGTTTGATACCACAAGATATCACGACTGAACCCGCCAATCGAGACAAGCGTGACATTGAAGTATCTTCTTAATCTTAAACTAGATTTTAACATCAAATTTAATAAATTTGGCAACAATTCTTTTATTTTATGAATCTCCCAAATGCCGACATGTACATATCCATTCAAACATCAAAAACCACCTTCATAACAACAACCATTAACCATCAATAGTTAAAGGTCAATGTTCAAAAGCATATTTCCAACTATTATATATATATAAGATATCAACTATCATAAGTATACATACACATGTCTGTTATTTGCAAGATACAAACACCTTTTTCTTACCTATAAACGAAGGTTTACTAAAATATTCACAATATGATCAGAGATGAATCCACATTTCCTAAAGAGGTGATTCCGTTGTGCCTTCTACGACTCATGTTCAGGTATATCTGTAAATAATATTAAAGAATAGAGGGTTCTAAATTCAAATGAGTTTAGACCCAGTGAACGGGTCTCAAACATTTTGGTAAGAAAAATAGGGCTATTTCTAAAGTAACTTTGCATCAAAACATAGAAATATTTTATAAACATGCTATAATAAACTTGCATATTTTCAAAATAATGATGTTGTCAAACATTCGAACTTTCAAAAAGAAGAAGAATAGCAATTGTACACAATCTAATGATACTTGTTAAAAGTATTAAAACTCAATGTTTTCTAGTCACAACGGTAGCTAACTGTACTAAGTCCAAGAATGCAGAAAGAAACTGAGTCATATGCATAGACATCTCTAAAGGTCAAAGAATATCTTGCTAAGCCTAGAGACTTTATACATATAGAATGCATACCCAAAGTCTTATGAACCATATCTAATGATCGTCATATCTAATGATTTCATCACATCTAATGACATCGCCATATCTAATGGCTAGTTCATGTCTTCTTTCTTTGAGAGCAATTGTAGTGTTCACTTCAGTGGTCTTTTTTTCTGATTCATAAACATGTAACTTAAGGATGAACAGCGTATGGTATCTGAATTATATCACTACATAGAATTTTTGTTGGATGCATGTAATGCTTTTGTTACACTATTACAAAATAGTTGAATACTGAAAATCCTAAGTTTTACAATAACTTTATTTAAAGGTGAAAAGTAGGATTTTTATACCATGCATAAAACTTGTAGCATGATATTACTTCCATATAAGATCTGAATCTAAGCATTTCATGTACCATGGCTAAAAATGTCTGATTTTCAAACTAACTGAAACATGTATAACTACGTAACCAAAAGATAACCAAAATCTTAAACATCAAATTTTGTGGTCAAATAGTGAAAATAGTACTTGAGAGAACACTGATGAACGTCAAATTTGCTTCTTTAATAATCTAAAATTGTCGTAGTATAGGAGACAAATTCGGTTCGTCAAAAACCACAATCTTTGAATGTTGTGGAATATTTTTACTTGGAAAGTCTACCAAGGTCGAACACAGGGAACAGTGATTCTTAATTGCGTGGTCTTAAATCAAATTAAATAATTAATTAATGTTTGATTAATTTCTGCATTGAGAAAATGTACAATGCAATGAGATGCAAATGTGATGCAAGGAAAATAAACAGAGGAGATTATGCTCAGGATATGTGAATTGAAACTTGTTAAATTCTTCAATAATATGATCAATAAATCCTCAAAATCACATCACAGATCGAAAGAATTTATGTTCAGAAATATTTATCAAAATAACTCCGGAAGCAGACAGAAGGAAAATAGTTCTGCGAAACAATCCTGCAAATTACTGGGATAAGACAAATGATTCTATGGATAATTCATTAATTTTTGATCGAAGTCTCAATAAAATTGATCCAGTAAAAGAATGAGAGATCAATATCTATCCTTCAAAAGAGCACCTCTGTGAGAATTAATTCATCAATTTATCCATGAAAATGCAATACAAATATGTCAAATTTTATCCTGCAAGAGTCAACAGAGATCCTTAAAGAGTAATTATCAATAAACCACCTCAGATCTGCAATGCTAAATGGTAGAGCATGAAAAGAGCTTCAAAATGACATATTATACGCTAAAAATGGAGTTCGTATGAAACAGATATGATGATATGAAATTTCAGGGAGTAAAATGTAATTAAAATAAAGCTTTTCCTTCAAAATGGTCCCTGGAAGGACTTATCTGCAATTTTTAAAAGTCGGAGGGGTCCCTGTGCAATCTACCCACTAGCGGGGAGATATATAATTTCAAGAACCTTTGGGGGCTTCGTTGTAATTTCCCCCCAAAGCACGTGCCTCACACGTGCCTTAGGAGGTTTGGAGGCGGACTGGAGGTTCGGTGGAGGCCAAGCCTGTGGTTCGGGCACTGAGGCACAGGCTCGGAGCGCGAGGGGCGGTCGAGGCGCGGGGCTCGGGTGGCCGAGGCTTGGGGGTGCTGATGGGACGGCCTGTGAGCCGTTGGATCAAGGGTTGGCCCTTGATCCAACGGTGCCTGTAGGGTGGCGGAGGTGCCGCGCGAACGGAGGTGAGGCGGTGGCGCAGGCGGAGGCGAGCAGTGGTCACGGCGGAGGGCGAGCGGTGAGGTGACGGCGAGGTGCCCTCACCCGATCGACACACGACCGGAGGGGCTCACGAGCGACGAGCTATTGTGGCTGGAGTGCTGCTAGGCGTTGGGGCGCCGAGGCACGGGGCGGAGCGTGAGGGGCAGAGCGCGAGGGGCGCTTAGGTGAAGCTGGTGAGCATGAGACGAAGGTGCTCGGGGGTGATGGTGTGGCCTAGCGCAAAGGGTGGAGTCACGAAGATGGCGGGCGCGTGAGGCGGAGGTGGCAATGAAGGTGGAATGCGGAGGTGGAGCCTCCGCTGCGAGGTAGTGCGAGAAAGACTTCTGTGGAGGTGGAGGTTTATGCAGAGATAAGAGAGAGAGAGAGAGAGAGAAA
This sequence comes from Ottelia alismoides, assembly GCA_037367405.1. NCBI lineage: Eukaryota > Viridiplantae > Streptophyta > Magnoliopsida > Alismatales > Hydrocharitaceae > Ottelia > Ottelia alismoides. Next base: position 339,819 of record JAZKJV010007000.1, read on the forward strand.
GACAGTGGGCCGCCTGGAAGATGGAGGAGGCGGAGGCCTTCTCTGGTTGTTGCCTCAGTGACCGGCGATGGGACACGAAGCTCGACCACTGGTGGAGTAGCAACTGCAAGGTCAGGGAGAAACCTTGGATCACGCTGAGGGGCTCGGAGATGATACGGAGGGATGTTGTCACCAGCCCAATCATGGAGCTCTAGAAGATGGCGGATGGGTTGTGCGGTCGGCGAGGGGAAGTCTTTATAGACGACGATGGAAGGCCGTTACATAGGTGAGGGGAGTGAACGTGGTAGCGAGCGTAACGGCTGGAGGTGGTAATGGCCGGAGTGAGCGGGGATGGGCGTTACGGGGGGGGGGGGGGGGGAACGGCTGGGGAAGGAGAAGATGGGGTTACGTACTGGGCACGTGACCCGGGTGTGACCAGGAAAGAGAGTGGGTGCCACGTGGCACGCCCAGGGGCTGCCACGTGGCACCAAAAAATTTCGATTTTGTGAAGAGAAGAGATAGAAGAAGACCTCGGATTGAAAAATTTCCTTCACAAAAGTTGTTCGTCTCGACGAGATATAATATTTTTGTGAAGGATCCGTGAGCAAAAGAGGTCATCTGTGTGAAGTGGATTTTTTGGTGGTTCTCCATGTGTATAGAAAACCGACTTTTTGAAGTTTTATAATTTTTTTTGGTATTTTAAGAGATGATAAAAATCTAGAAAAATTACTATAAAATACAAGAAAATTATTTACACACTAATATAATTTTTTGGATTTTTAATAAATAAGAAAATAGGAAAATCAAATAGAAGTAAGAAACACACAACTTTTGTACAGACTCACAACGGACACTAGGACTCGGTCAGTTTCTTTGATTTCAATTTTGATCTGGATTTGGATTTTTATGTAGCTTAATAAAACTTTGATCAAAGAACAATAATGAAGAAGAAATAAAATTAAAAGGGTTAATTATGTACATAAAAACTCATGTCGAAAATAGCAAAAAGTTAAAATGCGCAAAAGAGGCTCAAAACCCAACTTTCTCATATGAGCTCCGAATTTTAAGAAATTGGTCTTGTTTTGAAGGTATTTGAAAATGGAGTATTTAAAAGTGAGTAGACTAAAATCGGACACTGTATGTGGGAGATATGTTCATTTTAGTCTGTCAGATGTGAAAATAGACTTTGGGATTATTTGACACTTATTTAAGTTAGTAACTTTTTATATTTTTTATTTAATGAAGTTAGTAATATCTACACAATGGAGGTAATTTTGGGTCAATCAGAGTTAGGATGAATTATTTACAAATGTGAGAAGTTAGCGGCTTTTTGGGCTAATTTACACTTGGAATTTTTAATGCAATTATGCATGCAAATATTTATTTACACATGTATGAATGCTAATGATGCTTTGTTAATGATCAAATGTATGTGAATGTTGGGGAACAGAGCTTAAATGACCTATTTTAGCATGATGAATACGGGATTCATCAAACACTCACCTGATCAGAACTTCAACCCATATCTACTCGGCTTGTACATGTATCCTAATTCAAGTATTCCCTATAACATAAATCTATCTTGTAACACTTGATCTAAATAAAATTCCAAACCAATCTAAGGGTTATAATGATTTCTACATGAATATATAAGCATAAATAGATAGGGAAAATGATTAAAACCTCTCGATGGATAGGGATAATGATTTCTACATGATTATATAAACATGAATGAATTGGAAAAAATTATGCATAATAACGTTATGGTTCTTAGGTATGTGGATATTGTGTTTCGGAGAATTAGCTTTGCCAACGAAAAGAGATTGGTCGTGCAACTTGTTGCCCGTCTCTCATCAGTCTCTCTGTAATTCTGAAGTTATGATTTATGAATAATAGATAAGGGTTCTGGGATTAAAACCTGTTTTTATGACATGATTATAAATCTCCGTCACTCCTTTAATCCACCTCTTGCCTCTCTTTGGAAAAGGAAAATGGCATTATGGAAGCTTTGGGGGTGATGGTGCCCTATATATAGAGGTTCAACGACCCGTGCATGTTGGCCATGTGGTTTCCACATTTCAACTTCAACCCAACATCCTTATCTCCCTTGGAACACCGCTATTTATCTTATGGAGAAGCATTCTTACTTGCCGGATATATGTCACATTCAACCTACGCTCCTTATTGTTTGAATTACCTTCATCTAGAGTCTTCTAGACTTTCCTTCTCATTTCCACATGTGGATAGCACTATCCCTCCTTATATCCATGTATTAAGCATCCTATCTGCACCATAATTAAGTTCCAAACCTTCATTCTCTCTTCTTCATTTTTTGTACACATTTCCCAATAGTCAATTTACAAACTTTAATTTGTCATCCATATGAAATCTATACTGCTAACAATCTATAAAAACATATTAAATTTATAATTTTCCATATCGTAAAAGCATTCAACCTCGTCTTCACTGCAAAACAATTTCAATGAGTGGTATAACTTGTTTCCAATTCACAATGTTACTTGAATGTTGCATTCAACTCCCATAGCTTACTTATACATAAATCCTTGTATCAAATATCACGTGTATGTAAATCGTTATATTTGAACTCATTTACACTTAATAACAGATAAAGTACCACAATACTTGCATTTAAACCAAATGTATCTTCCTTTATATTCAAACGATAACACTTAAACATACATCTTATACTTGGCATTTATATTTCATATATTTAGTACGTTTATACAATGTGAATGTTACATTTAATCTTGAGATATATTATCCTACCATAAATGGTAACATTATTTACATCGTTCATTATTTCTTTCTCTACGTTGCTTATCTCCTTTTATCCAAACTAATCACACTAGAAAAAAAAATAAGTGCCACTTAATCTCACATCCTAACGGACGTAGATCTTTTCATATTACAAGCATGATCTAATAATATCAGATGTACGTGATTGATCATGTAAAACTCATATCGTTGTATATGTTTTGTGTCCTTCAATCAATTTTTGACCTCTCAGATTTTAATCTCTCACAGCTCTTCATAATTAGGATAACGAAATTTTATGCAAATGCTTGAAATTTCTTTATCCCTCATTCACTTCATTTTTATTGTTCTTCTCGTCTCTTTCTCTACAACCACCTCTTTTTTCCTCCTCCAGAGTAACGGGGAGGGGAGAGGTAAATGTGCAAAGCCCCACGAAAGAAGACAACGGAAAGGCATGGGAGAGGTTTAGATGCCAAGGGAAGCACAATATAGCATGAGAGGCATGACAAAGAGAAAAGAACCAAAATAAATAGGGAGGTGTATAGATACCAATGAGAAAATATTGCATTCACATAGTTGTGCAATGCATAGATTCACATCTTGTTGTTGGAGATTTGAGTTTGTAAAACATTCAAATTTACATAATATATGCTTGGTGGAAGAAGAGGTAGAAGGTGCATTCATTTAACTGTCTACATTAGGAGTAAGATCATGTAATTCTTTTACATGATCTTTGTTGATGATTGTATGAGGATGCAGTAACTAACATATCTTTCTTAAGTGCCTAAAGTCAAGACATGCAAACACACCACTTGGGACAAGAATGATGGGATGGTAATCTCATGGATCATGGTTAATATGGTTAACTGAATCGCAGATGAGCACGTATATTATGAGAATCTTTATACTATGTGGATTTCCTTGAAAGAACGCATGGATAGGAGGAGAGCTCAAGTAGAACGTTCCATAGATATTTTGATGTGATGAACCTGAAGTAAGCATAATGACTTCTAGTAGAATACTTCTCTCTCCTGAAATCTTTATCTGAAAAATATAATATTTTTTATTTTATGATGTACATGTCCTACAGAAAATTAATACATCCAATACGTAGCAATCTTGGTATTCCTTGCAAGACTTGACACGGGCTAGGATTTTGCACATGACAATATAGAGGAAGCATATAGTACCCTCAATTGACTTGTAGTCTTTGACAACATCACTACTCCATAGGTTGAGGGACATACCACTGCTCTTTCATCTCCATCTAGACGATGAGGTTGTGGATCATACATGAATCATGGTCATTATCTCCCCATGCCAAGGTGAGGGTACAACATCATCCAATCACCTTCTGTAACAAAATGGAGAATATTATATGCTACAACAAATATGTGTATCTATTTCCTACTGCTAGATATGTTACTCCTAAGGGTAATGGGCCAATTTGTAATAGTCCCAAAAATGGATTTGGAGGATTTAATGCATCGTTTGAACATGCTCAACCCTAGAGATACTTGATGAATTGTCATCCATCCACCTTTACTATTTTGCACAAATTAAAATCTAACATTGCTTTGTAAATAGTCTGTAATTAACACATAAATATTTGTATTTGAATCCAAAATTAAAGAATAATGAAAAGAAAATAAAAATAAATAAAGTATCAAAGATACTGAATGACTCTAGACTCCAAGACAAGTCAATATTAACTATGTCAACAAGGAATAAAGTAGGGGAATATAAGGATCAGACACACATAGAGAAACCCTAATTCTTTATACTGTAAATAGCCATTTTTCACTATTTTATCATTCATAATACACACCTTAAATAAAAAAATGTCCCACACTAATCTTGTATATATTTATATATAGAAAATTATAAAAAATCATAGCGAATAAAAATCATACACATTGCAATTTGTACATAGAGATGAAAAGGCCACAAATAAAACATCATTGATCAATATCTACTCTATATGAACTTCATTTGAACCAAACATACCTCCATTGTATTTAAAATTAAATTATCTATCTAATTGAAAGTGGTTTCATTCAAAATGGAACTAAGATATAAAAGTTGGCTTTTGGGGTACTATTGTACCAAGCATAGGTATATAAAATTCAATTCATTGAATCTATTCTTTATATTTTTAGTTTCTTTATATTTTTATATACTTGTATATCTTATTTAAAAAAATTAAAAACATAAACACAAATAAAATTGTGTAAAAAGATATTAAAATAAATAATACATTATAATATATATGTATGCTATACCTATAATATATACACACATTTATTTATATATACAAAAAAATTATAAAATACCAAAAAATATTTAATAATATTATAAATATGTAAATATAATATTATGGATTTAAAATAAAAAATATAATATATATATACCTATATGTACATGTAAATGTTAACATCTCAAAAATAATGTGGTAAAAATAAATACAAATCATAGGAAAATACTTTATAAAAATATAAACATTTTTCATGTTTTAAGTTTTATTCGATAAAATAAATTACTATTTTTTTATTAAATTAATATGTAATTTTATTTATTTATTTATCTTGACCTAGGCCTACGTGGACCACTCAGGACTCCACGACTGTTGAGCACCCGATCAACAACCCCTTCTGCATGCCCCTACGTTCTGACCTTGTCGGAGCATGCGACCCCCCCTTATTTTTTTTCCATCTTTTTAAGCCTTCCCCTTACCTTCTTCCATCTCGAGACCACCATCGTTAGATGCTCTTAAGTACGCATACGTGGCACACTTCTAGCTGTTGGATCACACCTCTACAGAGGTAAATTTCACCGATGCCCCCATAGTTGTGTACATTTTTATTTAATATTTAAATTAGGCTTGAAGAATAACTAATAGTGGTTAAATTGCATGAAACCACTCACCTTTATGGGTATTTGCATGCATATTCATGCCAGCTCACCTCATGTGTTTTGCAACTATGCCCTCATGGGTTTTTGTATTTATAATTGGTCCAAAATGTTCTATATTGCATGTTAAATTTTGTGGATAAATTGTATAGAGGACCTTGAATATTTTGTATATTGCAAATATGCCTTTGTTGTGTGTTTTTAAATAAAATATGTGTGGTTAAATTAAAACTCAGCCCCTAGATTTTTGGTATTAGGTTTTGAAATGGACAGAAAAAATTAGATATTTGCAAGAAGATCCCTATGAGTATTTCATCTTTTGCATGTTTCTCTAATTTTTTTAAATATTATACGTACTCCAAAAATTATGCAAAAACAGGACAATGTATTTGGATGCTTGACCTTTCATGTTGTATTTGCATTTTATGCACATTTCCTTTTTATTAAAAATCAAATAGAGCACTTTTTACCCCATCTTAACTTAAAAAATCGAACAAAAATATATAATCATGTTTAAGAATTCCAACAATATATATTTTGTCAATTATAGTATTATATAGCTCCAGACAAAAATCCCTAAAAATAAAAAAAATGAAAATGATAGAAAATTAAAAATCTCTAAAATCCTATAAAAATATAAAAATTACTATAAAATTCCAAAAATATTTTTTATTTGATAATTTTATTTACATATTTAATACAAATGAAAAATAGTTTTATAAAATTTTTATTTATTTAGAATTTTTAAATCCCAAGACAATTCGACCTATTTTATTTAATCCTTGTTTTTACGGTATTTTTTACTTTAAAAATATATTAAAAATAGAAAAAAATATCCAAAAAATCACAAAAACATCAGAAAAATATAAAAAATTCAATAACATTTTATTTTACGAATTTTAATAATTTTTACCTTTATTTATAATTATACTACTCTACATTGTATTATATACCTACGTACATATAGTTTATATTATAATTATCAATACCTAAGAAATATTTTTTAAAAAATCATATATATATATTATAATCAATAATATTTTCTAATGTTTATATATTTGTTGTATTTATTATGATTTATATATGTTATATCTTATATCTTATATACATTCTTATATATATATATATATATGCACCCATATATATTTATATATACATTATATTTTAAATTAAAAATATATTAAATTTTAAAAATCAAATGAAAATTTAAAAACCAAACCCCATATAAAAAGACACTTGTGCACAATCCTTAGGATATCTTATTTGCCCTATGTGGTTTGACCTCTACATGCTTACATACTATACATCTTTGTTTGTAGAGTATAATAAATTGTACTTCACATTTTTATCATTCATTGATTAATTATATATTGTGGGTACTTGTTGTTTGATCCGGCTTTCGTGAGCGGTCGCCTCAGCGACACTTTATCTTCATTATTTTTTAGTGAGGATTATTTTAGACCCTCACACAAGTATGTTCAACACCTCTACACATACTTACACTTATACAATACATTGTAGATTTAAATTAAATTTTGACTCACTTCGCATTATTGAGTTATTCATCATATTGTGAGTTAATTGTTTCTTAACTAATAGTTGGTCAATATATCGATCAGGGTTCCAATCTTGTTAGGAACTCTAGACCGGTTGTCATTGTTAAATAGATACGTGATGCATCATCTTCAAACAATTTCTTCCTCATAACCAGCTTATATCTGAGAAATAACTTGGGTTCGAATGCTTTCCCCCTCCCCTTTTCCCATGATTAGGTTCACTAGATCACGGATAATTGTGTGGATAATGTCATTGATATATGGTACAATTGGAGCTATTTATGAAGTTGGATCAACATATGAGATAAAAGATTGCTCCATTAGTAGAGATCGAAGGTGGGGTGGATTGAATAAGAGTTGTGCTTTATCCTTAGTTGTAAATGCTAGCTCCGACGTACATATAATCAGATAGTTGTAGCTCAAGTAAAGGACTTTGACCGAAGGCATGGGACTAGGGTTCACTACGCCGAGCGGTGAGTGTGGTAGAAGAGTCTCGATCTCCTTCTTCATTGGTAGGATGTTATGCTGGGTACTTTTGGAGATTGGAGGATACTAAGTGAGGCTTCGACTATTATTCTTTGACGTCCTGCTTGATAGATCACAGTTGGGTCGACACATGACATAGGAAGTGAATGTTTAAACTCCATTGAGATGACTTGGGGGCTCCGATGATTGACGACTTGCTAATTAGATAATTTAATTTGTACTCGTTGTAATATGATCGATTAACTATTGATCAGAACCAAGCTAGGAATCTTGGTGAAGAGAGATTGGTTTAATTTAACCTGGATAAGTACAGGATCGAACACGAGGACACAAGTGTATTAGTCGATCTAGTTAAAGTTAAAAAACCTAGGTTAAGTGTATTAAAATGCTATCTAGGTCAAGCATGCACAATAGAATGGGTGCATAAATTGTTTTTAGGTTTTGATATAATGCAAGTGAAGTTAATATAATGCTACAAAATGAAGATGAAATACAACACACACACACACACACACACACACACACACACACACACACACATATATATGTATTATATACATAGAACAATCTCCTAGATTGATTAATTGTACTCAAGCATATGATGTTTTAATAATCACATATTGAATGAAGATAAAAGATGTTAAATTAAACCAAGCTATAAGCAATATGTATCTCTCATTTTTTAAATTGGCCTAGATGAAAGAGCATCATCAAAGCTTTAAAAATGACACCAAGTTCATGCAATTTGGATAAAAGATGATCGTGTTATTAACTAATGTACCCAAGTTCATAAGCGTAACAAAAACATAATTTAAATCGACATAAACGTAACAGTTCAATCTAATAGTGAGCATCTTTTCGTGTTTAACATAAACATAAGTTCTTGCAGCTTAATCTAAAAGGCAATAAAATTAAGCTGCAAGAACTTATCTGTAAAATGACAAGTGCTTTAGGTGTGATCTAGCTTAGCTAATATAATACGCGAAGTAATGGCTTATGGTGCAGATGTGGAGCTTCCTTCCCCTTCGTGTGGTGATGAAGTTAACTTCTCATTGTGTGATCAAAGGCTTTGGGTGTGAAGCTTCTGAAGGGTCCCCTCCTGGAGCTATTGATGTCATCGAGGAGTTGTGAAGGGTCGATGGAATTTTTCAGCGATTGTTGGTAATTCGTCTTCAATCAAGTTTTGTTCTCAAGGGTTGTAATAAACAAAGAGTGAGAGGGAGTGGAATGAAAGTCCAATTTGAGCAAATGGAGATGATGACCAAATGGATCTTCTTCCTGTGCAAGTAAGAATAAAGAAGTATGATGATGAAAATCTGGAGAAGAGAGGAGTGATCTGAGTATGAATTTTGGTTGGAAATCAAAGATGAAGGAGATGGGGTTAAGCAAAAACAAGAAAAGAAGGAGAAGAAGCTCAGAGGAAGGAAGGAGAGTGTATTGTACATGTTGATTATGTGGTAGCTAAGGTGACTGGGATCATAGGAACTTGGTGGTCATCACTCGAAGCCCTTATGAGGAGGCTGATCTTAACAGCTCAGAGATAAAGCTGTAATGAAGGAGATGAAGTCCTTAAATCATGTCGGATATGATGTTGTTCATCTCTCTATTAGGAATTGACCTCATTGTCATCAAGATCAAGAAAGAAGCTCAGAGCTTTTCCCTCTAACTAGTAAATGACCGTACATAGTGGTTGTCATGATCTTATTATGTCACTCGCATTTAGGGTTTTGGATGGGAGGATGTGGGATTGGTAGTTTTTGATGATTGAGTTGCTGACCGGTGGGTTGGAAGATGAGCGTGAGGGGAAATGAGTTGGGGAACGATTGGTCTTGATGGGTTAGCAGGAGAACAGGGGGATGGGTTGTTGATGAGGTGGCAATGCTTGATAGAGCATGAGCAAAGGGAGCAAGTCAACTTGATAATTGATAGTTGGGCGTGAAGAGAGGATGTGGGGGTGGCATGTTGTGGCTCGTGGATTTGCCATGTTTCTTTCGAAAAAAACTAAAATTTAAAAAAATAAATTGACCCAAAATGAAAAACGTCTTTCATGAAAGCTGTTTCATCTCGAAGAGATCTAAAACTTTCATGAGCAATTCAGAATAAAAAATCATGTATATACATATTAAAATATTTTTTAGGTATGTTAAAGGTATAAAATACCCATTTTTACTATCTTACTATTTTTTCTTTAGGTTTAAACTAATAGGGGGATGGGTTGTTGATGAGGTGGCAATGCTTGATAGAGCATGAGCAAAGGGAGCAAGTCAACTTGATAATTGACAGTTGGGCGTGAAGAGAGGATGTGGGGGTGGCATGTTGTGGCTCGTGGATTTCCCATGTTTCTCTCGAAAAAAACTAAAATTTTTAAAAAAATAAATTGACCCAAAATGAAAAACATCTTTCATGAAAGTTGTTCATCTCGAAGAGATCTAAAACTTTCATGAACAATTCAGAATAAAAAATCATGTATATACATAATAAATTTTTTTGAGGTATGTTAAAGGTATAAAATACCCATTTTTACTATCTTACTATTTTTTTCTTTGGGTTCAAACTAAAACTTTGTACAAAAGAAATCAAATAAACAATTAGAAAACTATTTATGCATTAAATTTTTAATAACTAAAAAAAGTAAAACAAAAATAAAGAAGCAAATGTATACATCAATACATGCAAGGTTGGATCACATTTTTAATTTCAATATTTTTTTGATTTGAATTGTTAGTAAAACAAAGGAAATAAATGAAAAAGTAATTAAGTAAAAAGAGTCAATATCCACATAAAATAATAAACTAATGTTAGTGAATATTTACAATATGTAGTTCGGTACCAAAATCCAAGTTTCATCTATGAAATCTGATTCTTTTAAATTGGTCTTGTTTTTTTCGAGAATTTAATATGCATTAATTTAATTTAAAGATGAGTTTCATTCATATGAAATTGAATGGAGAAGATATGCAGCTGTACATCTTTTTGTATTATTGTGTCCAAGTTTATTTATGATTTATATTATTGCAGGGGGATCTATTACGTATTTGTTCATAGAATCAAGTCAAAGTTAAAGTATTAAGTAGATAACTCATGGATTCATTATTTTTAAAAAAAAACTTTTTTACAACTTTATTATTTAATCATTTTAAACGTATCACATAATTTCAAAATATTCAAAAACATTTATATCCCATAAAAAATTTCTTTCACATTTTATCATATTCTATCACCTTTTAAATTAGTAAAATCCGTCACTTTTGTCACCTTTAACATTATGAAATATCACATTTATTTTTATTTTCTTTTTACATTTAAAAAAACATAAAATCGAGAACACTCACATATCAATCATTGCATTAGCATTTCATTCACATACATTTACACTGCATCTAATGTTGCATTAATTATGCGTTGCACTTATCTTAAGTTGCATACATTTGCACCATGTACAATTGTATTTCACATTAAAATTGGAAAATTGACTAACTGATCACATCAACTAGAAATTTTGCCGCTTCTTTGAATTCAACCTTGGTATACTCGATAGGTAAAATAAAAAGAAATACACCACCCATAATTCCTGTACTTTGTGGTTTTTTATAATAACTTTTTATCTGCATTGTACTACAACTCGATATTATTAAAACATGATAAGTAGTGATAATCACACGTCTATACCTAAATACAAGAATTATATTATTTCTTCAGAGTACTTTCATCCTAAGTTATCTTACTTCTCGTAGTTGTTGTCAAATGACAACATTCTTACTCTTAGTTATTTTAAAAGTAGAGAGGTCCAATTTTAGAACAAATGCTTCTACGATTTTGCTTTGAATATCTACAGAACATTCTTTCACTTCACGTCCTTTTTCTAGTTATATTTTTATACTTTATCTCCTCATTAATCCATGGTCATAAATCATTCATGTCATATCATGAAAAGAGCTTCTATTCGATTTTGAAACTCTAAGGGTGTGTTTGGTTGCCGAGTTAGCCCGGATTAAATGAGAGGGTAAATCATTTTTGTATTTTGGTGTTTGGATAGAGGATTAGGGGTTGAGTGGATTTGTTGTGATGTGATTGTATTGAAATTTGGAAAAGTGGGTAGTTTTTATAATGTGATTGCATTGAAGTTTGGAAAAGTAAGTAGAAGTTGAGTAGTTTATAATTTTTAGATGATATGATCGTATAATATATATTTTTCTATTAGAATAAATGAAAAAAATGATTTATTTAGTGTACAGGAAAAGAGAGAGGGAGTTAGTCCCACAAGTGAGAAATAGTGGATATCGGGGAGGAAACCTCCCAAGGGGGGTTAAACCCCAAGCGAACATTGCCTAAACTGCTAGCGTGGAGTTTCTTTATATTAGGTCTTGTTGGAAGGAAAATGCATAATTCCTTGTTTTTGAAATCCCTTCTCTTATTTTGGAATGACCTAATTAGTGGTTGATTGTAGGTTTTCATGTCGTTTAGCTAAGATAAACATTTTTCTTCCAAGATAGTCTCAGTGTTCGCTCTCATCTAGGGATGTCTAAAGCTTGGGTTAATGAACTCGTCTCGAACTCAACTTGAGAAGGACTCACGAGTTGAACTCAAAAAGCTAATGATTTTGAGTTCGAGTTAGATAATGGACCCATTGTCCTTATCAAGTTGAGTTCAAATTCATCTTGCTCAACCCAACAACTCAATTTAATTCATTACTTTTTTATTAAGAGCGTGCACAGCACACATGTCACAATCACAATCGTCCATCGTTACTCATTTCCTAACACATGTCAAAATCTCCCATATAACATGACAAACCCTAGCTAGCTCTTTCAAAACTTCCATGTGGCTCCTCATCTTCGATTATAGTAGAAACACTCTGCTTTTAAAGATTAAATGTTAATTGGATTAGTTCTCAAGATAGTTAGATCGCAATCTGTTTATTGTAATAATATCCAAATCACTTAAAATAGGGATATATTTGACATGATGTACAATGTATCGTATTTTATTAAAGTGGCATGTCGTGCATAAAAAATAGGAAGCATTACAAATATAGTAATATAAGATTGAATAACATGTTTATCAAAGTAATGACATTATATACAGAAAAGAGCGGTCAATAATAAATTTACCTATATATATTGTCAAAAAAGAACTCAAATATCATCATCATCATTTTTACCATTATTTTTGAGTTTCCTAATAAGTTCAACTTAGTTGTTTAAAGAAAGGTCATGAACTAAGTAATGTAGAAATCAAGTTACAAATGCCTCATTAAGAGGCTGGTGAACCAACTCGAACTCAACGGGTCAGAGTTTGAGTCCGTCATTCTTAAACTCAAAGTTTATCAAGTCTGAGTTCGAGACCAAGTTCAATTATTGAGTTCAAATCTGAATTGGGACTGACTTGACTCTTTCTAATTTGCAATTTTCGTCCATCATGTTTTTAAACATTATCTATTGAATGATTCTGGTTTTGTATTTTTAAATTGTTATTTATCCTCCTCATTTTCTTTCTTTTTCTTGATTTATGGCAACACCTTCCTCGCCTTTCGTTGTATCTTACTCTCTTCATTCTATAGTTGGTTCTGTATATTTTGGTTGCTTGCTTAAAAAGAGCACAACCATTCTATCTGCATTCTTCTCAAAAACCGAGATTTTCATGTACAAAAGCCATATAGACGAAATGAAAAAAAGTGGATGCGGTTGTTTCAATATCCCGCTTCTGATTTTTTTTCTGCAATTTATTGCAATCAAATGATTCATCGGAGGATTTGAGATCCAAGAATTACGTGTGGATTGTTGACTATGATCCGCGACCCCGATGGATTTTAGGTTGTGTCGCAGGGCAAGTGATGGATTATATTATATGGCATTTTTTATTAGTATAATGTTCGGGTAATGGAATATCCAATATTATAATAAAAAAGGAATTAAAAAGAAATTGCTGGTTGGGCGTGAGGAGCGGCGGGGAGGACGTGCGTGAGGAGATTGCACAGCTGGGAAGCAGCAACTGTTGGGTTACAGCTGCAAACTTGGGAGGGGCTCAAGGAGAGCAGAAAACGGCTGGTGCCTTGCGGGCTTCGTGTCTGACAGCTTTTATTCTCCGCATTTCTAAGAATATCAAAATCCGAATGGTTCATTCACGTGCCTTCTCCTACTTTTGTTATTAAAAAAAACTTGTTAACTGGAACAAAAAAATATCTCTTTTGCTTCGAAACATTCAGTCATCGCAGATTCACAGCTCTCTTGTATTATTACTAGTACATACCCGTGCGTTGCACGGGTGGAACATTAACATTGTAGTGTTGAACGGGTCTCGTAAGTAATAATATGTATGGTACAAGTATAATAGTATATAATTTTGTAGCAGCTGATATTTATTTCATCCAAACATGTAATATATAAGAAAATTGTGTATAAGTAGAGTATTTGTTAGATAGAATATATTTTCTTCAACTATACTCATATAAGTCATAATTTGTCTCATCAATTAGAAAAATTAAAAAGATAGGATTATAATTTGCTGGTTGGCTCCCCACGCTCCGTTTTCCTCATTTATTATTTTTTTTAAAAATACTTTAGCGAAAATTCATCACTATATCCCTATGTATCATGAGAAACAGACTCTTACGATCTCCATTTAGACAATCATTTTTTAACGGTTGTAAAATGGTTGAAATCGACCCTGTTTGGATGAAAGTCGTAGGAGTCTCTGTTTCGCACGAAATTTGAATAACATAGTATAAAGATATAATGATAAAAATCTACGAAAGTAATTTTCAAACAAATAAAAAATGAGAAAAATGAGGCAGAGGAACCAAGCAAGCTCTCCCCAGGGAGCAGTCCATTTCACTCATATGTATACATTCATATACATATATATAGCAGGCTCTCAACTCAGATTAATCCCTCTTCCAAAGAAGCTTGTATTTCCCAACCATATAGGTAAACCATCTTGCAGTGGGAAAATAAATTGCAAAGACTATGTTGAAAATATGTGGTTGTACAACTCCTTTTCTTAGATTGCATTCCTAACCCCCAATTACTATATTAGTCTTTTCTTCTCCTCTTGTCTGCCACCCACTCTTCCTGCTCATTAGAATCGTTCTTAAAATTTTGATCATCATTAATATTTTGATTTTCTTATCTTTCATTACGTTCTAAAGCATTTGCAGCGCATGGAGATTGTTCTCTTTGAGTTCCGAAGTATTGTGGTTTCTGCAAGAGTTAAAACATCACTGATGTTGAGAGATGGAACTTAATCGAAATTGAGTCGAGATCTGAGATGGACTTTAAGTATTCCTCCCTTATTGATTTTCAATTCAAACGAACATCTTACGATTTTTTAGCATTCCACTTGCTAAAGAACCTAAGAACCCAGCAACAGGTTTATTCGTTCAAGTTTCACTGGAAGGAGGCACCACCTCGAGATTCCTCTTCAAGCCACATCCTCGTAGCAAGAGAGATTGAAGGATTTGGTAATCCTTAAATCCGAGGACCTACGCAAGAACCTGACAACCCAGCAACAATTACGGTGTTCATCATCTTTGCCGATTTTCCCAAACATCACAAACCGTTTCTTGAATTGACCCAAGAACGAAAGAACAGAGTCGCAGGTTCCTTCTATCAGATGAGCCGAGAGGACAACCCCTCGTCTCAGTCGATCAACCGAGCACTTCCATCCCGAGCCCATCCTTGCTATTGCCTTCGATAAGAATCTCATTGGGCGAGCTGAGACCTCACCTCTTGGTCAGATTCTTTGTTTGGGGACGATATGCCATGCACTGTCACTGAAGGCGTTACCCATTGTTGGGCTTGCCCTTGTTGGACGGTGCCATGGGCAACGCGCGAGATGCCGGCGGGCGGCGGATCCCGTCGAGATCAGACCAAATAGGACACGGGGACAAGAATCCCTAGTGAGAATATGGGGTGGAGGAATGGGGAGAGGATGCCACCGACGCTGCCGATGACCACACACCTGAGTCGTGGGAGGCACGGGATAGGAGGTGGTGTGGGCTACGACGAAGTCGTCTTTATGGATCTATGGGGATGGGATTCCTTGGGCTCGAGGAAGTTGAGGGTCCGAGAGAGCTCATGAGGAGATGGACCAGAGAACGGGGGTGTTTGTCATCTTTAGATGCCGTGAGGGGACACAGATAGGGGGTGTGGGATGCAACTAGAGATGGAGGCGGCGAAATTAGTTCGGGACGTAGAGGCCATTGTGAGAATTGAGAAGAGTAATGTTGGAATGACGGGAGGAGTTGGGAAGGATAGAGTTGGAATTTTATGCACAAAAAGTAATATACTTGATGCTTTTTAATATATACTAGTGTATACCCCGTGCGTTGCACAGATGCACGGTTATATTGATGGTATGCAGAAAGGGAAAATGAGTGTACATCCGGATATAGGTAACTTATCTACATCTACCATCTTCTTTCTATTTTTAAGTTATTTTGGAATGAATCTTTGGGCAATTCAGATCACAATATATCACTGTGTCATTATTTAAATTTCAATTTAATTCGAGATTTCTATATTATATATATATATATATATATTAAGACACTTAAATTTTAACAGGCTCATTTGCTGAAATCAACCCCTTCAGATAGACATGTTAGGAATTTTTATTTTGCACGAAATTTAAAACACATATTGTTATTTAATATTTTAAGTAAATACCCTTATGATTCATATCGACAAAAATAAAAAATAGATGGGAAAAAGAACATGCATAGGTAAGTTACCTACACCCAGTAGGGTAGATAGCTGGTATCTTTTATCCCATGCAGGAATATACTTAATCTATCACATACTAACATGTCTATATGAAGGGGTTAATTTCAGCAAACTGAGACTGTTAAAATTTGATTATCTTAATATATGAAATATAATATCCCATGCAATATAATATGAAATATAATCAATCTGTTACATGCAGAAATATAATATGAAATATATAGTTTTTAACGAATAGTATTTATGCATACAATCTATCACATACAAAATTCACTACTTCTAATATCCTATGCAGAAATATATCACATACGATTCTCCCTTAGCCCACGCAGAAATATAATATGAAATATAATCAATCTATCACATACAAAATTCACTGATTCTAAAATAAAAATTATGCATAATACATCTTGAAATTAAACAAATCTTGTTCAAATAGAAAAAAATAACATAACTAAAAGTATTTTTATAATGTTTGTTTTTAATTTTACATAGATAGGTAGTATCTTTTACGATGCCTAAAACATAATAAATGTATTTTTTATATGTTTAATATCAATATTTCAGTGGTATATCAATTAAACAAATTTATTTTATGGTTCCATGATGAAACTTCAGCAAATATAATCATGTAAAAAACTTTTATTATAAATATCATCACTACACTAAAATTGATTTATGACCATGGACTATCATTCATTTCCATATCTTTGTAGATAAACAAATACTATTCGTTAAAAATTATATTGAATTTTTTGAATTCGCAAAAAAAATTGCATTATTACTACTATTGCTAGCAACAAATCATATAACATCAATCATTAGTAAATTTTTTCTAACCGTTGCTAAATTAACAATTATTGGTACAAATTTTAATGAAAATTTAATGGATAATTATCATTTTATAAACATTTAGTAAAGGATTTTGAACTATAATAATTTAATAATTATTTCCATATATTTGATAGCTAAACGTATAACAACAAAAAAAATTGACAACGAACCGTAATAATTTCAAATTTTTCCATAAATGTCATTATGTATTGTATGAAAACAAAAAATAATTGTAAAATGGACATATACTCGTTTTTTGTGAACCTTGAGTGACAAATGTGACATTCATTGCGAAGTAAAATAATTTAATATTTGTTTCCATTTTTTGCAGTTAAATATATAATAATAAAATTTTTACGTGCTCCACCTTTGACACCATGTCATTCCAATTCACAACAACCCCATTGGCTTCATGGCCCACCTTCTGTGGTCTTAAACAACCATTGCACCAACTCCTCATTGTGGAAGTAACTGAAGGGACTGCATCCTTCATTTACGTTTTGTGCTCCTCCACGATATGTTAGGTGATGGGGAGGGCTCTAGAATTTTTTAAATCTAATGAGATCGGGATAACAGATTCATGGAGTGGTTTGTATTTTTAGAGGTCCAATAAGGAAAAGAATCGGACCTAAGGGTATGTTCGTTTGGAGAATAGGCCCTGGAATAAGGGCCTATTCTCCATCCGACACGGTTTCCTGTGGTACGATTATTCCTCCTCATTTCATCTTATTTTACTTTTATTCTTATCTTTTTCCCACCTTACCTACCTTTATTTCACCTTATTCTCCTTATTCCTATTCTCCAGCCGAATAAAGAATAGACCCTTATTCTCCTTATTCCCAATCCTTATTCCTGCTTATTCTCGGACCGAACTGGCCCTAAGGGTGGTCATGGTGCATGAAATCTCGGCTCCAGCTCATAATGTCCATCCCATAGTAGAGAGAGTCGGCCTTCAGATAGCATCAGATGCGATCCATGCAACTGTCGACGGATAAGGTAGCTGCACGAGTCGGGTCAATAGCGAGAGTGGGCGGAGGGGGAGGGGTTTTGGCAAAGGTGGTTGGGAAAGATCCTCTTGTGACGTCTGCCGCCTCTTGCCGAGAGACGTAAAGTCTCCTGCCACGTCTATCAAAGTCTCATGAACATAACAATATTATAATATAATAAAATTTTGCGACAGTACCGTGAACAGTAACTGTTCCACGGGCTTTAATATATTGTATGATAGGGTGCATAGTATGTGCATGGGATGGTATCTGTCACACGGTCAAAATCCCGCTATCGATTTCGACCAATCATGTGCGGCGTTAGCTAATCCGTAGCTAACCAGCCTTCTCGAGTAGAACGGTCACGGACGCGCTCCAACTCTTCTCGATACTCCTGCTTGCTAGCACACCGACGCTCAGACACGAGCAGAAGCTCGATTATATCGATCTTCAGGAGCAATCTCAAAAGCTCGCTCAAGAACGCTCAAGAATGCAACCACATGATCACACAAGAACGGGCACAAAGCTCTTCTCTTATTAGAAGGGGAACTATCTCTGGAGTGGGTGGACACTCTATGTACTCTCTACATTGTGTGTGTTTACGAATGAACCACCACATCTCCTTATATACAAGACTCAAGGCTCCCAAGGGACACTCATTATTACATCTACAATAATGATATATAAAGACAAAAGAGACCCTTCGAGTTCTTCGGCAACCCTTCGCATTCCTGGGCAACTCTTCGTCTGCTCGTCTTTTCGACTCTCTTGTTGTCCTTTCATCTTCCAGCACGGTTGACGCTCAGTCAACCGCCCAATCATCAGCACACTCACGCTCCAACGCTTGCTGCTGCTTTGCCATAACTCACCGAGTGCCACCGAACACTCGATCTTGTACCAAAGGGAACCCGCAGCCTCCACACCCTCGTGCGGTAAACCCTTCCTCAGCGCTCTGCATACTAAGGGGAAGTCCTCCAGAACTTTGCGATCATGGCCTCCAGACCACTTCCGTACGCGGACTACCGAGCATGCTCGACAATGCTCCTACTCAGCACCTATAACGCTCCAGGAAACCTGCGACCTCCAGACCCTCGTGCGGTAAACCCTTCCTTAGCGTTCTGCATGCTAAGGGGAAGTTCTCCAGAACTTCGCGATCGTTGCCTCCAGACCACTCTCGTACGCGTACTATCGAGCATGCTCAACAATGCTCGTACTCAGCACCTGCAACTCTTGATGCCTCCTTGCACCGCCACTCATCAATACCGATACCGTGCGCCTTCGTGCGTACGCCTCTATGACCGTACCACATTACTCCTCGATGCGTACTGCTTCACTACATACCGTCCTTCTGTGCTCGCGTATGTACCACTACGTGCATCCACTGTCATGTCTTGCACTGTTGTCTGTACTCGCTGTGCTCGCACTGCTACAAGCTTCATGACACTCTGCTACCGAGCCAGTGTCTTGTGTGATCCTTCTCCCTTGTAACGTACGGTGGAGCCTCCAGACACCCGTGGATAACCTCCTTGATATCCACGCATTTTCGGACTCCTCCTGAAGTCCAGTTCCATCGATCATTCTCGAGCATCCACTACCAGGTCTGCGCGATCATTCTCGATCACAGAATTTGGGGGTGTGACAAGCCTCCCCCACCTGAAGAATCGGTTGTCCTCAACTGAGCATTCCCTCTTCAGTTGGCATCTCATCACAATCCTCCATCCGCTACGCACCTCCTGATGCAGCTTAATTGAAAGGGTGGTGCTGCCTTGCACCGCCTCCCTTCCTGCACCTGGTCTTCTCACGAACCACGTCCCTCCATGACTTGGTCTTCAACATGAAAAGTGGAGCTTCCTTGTCATCTCCCATTTTCAATGTATCCCTCCTGGATACAGCAGCTCCATCGCTGGTGTGTGGAAGCTCCAGGTCCACATGTGGAGTACTCACCTCCACGCTCGCTCGTTGACGATCTCGATCGTTCCCTGTGAGCGTCCCCACATCTTGGAAAATGAGCACCTCCTGTACTTCGAGCATCTTCGGTATCTTGCCTCCTACAAGATCGCTGGTGGTGTGGTTCGTCACCGCTCCACCTCCATGGACATGTAACTCGTTGTCCATGCTGCATCGCTTTCCAGATCTCTGCCTCGCCTTCTCATGCACGGATGTTCTCCTATCTGTGGCTTTGGTCATGTGCCTCCTGCACGCACGTTGGTGCTCAGCATGCACCTGCGCATTCCTGTGCGTTCTCGATCGAGCCTTGGTGCCTCCAAAGCTCTTTTTTGTGGAGTTCCCTCCCTCCATTGAATTCGAAGCTCCGGCTCGAAGTGTTGTGAGGCGTACCTTGCGCATAGCACCGATTGCTCCCAAGTGTACCTCACCTTCTTCTTCCTCCTCCTCGTCCGCACGAAGAGAGTTCAACTTCTCCTTCTTTGGGCACTCCTGCGCCTTATGCGGTCTTTCGCATATGAAGCACCCCTTGCTCTTGGGTTGCTCCCTCTTTTTGGAGTACTCTCGTTCCTCCATTGGTGGATCATGGGCAACGTCTTTGCCCTTGTCCTTCGACCGTGCCCTCGGCTTGCTGGTGAACTCCTTCTCTTTAACATTGTGACTTGGTTGGGCCCCATAATCAACCAACGCATCCACCACCACGTTCGCTGAATTAAGGTCTTTCACGCCCTGCCTCCGCAGTTCGGCTTGCGCCCAGCTTTGCAATCCGATCGTGAAATTGAAGAGCTTGTCCTCCTCGGACATCCCCTTGATGTCCAGTAACAAGGACATGAACTGCTTCACGTACTCACGAACTGTGCATGTCTGCTTCAGGCATCGAAGAGCCTCCCATGCAATCCACGCAGTGTTCTTCGGCAGAAACTGCGCCTTCAGTTCCACGAATAGATCATCCCATTTGGATATCCTCGATCTTGCCTCATCTGCTACACGGCTCCTCCACCATAGCTTGGTGTTGCTCGACATGTACATTGATGCCAAACCAACCTTCTCAACTTCCCTCGTCTTGGTCGCCTTGAAGTAAACTTCCATGTCCCATAGGAAGTTCTCCAAATCTTTGGCACTCCGCGTACATGTGAAGGATTTGGGCTCAGGTACCTTGCATCGCTGCACCCATGTGGAGCCTCCGTTGTTCGCCAACGCCTTCTTAATGATGGAGATCTCGCTGCATAGATCCTCCATCATCATGCTGAATGTCTTCAGTTTGTCCTCCAAGGACTTGATCTGCTCCGCTGAGCATTGGGTCTCGTCCCCAACATCTGATCCTTCTGAAGAATGATCCTCCAAGACGGCGATGTGATGGGCATGAGTCCCAATAGTGGACTCCACTTCTGCCATCGCATGCTCCAGTGCTGCCACACGCTCGGTAACACCCACCATCTTCGCTCCGCTGATTGAAGATGTATTTGCTCCAACAAGTATCCTCAGTTCCCGCGATCGACTGCACCGACAGTCGCTCGTAGCTTTGCCCGCTTTCTTGGCACCAACCAAGCTCTGTGATCTGCTCCTTGTTCTGATACCAACTCGTGCCAACGAGTTGTACCACGAACCGTTGCTCTGATACCAATTGTCATAGGGTCAAAATCCCGCTATCAATTTCGATTGATCCTGTGTGGCATTAGCTAACCCGTAGTTAACCAGCCTTCCCGAGTAGAACGGTCACGAACGCACTCCAGCTCTTATCGGTACTCCTGCTTGCTAACGCACCGACGCTCAGAGACAAGCAGAAGCTCGACTCTATGGATCGTTCAGAAACAATCTCAAGAACTCGCTCAAGAACGCTCAATAACGCAATCACACGATCACACAAGCACGGGCACAAAGCTCTTCTCTTATTAGAAAAGGAACTATCTCTGGAGTGGGTGGACACTCTGTGTACTCTTTACACTGTGTGTGTTTATGAATGAGCCACCACCTCTCCTTATATACATGACTCAATGCAACACAAGGGACACTCATTATTACATCTACAATAATGATACATAAAGACAAAAGAGAGCCTTCGAGTTCTTTGGCAACCCTTCACGTTCCTCAGCAACTCTTCGTCTGCTCGTCTCTTCAACTCCCTTGTTGTCCTTTCACCTTCCTGCACGGTTGACGCCCAGTCAACCACCCAGTTATCAGCACACTTGTGCTCCAACGCTTGCTGATGCAGCTTTGCCGTAATTCACCGAGTGCCACCGAACACTCGATCTTGTGCCAAAGGGAACCTGTGGCCTCCAGACGCTCGTGCGGTAAACCCTTCCTTAGCGTTCTGCATGTTAAGGGGAAGTCCTCCAGAACTTCGCGATCGTGGACTTCCGTACGCGTCTACCGATCATGCTCGATAATGCTCGTACTCAGCACATGCAACACTCTAGGGAACCCGCGACCTCCAGACCCTCGTGCAGTAAACCCTTCCTTAGCGTTCTGCATGCTAAGGGGAAATCCTCCAGAACTTCGCGATCGTGTCCTCCAAACCACTCCCGTACGCATACTACCGAGCATGCTCGACAATGCTCTTACTCAGCACTTGCAACTCTCCATGCCTCCTTGGATCGCCACGCATCAATACTGATACTGTGCGCCTTCGTGCGTACACCTCTGTGACCGTACCGCATTGCTCCTCGATGCGTACTGCTTCATTACATACCGCCCTTCTACGCTCGCGTATGTACCACTACGTGCATCTACTATCATGTCTTGCACTGTTGTCTGTACTCGTTGTGCTCGCACTACTACAAGCTTCATGACACTCTGCTACCGAGCTAATGTCCTGTGTGATGCTTCTCCCTTGTAACGTACGGTGGAGCCTCCAAACTCCCGTGGATAACCTCCTTGATATCCACGCAGTTTCGGACTCCTCCTGAAGTCCAGCTCCATCGATCATTCTTGAGCATCCGCTACCGGGTCTGCACGATCACTCTCGATCACGGAATTTGGGGGTGTGACAGTATCCATCCCGTTCAACTATGATCTATCTGATCCGTCATTATCACAGTGACGGGTCGATCCCATCCATTCTAACATTTATCTATATCAACGTATACCTGAATTATATAAACATGCCTCGGTTACCTGCAGGTAATCGTAAATCACTAAAACACATATGAATATAAATATGAATTCAAATTAGTATTAAATGCGCTAATATAGTTGATATGTGAAAGTTTCTAACTTAGTAATTTTAAATCCAAATCAATGTTCATAAATCCGTGACAAATGTATCCACGCATAAGTAATGATTATATATTCATATATCCTTTGGTTGAAAAGATCACAATGAACACAAAATTAAAAGAAAAAAGAAAACTGACTTCTATGCTTCTTTTTCAAAGCAAAAATGACACGTCTATCTTTGTATTTAAAACGATCAATACATGATAAATAAATACTCCTTACGTTGTTAATGGGTCGAATCTAAATTCGATCTAATTGGAATATCACATGGCCCAAAATATCAACTTTAGTCACGATATTGTTGCCAGATGGAAAAGAAAATTCGGTCAGATTTCGATTGAAATTTTGGTCATTTCAATTAGCATTTTTTCTATTGACCGTCTATCAAGTTAACATATCAACTATTTCAGTTGAATTTTGATCACTTATCAAAATAAAAAATCCGTCGAATTTCAACGAAATTTGAGGCCATGGTCTAGATGACAAACCTTGCAAACTTGACATTTATTCACATTATGTTGGAGATATTTGTTTTATTTTAATTCGCCTTATTGATGACATACATATAAGTTTTATCATATGGCATTCAATGTAGCTTTATGATTTCCTTTTTAATTATTTTTTAAAAATACTAAACCTTTTATTTTGGTTAAAAATACACAAATCTAGAAGCATCTTCTCTCGAAGTCATCCAATGATCTCAATCTTGATTCGTAAATTTTTGTTATCTTGATTCCAATTAATGGTTTCAATTACAAGTAATTTCGAAGTCGGGATGGGCAAAGAGTGTCAGACCCATGGACGAAGACCGAGTTGGAGGAGCAATGAGATCCCTCATCCCATGGACATTGTCTGAATTGGAGGGTCAATGAAATAGATCGACCCATGTGTATTCACGGATCATAGGGTCGGAGCTCTGTATGTTCTAGGTCAAATAGGATCAAGTACCTGATCTAGACTAGTTTGTAGGATACCCATGGGTTTAGAGTTGACCCATACGGATCGGTACTTGTCTAACCATAAATCTTGTGCATCCCTAGTGCATACATGTGCTTCGCTGTGTGAGTGTCTTTTAAGATAATGTATGAAATTAAGAGGTAAGTATATAAGAACATAGAGTAGTTAAGGTCTTAGAAAACGAAATGTATCACAATAGGTTTCAAATAAACAATGGGCATCAAATCAGTTCCTGAAAATAAAATGTATCATAATAAGTACCCAAATATGGAGTTGATATGGTGTCGATAGCAAATAAGGTCCCAAATATGAGGTAGATATCATTGGGAATGGAAATATTTGGGATCTTATTTGATACCAATCTTGTATTTAGAGACCTATTATGTTACATTTCTTTTTCTAGGACCTTAT
This sequence comes from Ottelia alismoides, assembly GCA_037367405.1. Classification (NCBI taxonomy): domain Eukaryota; kingdom Viridiplantae; phylum Streptophyta; class Magnoliopsida; order Alismatales; family Hydrocharitaceae; genus Ottelia; species Ottelia alismoides. The sequence continues at coordinate 364,596 of JAZKJV010007000.1, forward strand.
TTGATATATGCCCCATATTCGGGGACATATTACGATACGTTTCAATTTATAAGATCTTATTTGATACATACTCCATATTTGAGGACCTATTATGTAATTTACTCAAGAATGTTGGGCATTGGGTTGGGTCGTCTCGACTCGGCCCAAAACTCGACCTGCATAACCCGACCCAAACTGAATCCGAAATTTAGTGGGTAGACCGTGGGCCTCAAAATGAGCCTGTATTGATTATCGGTCCGAGTTCGGGCTTGAGAATACCCAAGCCCGCAATCCCGATAGCCCGACCTATACGATATAATTATATCCAGTATATTCATATTTGCTCTAAATATCATAGTCTAACTTTCATATCATTAGTTCGAGTTTAGAATAAATACTTAGACACATTAATAATCATATCTATTAGCATAGATTCAGGATGTTATCACTTTAATGTGTAATATTATTATATTAATATGCAAGAATGGAATCTGTGTCCTCAAGGGTTAGAGCATGTACAACTCTAAGTAACCAATCTGTATTGGGTCATAGTGCCCGCATCAACAATAGAATATGTAATCGTGAATTGAATGATGGTTTAAGCCACCATTTTTTACCACATTTCTATTTTCAACATAAAACTAATGTCAGAATCACGAGTTAGTTGACGTACATAAAATATTTAACATGCACACATGCATAAGAAACATCCAGATAAATACAAGAAGACCAAAACACATCATATTGGTGTACATAGGTGTTAAATTAGGCTGGCCCAACCGAAATTGAAAGCATTTTGTTTGGGTCGGGTTTGTCTTGGGCCTGGAATTTGAAAATAAAATGGGTCAAGGCTCGACTCATTAACCCATATACTTAAATGGGTCTGGGCCAACTCAAACCCGGCTCGACCTGATCTGATGCCCAATGCTACTCAAGAACATATTAAGAGCAAAATATGAGAAGTATGGAGAAATATATTGAAGAGAGAATTTGTTTATCTTGAAGGTACCTTTTTTAAATAGTACGTTTCTTTTTCATGACTTAAAATATAATGTTATCTATAATAAATAGTAGGCCTAGAATCAAAATAGGAGCAAAGAAAAGAATAAGAGTTCAAATGCATAACGGAAGGGGGAAAGTTTAGTTACAAAAGCATATATATTTTCTAATCCAATGTCGGTCCCAATATAGTTGGTATTTATTAAATTTATAATATCCAGGATTTTACAGAAAATCGTTGTAATAAACATATTTTGTACAGGTAAATATGAAGATATAAAAGATAATAAGTGATTGCATATATGATCCATGAATTATTCGCCTTCTTAGATTTTTCCATTGATTAGATTTTAAAATATAATATTTATTTTTTTTAATAATTGATATTTTCAAAAGTGAAAACAAGTTCTTTTCACTTTGTTGTTTAATAGTAATAATAACCTTCAATTAAATTGATTCCAAATCATTTGAAGATTCGACTTATATGCTTCAATTTAAAAAAATAGAAAAAAAACAACAATTGTAATAAATAAAATAAATAAATATGATGAAATATTACATTAAACTATAAATTCAATGACTAAAATTATATAAGCATAAAACATTGAGGATGTGAAATGTAAAAGTATGAAAAATGTGTTAATCATTATTATAAAAATTATTAAATAAAATATGATTAATATAAAAAATTAATAGTTTACAACATGGTAGAGAAATAACCCAAGATATCAGAGCGAATTTTTCTTGTGTTCCATACAATACGGGACCAATCAGTCATAGTTGTGACAGCTCTCGAAAACCTCTGGCTAAATTCAGCAATTAATCCACAATAAATAAATAAATAAATTCAAATTTGGATCAAAATTTATTATAATCCTACGATAAAATGTGTATATATTGACTAGCAAAGTGGGGCGTCGAACTCTGGGAACACATCGGTGTCGCATGCATATTATTTATAAATAAATTAATGTAGGTATGTATGCACACTATTCACTCACTTATTTAATCAATGTTTTTGGATTTTAATTAGATAACTATTTTTAAAATTTTTATACAATTTTTTATTTAAATTTTATAACTTTTATCTTCTACTTTTATTTTTTGATTTTTAATCCTTTTTCTGTTTAAGGTATAATAAAGCTATATATAAGGGTATATATGCATCATGTATAATATAAATGATAAATATAATATATGATAAAAATAGAAAAATCAGAAAATATAAAAGAATAATCCTTTTATTTTGTAAAGATTTAAAAAATATTATAAGGTATTTATGATAATTAATAATATTATTAATTAAATATAACTGTATACATGTATAGTACAATATAGGGTAATATATTAATAGGTCTATAAATGATTAAAAAATACAAAATAAATATTTTTATGTTTTTTCTATATTTTTCTTATATTTTTGTTATTTTTTGATATTTTTTCTAATTTTTAGGTACTTTAAAAATCTAAATATATAAAATCAAGGACTTAATCAATAGCTGAATTGTTTTGAGAATTAAAACTACTAAATGGATTCAAAATTTCTCAAAACTGGTTTTAATATATATATATATATAACTATGCATAAGGAAAACTATAGGACATAAAAGGAAAATTTTAGATTTTTTGAAATAATTTTGTAAATATTTTAGGGTTAGCCATGTTTGTGATTTTTAGGGTTTTCTATTGTCATTTTTTGTGATTTTTGGTTTGTGGATATAAAATATTGTAATAAATAGTAGGTGATTTTTTGGAGTTTTAATTATGGCATTATATTTTTTGTATTTTCAAATCAAACAAGAGATAAATGTGAACTTTTTTATTTTTAATAAATAGGAAATGCATGAAAAATGTAATAAAAAAATATAGAGCGTGAATGAAAAACTAATCAAGCACATCATCCTATTTTTCCATGATTTTTTTGGAGCATGGACATTATTTTTAGAAAATAGGAAAGCATAAATTAAAATAAGTAGGCTAGTAGGGTTATTTTGTAATAAAAATTAAAGGCAAGGTCAAAAACACCAGAAACTTTACACTAAAAGTTTATTTTTATATATTAAAATGAAATATATAGAGTCGTGAGGGTATACAAGCAAGCTCACATGGGAAGCCAGACGAGCTGAGCTGGCACTAGACTTACTTGCAAATTACAAAAGGTATGGGGGCTTTGTTGTATTTTTACCACAAAGTTTTGTACTTCATAAAATATTTGCAAAACTCATCTCTAATAACAAAAAGGTATATGAGGTTTTAATGCAATCTACCCACCATATGCATATAAGGGAATATCAGGGAATTTGGTAGATTGATAGGTTGATGTTCTGGATTCAAGAATAGATTCGTAGTATGACCTCAGATAAGTGAAGTGCGTGCATGATAAACGATGAAAAAATAAAGAGAAACCGAGGAAAGGAAAATGATTCTTGAATCCAAAAGGGTACATAAAATCTTTAATAACAATATGTGTTATTATATACCTGGGTATGTACATTTGATAAACTGATAGGTTGATGGCATAATCAAGGTCTATATACCGACGAGCTAGTGTGCATATAAGGGCATATGAGTAATACGATCTCTCAAAGGGATCATACAGATTCATTTACTGAACCGAAAGACATGAGCTTACTCATGAGATATTGGGAAGAATCAAATTCCGTGTACGGTCATCTCGCTTTGGAAGCTTGACTGAATTTGTAGGCTTGATATATGCTTTTGGAAAGTATATGATCAACACCTAGATATGATATGTGCTTTTGGAAAGTACATGATCTATACCGACTCCCAATGACCGAATGAGAAACTTAATGATAAAACCCTAAAGAAGACAGACTAAAAGAGATCTAAAACTTCGGTTTTAATCAAAGGTCTTCCAGTATGCAGATGTATATGTATTAGGAATGTTTGAGGGTGATGTGATCATAAACGATTGTATAACCATGACGCTTCCATTCTGAGGGAGTAATAAAACAGATCTGGATTTTAGTGACTCCTCTCATAGAGAAGTAATATGATCTTAGTCCAAATGTTGGACATTGATCTGAATGTGATTCAAATGTAATGAGAATATTAGATTTACGGTCTTGATTTAATCAAGCATCTGTGGGAGGTCTGCAAGATCTGAATTTAAGATGTGATCTCAATAACCAAGTCACTATACATGAAACAATACAATCACCCTATCCTTATCTCCAAGAATCCGCGGAGAAAGCACATTATCCTTGAAAGAGTTCATGGATAATTTCATTGTTGCTATATGTATCTGAGCATTGAGAAAATGGATAATTAAATATGATTTAATTATCATGAATAGTATGAATTTGATTCATATTATAATGAGAGTTATCTGAGATAATTAAATGTGATTTAATTATCAAGCTGTGAATAATGTGAATGTGTTTCATATTATTTGGGCACATGAGAATTGAGATCCAAGATGATTAAATATGATTTAATTATCATGGATATGAGTAATGTAGATAGCACTGACCATATTATTCAGGTATATTATAAATGTGATTTATAATATATTAGAGAGAGCATATTGTGATTTACATTTAAATTAATTGTTAATGTGAATTAGATTCACACTGAATGATTAATTGAAAATATAATTACATTTAGTTTTGGGTTGGGAATGAGATTCACATAATTTCAATAGCATGGTTGATATTTTCCATAAGATAATTTGGAAATATTTTGCGGTGAAAATATTGTCGACAAGAGGTGATGATATATATCATGAGATAATGATATCTCATGATAATTAGAAGAGATGGACCAAGTCCACTAAAGAGAAGTGGACGGCTACAACTCTTCATGAGGAGAAGAGTAGCCATCCCCTCTTTTTAGGGATTGGTTTATTCTCGTCATTATCTTTTCTCTTATCAAAGATGATTTAATTTAAATTAATTTTGTTGATTTATCAATGAAAACTAATTTAAATTAAATCATTAGTTGTTTTTACAACAACATCTTAGCCATTGAAAGAAACACAAATCAATCTCATCCATTGATTTTGTGTTGTCCACGGATTGAGATCCATGAATCCTAAAACACTATTTAAGAAGAGCCAGCTCTTCAAGTTACATGATCAATCCATAAGCTCTCTCTCTCTCTCTACACGCCAAAGGTGCTCTCCCTCTCTCTCTCTCCCCATTATGGCCGTCCACCATGGAGCCCAAGAGAGAGTCGTCATCGTCGCAGCATCGTCGTTATGCTGCCGGATCATCTACTCATGGATCTCCATCTCCTTCGGTGTGCCTCGCTCATGAAGAATATGTTAGATCTTGTGTGGCGAGATCAGGAGATCCGTTGCTTGGATCATCAACATGGATTGCGAGGAGTACGCGTTTCATCAACATGCTCGCAAGCGTCTCGTTCGCTAGATCGGACTTGAGACAGGAGGTCTCTTAGTTTGGAGACTCGATCGCAACCACGCTTCAAGAGGTAACCCTAGTACCTATTTGTGGTTTAGATGAAATGATCCAAGAAGTGTTCTTGGATCATGTGGTTTCATCATTTAAAAATTTTTAAATTCCGCTGCCCGGAGCAACTAGTGCGACTAGTCGCTCCCGATCGCATACGATGTGATCCTCACGCTTCTGTGATGCGCTTAAGGAATTTCACATATCCTTCATGGATAGGGACGAGCATTGGGTTGGGCCGGTCTGACTCAGCCCGAAGCCCAGCCCAAAAAGCCCAGCCTGGCCCAAGTCCAAACGAACATTGGACCAGGATTGGGCCCAATATTTAGGTAATGTGTTGTGGTAATGTGTTCTTTTAAAGATGGTTTAAGGTCCTTATATAGAGCTGATACATATTAGAGACATTATATATAGTTATTGGACCTCAATTTGGAAATAATTTGTTGTTGAAAAGAACAACCACAGTTAAAAGTTGATAGATTACTGCAAACGGATTGCTTGATCAGTAGTTGATTAATCATAATATGAAGGTTAATCTATCCATTCTTTATCATTAGATGAACTTTGAATATTTAAATTTTAGTTATAATTTATCAGATATACAAGTTGATCAATCAATGATCATCCGAAAGAGGTTCATAGTCGATGGTGACCAATCAGTAAACAACAGTCAAGATTAATCGATTTTGTGATGATCGATTGATAAACAGGGGCAAAAGTTAATCGATAATGTAATTCTGCTAATCGATTAGTTTAGGGAATTTTACCAAAATGACATGAACTGACTCTGTAGTACAAGTACCATAGGCTAAATGATTTCATAGGCATTCATAAATATAGGCGGTTATTTGTAATAAGATATTATAACAATAATGGAGTAAATAATGTTAACGTGTGATCTTCTTTGAGAGGTATTTGGGATATTACATCTTTATACAGTGTAAGAACTCAAAGATATCAAGTTTAAGAGCTAACGCATTTTAGAGGTCAAAAGGCTACATCTGATCCTTTATTGTTGTACTCATAATTAATAGATCCGACTGAAAAGAGAAAGATGGAGATCAATTAAGGTTTTTGAGTGAATTGAGGTTTTTGAGTGAGAGAGACATGATTGCATCTACAGTACCATCAAGCTACTTTTTCTTTTCTCAAAGCTACTATGGAGTGAGATGGCATTAGAAGACCTATAGTCGGCAATATTTTATAGCATAACCAATATTATTTATTTTTTTAAGGAGAAAAAGAAAAATCAGTCGAGTATTGGCCTTAAAGCATTGAGTGAGCCATCTCCTTCTCGGCTGGTTCGAGGATGAGTATTGTTTTTTCAAAGGTGGCTAATGTGTTTTTACTTCGTTTTATTAAAAGAAAATTTTTAACTTCTTTTTAATTAAGTAAAATCTATCGGAGATTTTAAAAATTAAAAATTGTACTCCTATAAGTGTAGATAATGTGCAAATGCAAGACTTTAGAACTTAGGGATGCGTGCAGTTAGTGTTACCGACTTTATGACTTTAGGTTGAAGAGACTCAAAGATAGAAGTAATAAATTAAAAAGAAAGCAATGATGTTGGAGCCATCAAAGCAATGGAGTTATAACCATCAAAGCAAAGAAGCACAGACCATACAAATGAAGAGTAAAGGTCTAGGACTCATGAAAAGAATAAATAATGTTAAGACAACTAAAAAACAAGTGGAGAAGGAGTGTCTCTTTCATAGAATTGTGAAGTCAGAAACTTTATATAGTTTTACTTTTTGTCGGAAAAAATGTCTTATAATTTTTTATATAGTTTTAATCCACAAGCAAAAATAAGTGAAATAAAAAATCAATAGAATAATCACTTTTTCAATCAATCGATTCCACCTTGAGTAGACTCAATGGTTCACAAGCTAACCACTCTTGAAAACTCAAAATCAACCTTTGGATATTATTTTTCAAGTGATCAACACTTTTCTCGAGTTGACTAAATTCCTCTTCAATTAGCTATCTTAAAACATCAATCGACTAAAATCTACTCTAATAAACATGATTACTATCTGTAATATTCAGTTACTAATGATTTTGACCATATGAGTAATTTTTTGTTCAGTCAACAAGTTTTGTAACAATTGATTTTTCAACCAACTATTTTTTATCGATTTTTATTACTTTTACTCTTGCCCTTTATCTTGCACTCCCAAACTATATATAAGACCCTTATGATCCACTACAGTGCACAAATATAAAACTACAATCTTATTCATCTAAGTAAAGAACAGCGTGCAATATTTTGACTCACAAAGCTTTCAAGCTCTCCATTCTGTAAATATTTCCCAAGCTCCATTCATTTTCATAAATCATTCCATGGCTTATCAAGTCTTCATTATAGGCTGAGTAGGCTTGTGATATATATTCTTTTACTAGCATTGTTACTTATAAGTATCTTGGTTGTGGGTCACAGGAGATAAAATCTTCCTTTGAGATTTTCAAGGAAGGGTACATGTCATGCATGCATGCGTGAGGTTGTACTGCATTTGATTTAAGGTAATCTGGGTAGTGGAAGCATGCTTGCTAAGAGAGCGAATGGTATATCCTATTTGTTGTTCTCATTTTGTATTTTTTTAATAAAAAATATCAAGCTCTAACAGAACAAAGTAGGGTAGTATAGGCATACAGATATCTAAAGTAATTTTATTTTATCTAAATGGAACTTATCCTAGGTTTACAAATTACATGAAATTATTTGGGATATTTACACCCATAACCCTGAGTAATATGGTAATTACCCCAGGAACCCTGCGTAATAGCGAATTACACCCAGAACCCCGAATAATGCTTAACCTTTACATGTCATAACCCTGTGTCAAGTTCTGTTATAATTATCCGTTAACTTTAACGGAAAAAAATTAAATGTTGACAATTTTGCCCTTCAAAAAACATCATATTTATAACATGATGCCATTATGCAAATGAAACAAAATAACCCCCCCCCCCTCGTCCGCACGACCTCCGATCCGAGCTTCCCTGCTTGCACCTCCACCAGCAAGCTCCCCCCTCCCGCCGCTCGCTCCAGCCCGACGCACCTTCGACCTGCAGACCCGGCCCACCCCACGCTCCCGCGTACGCAGCCTGACCCCCAGCCCCCTCCTCTGCCCTGCAGGCCCACCCCCTGCCCCGCGCGTCTCTGCCCTTGCTGCAAGCCCTGCCCCCGCGCGCGCCTCCCCCACCCCCCGGAACCGCTCCCGCTACTCGCCTGCAAGCTCCCCCCGCACACCTTCGCCATGCCCCCGCAACCTCCAGCCCACTCCCGCCGCTCGCCCTCAAGTTTCAGCGCTCCCCCTCCCGTCGGAGCCCCCCCCCTGCACACCTCCGCCAAGCCCTGTCCCCGCAACCTCCAGCCCACTCCCGCCGCTCGCCCTCAAGTTTCAGCGCCCCCTCCTGTCCGAGCCCACAACCCCCCCTCCCCGGTCGAGCCCGCAACCCTCCCCATCCTCCCGTCCGAGCCCGCACCCCCCACCCCGCGTCACCCCCTTGCCTCCCTCCCGCCCGCAAGCTCCAGCACACCTCCGCTGCAACCCCCCTCCCGTTCGAGCCCGCACCCCACGCCTGCAAGCCCCAGGCCTCACCCCCTTGCCTCCCTCCTCCCGCAAGCTCCAACACACCTCCGCTGCAACCCCCTCCCGTTCGAGCCCGCAACGCTCCCCCTCCTCCCGTCCGAACCCGCAACCCCCCCCCCCCCCCCCCCCCCGTCCGAGCCCGCAACCCTCCCCCCCACTCCCGTCCGAGCCCGCCCCGCACGCGCAAGCCCTAGGCCTCGCACCCTTGCCTCCCTCCCGCTGTCCGCAAGCTCCAGCACCTCCGCAACAACCCCCCTCCCCGCTCTCACAAGCCCCAAGCCTCGCCCCCTTGCCTCCCTCCCGCCCGCAAGCTCCAGCACCTCCGCATCTCCAGCTCTTCCCTCCCGCGACTTGCCCCCAAGCTCCAGCAGCTCCCTTGCCAGCCGCTCCATGCTCCGTTCTAGACCAAGCCCCAGGTCGTACCTCAGTTTAAAGCTTCAGCACTCGAACCCACTTCTTTCTATCTTTCCTTCTTTTTTTCGATTAATCTCAGCCGTTGATTATTGATTGGGTTAGATTAACTCAGCCATCTGGTTGAGTTACTGATCTAAAGTAACGGAAGGTTATGAATGTAAAATGGAATGGTTATTCAGGGTCTTGAGTGTAATTCGTGATTATAGAGGGTATCCGGGGTAATTACGAAGTTACTCAGGGTTATGGGTGTAAATATCCTAAATTATTTCTACCAATCAAAATAAAAAAAGAAAATAAAGATGCAAAACTAAAAATGCAAGGAAATATTAGTGCGTGTGGTTCTTTAATATTAGGAAGTGGATTTTATTTGTATTGAAATTCAATTTGTGGATATTGTTAGCATAGTTTGGATCCATAGTTTTCAGAGGATTCATCTAGGTTTAGATTGTATCTTAGCATGTTTGTTTAACTCAATACATTGTAGATCCTATGACATGACCTCCCCATAGCTAGTGGCGAAATCATATATAGTTTGGGAATCAAAGTCATGTTTTCTTTAGGATTTGTATCCTTGTTAATTTTTGAAAGTCTTTTTTTCATTTTTGAAAGTCCTTTGAGACCTGTAGCCCTATTTTATTTGGGATTCAAAGTTTTGTTTGCTTTGGGATTTGATGTATTATTTGTTTTAGGATTCAAAGTCATGTTTGCTTTCGAATTTGGAGGCTTAATGCTTTTGGGATTTGTTCGCAATTGGGTTAGTGCTTTGCATCATCCTTTGTATTTTAGTGCTTCCATCATATAAAAATAAGTCCATCATTATCGTTAAAGATGTAGCTTACTTACAAGCGAACTTCGCTTCTTGTATTTGGGTTTTTACGTGATTGCTTGTTAATGTGTTTGTTTCTACGCCCCACATATGTTGCGCCTAACATGCACAATTATAGATAATAATCAATAACATAAATTTTATGCAGAACGAAATAAAAATTACTACAACAAATGAGTCTACAGAGACATTTTTTGAATTTTGTTAATATATCATCCATTGTTATAATATTATTCATTGCGTTTTTATTTTTAATACCTAAAAGTAGCAAAGATTGTTATATCCATTATTATTATATTTGCGATGGTCATATAACGACGCTTATCAACTATCATTTTTAAATTTTAAGCAATCATCGCTAAATTCTAAGGTAAAAAATTAGCGATTATTAGTTAAATTTTATAGAAATTATTGCTATATGGATCATCGTTTTGGGAGGTCAGTCATGTGCCCACATCCACAAAGATTTTGATTTTGTTGGGAATGGTTGATCCATGAAGACATTGATTCACCATTGGTAGGCAAGTTCTCAAAGCATGGGGGCGTGTTTGCCGATACGACATAGATGGTGAACATGGTACACGTGTTTGAGGGAATGACATTGATAAATGATGGAGCTCCAATAAGTCCCAGAATGAGGATTGCGAGAAGAAAACATCATGTTATTGACATCTAAGCCATAGAAGCATGCAACAAGGATAAGCATGTGTGATTCACTTTGCCATAGTATTATGACACCCTTTGTAGACATGTGGTGTCACACTAGAAGATACAACATTGAGTTTTGCAGGCGTGTCTGAGTGGAGGCACGATGAGGGCACACACTGATCGATGCAATAGTCAGAGACGGTGGTTAATTTCAAAAGGAACCTACAAATGTTAAGGATGGTCCCGTACATTATCAAGGTCACTTTTAATATCATATTGCAATTCAACTCAAGAGATATATTATTAGGATTGAATAAAGTACAACCTAATATGATAGAGTTAGATTCCATGTAATCCTTGAGGGAGATTTACACTACAAAAAAAGGCGGGATTGGCGTGCACATAAAAGCTCGTTATATGCACGCCGGGTGCACGTCATGTGCACGCCCGAGGGGTGGGCGAGCACATGTGCTCGTTAAGGGCGTGCTCGCTTATCTGAGAGTCGCCACGGCTGGTGGGCGAGCACATTGGGACGCTATGTGCTCGCCCTCTCTCTGGCGTGCACATATGTGCTCGCCGATGTGATCGCCTCCTCTATAATTTACGATTACCCACGGAGCACTGGGCGAGCACATGTGCTCGCCCAAAGTGATTTCCAAGAAAAAAATATACAGGTTCGACAGGGTTTTGACGCCCCGTCGAACCTGTATACCCTGCAAATAAACCACTGCAGGTAGCTCCTTAAGGGTATATATATTATAGCAGTTCGTAGAGTAAGATAACTAGCACTAAGAATTTAAAGGAACGCAATATACATGAATTCAGAAATAAACAATCTAATTTAATATCTAAATATTACAAACAAGTCAACGCCAACAAAGTTCATATAAATTAAAAGATGTGCTAATAGTTTAAAAAAATACAGGTCTAAACCAACAAAAATTTACTTCTTCTTTGATCTAAAAAATTTGGACACTAAACCCTGCTTTGATTTCTTTTTTTCCTTCTCCTTTTCTTTGAATCTCTCGTACATGCGTGCCTCTTCTTCAGGGTCGTTCTCCTCCTCCTCTTCGTTATCAGATTCAATCTCTTCAGGTTGAGATGCACGCCCTTGCGACCTATATTATATATGGAAGATATTTATCTATTACATGTATTTTGTAGATAAAGGAATTTAATTGTATTACTCATTCTATATGAAGAATAATTACATGTACGTCGTGAACTCCTCTCGGAGCTTCGTCACCTGCTCCACCATCATCGCCATCTGTGACTCCATTGGAACTGTTGATTGGGACGGATGTGGTTGCGTGTACGACGGCTGAGAGTATGCAGAATAGGAGTGACGATGTTCCTCCATATAATATGGAGGGAGACCACCAAGCGTCTGCTTCCTATTCGCCACAACGTCCCTCTCCTCCAACACCTTATAAGTTTTTCAATTTTTAATATAAAAGTATATATTAGAAATGAATATAGTAAGATAATATTTATCCATATATACCTACTTCCAGATCATTTTATCAAATGGTGGTTGCTCTCCAGTTGGATCGACACCCCGTTTTTCTGCAGATAGTGCCAGATAACGATCCTGAAATACAAAGTTTTACAATATATATAAATAAGTTATAATATATCAATTAATTGTAAATTAATTGATAGACTTATCAACAATTGTCCTGCTTCAGGAGTGGACCATTGCGAGTCTCCTTCTCTCCCACTCATGTGGGACCTCGACCACCACTCCTGAAAAGAGGGTTTCCTTTCCAACCTAGCAGGCTGAATTTTTTTTAAGATCTATTAAAACATTACATTATATTAAAGTAGATCTCCAAAAAATAATTTTAAATCGTAATACCATCTCCGCTCTAATCTGATTGTGGCTTTTAGAGCCACTGGTCGACTTAATCCTTTGTTTTTGACGGTTTGTCTTTCCCGCCGTAGATCTTCTTCCAAACTCATCATCCGTAACGAATGCATCACAGAAATCGGCCCATCTGGAAGGATTATGTTATGATAATTTATTATTTTAAAAAGTGTAATATAAATTATTTGACAAGTATAATACCTATCTCCGTACACCATGACGGCGGGAACCTCTTCATCTCCTCAAATTCATCTCCTCGCATCCCGTCTTCGCATGCGAGTCTCTCCTTGCCTTGAAAAATGTATCGCTCATCTCTTTTCTGCCAAACAAATGAAGGCTCTACGATAAACCTCCTTCCCCAGACCAGTGCCAAGGCGAAACCTAATTCTGAAAAATAATAACAATTTATAAGATACAAAAAACTTGATCAAAAAATTCTGTATCACTTCTTAGAAACATTTCTTACCAGAAACATGTCAAACAGTCTCTCCTGCTCTGCAGCAAGGATGTGACACCACCTAAATTACATGAAAGTCAAGTGTGTCTTTATTATGTTGGTTATCTTCTTTGCCACCCTGTTGCTGTTCAAAAAATCCCTGCATTTACTAGAAAATTTAACTTCCATACAATTTATAAAAATTTGGAAAATATTTAAAGATAAAATCTATAAAATTTTTACCTCCCATCAGCCGTAACCTCCAACAAAGGGTGGGACGCCGACGTCTGTCCGACTACAGTGGGTAAAGGCACGGATGTGCTCGGCCGTACAGAAGAAGGAGAGTCAGATCCCATCGATGTCCGGACTGGTATGGGGATCTGGACTGGGAATCTTGTAGGGGCTGCTGAGGTAGATGGCTCTCCATAGCCTCCTACGTAAAAGGGTGGCGGAGGATAACCAAGAGACTCGTAGTAAGCTATCACCCGGCGAACCTCGTCAGACTGTGAATCAGGAACAACATCCGGGGTGGGCTGCCTACTGGAAGAAGGTGTGTCTGAGGAAGAAGGACGATTGGATCTATGTGATCCATGCGCCCCGCCACGTCCAAAACCTGCCATGACTGTAATAATGATGCATTACATAGTTATTATTTAAGATTTTAGTTAATTAAATTATAATTATATAATAAAACTTACAACTAATATTCATCACTTATTTCGGTGGGATTAAATGATATTTCTTCATTTTCTGAGTTTTCCGAGAAATCATTTCTGGAGTCAGTATCATCTTGTAAGTCAACACACAAAACTTCAGTATCAGCCAATCGAATCGATTCGATAACTGGGACTTCTTCTGTTAAGTCTATTCTTTCATTTGTCGGTGTAAATGCTTCATCTATGTCATCTTCCTGATTACTGGAATCATTGGAGATATAACTTCGAGAATTTATCTTCACAACAGTTATTGTTTCAATGCCCTTTCTCTTCTTTGATATTTGTGGGAGATAACATACTTGATCCGCTTGAGATGCTAAGACGAATGGTTCAAATCTGCGTATAAATTTCCTTTGCACCACGTCGACAATGTTATTTCTTTTATCAAGTACTACACCTCCATTGGGTTCATACCAATCACACAAGAAAAGAACTACTTTATTCAAGCCTGGTATACTATATTCCACTTCTATAATCTCCTTTAAAATTCCGTAATAATTCAGATGATCTTCCTCATAACAAGATCCGTGAACCATCACTCCATGATTTTGAGTTGTCAAATATTTACCGGAATTTAAGGTATGAAAACGATACCCATTACTGTAACATGAGTTGTATGATCGAACCTTATAAACAGGTCCTTCTCCAAAATATTTTAAAATATGAGAATAGAAATCACCACCGTCCAACTGTTTTGATCGGTCTTTAAACCACGTTGGAAATTGATTTCTATAAGTGCTCAAAACTTCGTCATCTGAATACATAGGATTTTCCTCCATAATTTTCTATCTACAATACCTACAATTTATAAGAGAAAAATATTCATTACTTTTAATGAATATATACATAAAGTAATTCAAATACTTACTGAACATATGGTGTTATTTCCTCGCAATTGTCTAATACGTACAACTCTGCAGCATCCTTCTCTTGTTTCGATAAGAAACGTTCAGTTGCTTTGCCTATTAGATGAGTGGATGGCCGAAAGATACTGATACAAGGTTCTTCATCGGAAGAAATTGTCTCATTCCTCCTGCATTTATTGTGGATAGTCTCCACATCTTCTGGAAGATATCTTGCGCAGAATGTTGCGACTTCCATATATATATATATATTGTGAACTTATAGATCCTTCAACTTTACTTTTGTTTCGGACCTTTCTTTTAAGAAAGAATATAAACCTATAAGAAAATAGGTTAAACATTTAGTCCAAATAGTAAAGAAGGAATGACATTATAATACATTTAATTACCTTTCAAATGGATACATCCAACGATATTTTACCGGTCCACCAACTTTTGCTTCCCATGAAATATGAATCATCAGATGCTCAATCGAATCAAAAAATGACGACGGAAATATCTTCTCCAGGTTACACATAATTACATGAATATTTTTTGAAGATAATCCATCTCCATGCGGTATATGCGTGACGAGAATAACACCTGGAAAAATCTGCTTACATCTGAAAGAGTATCGATAATATTTTTTGGTAACAATCCTCTGAACACTAACGGTAGTAATCTTTCCATAAAAACATGGCAGTCATGACTCTTCATTCCCTTAAATGTAAACTTCTTCAGATCGACCAAATTGGAAAAATTTGATGCATATCCGTCTGGAAACTTCAATTTACTTGTCCATTCACAAACAAGCTTAACTTGATTTCTATCTAAAGTATACTTTCTTTTTGGAACTTCAACCCTTCCACTATCATGTTCCTTGATATGCAATTCTGAGCGATTACATATGAGTTGTAAATCACGACGAGACTTTACTGTATCTTTTGATCGACCGGTTACATTCATTACAGTGTAGAAGATGTTATTGAACACATTTTTCTCTATATGCATAACATCTAAGTTGTGTCGTATCAGTAACTTACTCCAATATGGTAACTCCCAAAATATACTCTTCGTAATCCAATTATGACTGTCACCAAAACCAGGAAGGTTTTTTGTTTTATCTCCATTTTCTAAGGCTGATTTTTCTAATTATTACAAGTATGATAATATCATATCGCCTGTCTTAATTGGTGGAGCATCTGAAAGATCAATTGTATTTCTTTTAAAAGAATATTTCTGTCTTCGATATGGATGATTACTTGGAAGAAATCGTCGGTGACAATCAAAAAAACATGATTTCTGACCGTGTTGAAGCTGGAATGATTTAGTACTATCCATACAATATGGACAACTTTTACGTCCATGCGTACTCCATCCAGATAACATTCCATATGCTGGGAAGTCATTTATCGTCCAAAGCAGAGCTACTTTCATGTTAAATGTTTGACTCTTATTAGCATCATATGTATCAACTTTATCAACCCATAACATTTTCAACTCATCGATAAGAGGACGTAAATAAACATCAATGTACTTTCCCGGATGTGTAGGTCCTGGTACTAACAGCGAAAGAAACATAAACTGTCGCTTATTACATAACCGTGGGGGTAGATTATATGGCGTTGTCATTACTGGACAACAAGAGTAATCTCTACTTCTTCCATGAGGATTAAACCCATCTGTACGTAAACCTATAACGCAATTCCTCTTTTCATCATTAAATGTAGGAAAAGCTGACATCAATTCTTTCCAACAATCAGATTCGGATGGATGCTCCATATATTCATCGACTTTATGTTCCGCGTGCCATGTCATGTATTTCGCCGTTTCTTTACAATAATATAGTCGTTTCAATCTCGGAGTCAACGGGAAATAACGTAGAATCTTTCTCGATATTTTTGTTCCACTCTTACTAGCTGTCTGATATCTTAGCTCATTACATTCAGGACACCGTTGTAAATGTTGATGTTCACCGTAATATAGAATATGGTGATTTATGCATGAGTCTATTCTAATTTCTGCTAAACCCGTCTTCCGCATCATCTTTTTTGTTTTGTAATAATTATCAGGTAATTCTGCATCTTCTGGTAACATCTTCTTAATAATCCTCAGCATTGCATCAAAATTACGATCGGTCATATTATATTCCATCTTCATCGATAGAAGATCCGAGACCGCAGAAAGTTTTGAATATTTCTTGCAACCCAACCACAATGGCTCTTCCGCTTTTTTCAACAGCTCGTAAAATTCTACAGACTCTCCATATGGTTCCTCATCATCTAACAAAGTATCATTAAATTCTGGACACGCAACATCCATAACCATATCTGCAAAGGGATTAATATTGTCAGCTTCTTCCACATCATTCATTCTGTCCTCGAAATTCTCATCATGCCTCCACCAAATCTGATATCCTTCCATGAAACCCATTCTATAAAGATGTAACCGAGTTTCATCTTTTGATCTCTTCCTCATTAGACGACATTTCTTACACGGACACAAGATAGTTCCATCTGAATCCACAATACGGGAACCTTGTGCGTAAGCAAATTGTATGAATTCATGAACACCTTTTTGAAAAGCATCTGCTATACGCCCATCTACTACACGGTTGTACATCCATTCTCTATTGGTCATATTTATGAACCTGAATTAAATAATCTAAAATGTCAAATCTAGGAAATTGAGGATATCTAAACGTATCACATTATTGAGATAAAAGATGAGAAGAGAAGTGTATTAATTATGTTATCACTTTAGCCCGTCCATAAGGATTCAAATTTACTAAAAGATGATCGTTGTCACAAGTATCTTTATTTCTAACGAAAATTCGGCAGCATAACCCTGCACCTCTCCCGTATACCTCATATATCAATCGTAATTAATTATCAAAATAATCATATTATTGATTATTTCAATAATAACTATGACTGATTTGGTATACATAAGAGGAAGGGGTTATGAACCGAATTTCCGTAAGAAATAAAGACATTGTGACACGGATCACCTTTTAGTAAATTTGAATTCTTACGGACCCCCTTATTCCGGGACCTCCGAACTAAGGAAAGCTAATATAAATGTAATACTTTAAGATCATTTTACGTCATACATTTGTATGTGCTACAAATGAGACTATAAAATAATCTTAAAATATTTATTCATTTATATTAACCGGGCATTTACGTATATTTGGCTGATTAACGATGGGGATAGGGATAAGTGTGATCCTTATTTAGTGCCTAGTACAGTGCTTGGGTCACTAAAAGTTAATGGGCACCTGCAAAAAAAATTCGAACCTGCAAACATCAAAATCCACGACCATTGGTCTGGGATAAACAACCCAAAGTGAGTCCAATAGTGCTGTGAAAAAATAAAAAAAATATAACACAGTTAGAGGTGATCAAATCCTCCAATGTGTTGCACACGCCACCCGTTGTGCAGGGCCACACACCACCCGGTGTGGAAGGACGCACTGTGTGTGAAGAATTTTGTGCGATTTTCTAATAATTACTGTATAGTATTTTAGACTTATCATAAACCTAACTATAAGTTAATGTGATATACTTAATCACAATAACTAAAATTTAATGTGATAATAAAATTATCACAGAATCAAAATTTTTGTTTGTAGTTATAATTATCACGCATCAATCATTTTAACTTAAATAAATATCTAATTTAACATCCATTATATAGTTCTTATTCTCAAAGGCTTTGTATCTCCCATCACCTCTTTCAATGAACCTAGTGTTATGAAACTAGTGTTATGGCACTTCTCTATATTAACGTTCTCTAATTTTATTAAACTAGTCTTATGTCAATTCCCAATGAACCTAATGTTATGAACCTAGTGTTATGAAACTAGTGTTATGAACCTAATGTTATGAACCTAATGTTATGAACCTAATGTCAATTCTCAATTCTCTATATTAGCTACTGTTTCTCTCATCCCATCTATATCAACATTCACCTACATTATACCCATCTACATCAACATTCACCTACATCAATATTTATTCACCTACATCAATATTAGACATATATATACTCAAATCTAACAACAACTACATATTAAACAACTACATGAAGCAAAGCAACAAGATTAACAACTAGTGATATTAAGTTTAAGAACAAAACCATCAACAATATCAAAACCCTAATATCTAAAACAAGTATAAAAACGAATGAAATACACAAAAAAGAGAGAAATGATGATAATATATACCTAACGAAGGGTGTGTGTGTGTGATTGAATGGTCAAACGGACCTCTCTCGACGCGGTAATGGCACAGCACAAGTCGCCGGAGGAGAGGAATCAGGGAAGAACTCGCGCAGGAATGAGGAAAGGGGGCGCCCGACGTTCTGTTTACGGGCGCGGGCGAGCACACTTATGTGCTCGCCCAGTGCTCTTTAGGTGCTCGCCAGGAAAATTGACACGCGCCTATTCTGTCGCGCCTCGATTTTCAACTGGGCGAGCACATTTGGGCGAGCACGTGTGCTATTAAAGTGCTCGCCCATCTACAAAAGTATAACCACGCCTCCAGATTCAAAAGGGCGATCAGGATGGCGAGCACATGTGCAACCTAAGTGCTCGCTCGGCTGTGGGCGAGCACATGTGCTCGCCCCGTGCACCCCATTGTGTGCACGCCAATCGCGCTTTTTTTGTAGTGTTAATTAGATCAAATCTTATAAGGATCTTGATGGAGAACGAATTAGATATTGATTGATTGAGATTTATTACGGTAATCAATCTAAGATTGTATTTAAACCTATATAAAAGAGGGTAGGTGGTGACATACGATCATTACCACAACAAGAGGGAACAATACACGAGACTAAGATTGGGGAGAGAAGACACATAGAGAGAGTAATGAACGTATAGAGTTGTATTTATTTATTTCTTTTTAGTGAAATTTCTTTTTCAATGGTGTGAGAGGTGATCGACAACTATCAACTTTGTATCTTCTTCTTCATGTGTTTTATGGTGACATTTGATTGCGCATTTGCATTTAGAGGATGCACACTGATGGCATTTCTCATGTTACTAAAGATAGTAGAATATATGTCACATACTAGCCATCCTCTCTGCCTCCTTACTCTAACGGAGAATGGAGGCAAATTTTTTTCAAATACTTACAAACATAGGTCATACTAACCATACTACTTTTATCGATATTGTCTAATTCATTCTAACTCCACAACATGTACAAAGATACATTTCAGATTTCTTATGAACCAATCTATTCATTTTTATTCAGTAAAAATATCTTCATACACCAAACAATCTAACTTCTTGAAATTTATATAGCATGTTAAAAATATATAAAGAAACTCTTGTACTTACAAAGAATCAAATAGATATATGAACGTAGACCCCAAAGGAGTATTTCTCAAATGGACTAGAAATGTAAAACCTGAGGCTATAAATGATCTTCAAGGAGTAGAGGTGAATAAAATAGTAGTCCGTGTCACCTTGTATAGTGAATAAAATATCTGCAGAAACTATAGCAATACTATTAAATGGTATTAGGAACTTTGAAAATAAAAAAAAAACATTACTAAAAAATGGACGACTCAATAAAGAATAGAAATGAGGGTGCACGTCTACTATGGAATGGAAGTTTTGTCCACCACAAAATTTGTATCGTGTGAAATGAAAAGAAACCCTTCTGTTTAATACAGACAATCTGAAGAAACGATGATGACCATAGGAAATAATTATAAATGATTGGTATCGAATCGAGGGAGTTTAGGAGGATGAGGCAGATTTAGGGTTTTTATCAGTTGTGCCCCCCCCCCCCCAACTATTCCAATATCAATTATGCCTCTATTTTTTAGGAATATCAGAAGTACCCCTGACTTCTTGCCATTCTATCATTTGTGCCCCTCTGTTACTTTAACTGTCAATAAGTTAAATTTAACCATGATTTAACCAAACCATGGTGTAGTTGAGAGGGGCAAATCCGGAAAAAAAATCTCTCATCTCTCTCCTTCTGACCCTCCATGGTTATGCTTCATCAACCTCGTGAGCAACACAGAGCTACTCTTGAACGCCTGCACATATGACTTATCCATCACTGTGGGGATGCCATCCGCACTCTTCCTGCTACCGTCTTCGACTTCTTGCGCGGATCCGATAGAGGGAACTTGTCCTTCTCGGTAATGAAGTCTGAACCACGGTAGAACTGGGTGGACTTCAGTGTCCACTTCTTCTTCAATAAAACATGATGTTGTTGTTCAAGGGCCGTCGCAACATGTCGTTGTTGCTACGCCTACACCTTGAGCTTCCTAATGAGAACTCGGACCTGCTTGAGCTCCTCCACGTGCTTCCTCCACGATCGCTACAACCATCGTGGGCACAAAGGGAGGTGCAGGGGCAGAGGGGAGGTGCGTGTACAGGGGGAGGAGCTATGGGGCGGAGGGAGGATCTCAGGGAAGAGGGGAACTGCAAGGGTGGGGGGAGGAGCTCGGGGTAGAGGGGAGGTGCAGGAGCAGGGGGAGGAGCTCGAGGCGGTGGGGGAGGTGCTCGAGGCGGAAGGGGGGTGTGGGGGCAAGGGGAGGAGCTCGGGGCAGAGGGGATGGGGGGATGAACTTTGGGCGAAGGGGGAGGGGTGGAGCTTGGGGCGAAGGGAGGTGCTCGGGGCAGAGGGGGAGGAGCACATGCGGAAGGAGGAAGTTGGGGCGAAGGAGAGGAGCTGGCAAAGGGATGAGCTCGGGATGGATGAGGGGAAGGTTCACGAGCGGCGGAGGAGCTCAGGGCGGAGAGGGAGGCGTGGGAGCGGAAGGAGGGGCTGGGGGGGAGGCAATGGAGGAGCAAGAGGCTGGGAGGAGGAAGAGGAAGATGACGGGGAGGAAGAGGAAGAAGTAGGGGATGGGCATTTCATTCCATCTTTTTACAATTAATTCCTACAATGTTCCCAAAGTTAACGTCTATTTACATTGGAAATGGACGGTAACTAACCCGAGGGACACAAGTGATAAAATGGCATGAAGTTGGAGGTACAATTGATATTCATAAAAAGGAAGGGGCATAATTGATATTTCAATATCTCAGAGGGGCATAATTGATAAAAACCATAATAATTATGGAAATTATCGGATAAAGTAGGGACCTAAAATTAGAATTTAAGCATAACAATCTAAATTATCGGAAAATATAGACCAAGCTTCTACTACAATATCCTTTTAAAGAAAAATCTAAATATTTAAACATCTAAATCAATTACTATATTCGCCATTAAATAAGCAGAAAGATCTCCTATTTATATATTCCGTCATAATCATTCAACCATCCTATCTATTATAGTCACATTTGCATACGATTAAAGGCTCGCCAAATCACCTTGGCGAGCCCTGTGAACAGATCCAATACTAAAAAATAACCAAGCTATAGATTTGCAAGGAATAACTGCACAAAAATAATAAGACGTACAAGAAATATATGTTGTTTGTATCAGCAAGTAAGATTGCACATGAATCGGATAAAATCCATAATACGATCAAGTAATATGTTATTGGATTGAACTGAATTGGTTCGAACACTTTAATTGATTGAATCGGATTGAGATTTTTCAAATCCGTATTAAATTACAGATTGGATTATGAATAAAATCTGATTTGATCCTTAATCCATTTATATTGTGTAAATGATGCAATATTTACATTCATAACTTTTTCCTTATTCTATTTACAAATTCCGCACACAACCTCCTAAATCAAGTTGTAGATTATTTGTTATAGGATTAAAAAGAAAATTGAATTTACGATTAAAATATTATAAACCCAAAATTCTTTATGTTTTACTCCCATCTAAAATTTGCCCCTTTTCCCCTTTCCCTTATCTTGCATATCATCTACCCCTTAACAACCCATGTCTTCACATCTTCTCTCGTGAAAAAACCCCTTCCCACCATCCGACTACTCGACTCCTACCTAAAATCTTCTTTCAAGATAACATATATTAGAAGGCAAGCCAAAGATGCAGATTTGAAGGAAACAATCCTAGCCAACCTCACAAATTGACAATGAAAGTATTTGAGCCTAGCATCTCCTTCTCGAATGGAGATACCCCATCTTAAATCAATTACGCAAGCTACAACCCTACCTACCTAGGACCACCTTCACTGGCTTCATTCGCTATCTGATAATGCGAGATACAACCTTCGTTCTCATCTCATTCTTTATCCACAAAACGCAAAGCATACACGAGATATTGTATATGAGCACCACTCATAATACATGCAATTATGTCTGAACTTTCTACATAATAAGCCGCTTCAAAAATTATCGATATAAAATTCGTTAATCAATGCGCATAAAGATGATTATCGAATGGAGTGGACATTCATTCCAAATAGTGAAAAAGAGGATAAAGATTGCTTCTCATAGCTTCTACTGCCCATTGGCCAACCTATGCCGTTGTTTGAGAGTTTATATATGAACTATTGATTGATTAGAGGGATCTGATAAATGATCTTCAAATGAGCAAGTCCATAGACCTCACCTCTCCCAAAAAAATCCTCAAATTACATATTGCCTCCTAAGCCAAGTTCTTATCCAGTTGGGTGCTACATTACATTCTTTTTTATTGAAATTTTATAAATTAATATATTTTTAGTTTTCTTATAAATTTTTTAATTATTGTAGTTGAGTTAAATGGTTGTGCTAAATCCATTGCAGTAAGCACTCTTTTTTACATCCATTCGAATTATGAAATCATAATCTAAATGTCATGTGCTATGAAGTATGAACAAAAGGATAAATCATTATAGGGAGAATATGTATGTATCAACCTATCCAATATGTAATCCTATTGATCAGATTGGATTGGCAAAAATTCTAATCCTTAAGATTGGCAAAAATTCTAATCCTTAGGGCATGTTTGGTTGCAGGGTTGGGAAGGGTTGGGTTGGCCCAA
The DNA here is from genome assembly GCA_037367405.1 of Ottelia alismoides. NCBI lineage: Eukaryota > Viridiplantae > Streptophyta > Magnoliopsida > Alismatales > Hydrocharitaceae > Ottelia > Ottelia alismoides. The sequence continues at coordinate 388,266 of JAZKJV010007000.1, forward strand.
CCCTTCCCAACCCTCCAACCAAACAACCCAATCCTCCTCACAGTTTACTATTCACAGGGGTACCCCTGCCCAACTCAACCCTGCCTAACCCTGCAACCAAACAGGCCCTTAAGATTGGATCAGACTTGGATTAAATCAAAATCCGATCCGACCCGATTCATGTGCACTCGTAGTAGCAAGAAAGATCCTTATAACAGGTTGTCCATAGAGAAGAAATAGAAATACACGACACACACGCACACGCACACGCGCGCACACACGCACACACACATATATGGCAACTGTCACTCCAGAAATTATAGCAGAGATTCATGCCAAATTAAAGGTAGCAGCTACTGATCATTACAATGGAGAATGAGAAAAATTAAAGACGAAAAACCAAAATCTAAAAATTAAAAGCAGGAGCTGGTTGCATGTATTATAGTACAGTGAGACATCTCCATTTCCTTGCACCTTTCACTCCACCTTGTTGAATCAAAATTCGAATCACATCCAGAACACGAGCCACAGTTTCCCTATCACGTTTTGGTCTTAATGCCAATGCCAGTATTAACACAAACCACATTCTCTTCAAATGAAGCATCTTCGCTTGGACTTCTCCACCAGTATTTGCAAGCCTTGTTATCTCTTGGATGTAAGCTGGCAGAGTCTGCGCAGATATCAATAAGTTCTTCAATTCAACCCTGTAAGGATTTCCCCAGTCCATCCTTTTAGGATAGTTTGTCGTAAATTCCTTTTGTTTTGATGCAAGGTTCATTAACAGAATTTACTTTGGGATAAGAATAAACAGGATAACAAGTTCCCAACAGTAGACTAGAAGAGTGGAGTACTTTTTACAAAAGAATTAAATGATGCTGACCGAGCTTAAACTTATCAATGTTTGCAAAAACAATGTATGCATGGCCTCATAACATAAGTTCTTCTCATATACTTTCTCTATGAAGATATATTCAATAAGCTTACGTTCAGTTAAGAGTTCAGAATGATTTTTAAGTAAATGGTGTTTCTTCACTTTTTGAAAATAAGTAATCAAAAAGCTCATTTTCAAGTGTGTGGCCCATTGGAAATGGATCCAATCATACAGCTCGTAAGAACAATAATCAAACACGCATTGCACGATGTAAGGATTTCTAGTGACGCAGCAATATGCTTACTCCACTTGCTTTGACCAGACTCTCTCTGTATTATTGTGGATATGCTTTGGAGTACACAAAAAGATCCCCCAACGGCCCATTTATGCCAATAGATTAGGGTTAGGGCTAGTGTAATAAAGAGACACATGTGATATTACTAGTATATCCCTGGTTGAGGAATGCACATAGGTCACCACTTACTCTTGACAGGCAAACCCCAACATGACCCTCATCTCAAGGAACAAAATCCTATCTAGGATATCCATATTATTATGAAAGCGACTCTTCTTTACAAAATAAATGGTTGATTAAATATCATAAAGGTTTTGATATATATTACCATAGAGCAATTTACCATGTCCGGATAAAAGCCTGCACTTATTCTCCTGAAACTTAACCATCTTTTGGATTCACAAAGATGTTGTAAATTGACATCTTTGTTTTATCAAGAAAGTTGGAGAAAATTAAAGATTTTGCACGAGGAATTTGCACATTTCTTATTAAGATGTATCTTCATGTAGCACCTTCTATTGGAAAATTGACGAAAACCTTAGTGGCTTTTCTTGTTCCATATGCCATGGACTATCAATATTAAGAATGGTGACAGAAAGAAAGTGATTAAAGGTGAATATTTAGATAAGAGTCGGATATAGAGTCAATTTGAAATATAGATTGAAATAGACAATTAGTGATTAGTTACATCTATGCTTCAGAGATAGATTGATGTACATATTTAAATTGTTTTACATTTAGATTGCAATGGAAAGGATAGTCAACATGCTGGTTCAAATCAAGGATAGCAGAAAAACCATGAAAGAAATGTAGATCGATATTCAAGAAGTCATATAAATCAAAGCAATCTTGATGTATCTGCCGAAAGTAAAAACAAGATTACTCTTGATCAAATTCAGAGTAAATATCTAAGATCTTGAAACATCAACCGATTTTATTAGATAGTATGAACGATAATCAGGTCCGAAACTAGTGAAAAGGAACCTAACATAAACAATACAAGAATAACTTAGCGTAATACGATGAAAATTTTATTGGCAACTTAGATTTCAACATAGGATTACAGGACAGATTTAAGAGAGAACAAAATACATTGAAGGCACATGAGAAAAAAATAGGCAGCTGATACATTAATTAGCTTAACAGCAATAGTTGATAGAATGATTTGTCAATTCAGATACAGTGGTAATAAAATACAGAAATATTCATAAAATTGACGGATTCATCAAAACAATAGCTTTTAAGGACAATTTATTTAGCACATAGCATATGTTTGTAAATTATAAAGTCAAGGATAATAGATTGCAGATTTGCATCAAGTAGCATCGAGATCGCAGAATAAATTTGCGTTCGATTTCTTATAATTAGGAGAATTTTGTCCCCTCATGTTCAATGAATGAGAGATAGATTCAATTAAGATAACTAAGAGAATGTAAAATCATTTTGCGAAAATTCACATGATTTCGAAATGTAGAAATCCAGTTTTGATTAGACTCTAGCATCCAAAAGAAAGGCATAAGACCCTAGCATCCAAAAGGAAGAACAGTACCCTTAGAGATGCAGAAATAACCAAGAAGGAAATACAATGACGCAAATGCCAAATAGGTTATGCTCAACTTGGATGAAAGAAGAGAGACATGCTTCCTTGGAAGTGCTTTGTTGAAGATATATGCTAACCGGTGCTCAATAGAAATATGAGATGTTAATCTGTCCTTTCCATAAACATCTATGATAAAATAGCAGTCAACCTTTATATGCTTAGTGCACTGATGGAAGAGTGGAATGGAAGCAATAATCAGTAGTTGATTTGTTATCACAACAGAGAGGATGTGGAGTTTTGAAAGAAAGTCCAAATTCATGTAGTCATATCCCATACTTTGTCTTTGCACTGGATCTATGGAGACAACACATCGCTCCTTGATATGCTATGTAACAAGATTTCCACAACAAATATGCAAAATCAATGGCGGAACGTCTGTCGTATGTGAATCTTAGATTGATTATGATTACATGTCTAAATTACCTGAAAATCAGCTCCACTTTTGTGCATATTCTTATCAATTTTTGTATAAATCACTCTACATGATTTTCATATACATTGTGCAGATAAAAGCCTAAAAACTTCATAAACACGAAGCCCTACAAATAAATTTATCTATAATTATATGACATTTTTAAATTCAAAATTAACTTAATAGTCTTTATGTAAATAAATATATGTAAGTTCTCTGTATCAACTATGTACATAGATATTGTGTTGATTAAGGACTAAAGATGGAGTAAATGAGAAGCTTGGAGACTAAAGGATTTTGTATAAGTAGGGCTAAGACATAATATATGGAGTGCACCTTTGATGGAAGCAATGGTGAAGGAATCGATGTGAAGATTGGTGATGATAACATTCGGAAGAGAGATTCTTTAGATAGCTGGGATCTATTTTGCAACATGATGGGGAAGTTGATGGAGATGTTACTAATAGAATAAATGCTGGCTGGCTAAAGTGGAGATGAGCCTCTGTTGTTCTCTGTGATAAGAAAATTCCTTTAAGAATTAAAGGAAAGTTTTACAAAGCAACCGTGAGACCTGTTATGCTCTATGGATCTGAATGTTGGCCTGTGAACCATAGACATGTGCAGAGAATGGTTGTAGCAGAAATGAAATGCTAAGGTGGATGTGTTGACACACACATAAAGATTGGATTCAGAATGATGCAACCAGAAAGAAAGTTGGTGTAGCTCCGATCGAGGATAAGATGCGAGAAAACCATTTAAGACGGTTTAGTCATTTGCAAAGAAGATAAACTGATGCGCTAGTTAGGAGATGCGAGTGTTGGGATGTTGAGCTGGCTAAGAGAGGGCGAGGACAATCCAAGAAGTGTTGGAAAGCGATTATACGAAGGGATCTTAGTTTTTTAGATATAAGCCCGGGATTGACCCAAGATAGATCTGAATGGAGGCGAAAAATCCATGTACCCGACCCTACTTAATTGTGGGAAAAGGTTTTGTTGTTTGTTATATAGAGAGAATTTCAAATGAGGCGGTTAAAATAAAAGGCATGTTAAGATTTATCATTTTATAATTTGCAAACCCATTTCAATCATTCTAGAATTTTTTAATATAGAGTAACAATCATCCTCAACAATTCTCTCACATCTCATTGCCGGTTCTAAATTCAAACCGATCGTATTCTCCCTTCATCCCGTTGCCGACCCTTGCTCTGTTACTAACATTGCCACCATCAACATGTTGCAAGCGGTGATTGACATGTGGCGACAGTGTGGAGGCCATCTCCTTCTCAGATACTCGCTCCAACATATCCCTCTCATCAACCCACTAAGCTCATCATCATCCTCTACCTTTATGACTCCATGATCGATGCTACCTCATGGATCAGTACATGTACAGAGGTCACTCATAGGGATCAACACCTTCTTTGTCCTTTTTGTGCTGCTACCTTAAATAATATACTCCTCCATCGCCAACATTGTCAACATCACCTACATGTTGCAATGTCATCGATAGGCCTCTCTTCTCCTCCATCACCAATACTACAAAACAAAATTGACTAGGTCATTTTCATAACTGACTAGTTTTTTACATAGTTGATTAGTATACTACATAGTTAATTTGGTACTGCAAATTTGTAATTTTTAAATGTTACATTCTTGAAAATAATTGATAAAATACTAATATACCTTTATATTGCAGAGAACCATACAAAATCAACAAAAATAATGTGGACTTTATTTAAAATCTTTGGGATCTACACACAATTTTGCTAGAGAATGTTGGTCGAGAATAAAGAAATTAATAAAGTATTACTAACTGACTTTTCATTTTATAAAGCACCATACATATGGTATGCAAACTTTTTAAAAAAACTTTCCATTATGCAGAACACAACATTCCTTCAGCGTTTACTAAAACAATAATCAAATATTAAAAAAAGAATCATTAGATATTAACATATAATACCCCAAAATCATACAAGCTAAAAATAGTAATTTGAGATTGTAAATGAAACCGAAACTAAAGATGAATGAAATAACCTTTTAGACAAGGAAAATAGATGAAACCGTTAAATTGAGATCTAACAACCATTTTGGTAGGCTTTCCTTGATTAAAAAAGACACCTCATTTGAAGGTTCCCATGTGTGCGGAAAGAGAAAGATTGTCCTATGAGCTCAAAGCTCATTAGGATTGTAATGAGCACCCTCAATTTTATAGGTGTTAACACTCATTTTATGCAAAATAGTATTTATTATACAAATGTTGTAGAGATTATTTGTATTTATCTATTTATCTCTTTCTTTTTTATGTAGTTCACCATGTACCGTTTCTCCTCTCTATATGAGAGAGTCCTATGGACTCATGAATAACCATTTTCACTTGTTCCTTTCCACATGATATCAGAGCGACAATCCCAGACTGGATTCCTAAGCCTCACATGCCCCAACCCCAATGTCCAGCCCATCCCCACATGCCACCACCCATCGGCACACACCTCCCATCACATATGCCCCTCTCGATTGAGATTCTAGCCACATCTTGTAGCCATTAGCTATCGTCAAGGACTCCTTGTGATGCTTCCCATCGTTGTTGTCCCTCTTGGTTGCGGTCCTAGCCATATAGTACAGCCCTTCCTCATCGCCAAGGGCTCCTCATGGCCCCTTGCCACCGCTAAGGGCACTGACCCCATCCCTGAGGACCCCCTCGCCCCCTTAGTGGCATAGCGCCTCTCAACAGGTGCAGTCACGCGGTCGAGGTCTCCAAGCAGCATGATTTTAGGTCTTTCGAGGTGATTTCAGACCTCTAGATTCACATGCTTGCCTTAGAGCATCTTTGAAATTGATGAGAACGATTGTGCTTTGAGTTTGCGCACACAACTGGTTTTTCATATGATTGTGTAGATAACGTCAATTGTTCTGCCAACCTAATCACATCATTCATGGGCTCCTTCAAAGGTCAACCCTATCATCAAGTTGGATGGGACCAATTATGAACTATGGTCCATGCAGTTCATGAGCATTATGGAGTGCAACAAGGAGTACATTCTAATGCAACCTGATCCAACAGACAAAATTGAGTGAATGCCTCCTGAAAACAAGATATCATGTATGTGTGGGTTTGTTTTTCTAGTACATTTTCCACCGATAGCCAAAGACATTCTTCATCGATCCATTGCTCGTTGCCAAGGCAATGTAGGACATCATTGTCGCCACATATTCTTAGGAAAAGAATGAGACAAAGATCCTGCACCTTTAGTACGACATTTTCATAGCCAAGCAGGATGGTCGCCCTCCTCATGCTTTCTTATCCTAGCTCAGGGACATGTTTGAGAAGGTTCACAGCTTCATGCCTTGGAACAATTTCACAAACCAGCAGATGGCATGTAGGAACACCACAATGGTCAGAGTATTTCTGGCGGTACTTGATTCACAGTATGATGCCACACACATATAACTTCTCACATGCATATATTTACCTCCAATGGAGGAGGCTTACAATCAACTGAGTAAGACCACAATGCCTCATATAGTCACTAATCAGATCTACTCTACAATGACCAAATCTCGTGGCAGAGGAGGTTCAACACCATTCAGAGGACGTTGGGTATGTGGAAGAGGAGGTAGACGCTTACGTCAGCAGCACACTTACTGGCAAGCAAATTGAGGCTTCCTCTACGGTTTCAACGACATTGTTCAGAGGACGTTCTGGCCACTCTGAGGATAATGGTCACCCTGCGTCTTCCTGTATTGCCAAGGAAATTGAGTCTATTGCTACTTCTTTGACAAACTTGTCTCTCGTCTGAAGGAGGTTATGACTCCTTCCATAGGCCCTACTAGTGCTCCTCCGAGCACTTCTGACATTGCAACCTCTATCTTTACCAGTACCTCAAGTATAGATTATGCACTTACTGGTTATAAAAGGATAGATATTTCTGAGCGGGTTATGGACTTTGGAGCATCTCATTATCATTGTGGATACAATGCACAATTTACTTTTTATAATTTTGTACATCTTTCCAGATATGTAGTCATTGCAAATGAGACATAGTCCCCTGTTACAGGACAAAGAGAGATTCATGTGACATCACCCATGCATTTGCAGAATGTGCTTAATGCACCTGATTTCTCTATGAACTTAATATCTATTAGTCAAATTACGAAGGATCTGTATTGTCAAGCCATGTTTGACCCCCCCCCTTCTCGTGTGTTTCAGGATATATTCACAAGGAATGTGATTAGATGTGGCAGTGAGCAAGGAGGTCTCTATTGACCAGTTCAGTCTCCTTATGCAGGCAGATCTTGTATTCCCATTTGGTCAATTTCTCCATACATATGGCATCTTCGATTCGGGCACCTTCCTCTACAAAACCTGTGTAGGGTCCTCTTGTAGATTCCTCCTCATGTGCAAGACTTGCCAACTTGGGAAGCATCACCATACCTGTTTCCCTAGTTGTTAGAGTCGTGGCACTAGTTATTTATTTGAGAGTGCAGTTTGATATTTGGGGAACCGATCATGTTCTTGATCACTAGGGGCACATGTTCTACTAATTGCTATAAGATGGTTTTTCTAGACTTTCTTGGGTATTCCTTCGGAAAAAAATCTGAGGTTGATTCTATTATTTAAACTTTCATTATTGAAATAAACAACATTTTTCTGCTATCGTGAAGTATATTTTCTCTGACAATGACTTGGATTTTTGTACTATCCAAGCTCTTTCAATTTTTCATGTTACATGGCATCACACATCTGACCTCCTAACATTTCTCAACAAAACAATGTTATAGAATGCAAGAACCATCACCTTCTTTCTGTTACTAGGACTCCTATTATCCATAGTAATGCTCTCCGCTCTTTTTGGGGGTGATGTCCACGTAACATGCTACATGGTCAACAATATGTCATCTTATCTGTTAAGAGAAAATGTTCATTTTTCGATTATGTTTCCTGATAAGGACCTTTTGTCTCTATCACCTCACATCTTTGGCTCAGTGGCTTGTTTACACCTGACTCGTGGTCGTGATAAGATCTCACCTAGAGCTGTCAAATGTATCTTTGTTGGCTACTCCTGAACCCAGAAAGGGTATCGATACTTTGACCCTATCAGTCGAAAGTACTATGTCAATGTTGATGTCTAGGTTACAAAAACTGATAGCCAGCACTCATCAACTAGATCACTGATTAAGGACTAATCGATAGTCAAGCGACTATACGGATTTAGTTGGACATTATTTTGTTTTCTATTTTTAAAATTATTTTAAATATATAAATCATTTTTTACATATATTCATAAATATATGTACATATATATATATATATGAATATATGTAAAATGATCTATATATTTAAAATATTTTAAAAATAGAAAACTGAATAAAGTCCAACTCGGATTCCTAAACTGAATAAAGTTGAGGCAAGTTTTCAAAGTAAAAGAAAACCAATTCGGATTCATGCCATGTCACTCAACTATTGAAGCCATCCATTTGCTGAGAACAATGGAGATTTATAAAGCTAAAAGGAAGAACTTACATATGATTTTTATTGATTTGGAGAGGGCTTGTGATTATGTCCTATGCGAGATATTGTGGAGAGTTTTGGAGAAAACACAAGTACATGTCCTATACATTAACCTCATAAAGGATATGTATGACAGGACTTTATCTTGTGTAAGGATCCAGCATGGGAAGACGGACTATTTTGACATCAACATTGGCATACATCAAGGTTCAACTTAGGGTCCATTTCTTTATACTTTGATTATGGACGAGTTGACAAGTCACATTCTGGATGAGATACCTTAGTGTATGTTATTTACTGATGATATTGTGTTGATTGATGAGACTAGAAAGTAAATGAGAAGCTTGAGGTATGGAGACATGCATTGGAGACTAAATGATTTTATACAAGTAGGGCTAAGACTGAATATATGGAGTGCACTTTTGATGGAAGCAACTGAGGTGAAGATTGGAGACGATAACATTTGGAAGAGCGATTCTTTTAGATACCTGAGATCTATTTTGCAACATGATAGGGAAATTGATGGACATGTTACTAATAGACTAAATGCAGGTTGACAAAAGTGGAGAGGAGCCTCTGTTGTTCTCTACGATAATAAATTTTCTTTAAAAATCAAAGGAAAGTTCTACAAAGCAGCTGTAAGACATGTTATGCTCTATGGATCTGAATGTTGGCATGTAAATCATAGACATGTGCAGAGAATGGCAGTAGCAGAAATGAAAATGCTAAGGTGGATGTGTGGACACAAACGTAAAGAGCAAATTTGGAATGATGCAATTAGAAGGAAAGTTGGTGTAGCTCTGATCGAGGATAAGATGCGAGAAAACCGCTTAAGATGGTTTGGTCATTTGCAAAGGAGGTCAGTTGATGCACTGGTTAGGAGATGCGAGTTTAGGATGTTGAGTCGGCTAAGAGAGGGCGAGGACGACCCAAGAAGTGTTAGAACGAGACTATATGAAGGGATCTTAGTTTTTTGGATATAAGCCCAAGATTGACCCAAGATAGATCTGAATGGAGGTAAAGAATCCATGTAGCCAATCTCACATAATTGCGGAAAAAGGCTTTGTTGTTGTTATTGTGTTCATATTTATATATGTATGTACATAACATTGTAAATTTTATATATTGTCGTAATGAAATTTTAACATTGTAAATTTGATTTATAAAAAAGTAAAAAAAGAGAGAAAAAAACAAAGTCTTGTTGTAACAAATGATTCACTGACTAATGACAGATTAGTCCTAGTTGAGTCGATCACCTCGACTCGACTAAATGACCTAGTCAGTCGTATGTTTCAAGCTTGGTTGACGTCATTTTCTTTAAGTTGGTTATGTATTTTTCTCCCACAGGTGACTAGATGACTTCGTCTGAGTTTGGTGATGTTTACATTCCATTTCCTCCTTCACCTCCACCTCCCACAACACCTCCTCCTCATGTAGCTTAGACTTTGATTCGTTACTAACATTTGCTGATTCACTGACTAATGACAGATTAGTCCTAGTTGAGTCGATCACCCCGACTCGACTGAACGACCTAGTCAGTCGTATGTTTCAAGCTTGGTTGACGTCATTTTCTTTAAGTTGGTTATGTATTTTTTCTCCCACAGGTGACTAGATGACTTCGTCTGAGTTTGGTGATGTTTACATACCATTTCCTCCTTCACCTCCACCTCCCACCACACCTCCTCCTCATGTAGCTTAGACTTTGATTCGTTACTAACATTTGCAGGTCAATTGTTATACCCCCCACCCTTAAGCCTTCTCCATCATCTAGCACACACTAGGTAGATTTTGACCACTTGGTTTCTACTTCTGATACTGTTGATATGTATGTACAACAAGAGACTTTACAGGTTGAGACTGTAGCACCTCAAGAGAGTGATGTTATGGGACCCCTCGTAATAGGACCTGAACTTGTTCTGAAAACTGCTCTTATTATGCAATATCCAAGATATATGAATGAGTATTCCATTGCATAGTGCTCATCGAGACCTTTCCAACGAGTCCAAGAATGCAAAAATCTGAGTTCGGGAGCCTGAGTTACTGTTATTTTAGCGAGTTAAGGTCTGAGTCAAATTCAGATCTGAACCAAGATCCTCCGAATTTTAACCACATAAATCACCCAAAAGCCACCTCTCTCTTCCAAAAATCTTAGACTCAAGAGCAGCCCCCTCCTCCCTCCCCCTCGCCGGAACACCGCCGGAGCTAGTCGGACTACGTCAGATTAGCGATCCGAAGCCATCATCGCGTAGAAAAGGCTGAGGTCACACCTGTGCATGGGTTCGCATCACCAACGGAGCACCGAACACACCGTATCTCCACGGATGGAGATTCCGAGGTTGCGATTTTTTTGAGGTACGATGTTCCCTTTTCCTCTCGCTATTGGTTTCCACACAATTTTGATCCCATATATTTTGCACATTGTAGAGTTGGCGGGTTCCTGTGAAATACGATTGTTATCATGCATTCATGTTATGATGGGTAGAATCCCATTTTAGAAGATGAATAATAGAAATATATGTGACACTAGTCGAACTAATATACCAGCACTCTTGTGCATTGCAAATAATGAAAATTTGTTAAAAGGATTGTATCCACCGGAATACATTAACCTGCACCTTTCATTTTTGTTGAGTTATTATACTTATATGGGTAAACGGATCTTTGGATGAGAGACCGTTTACCCATCCTTCTCTATATATTGTACTCATCCCTCATATGAAAATAACTTTTTAGTGAAGAATGCCCTAATCTCTAGTGAGGGAGATTAGGGATTGAGAGCCCCTGTGGTTTTTCCCTCTCCGTAGGGTTTTCCACATAAATCCGTGTCTCCACATTTGTGTGTGCTTAGTGCTTTTGATTCTAACATGGTATCAGAGCCTCGTTGAGGCATATGATTGTATTTTCTGCTGCTCGGAGGTGCTGGAAACTGGTTCCACTGTGCTGGATTTTGTCTTTTGGTGGTGGTTTTTTGATTTCTCTCGTCGCCGATCAACCATATTGCGTTGCGGCAACCACTCGACGCGTTGTGGAGTTGTGGTGAAGGTCTGAATCCATCTGCAAGAGGCTGTTGCTGCTGTTTCTATGGTGTATTTTGGCATCTAAAATTGATCTGAAGTCCTTGGTGTTGTGAGGTAAGTTCCCTGGTTGTTGGGGGGACAACCCTTGGTGGGAGCGTTGTGCTCTTAAGTGTTGTTGTGGACATATAGCCCGTTTCTTGGGACATTTTCTGCCCTTGTTTTGCAAGAGAAAATTGGGTTGTTTATTGTTTTCCACCAAGTGTTCGATAAAAAGCCACAAAGAGCCTCGTTGAGATCTTCTGTGTTTCAAGTTCTTTGTGCCGAATGGCTGCTCCTATTGTACTCAAAGTGTATGATTAAATGTCTGTGAGAGATAGTCAAAGTCTAAAGGCTATGAACTTTCCGGTAAATAATCCCATGATGTTTGGAACATCCACAGGACCCGACTCGACAAAGGATACCATTATGGAGTTGCAGTCCTTCTTGAAGGAATCATTTACGAAAGAACATGTCTCCTTGCAATCGACAGACAATGGTTCAGCTTTTAATATGAGGAGAACTACCAATGCTTGCTCTACCAAATCTGAGTGGATTATTGACAGTGGTGCTTCCGATCACATGACAGGTAATCATAGAATGTTTCATGATTACAAGTTATCGTCTGGAAGAGAGAAAGTTACAGTTGCAGATGGATCTCCAGCTATTGTTGCTGGAAAAGGAACGATTTCTGTTGTTGATCGTTTCCTCCTCACCGATGCACTTCATGTCCCGAATTTCCCAATAAATCTTTTGTCAGTCAGTAAGATTACTAAAGAATTGCACTGCAGGTTGATTTTTGATCAAAATTCATGTGTTTTAGAAGACTTACAAACAGGAAAGAAGATTGGAATTGGATTAGTTGAGGATGGATTATATCATCTTCCAACTCGAGTGGGTCAAGCCCTGACATCTGTGATGAAAGCTCGCTTTGAAAAGGACAATTCTACTTTAGTACGAAAATGGCATGAGCGTCTTGGTCATATCAATTTTTCTTCTCTACATAAGTTGATGCCTGATATTTTCTCTGGATTGTCTGAGGATGATTTGCAATGTGAGGTTTGTCAATTTGCAAAACAAACACGAACTACATTTCCTGCATCTACTAGTAAATCTACTTATGCATTCGGATTGGTACATTCTGATGTTTGGAGTCCATCAAGTGTGAAGAGCATGGGTGGCCATATGTACTACATCACGTTCATTGACGATTTTTCACGGAGTATTTACGTGTATCTTTTAAAACATAGAAGTGAGGTTCCTGCTGCTGTAAAGAACTTTATAAATATGGTGAGCACTCAGTATGTAACAAGAGTAAGAACTCTCAGGACTGATAATGCCAAGGAGTACATGAAAAGTTCCCTACATGCTTTTCTTGATGAGAAGGGTATCATCCATGAAACCTCATGTAGTTACACGCCTCAACAGAATGGGATAGCTGAAAGGAAAAATCGTCATTTGTTGAATGTCACAAGAGCACCCCTACTACAGCGAAATGTGCCAAAGAATTTTTGGGGAGAAGCCGTCTTAACAGCTGCCTATCTAATCAATAGGACACCATCTGTCGTAATCGGAAAGAGAACTCCTTTCTCTGTCATCCATCCAGATACCTCTCCCTTTAGTTTGGACCCACATGTTTTTGGATGTGTCTGCTTTCTTCATAATTCTGGACCAGGTTGGCGTAAATTGGATCCAAGAGCCACGAAATGCATCTTTCTTGGATATTCTGGAACTCAAAAAGGATACAAATGTTATGATCCCGTGGCACGTCGTCTCCATGTAAGTAAAGATGTTACTTTCTTCGAGAGTGAGTCCTACTTCTCTAAGAGATTTCCTCAAGAGGAATCTGTGAGTACAAATGTTGAGAAAAATGAGAATGGGATTTACTTTCTTGGTGATATACCAGAGACTATCCATGTGGGGGAAAATAATGAACAAGATACAGATAAAGATAGTAAAAATGCATGCAGATTTGGACAGACTTATAGCAGACGAAAGGGATCAGATAAAGTGGTGGAAGTCGAAGAAGAGATGATACCGAACCAGGGTGACAACCTTTCCTCCGACCATAACGTCAACACTTACATGGGTGATTTTGGCCATGAAAGCTCTACAAGTGTTTCTCTCCCTCCTGATATTCATACTGATAATGTCAACCCTTTACTGGATGAGCGTCCCACTGCTATGAGAAAATCTACTAGAACTATTCGAGCTTCTACTCGTTATCCAGTGGAGGACTTTGTTGCTTATACTAATATGAGTTCAAGATATAAATGTTTTATTACCTCTCTAGATGCTCATCATGTTCCAAAAAAATTTGATGAAGCCAAAAAGGATCCGAAATGGATTAATGCTATGAAGAAATGGATGCCTTAGTTAAAAATCATACCTGGGATATTGTTGATGCTCCTAAGGGAGTTCACCTTGTTGGCTCTAAATGGGTCTATGCAACCAAATATGATGCAGATGGAAATGTTCACAGATTCAAAGCTCGACTTGTGGCTAGAGGATACAGCCAGAAATATGGGATTGACTACCTGAAGACATTTGCTCCTGTTGCCAAGATGAATACTATCAGGGTTGTTATTGGTCTAGCAACCCATTTTTCCTGGAAAACGTATCATTTAGATGTGAAAAATGCTTTATTGAATGGTGATCTTAAAGAAGAAGTGTATATGAAAATACCACATGGGTTTGAAAAGGACAACAAGTGTTGCAAACTAAAAAGGTCTTTATATGGATTAAAGCAGTCACCAAAATCTTGGTTTGAACGTCTCCGTGTGGTTATGATTAAGAATGGATATATCCAAGTGAATGAGACCACACTTTGTTTATAAGAAGGAATGATGAAAGAAGATCTATTCTTTTAGTGTATGTCGATGACATGATCCTTATAGGTGATGATGAAGAAGAAATTTTCAGGATAAAGAAAATACTTGCAGGTGAATTTGAATTGAAAGACTTGGGGAAGTTAAAGTACTTTCTAGGCATTGAGATGGCTCGATCTTCAGGAGGTATGTGTCTACGTCAACGAAACTATGCTCTGGACTTATTGAAAGATTGTGGCACGTTGGGATGCAAGCCTACTACTACTCCTATTGAGGCAAACCATAAACTGAATAAAGAGGATGGTGACCTTCTTGATGATGCAGGAAAGGGTAGGTATCAAAGATTGGTGGGAAAGTTGATCTATCTTACACTTACTAGACCAGATATTACATACGTTGTAAATGTGGTGAGTCAATTCATGCATGCTCCTACTACGGTACTACCTCTCATGCTAATGCGGTAAATAGAATTCTATGCTACATAAAAGGATCACCGGGAAAAGGTCTTATGTTCAAGAAGAATCATGATGTCACTATTGAAGGATACACTGATGCTGATTGGGTTGGTTCCATTGATGACAGAAGATCCACCTCAGGTTATGCGGTATATTTGTGCGAGAATTTGATTATTTGGAGAAGCAAGAAGCAGAATGTGGTTTCAAGATCAAGTGCTGAAGCGGAATACCGAGCTCTTGCCAATGGCGTTACAGAAATTTTATGGCTAAAGATTTTGCTCCATGACTTGGGAATCAAAGTTAATATGCCAATGCAGATGTTTTGTGACAACAAGGCTGCAATAAATTTGGCCAACAATCCCATAATGCATGACATAACGAAGCATTTGGAGATTGATAGACACTTCATCCGTGAGAAGATTGATGATGGGCTGTTGTGTCTACCTTACCTGAAATCTCTGATCAGGTTGCTGATCTCTTTACAAAGGGGCTGCCTACGGTACAATTTGAGTTGAATGTAGGCAAGTTGGGCATGGTAGACATGTATGCCCAACTTGAGGGGGGGGGGGGGGTGTTGAGTTATTATACTTATATGGGTAAACGGAACTTTTGATGAGAGACCGTTTACCCATCCTTCTCTATATATTGTACTCATCCCTTATTTGAAAATAAGTTTTTAGTGAAGAGTGCCCTAATCTCTAGTGAGGGAGATTAGGGATTGAGAGCCCCTGTGGTTTTTCCCTCTCCGTAGGGTTTTCCACATAAATCCGTGTCTCCACATTTGTGTGTGCTTAGTGCTTTTGATTCTAACAATTTTTCTTTATCATGACTGATATTGAAACCTACCCTATGTGTATGTGTACTGGACTGAAAAAGGAATTAGATATCTAGCCACAAATTCAAAGAAAATTATCGAAGCATAAGAGCTTGTAGGTAGTTCTTGAAAAGCAAAGTTGATTTATGTGGAGGGTGATTGCATGTGGATAAAATCCATCTTTTTTGGGCTGGAAAAAGGGATGTGTTAAGTCTCAAATAGGATGTCATACGGACCAACCATTTCAGCCCTTGAATGTTGATCGTCCCTTCAAAAAAAGAATGACGTTCCACTAATTGCAGGAATTTCAGCTGCAGAACCTCTGATTCCTGGATATTTCAGCTGCACAGAACCTCTGATCGCTGGATATTTCAGCTGCACAGAACCTCTAGTGGCAGATATATTTCATCTATACTTCTATTTTTATTGATGATGACCGTAATAAAAATTTTCATATGGAGACAGAGAATTAAAAGGATAGAGAATAAAAAGTTTCTGGCACTGACTTTCAAACCTAAGATGTTCAGTTATGAAGAATTAAAGTCTGCCACTGGAGACTTCGATCAAGCTTATAAAATTAGGATAAAGGGGATTTGGTTCTGTTTTCAAGAGTGGTTATTGGGTAGAAAGGATGACTTCCTGACGCAATGTTAAAAAACAACTTCAAAAGATTATTTCCTTATATCATATGCTCATAGATATCACGATGGAATTTTTATTGGGAAATGGGTTAGTGGGCATGACAATCTGGTGCGGTACCTGATTTAAGTCCTGAGAGTAAGCTTTTAGCAAATCTGAGTGTTAAATTCCAATGGCATACGATCAAACTTCAAGACTTTAATAATGCCTACCATACATTAGACTTAGACAGAACTTCCATCTAGGAGTATACCAGTGATAAGGCACGTAACTATAAATAGATTTTTGTGGTCAAGAACCTTTGGTGATTGTATCAGCATTCTCCTATATCTATCATCACAATTGTGTTAGACATAGAGATTAGTGTGCACTAGATAAAGAATGACAAAAAAACAGTGATGGAAAGATCGATTGTTGTGGAAGTACCTTAAAGATAGTAGTTAAGGTTACATTAACGGCACAACAAAAATCAGGAGATTTACAAATCGCTTGTTCTACTACGTAAAGGATAAAAGTTTTTGTGAGTTACCACCCATGGAGCAACTATACTTCCAGAATAACTTTTTGGATGCCTCCTCACGAGTCAATTGTAGAGTAAGAACGATCTAAACTTTTTGGATGCCTCCTCACGAGTCAATTGTAGAGTAAGAACGATCTAAATAGATGTTGTTGGGATATGCATTGTTGTTGTAAAAATTATGATTGGATCATAACTATATATAATGATCGTCGGTCAAGCTAATCAAAATGTCAACAAGTCACCAACATTGATCGATTCTCGAGTTTATCATCCCATGGGCGAGAATTTCACAATGATTGGGTAGATGGAGTAGGTATCGCACGGGATTAGTCATGCACCCTTGGGGCCTGATAGAATCCTAGATGGTCGTGATCCCAACCGTTACTATGTAGCTGAGTCTGTGATGGTTGGAGGACATATTACTTGTCACAATGAGGTGCAAATCTAACAGTGTTCGGCCTCAGTACTTGTGTGCCTTCATCCAGTACATAGAGAGTGTGTCGAGTAGCCATGGTTGATGGTGTAGCATTTCGCTTGTTCACTTAGGATTAACACTTGTCTACTGTCTAGTGTATGCCACATTGGTGAGTATTCCGAGTGGGAAGAACGCTAACATGGGAGTTCTGGGGAATGTGGTAGTGAAGTTGGGGATGAAATATAAATCTTCTATGCATAAGGGGGATTGGGTTAGTTGTGGTGATTAGAACTACTGTAAGAATTATCTGGGTAATCTATGCCCTTCCAAAAAATGGAGGGGCGTAACTGATATTGTAAAAGTTGAGGGATAAAACTGTGAAAAACCCTAAAATTAGATTAGCATCCTCATCATCTTTTTTAGCATCTTATTTCTTAAATTTAGAAGTAACATGTTTAAACAATCTAGATGCTCTTTTATACGAGTATTTTCTTGCATGCGGAGGGATACCAAGTGTTTCTTCAACAATTTATTCGTCGGTGACTTCATCATGTACAGACTTCTAATCTTAACCACAGACTTGTGGTGGTATTCTTATTAGACGATCTCTGCGATGATCCCGTCTTCCAAACATAGCATGATTGTCGATAGCACTTTTTCTTCCTACACCAACGACTCAACGTGCTCGAGTTTTGTTTCCTTGTCTTTATCCAGCAATGCCCAAATGCTCTATTGCAAGAGAACAACACGCATCTTGACCTGCCATAGGTCAAACCAATTCCTTTCAATAAGCTTCTCTAATATTATATTGTGTGTAGTTATCTCCTCCTTGCTTAAGACGAACCTCAGGGTTCCCATACCAGTTTGCTGAGTGAAGTGAAAGTAGGACACAAATCTAACATGTAAATAAGCAAGCAAGAAACAACCACAACATAAGATTTAAAAGGTTCACTTGTAATTAGGCTGTGTTCTTGGCAGCAGCGATGGATCTCTCAATATGGTGCAAAAATTGTCGTATAGAAGATGCTTCAAAACTCTAACCATGTGGGTTTATGTAGTACCTTTATATAGATGAATTTTCTAATCACGACACAAATAGAAGGATCCCTACTCAATTGCGATCCTAATGGATTCTCTGATCACAATTCGATCATAATCTGAATAATCCTCTGACTAATCAGAAACTAAATGAGCCTTCACATCAGATAGGATCCAGGCAAAATTCCTTAATCACAAATCACTAATCAATTAGGATCAGGATGTATTTTTAATTAATTAGAATTTAAGGCATGTCAACAAATACCACAAACATCCCACAGAAGTTAGAAACTACCAAAGCATCAATAGAATATTTTTGTGATGACTCGAAAGAAAATATTTTTGTGATGAATATGGAAAACGTTTTGTTGTTGTTGTACTTCGATATGGTTCTGTTTAGCAAATGTGTTCTCATTATTCACATCAGTGAGTATTGCAAAAAAAAGGGTAAAGAGATGCGAAAGAAGCTCTTACCAGTATGTAAAGGGCATGACAGGAATTATGTATCCATTTCCATGTATCGATAATATAACTATGTTGAGTGGTAGCAAGTACCTGTCATTTGAGAAGAACCGCTAATAAGTATGCCTAATTGGTTCCATGGATTTTAACTGCAACTGCTTCTGAACAATATGGACAGCTTCCAAATAAAACATCAAATGATCTGCGATGGCATGTCGTGTTATTGAAGTACATTAGTAACGTAACAACACTCCCAAAGCCTGAAATCTTACTGCCTAGTAGTCGTGAGAGATCGCAACCAATCGCTCAAACAAATACGATGGAAGGCTCTACTGCAACTTGTATTCTCACAGGTATAATCTGGAGATCCCCCACTGCTGGTTCCAAATTCATCATCTTCAATACATATGTAAAGAAAAATCAGCAGATCAAATATGTCTAGCAACAAGAAATGTAAAATCCTTACATACCAATGGGAAGATACTGTGAATAACAAATCCCACATTCTATTTCATCAGCTTCATTGTTCTTCACATCAGTCAATGGCCCAGGTAGCGTAATTTCCAGTAAAGTTGCAACATTTTCAGGAAATGATTTATTAGGCACCCTATAAGCGGCCAGAAAAAGACATCATTATGCAACAGACATCAAAAAAAATCATGGAAATTCTACAAATAATATTAAACCAAATTTTCTTTTTTGCTCAATAGTTAAATGGATGGACTACTCTGATGCTCGAAACTAGCAATGTCCGTAGTTATTCTGGCAACTTAACCCAGGAATTCCTAAAAAAAATATTCCTTTGAGTACTTAATTGAAAACAGATGTTTTTTAACGCTTGCACATTAAATTGATGGCTGGCATGACCTGCAAATTGTGTAATAAGCTTCCTGAAGACATTGAACATATATTCCTTGTAATCAAGCATGAAATTAGGTTACAACGGAAGCTTTTTCTTAAAAATGGGCACTTTGTTTCAAAAGTAGTGGTGTTATTTTCCACAATAAGAGGTTTTAAGCTCTCTCAACAAACAGGAGGTTTCACGTTGAGAATATTGTACATCATGCCAAGGCTCTTCTTGAGTCATGGTTCTTGTAAGCACCTAGTATGTTTTAGATTAATATATTATAGGGACGGGCACCACTTTCTTTCCAAAAAATGCCAACCCACAGAATATGATAAAATGCTCGTGAATTTGAGGTGGAATTTTCTTTGGATTAGAAACATTACCAGTCTCCTGGACATCATGGGATTTCTTAGTTATTCACCCAGATCAACTTTTCCAATCCAAGTCAAGGGAACTCGGTCATGTCTCCAAAATTCCTCTTGGTTTCATGCCAAAGAGATTTTACGGGAGGTAAAAGTACAAGTCGTGAACCCTCCCAATAGTTTAGGGAGACAATAAACAATGCTATGTGATGCCCATTATGTATATAACTGTTGGAGTATTTGTGTATGCGCCTATTGAGTTGTAGCAGGGTAAATGGATCCTGGAGAAGATCCATTTACCCCTATCCAGTGTTTAGTCCCACATGGATCAGCAGTGGGACTTGGAGGCTTTGGAGAGGCTATATAAGGAGCCCCAGACCTCCTGTATCTCTTGAGTAAGTGCAATACAAAACACGCCCCTTAGAGGGCTTCTCCCGTGGTTTCATCCCGCTCCTCATGGAGTAGGGTTCCACGTTAAATCATGGTGTTCCCATGTCTATCTTTCTTGTTCTTATGCTTTGTTTATCATTCGCTTCCGCATTCTTCATATTTTATAACATGGTATCAGAGCGGGTCGATTCTCGGAATTTTTCATTATATTCTTTACTTTGTATTCATTTTGAGAATCGAGATTTAGTTCGAGGGTCTTGATTCGAACCCTCCTCTACAGCCGCGTGATCATCTCCTCCCAGCGAATCCAGACCCGATGCACGCGTGACCAGGCAGTGCCCCTCCCTTCAAGCGCGCGACCATGCAAGACCCTATCTCTTCAAGCGCGTGACTGCGCAAGCCCAGGCGAAGTCTCCAGGCGACATGGTCCTTCTCCCTCGCGACGTGCTCCAGGCGCTCGCGCGCGCCTCCAACCGCTCCAAGCCGTGCCCAGGGGCGCTCCTCCGATGTATCCGATATCTCCATTCTCGGCAGTGAGATGCGGCGTGTCCTCCAGGCGCGAAGAGCCCAAAGGCGGCGCGATTCCTAGAGCAACTCGATGCAGATAAAGGGCGGCAGGCGGCGTTTCATTTACCGCGTGGGAACCCTACTAGGGTTTCCCCTCCCTTTGGCCCGTGATAAAAGAAATGCAAAAAAAAAGGGCGAGAGTGCCCTGCCGTAAAAAAATATTATTAAAGCCCAAGGGGCTGCTGAAGCCCGTTGGCCAGGGGCTGTTCAAAAGAAAAAAAAACTTGAGGGGGAAAGAGAGTGTCGTTTGAAAAAAAAAGGTTGAAAGGGTGCGAGTAAAAAAAATAGAGAGAGAGAGGAAGAATGTTCCAAAAAAAACGATGTTTCAAAAAAAAGGAGAGAGAGGAGGGGCCCTTTGAGCCGTATGTTTCCTTAAAAAAAAGAGGCCGCGTAAAAAAAATTCGTACGCATTTCAAAAAAAAGAAAAAATAAAGAAGAATTTGAAAAGGCACGTACACAAAAAAAAAGCCGTACGCAAAAGTTTATCAAAAATTTTTTTTTAAAGCCGTAAAAAATGTGAAAGCCAGAAAAAAAGGAAAATGTCAACGGCCTAAAAAATTGCTTAAAAAAAGGTGATGAATGTTTGAAAAGCTGATAAATGTTTTGATCGACTAAGTGATTTTGTTTTATCCCCATCATTGTTATCTTCTCCCAACTTTGTCGATGTGTCTGTTTTCCGACAAGTATGGGAGAAAGGGGGAGTATATGTAGAGTCACAGGTTGTACTCAGATCCAGATTGTCAGATCTTACAGATTCAGATGCCAGTCTCCAGACCAGCCATATTTTTCCAGACTCTACAAATGATCGTATTTTGTCAGACTCGACGTCAGAAGGATCCGAGTCCAGTTTCAGACACACACGAGTTTGCGGTCATTGTCAGATGAGCATAAGTTGCCATCATTTGTTTCACGGTCCCCATCATTTTTCTAGTTGTCAGGCCAGAGTTTTCATGTGAGCCATAGGGACTCCAGAGCAGAGGACCATTCCCTTGGGGGCAAGGGTTTTCATGTGGTATCATAGGTACACCAGAGCAGTGCACCATTTTCTAAGCCAGATGGGAGAGACCCAGTTCTCCGACGAGGAGACTTCAGGTGCAGTTTCAGACTCGATGGTCAGATTCCGAGTCATCAGTTAACTCACACTCTATCCCGTTCGTCCTCCTCACCTGCACGGCATGAGAAGCAACGTCCTCGACTGTAGCATGTGCGCGTTGGGTTGATATTGTCCGTAGTGTCTTGTAGTGTTGAGTTGAGTTTCTTTCTGTTTGTCCAAGCTGAGCATTGCATGCTCCAGCTTGAGGGGGAGTGTTGGAGTATTTGTGTATGCGCCTATTGAGTTGTAGCAGGGTAAATGGATCCTGGAGAAGATCCATTTACCCCCATCCAGTGTTTAGTCCCACATGGACCAGCAGTGGGACTTGGAGGCTCTGGAGAGGCTATATAAGGAGCCCCAGACCTCCTGTATCTCTTGAGAAAGTGCAATACAAAACACGCCCCTTAGAGGGCTTCTCCCGTGGTTTCATCCCGCTCCTCATGGAGTAGGGTTCCATGTTAAATCATGGTGTTCCCATGTCTATCTTTCTTGTTCTTATGCTCTGTTTATCATTCGCTTCCGCATTCTTCATATTTTATAACAATAACAATATAAGCAAATGCAAACGGAACCTGTAGCATAACTCCTATAAAGATGGTGCAGCAACGAGGAGGAATTTCTGAGCTCTTGAAAGCATAGCATTCAACACAGAAAGGAGAGGAAAGCTCTCATGAGGACATTACACAATAGAGGAGGATTGGAGAGTTGTGCTCATACTTCTATCATTGTTTTTTAGGGAAAAGACAGTGGCGTCCTGAGTTAGGACCCGCCACAAAAATTGTGTGTGTGTATAACCTTAGAATACATATGATAAGGCCGAATAAAGAGCACTGCAATGCTGCAAAACATTTTCAAAAGAGAAGAGCTGACCATGAAATATGAATTCATCTAGCACACAAAATGGCCCAAAGAAGTGCAAAAAGAAGAGAATTGTCGTCATGTGAATTGCCATAAACTGCCCTAATGGAATTCAGGAAAAGAATGGCATCTCTGCTCGCACCAAGACAAGGAATTGCTACCATCCTCCACACCCAAGTTGAATAACTACAACAACAAAGCCTTTTCCCACATTAAGTAGGGCCGGCTACATGAATTCTTTGCCTCCATTCAAATCTATCTTGGGTCAATGTAGGACTTAAATCCAAAAAACTAAGGTCCCTTTGTATAATCTCATTCCAACGCTTCTTGGGCCGTCCTCTCCCTCTTTTAGCTGGCTTAACATCCCAAAACTCACATCGCCTAACTGGTGCATCAGCTAAACTCCTTTGCAAATGGCCAAACCACCTTAAGTGATTTTCTCGCATCTTATCCCCGATCAGAGCTATACCAACTTTCTTTATGATTGCATCATTCCGAATCCGATCTTTACGTGTGTGTGTGTGTGTGTCGACACGTCCACCTTAACATTTTCATTTCTTCTACTGCTATTTTCTGCCCAATGTCTACGGTTCGCAGGCAAACACTCAGATCCATAGAGCATAGTAGGTCTCACGGCTGCTTTGTAAAACTTTCCTTTGATTTTCAGAGGAATTTTCTTATCACAGAGAACAACCGAGGCTCCTCTCCACTTTAGCCAACCTGCATTTATTCTATTAGTAACTTGTCCATCAATTTCTTGTTAGAGTATTTGTTTATATGCGTCACTAATGGATCCCTCCGGGATCCATTTACCTCATCCAGAGTTTAGTCCCACATCTACCGTTTGTGGGATGTGGAGACTCAGTGAGGGCTATATATAGACCCCCACATCTATTGTATCCTGAGAGAAAGTTCAATGAAGAAACCAACCATTTGAGGAGTTCTCCCGTGGTTTCATCCCGCTCCTTAGGGAGTAGGGATCCACGTTAAATCTCGTGTTCTTAAAACTTTTTTATTCTTTTATTCTAATACGCTTTCGCATTCCTATTTTTTAACATGGTATTAGAGCGGGTTCGATTCTCGAGGAGTTTATTTTTTTTAGACTCGATTTTGGTGTTTGTTCTTAGAGATCATTCTGAAGAGTATGCATACTCATCAGTTGTTCGAAGATCATTATGATCAGTTAATGTTCCAGATTCGAGGGTTCAATTTCTTGAACCCTATTTTCAGCCAGAGATTCCTGCATGTTTTGGCTAGCAATGGCAAAACCCTAGCCGCATCTCATGTTTGTGCACAAGATTCTCCAGGCGAGAACCGAATCATCTCCAAGCAGGTTGTTAGCCCTTTTAAGCCCTCCCATCATTGTTTCCAGGAAGGTAGCAGTGAGCCGCACCTCCAGCAATCTCAAGGCAAGTCCAAGCAGCATGCCCTAAGGCTCCAGTCAAGCCCTGCACAACCCCATTGAAGTCCACGATCTCCCAGCAACACCCATGATCTCCTAGCAATGCGAGGGAACACCACGGCGGCTGCATCTCGTTCATCATCGTGACTTCAGGACTTCTCGCGTGAATACTCCAGGCAATGCATCCTCAACAACTTCAGCATCGGTGGTGCATCAGTGACACCTCCTCAACGTGTATCTCCCTTGCGAGCCCTCCTGACAGCGCACATCCATGCAATGGCTCAGGTGGAGCCCATCTAACCGCACCCTCCATCGCGCACAGGCCCAAACGGTGCCTCCCTGAGCCCCTCTTCTAGGGCAAGCACCCACCAAGCAACGGGGTCGTGAGCTAGGGGTACCCAATGGGGAACCCTAAATAAGCCCCAAAGGGCTCCTGCGTTACGGCCCAACAAATTAAAAAAATGTAAAGGTCCCAAGTAAAAAAAGAGGAGAGGTGGATTGGGAGTTTAAAAAATTGCAAAAAAGGGCCGAGAGTTTACCAAAAATAATTTTTTGAAAAAGGCGCGTACAATAAAAAGCCGTACGTAAAAGATTTGCAAAAAAAGAGGAAAGCCGTAAAAAATGTAATGGCTTTTTTACAAAAAAAAATGTTTCAGAAACTTGTGATAAGAAAATCCATTAAAATTTTGAAACTGACATAACTTATGTGATGTTTCGTTTCTTCCGCATCTTCTTGGTCGATGTTTATTTTTCCGACAAGTATGGGAGAAAGTGGGAGTATGTGTCGAGTCACAGGTCCATCCAGATTTTCAGACTCTACAGTTCAGATGATTCAGATTCGATGTCAGATTGGTTTCGAGTCTGTAGTTTCAGACACACATGTATGCGATCTTTTTCAAATGTGCACGTTTGCCATCATTGTTTGTGGTCCCCATCTTTTGTGTTTCGTCCAGGGTTTTCATGTGTTACATAGGGACTCCTGAATAGAGATCACATTCCCTATGCCATGTAAGCTAGGGTTTTCATGTGGTTTCATAGGGACTCCAAAGTAGAGTACCATTATCAATGCCAGATGGAAGAGACTCAGTTCTTCGAGGAGGAGACTTCCTCAGACTCTACTCTCAAGCAATCGTGAACTCCACTACGAGATCCTTCCGTGGTTCCTATGAGAGAAAACCCATTTCAAGGTCCGTAGGAGAGAGACTCATCTTTGAAAATCTGCGTATGGATAATTAGTGATGCT
Source organism: Ottelia alismoides (assembly GCA_037367405.1). Taxonomy (NCBI): domain Eukaryota; kingdom Viridiplantae; phylum Streptophyta; class Magnoliopsida; order Alismatales; family Hydrocharitaceae; genus Ottelia; species Ottelia alismoides. The sequence continues at coordinate 413,920 of JAZKJV010007000.1, forward strand.
CTTTTCGGCCTTTTCAGAGATGGAGCAGTTGTTCACATTATTGTGGCAGGCCAAAGTTCTCCGTCTAGAGACTCATTTCAGTTGCTTTAACTCTAACAGGCGCAGTGCATGGCACATGCTCTCCAACAAGGAGATTCAGTTGACTCACACTCCAGCCCGTTCGTCCTCCTCACCTGCATGGCATGATAAGCAATGTCCTTGACAACATCTGACAGTTTTGTGTGTTGAGTTGATTTCGTCTATAGTGTCTTGTATTGTAAGCTGAGATTTCTTTATTTTTGTCCAAGCTGAGCATTGTTTGCTCCAGCTTAAGGGGGGGTGTTGGAGTATTTGTTTATATGCATCACTTATGTGGGAGATGGGTAAATGGATCCCTCCAGAATCCATTTACTTCATTCAGAGTTTAGTCCTATATCTACCGTCTGTGAGATGTGGAGACTCAATGGGGTCTATATATAGACCCACACACCCATTGTATACTGAGAGAAAGTTCAATGAACAAACCAGCCCTTTGAGGCATTCTCCTGTGGTTTCATCCCGCTTCTTAGGGAGTAGGATTTCACGTTAAAATTCTGTGTTCTTAAAGTTTTTTATACTTTTATTCTGATACGCTTCCGCATTACTATTTTCTAATAATTTCCCCATCATGCAGCAAAATAGATACCAAGTATCTAAAAGAAACTCTCTTTTGAATGTTATCGTCATCAATCTTCACCCCAATTCCTTCACCATTACTTCCATCAAAAATACACTCCCTATATTCAGTCTTAACCTACTTATACGAAATCTCGTAGTCTCCAATTGTGAGACCCCTCGTAATTCGGATCGGAACTTCTAAAAATCTGTTCTTATCAAGTGATAAAAAAATTTGATTGACACTCCATCGTGTGTGGCTCGTCGAGACCTTTCCAACAAGTCCGAGAACATTAAAATCCGAGTTCAAGAGCTCAAGTTATGACCATTGAAGTAAGTCGGGGTCCGGGTCCATTTCGGACCTAAATCAAGATCCGAATCCAAATACCCTTTCATATAAAAACACCCAATTGTCCCTCTCCTCACTTAAAAATGTCCCTACCCAAGTTTCAGCCCCTTCCTCCGGCCTCTCCCTCACCAGAGCGCCTTCGAAACTCGTCGGAGCGTGTCGGGTCAGCGATTCGAAGCCGTCCCCGCGTAGAGAAGGTCCATGTCACCCATGTATGTGGTTCTCATCGTCAACGAAGGGTCAAGTACGATATTCTTCGCGGGTGAAGAAACTGAGATTGCGATTTTTCTTAGGTACGATAACCCGCTTTCTCTTGTTGCGGTTCCCACATAATTTTTGATCCTATATCCTCTCCATTCCAATCCATTTCATTTCACCTATTATCTTTCGTTTCAGCTCCCTGGGTGAGTTCGCTGGCATCATTCACATATCGTTATTCTTTAAGTCGATTACTAAGAATCTAAGATCCATCAGAAAGGATGGTTCCAGTGAGGTTTTTCTATCGGTTAATTGCTTTAACAAAACAAACATAATGAACTTTGATGCCCAAAAATCTCACAGGTGTTTTAATTTATTAATGATAAAAGTTATTCTAGTTGTAGCAGTAACTGAAAGTTCTGAGTTTTCCGAATCCACACCTTACTCTGTTTACTATCCGAGAACATAAGATACACTGGCTTTTCACTTAACTTTATTCCAGGAAACAGTTTAATTCTGCATGATTTGTGTTTCCCAACTGTTTCCCAACTCTTCGCCTCTCTGTGGTCTCTGCGGCATGGCTACGGAAACTATTGACCACCTATTTCTTCATTGCTGCTGTGTTGATGCATTATGGGCCGATTTGGGGTGGCTGGATCTCTCTTCATTCCCTCATTTCTGCCGAAGCTTGTTCTGTGATAGGGGTCGACCATGGCCAGCGCTTCTTGACCCAATCTCGAGGCTTTGGAGCCTGTGGCTGGGGCGAAACGAAGCTATCTTTGCTCGTCAGCGGTTCTATTTGGAGAATGTTAGATCCACGGCCTCGGGCTTCCTGCGTGACTGGACCTCCTTGTAATTATTTTTAGCATCAGGGGCTACGATCTCCGTCTACCCCCTTTACTTTGTTTTGTAATTTCTCACTTCCCGTTTTCCCCTTGTAAGTATCTCTTTCTCTTTTTAATGCATTGGGGTGAGCACCTCCGCGTGTGTCCCCCTTTTTTGGAGCTTCAAAAAAAAATTCTGCATGATTTGGAATCTGTGGCAACATTATTCCTGTTGTCAATCAAATAGAATGCCATCTGATTTGATTTGACTACAGAGCAAGCTATTATTATTTTCAATCCAACCAGGTCATTCCATCTATCCTTACGTTGAAAGAGATCTACCCGTTGGTTCGGTTTAAATGTCTCTTGTAGCCATGTTGTTCATATTGATTCCTCATGATAGAACAATTAAGATTTAACTGGATGTTTCCAACACCTGACTATTCACATGTTAGTTATCATTATGTTGAATACTTGTTATTATTTGTTATGGAGGTTGGCTGCTATATAAGTGAAGTTAAACCTCATTGCAAATTACCTATGATGCTTATGTAGCAATGGTTTCACCTCCAGCAGTTTATAGTTCTAGAATTCAAACGGGAAAATTGTTTAACGATGCAAGTACGCAAATAGGGATTTGGACAATTTTGTCATTTTTTTAGTCCATTTTTTTGTTTCAAACAAATTGAGACAAGTCATATATCTTCAATATTTTATGGCAGGTTGAGTGATGGTGATGCACACATGTGAAGCATGTCATTTACAATCAAATTTGTTGGATGTGCCCCCAACTTGAGGTGACATTTTGTTATTAAAAACAGACAAATTTGCTCATGGAACAGAACTAATTTCATCGGGAAGTAGGTTTAAGGGATTGGTTGTGAGGAGGCAGGAAGAAACAATGGTTTCTTTAAATTAAATTTCAATGAAGGGTCAAAGTTGTGGAATTTGATAAGGGTAAAAGTGACCTTAGAATGTTGTTATGGGGTTGAGAAATAAGAAGATATGTTATAGAGCAAGAGTTCCGCTTAGATTTCATATTTAGTTCCATGAGAGTGTAGTTTCTCTGCAAATGATACAAGAAACCCCACCAGTTCACAAGTCTGAGCAATTTGGGGATGCCTACGTTAAATATGCCCCCTTAAATTGGTGCCTCCAGCTATATATTTAGATATGCATATTATATCTATGTTAAGCGGACGCTTTTCCTGTTGGGTTCTTATTCATGCCATGGTGATTTGATTTTAAGTGGCATGTGGATAGTGGAGTAGTTATCACCAAGGGAGGGGCCTGCACCCTTGGAGCCCTGGAAAGAAGCCTACATGGTCGCAATTCCAATTGCTACTATGTATCTGCGACGGTTGGAGGACATGTTACTTGGCATACCGAGGAGTTACCACGTGGTGTTCAGCCTCAGTACTTGCATGCCATTACCCAGTGCTTTGAGTGTGGGTCAAGTAGTCGTGGTTGGTGATCTAGTGTTTCGCTTGTTCACTTATAGTTAGCATTCATTTACTGGTTAACTTAGGTCATATTGGTTAGTATTCCAAGTGGGAGCACTAAGAGGGGAGTGTTGGGAAATGCGGTTGAATAAAGTTGGAAATGAAATATGAATCTCCTATGTATAAGGAGGATTGGGATGGTCGTGTTGATTCAGATCATAGTAAGAATGATCATGGTAATCGATGCTATGACTCGTGCGCTACTCCATAGTGGACTCTTACACATGGGCAGTGGACTTGGACGGTTTGCAATGATTTGCGGGTTGAAATTTGAATTGGAAATCAGAACTATAGTTTGTTAAGTGAAGTTAGTGGACATGTTCGGAACCTAGCTAGGATACATTTATACCCTACCGCGTGCCTACAGAAGCACCCCAACCCTAAGGCCTTCTTCTCGCCTTAGATTTATAGTGTGAGGTCTCACCCGGACCAAGATCATGGACTATTGGGTGATACATATCAAATATATATTGTTAGAGATTGCAGAAGATTTCTTTCTTTATATTGTAACCCCACGAGGGCTTTTATATTAACAGAATATTCTATGTGGCTATTTGTTAAGAGAATATTCTATAGAGCATATTCTATAGAATATTCTCCTTTGAGCCCTCTAGGGTTTAGTCCTATATAAGGACCCCTAGACCTCTTGAATAAACAACGAATCATCTTTTCTTATCATCCTTTCACATGGTATCAGAGCAACGGTCCTAGGCCGGTGTTCTGACTTAATCACCCCTTCGCCACTGCCAGCCCTCCAGGCCCCTTTGCAACCGCCCCGGGTCTCCGCACCTCCTGCCTTAGGCATGCACCACCTCGGGTCCCCAGGCCCTGCCAAGTCTTCGGTACATGCGAGGGGGCTGGGCTGAGCGTCGCCAGGCTGCTCTGGGGGCAGCCAGGTACCACCGCCAGGCCAACCAGGCCCGCCTCGCGCCTCCTCGTGCTGTCAGGCACCTCCGCCAGCCCTTCGAGGGCCTCGTTGCGTCGCGTGGCGCCTCTGCCAAGAAGGTCAGGCCCTACTCACGTGAGGAGGCCGACTCCGCCAGGCCCCCTCTTGTGTCATCAAACGATCATTGCCTCATCCTTCTTACTCCTTGATGACGGTTTAGATATCTGATGATAAACTGAAGCAAGATATACTCTATAGGTCACTTTTTCTTGACCTAAGCCGCCACGATGACATCTGCCGAAATCAAGCCCATGTACCCTACTTCTTCTTTGTTGGTACAGGGCACTTCTATCAAGTTGGAGGGCTCTGAAAATTATGTTCTATGGTCTCGGTCTTTCAACGTGTTTGTTGGTGGTCAGCGCAAGAGCTAAGTTCTTACAAAAGTTCCACCTGCGGAAATAGATAAGGACTATGAAACTTGGTTTGTTGATAATTACCAGGTTATCACTTGGATGACGAACAGTGTCGATCCAAACATTGCTGCGAATCTTCTTTATAAAGTCATGCTAAGGCAATGTGGGAAAACCTTGAGCGTACATATTCTCATAAGACGACTAAGTCTCGTCTATCAGACATATACACTAGGATTTGGTCTGCTAATCAGGGAGAATCAAGTCTCATTGAATACTACATGCTTCTTACAAGCCTTTTTGAGGAACTCCTTATTTTTTAGCCTGCATGTTGTGATAAATAAACAAGTAGGAGAATGTGTTGAATGGCAGGTTTAGAAATTTCTCTCGAGACTAAATTCCAAATATAAGCATGTGAAAGATCAATTCCTGATGGCCAGTACTCTACCTACTCTTGAGACAATCTTCGGACGCTTACAGGAGCTAGAGGCTCCAATTCAGCACTCTACCACCCGCACCTCTACAGAGACGACGACCCACTATACCTCCTCAGGATACAGAGGGCGTCATAACTATCAAGGAGGACGGGGACGTGACTCAGGGCGTGGACGTGGTCGTGAATCTAGAGGAAGTCGTGACTCTGGACACGGACGCGATCGTGGACGTGGTCGTGATTCTTCTGCTCGGTATCCAGCATGCGTACACTGTGGCCGCTGGAATCACCCTTCTGATCGTTGTTGGGCAACGTTTGGGATGCAACCTAATGCCAACAGTGTCTATGATGAAGTATCACATGATGCAACTGCAGAAACATCCACTCAGCAAACCAGCGAGGCACAAACACCATTTACTGCTTCTGAATATGCTCGTCTACGACAACTGCTGCAAGAATCTAGTCCTTCTGATAGTAATGCTTCTGCCCCTACTGCTAGCCTGGCTACTACCTCAGGTACAGTAGCAAACTTTGTCTCTGCCTCTAAGCATGCATGGATTATTTATTCTGGAGCCTCTACCCATCTGACGGGAGAAGGAAGTTTGCTAACCTCCTCCCAGTCATCTTCCTCTGTGAAGACTGTTCGGGTTGCTAATGGGGATCATTCCCACGTGACTATTGTTGGTACTGATAACTTTTCTTCCAAGTTGCATCTAACAGATTTTCATTGTGCCCCTGCTTTTCCTCTCAGCCTTCTATCAGTACGGAAGCTATGTCGTCAGCTTAACTGTCGTGTTATTTTTTATGAGGTTTTTTTTGTTATTTTAAGGACATCCGGACGAGGAAGATTTTTGGTGGGGGTCATGAGAGGAACGGCCTCTATTACCTCGACATCCCTTCCGATTCCAACTTTGCCGGTGCAGTCTTCATCTCTGAAGATCCTTTTCTATAGCACCTTCGTCTTGGCCACCCTTCTGCTAAAGCTCTCTCAATAACGTTCCATGAACTTTCTATGCTAAAAACTTTTGAGTGTGAAGCATGTCCGTTCGAGAAACATCATCGAGCCTCTTTTCCTGCACGAACTGAGCCTTGTTGCCGTACTCCTTTTGCACTTGTTCACTGTAATATATGGGGACCCTGTCCGATCCGAAGTCTAAGTGGTCATAAATATTTTGTTGTCTTTCTGGATGACTACAATCGATCATCTTGGGTTTTCCTGTTAAAGGAACGTTCAGAAATTAACAATATTGTCAAGAATTTCTTTTACTATGTCAAAAACATCTTCTCCACCACTGTTAAAATATTTCGTTCTGATAATGCTTTGGAATTTACACAAAAAGATTTAACATCCTTCTTTGCTTCCCAGGGTGCTATCCATCAAACCTCTTGCCCATATACCTCCCAACAGAATGGGGTAGCCGAAAGAAAACTTTGACATCTCCTCAACATTGCTCGCTCTCTTCGTACCCAAATGAAGGTCCACAAAACCTATTGGGGAGATGCTATTTTCACTGTTGTCCATCTTATCAACAGAGTTCCCTCTGTCTCCCCAAAATGGATCCACACCCTTTGCCTTATTGTATCCAAATGACTCACCATTTCCTCTACCTCTGCGGATTTTTGGATGCACCGCCTTTATTCACAACTTGCATACTATAGACAAATTATCGTCACGTGCAATTAAATGTGTTTTTCTGGGTTATTCTCAAACAAAGAAAGGATATAGATGCTATGATCCTTGTAGTAAACGCTATTATATATCAACTGATGTCAACTTTTTCGAACAAACTCGCTTCTTCGATTAAGATGTGTCTGACATACCATTAGAACTTCCTCCTCACCAATTGTGTATAAAAGAAAACATGTGTCCCCTCTTGCTCCTGTTCCTCTACCTGTTCCTTTGTTGCAGGAAAATATGCCATCTTCAAGTGCCCCCACCGACACTACCCCGGATGATCCTCAGGAGCTTCTCATTGCCCTATGCAGAACAAAAAGACAATGCACTATTCATCCTATGTCTAATTTCACGTCCATTGATAGCCTATCATGTTCTGATAAAAGATATGTAGATGCTCTTGTGACAATCTCTGTTCCAAGAGACTATCGCAGTGCATTACAGGACCATGGGTGGAGACAAGTTATGAATGAAGAAAAAGATGCTCTCATTTTCAGAGGAACATGGGATCTAGTTCAGTGTCCCCAAGGTGTCAGGCATGTTTCCTGCAGATGGGTATTTACTACGAAACATTCTCCAGATGGCTCTATTGACAGACTGAAAGCAAGACTTGTGGCAAAAGATTTTACACAGACATATGGAGTTGATTACTTCGAAACTTTTTCACATGTTGCCAGGATGGGGTCAATTTACACTATCCTCTCTGTAGCCGTGAACAAAGGCTGGCCTATCTTTCAACTGGATGTCAAGAATGCATTTCCTCTATGGCGATCTTGAGGAAGAGGTTTACATAATGCAACCCCCAGGTTACGAAGTCGAAGGGGGGTATGTTTGCCGACTTTGCAAAGCAATTTATGGTCTAAAGCAAAGTCCGAGAGCATGGTTTGACAGACTTAGTTCAGATATTAGCTTAGTTATGATATTAGCACTCTGGGCTTTCAGAGAACTACATCTGACCATTCTGTCTTTGTCAGAAAACGATCAACAGGTACTGTCATACTAGTTGTATATGTGGATGGGTCTATCTTTTAATAGAACGTTCCGAGATCAATAAAATTGTCAAAAATTTCTTCCACTATGTCAAAAATATTTTTTCCTCTAATATACAGACTTTCTATTCTGATAAAGCTTTGGAATTTACTCAGCATGACCTTGCAGATTCCTTTGCTTCCCAAGGGACCATACATCAAACCTCCTGTCCATATACATCTCAACAAAATGGGATAGTCGAACGTAAGCTCCAACATCTCCTAAATATTGCCCGATGCCTTCTCACTCAGATGAAGGTTCCCAAGAATTAATGGGGTGACGTTGTTTTAACCGCAGTTCATCTTATCAATAGGGTTCCTTCTCTCAACCTAAAGGGGTTAACACCCTTCTCTATACTTCACCCGAATGAATCACCTTTTCCCCTGTCTCTACGAATTTTTGGGTGTGTGTCATTTGTTCATAATTTTCACACTTCAGACAAACTTTCCCCTCCTGATATCAAATGTGTCTTCCTTGGTTATTCTCATACTCAAAAGGTTTACAGGTGTTATGACCCCGTTGGACATCGATATTATATCTCTGCAGATGTAACCTTTTTTGAGCAGACCAGCTTCTTCACACAGCATGTCACCGATATCCCTCTGGATCTTCCTCCTCCACCAATTGTTTATAAACGTCGCCAACAACCTTCACCACCAGATGTCCCTTTGCCCATCCCTTTTTTGCAGGATGATATGCCTTCTTCAAGTGTCCCATCCAATATTGTCCCGGATGATCCAAGAGATCTTCCCATTGCCTCGCGAAAATCAAAGAGGAAATGCTCTCATGACTATTTCTACTCCGCGAGACCATCACAGTGCTTTATAGGATTCAGGTTGGCGAAAGGTCGTGGATGAGGAGATGGATGCTCTCCTTTCCAGGGGGACATGGGATCTTGTGCAATGTCCCAAAGGGATTCGACCTGTGGCATGTAAATGGGCCTTCACAACAAAGCAGTCACCAGATGGGTCGATTGACAGGTTAAAGACTCGCCTTGTGGCAAAAAGCTTCACACAAACATATGGGGTGGATTACTTTGAGACATTCTCACATGTTGTTCGTATGGGGTCTACACGGACCATACTTTCTGTGGCGGCTAACAAAAGCTAGCCTATTTTTCCGCTTTGATGTGAAAAATGCCCTTTTATATGGCGATCTTGATGAGGAAGTCTACATGATGCAGCCTCCAGGTTATAAAGTCGAGGGGGAGAGTGTATGCCGACTTCACAAGGCCATTTATGGCCTAAAACAAAGCCCAAGGGCATGGTTCGAGAGACTTACTATTGAAATCAGCACTCTTGGCTTCCAGAGAATAGCTTCGGACTATTCTGTGTTTGTCAGAAGACGAACAACTGGTACAGTCATTCTTGCAGTCTATGTGGATGATATGGTGGTCACAAGGGATGATGACAACGGCATACTAGAGACCAAGGCCTTCCTGCAGAAGATATTTGTTACCAAAGACCTTGGTACTCTTCGGTACTTCTTGGGCATAGAAGTACTACGCACTACAGAGGGTCTTCATATCTCACAGAGGAAATACTGTCTAGATATTCTTACTGAAGCAGGGTTACTTGGATGCAAACCTGCTGGTATTCTGACAGATCCTAAGAAACATGTCACGTCACATGATCCTGTCTTTGAAGATGCTACTCGATACAGAAGTTTAGTTGGCAAACTTCTTTATCTAACTGTCACTAGACCAGATATCTCTTATGCAGTGAGCAGGGCTAGCCAACATATGGAGCAACCTAGGTACAGTCACCGGGAGGATGCTCTTCATATTCTAAGATACTTGAAGAAATCACCAGGATGTGGCCTTTTCTATGGGGCAAATGGATATACATATGTTATTGCCTATGCCGATGCTGACTATGCAAGCTCACCAGAGGATCGACGCTCCACCACAGGATATGCAATGTTCGTTGGAGGAAATCTTGTTACTTGGAGGAGCAAGAAGCAAACTGTTGTGTCCAGATCCAGTGTTGAAGCAGAATACCGGGCAATGACTCAAGCTACATGTGAGATCACATGGTTACTTACCTTCCTGCAAGAACTCGGAATTGCTATTACCACTCCTATTCCATTATATTGTGACAACAAATCTATTACGTACATTGCCATGAATCCAGTGTTCCATGAGCGAACCAAGCATATCGAGGTTGACTACCACTTCGTCCGTGATGCTGTTAAAAGTGGAAGAATTATTACTCCTCATAATGGTACTGATCTTCAGCTTGCTGACGTTTTCACAAAAGCCTTACCGAAGAAGCGGCTTTCATGGATTATTTCCAAGTTGGGCATGCTTGATAAGTATGCTCCAACTTGAGGAGGAGTGTTGAGAATGTAACCATAGTTATTCTTTGTATCCCCATTAAAGGCACTTCTGTACTTTTCTCTGTATGGCTCTCTAGGGTTTCTAGGGTTTTGTCCTATATAAGGTCCCCTAGACCTATGGAATAAACATGAACTTTCAGCCTCTCTACAATTATCTATAGAGCCGGAGTAGATGGAGGATGTAGATACTTTGCAGAAGCATCAAAGCACATATGCGGTATACCAGAGGGCGAAGGACCGCAGTTCTTCAGTACCACCACTCCTGATGATGCAGAGTTGTCGATGGCACAGGTGACAAAGGTTCCGAGGATGATACATGCACCAGAGGATACTTGGATATCTTTTACTGAGTATTCGTTGGTTGGGTATGCAAAGCAGTGGTGGAATGCCACCAAGGAGCACCTGATCGAGCCCATCACTTGGGAGGTCTTCTTCAACAAGCCTCGTACAGTGTTCTACCCGGATCATTAAGTAGAGGATCAGAGAAGAGAGTCCGTTGAGCTAACACAGGGATCGATGACAGCCCAAGTGTACCTAATCCGCAATATAGAGTTGTCTCGCCATTCTCCTGCTATGACAGCTTACACACAGGAGAACTTGCAGAAGTTCATCACAGGGATGCGCAAGGATGTCCAGGGCATACTTTCCACCTTTGACCTTATTTCCATCAGGGAGGTTACTACGAAGGTGGCAAAGTAGGAGGCTACACAACGTCAGTTACAAGGAGGTTGGCTACAGTTGCCTCCACCCCAGCCTAGCAGAGTTGCACGTTAGGACCTCTCGATTTCGAAGAGACGCTCTCCACCACCCGACTGTGACGACACCATCAGCTAGCAGGTTCACACCATCCCCTACCATGGGGAAGACCTTAGCAAGTCATGGTTCAGTCTCTTCCAACCCCCTACGTAGACATAGAGACATAGGTCTGGGGCCAGCAGGTTGGCTTCTAGATGGAGTTTATCATAGTAAGGAAGTTGTACTTGTTACCTTTGCAGATAGTCCGACCTTTTTAAGGTCCAATGACCATTACATGCCAACAGCTCGGGCGCGCAATAGTAGCAGAGTGGAAGATCATCTGGGTCTTCCAGACAATTTTAGGGCTTGGGACTTCGACGAGGAGGTCGTGACTTTCAACGAGCCCCACAGCAGGAAGTCAGTGCTGCGGGATCTAGTACACCAATACGAGGACAATTGAATGTAGTGACACAGAAGCAGGCTCATACATCTGGATCGGTCGTCAGAGGTATGATTTCAGCCCATTAGATTTCTTTACATGCATTGTTTGATTCAGGGGCTACGCATTCCTTCCTTGCGCATCGTATGGTGCCCAAATTGGGTAAGTCTGTGATGGAGATTGCTTTACCATATTACATCAAGGCCCCAAAGAGGCAATTATTTATCATCCATCAGGAAGTGGAGGATGTAGCTGTACAGATAGGTGGGCATGAGATACCTGCTTTCCTACTATTGATCCATTTAAAGGACTTCGACATCATCTTAGGCATGTACTGGTTGGAGAGGCACTAAGAGTGCTTGGATTGTTTTGGGAAGATGATGGTCTTCCATTTACATGGAATGTTGTCATTTCAGTTTGACGGGCGTACTTTTGAGGGTGGGATGGAGTGCATCTCTGCCTTGAGGGCACACCGTTTTCTCAGCCAAGGTTGTGCAAGTTACCTTGCCTACGTGGTAGACTCAGTGGCACAGGATCAGATAATCGAGGATGTCAAAGTTGTGCGTTGGTTTCCTGATGTATTTCCAGATGACTTACCTAGATTACCACCAGTGAAGGAAATAGAGTTCGAGATCATGCTACTGGCAGACACACAACCGATCTCTATCCCTTCATACAAGTTGGCAACTGCTGAGCTCAAGGAGCTCAAAATGCATTTACAAGAGCTGATGGAAAAGAGATTCATCTGCCCCAGTACATCACCACATGGAGCACCAGTCCTTTTTGTGAAAAAAGAAGGATTGATCCTTGAGGCTATGCATATATTACAGACAACTAAACAAGAGAATGGTCAAGAATTGTTATCCACTTTTACGGATTGATGATCTCTTCAATCAATTACAAGGAGCAGCGGTGTTCTCCAAGATTGACCTACGATCAGGATACCACCAGTTGAGGATCAAGGATGCAGACGTATGAAGTTTGTGTTTCGTACTAGATATGGTCACTATGAGTTCCTAGTGATGCCTTTTAGACTCACGAATGCACCTACCGCATTCATGGATTTGATGAACCAAGTCTTTCGTCCGTACTTGGTCGTGTTCGTGATCGTATTCATAGATGATGTTCTAATCTACTCCCGTGATGAGTATGAGCACGATTCTCATTTTCACATTGTGCTAGAGATACTCCGACAGCACCAGTTGTATGCCAAATACATTAAGTACAAGTTTTGGCTTTCTGAGGTGGCATTTCTAGTGATTTCAAGGGTGAGAGTGTCAGTTGACCCCGCTAAGATTGAGGCAGTGGTGTCTTAGGAGCAGCTCAAGATGGTTAAAGAGATATGCAATTTCCTTGGTCTCGTTGTGTACTACAGGAGATTTGTCAGAGGGTTCTCCCAGTTGACCCAACCCCTCACCCAGCTAATGCAGATGGACGTACCATTTGTCTGAAGTGACAATTGTGAGTTGAGCTTCAGTACGCTCAAGTAGCGGTTTACTTCCGTGTCCATCCTGACCCTTCCTTTCGGTACCTTAGATTTACACTGATACTTCCAAGGAAGGGTTAGCCATTGTGTTGATGCAACGAGGAGAGGTTGTGTCTTACGCATCAGGACAGTTGAAGAACCACGAGTGCAACTACCCCACTCACAACTTGGAGTTGGTGGCCGTAGTCTTTGCATTGAAGATATGGTGCCACTATTTGTATGGAATGACATTTGAGATCTCCACCATCCACAAGAGCCTCAAATAAATTTTTGATCAAAAGGAGCTAAATATGAGACAAATGCAGTGGATGGAGTTGTTGAAGGATTATGATTGTACCATCTCCCACCACCCTGGTAAGGGGAATGTAGTGGAAGACATCTTGAGCAGGCGGTCACACATTGAGGGTTCAATGGCTTGGTTGCAGACTTGGGATGTGCTCACTACACTTAGTAAGTGGCATCCATTCGAGGGTACATCAGATGCAGTGACATTCGATGAAGTACAGTAGATTATGGAACGGATCGTCCAAGGGAAACAGACAGATCAGAGGATCCATAACTTATACCAAACATGATTAAAGGATGAGTTCGACGGATTTTGAGTCCGTGAATCCATCCTTTGGAAGAGGGACCGTATGTGTGTCCCGGATGATGAGGAGTTGAGGAGAGATATCCTAGATGAGGCGCATAGCTCGAGACCTTCTATACATCCAGGAGGCACCAAGATGTACCGAGACCTTCGCTAGCACTTTTGATGGGAGGGCATGAAGAAGGACATAGCCAAGTACGTCAGTCGATGCCTTAATTGTCAGATGGTGAAGGCAGAGCACCAAAGACACCTTAATTTACTACAGCCTCTTTCAATCCTGATGTGGAAATAGGAGAGCATTTCCATGGATTTTGTCACATAATTATTGTGCATCCCAGGTGGGCATGATGCGATAAGTGTGATCGTTGACCAAGTCAGTTCATTTTATTTCGATCAACATGACATCTACACTAGTTGAGCTATCCAAATTATACATTCAGCATGTCATTCGAATGCACAAGATACCCAAGGAGGTAGTGTCAGACAGAGATTCACGTTTCACTTTACACTACTGGAGAGAATTTATGAGAGCCTTGAGAACCGAGCTACGTATGAGTTCAGCTTACCATCAACAGACATACGGAAAGTCCGAGAGGACCATTCAGACTTTGGAGGATTTACTACAGGCTTGTGTTGTTGAATGGAAAGGATCCTGGAAGGATCACCTTCTACTAGTTGAGTTCGCATACAACAGCTACCATGCCAGCATAGGCATGGCACCATTTGAGGTCCTGTACGAGACGCGATGCATCACTCCTTTGTGTTGGCAGCAGGTGGGTGACAATACCTTGTTCACCTTGTATCATTGAGGAGACCTCTAGAGTTGTAGAGACTGTCATGAAGAGATTGCTAACCGCGCAGAGCCATCAGAAGAGCTACACTGATCAGCATCGTCGAGACCTTGAGTTCCATATCTTACTTCCATATCTTAAATGATATGATTCTTAACCAACCTTGTGTATCTAAAGTATTCCTCATAACCACAGGTTGGGGATTTCGTGTTCTTACGAGTATCCCCGATGAGAGCCATTCAGTGTTTCGGTACCAAAGACAAGTTGGACCATGCTTTTTGGGACCGTTCGAGATCTTGGCCCGAGTTGAGAAGGTGACGTATAAAGTGGCTCTTCCCCCACACCTTGAGGGCATTCACAGTGTATTCCATGTGTCGAATCTTCAGAAGTACATGCGAAACCACAGATACGTGATCAGCTATGAGGACTTGGTGGTGGAGCCAAGCATCTCCTTCCTTGAGGAATCGATGTAGATATTGGACCATGCAGTTAAGAGGTTGAGGCGTAAGGAGATCCCTTTAGCAAAAGTCACGTGGCGGAGTCAAGACATCGAGGAGGCGACGTGGGGAGCAATATAAGGGAGAAGTATCCTTATTTATTTGCAGGTACGGAATCGAAACCATAGTCAAATTCCAATTGAGATTTTTATTAATTTCATTTTCTTTGAGATTTTTATTGGTTCATTCCTCTTTGAAATTTTGTATGATAAGTGGGGACTGGAGACCAATTAGGATAACACTAAGTCTCAGGGATGAGACTTTGAGATTTTTATGATGTGAGATCCCTCGTAATTCGGACCTAAACTTCTTAAAAAACATTCTTATCCAATGATCAAGAAAATTGATTGAGCTCTCCATCACACAGGACTCGATGAGACTTTTTCAACAAGTCCAAGAACATTAAAATCTGAGTTCGAGAGCTTACGTTATGACCGTTTAAGCGAGTCGAGGTCTGGGTCCATTTCGGACCCAAACTAAGATCCAAATCCAAGTACCCCTTCACATAAAAACCCCAAATTGTCCCTCGTCTCTCAAAAACACTCCTACCCAAGTTTCAACCCCTTCCTCCTCCCTCTTCCTCACCGGAGCATCGTCGAAGCTCGCCGGAACGTGTCAAGTTGGCGATTCAAAGCCGCCCCGTGTAGTGAAGGTCCAGCTCACCCCCGTGTGCGGTTCTCATTGTCAACGAAACGTCGAGTGCGTTGTTCTTCGCAGGTGAAGAAATTGAGGTTGCGATTTTTCTTAGGTACAATAACCCCCTTCCTCTTGATGTGGTTCCCACGCAATTTTCGATCATGTATCCTCCTCATTTCAATCCATTTCATTTCACCCATTATCTTTCGTTTCAGCTCCCTGGGTGGGTTCGCTGGCATCATTTACATATCGTTACTCTTTAGGTTGATTACGTAAGATCCATCAGAAAGGATGGTTCCACTGAGGTTTTCATATCGGTTGATTGCTTTAACAAAACAAATATAATGAAGTTTGATGCCGAAAAATCTCACAGGTGTTTTAATTTATTAATAGTAAAAGCTATTCTAGCTGAAGCAGTAACCGAAAGTTCTACTGAAAGTTCTGAGTTTTCCACACCTTTGTTTACACTGACTTTTCATTTAGCTTTATTCCAGGAAGCAGTTTAAGTCTGCATGATTTGGAATCTCAAATCTGTGGCAGCATTACTCCTGTTGTCAATCAAATAGAATGCCATCCTGATTTGATTTGACTACAGAACAAGCTATTCTTATTTTCAATCCCAGTCATTCCATCTATCCTTACGTTGCAAGAAATCTACCTATTGGTTCAGTTTAAATCTCTCCTGTAGCCATGTTGTTCATGTTGATGCCTCATGATACAACAATTAGATGTATCTGGATGTTTCCAACACCTGACTATTCACATGTTAGTTATCATTATGTTAAATACTTGCTATTACTTGTTATGTAGGTTGGCTGCTTTTTATGTGAAGTTAAACCTCATTGAAAATTACCAACGACGCTTATGGAGCAATGGTTTCGCACCCAGCAAATTATAGTTCTAGAATTCCAGCGGGAAATGGTTTAACTATGCAAGTACGCAAATAGGGATTTGTAAATTTTTTTTAGCCCTTTTTTTTATTTCAGACAAATTGAGATGAGTCATATATCTTCAGTACTCTATGGTAGGTTGAGTGATGGTGATACACACATGTGAAGCATGTCATTTACAACCGAATTTGCAGGATGTGTCCCAACTTGAGGTGACATTTTGTTATTAAAAACAAACAACATGGAACAGAATTAATTTCATCTGGAAGTAGGTTTAAGGGATTGGTTATGAGGAGGCATGGAGAAACAATGGTTTCTTTAAAGAACTAAATTTCAGTGCAGGGTCAAAATTATGGAATTTGATAAGGGTAAAAAGTGACCTCAGTAGGTTATTATGGGGGGTGAGAAATAAGAAGATGTGTTATATAGCAAGTGTTCCTCCTAGATTTCATAGCCAGGTCCATTAGAGTGTAGTTTCTCTGCAAGTGATACAACAAACCCCACCAGTTCACGAGTCTAAGTAATTTGGGGATGCCTAGGTTAAATATGAGCCTAAATTGGTGCCTCCAGCTATATATTTAGATCTGTATATTATATCTATGTCCAGCAGACGCTTTTCCCGTTGGGTTGGGTTCTTGTTTATGCCACGGTGATTTGATTTTAAGTAGCATGTGGTTAGTAGAGTAGTTGTCGCCAAGGGAGGGACATGCACCCTTGGGGTCCCGGGTAGACACCTGGATGGCTGTAATTCCACCCTAGATACATTTTTTATTGGAAATAGGGTGAAATCCCGAGCTGGGATTCACCACAAAATCAATATATTAAAAAGGTTAAAGTACATTACCTGGATTCCCAGAAACGAAAAAGGGCATTACAATGAGATAAAACATTTTCCGGATAAAACCTCTGGCCCTAAAGATGAGGTCGTTCCTTCCTCCCCAAATGGCCCACAGAGTAGCAAAAGGCAAAGAACAATCATCCATGAAGTTGCATCCAACAACCCTCACAGAACTCCAAAACTCGACAAAGCATGCAATCGAAAGACAAGGCAACCGTACCTCCCTCCAGACCTGGACTAAGCTCTGGCAAGTGAAGAAAAGATGTTCTGCATCCTCAACCTGATCTCTGCATCTATCACATTGCATATCCCAGATACCCCGCCGCCTACTCCTCCTTTCTTTCACACAAAGCCTGCCTCTTCTCAGGCACCAAAGAAAAACTTTGACCCGGCATGGGATTTTGCTAGCCCAAATGATCCTCAGGACCCAACATAACTCATCATCAGCTACTACTGCATCCCTCAAGAAATCAGCGTAAATCCTTTGACCGAGAACATGTCCTCGTCCCATTCGAAGTGATCTCTACCTTGGGAGATTCACCTTGTTAGCGATAACTTCGACTACATTCTGTCTAGGTCCTCTACACGTTGGTCTAAAAGCTTCGTCACAAATACCGACAACCAAGACCCAGACCCCCCCCCCCACTTGCACTAACATGCAGTCCTTCAAGGTAGCCAACGCGAAGAGCCTCTAGAACCGAGCACTCAGCTTCCCCTCCCCTGACCAATCATCTCTCCAGAAACGAAAGCCCTCTCCGACTCCAACCTTCGGTCGCAACCTCGATACCATTAGCGGTAAAGCTTCGCGGACACCTGCCCATAACGGGACTCGAAACGAACCTTCCCCGCCTCCAAAACCTCCTTCACGCTATACAGTTGCCGCAAGAGTCTGTCCACCAGCTTGTCCGAGCTACCCCAGATACGGATTACCCATTTAGATAAAAGCACCTTGTTCATGCATTCGACATCTCTAATACCCAAGCCACCGTCATTTCGCGCTCTCGTCACCTCATCCCAGTCCACCAAGTGCGAGCCCGATTTCTGCTGCTTTCCGTCTGACCAGAAAAATCTCCTCATCACAGCTTCAATCTTCTTTTTCACACCAACTGGCATCAGCCTAGCGGAGTAAAAGAAGATGGGAATGGCCGACAGCACGTGCTTCAAAAGAACCAACTTTCCTCCTTTTGAAAGAGTAACCGCCTTCCAACCAACCAAGCGTTGCTCAAATCTATGAAGAACCAGGTCCCAATCGGACCTCCTGAGTTTACTCGCCACCAAGGGAGGCCAAGATAAGTAATCAGCAGCTCACCAAGAGGGCAACCTAGCAACTCCTCCACAGACCCATACTCGGCCTCCAACCAGCCCATTGTGATCACCATTGACTTTTGCTTATTTATTACCAGGCCTGAGAGACGATCAAAAGCCTTCACCAACTGTGATGCCCTTCTGTTCATGTCCTCCGACCCCTCCCCTCAGAAAAATCATCGTATCATCCACATACTGCAAGAGAGGGACCGATATGCTCCCCAGACGAAACCCTTCACACCATCCATCTTCAACAACCTGCCTGAACAAGACCGCCAGAGCATCCGCAATCAAAACAAATAGCATTGGAGCCAATGGACACCCCTGCCTAACCCCCCGTTGTGGTTGAAAAAACCCACCCTCGTAGTACATCTCCATCTAAGCAATCCACTGGTCATGAAACCTCTATGTCGTATAGATGTCCAAAGGAAATTCCAATCCACACAATCACAAGCCTTAGCAAAATCGATCCTCCACACCGCCCCCTTCTTATTTGAATGCCTCCAATGGAGGCAAATCTCAAATGTCATAACCAGACCATCCGCCAATTGCCTATCAGGGATAAAAGCAAACTGACCATGAAGGATGACCGAGTCTAGAACCAACCTGAGCCTATTCGCCAGAATCTTTGTCACTATGAGATAGATTACGTTGGAGAGCGTAATCGGCATGTAATCCTCTACTCTCGTCGGATGCTCCTTGGGAAGGAGGAACATAAGTGCAATATTGACTTTCTCAAACCCCCTATTGCCCTCTCTAAATTCATTGACAACCTCCAAGACTTCATCCTTCAGTAAGTCCCAGAATTCGCGATAGAATAACACTGGAAAATCATCTGGGCCTGGAGCACCATCTGCATTCAGCCCCCACACGACTCTTTTAACCTTAACTTCCTCAAAAGGCACCACTAGATCGTCCGCCAGCACAGCCGACAACACTTCCACTCCTCTCCCCAGCCAGACCCATCCCTTCCCCCTCCTCCTACGAGTCAACAACACATAATGGCTTCTAAGAGCATGGCCTACATGTACATCCTTCACCACCCTCTCCCCCTCCACCACAAGTTCATGAATGAAGTTCCTCCTCCTTCTCCCATATGCCACAGCATGAAAGAACTTTGTGTTAGCATCCCCTTGTCAATACCATTTCTGTCTGGATTTCTGGTGCCAATCTACCTCCTCCTTTCTGTCTTCCAACCACAACTCCTCCAAAAGATGAGATCTCTCAGCCAGCTCCTCTTCGAACAAGCCCCTTTGGTCATCCACCCCATCCAGGCGAACCACCCCCTCTTGGGTCAGTCTTCTCCTCTCTTTCCGCTTCGCCCTCACACGCCTCTCGAACTCCACAAGGTACTTCTTCAAAAGTGTCAGTTTGGCGGCCAGACGCACAACCGTCGATCCCTAAGGGTACCATTATCTCCAACACATCGCCACAGCTTCCCTAAAGCCCTCCTCCAAAAGCCATGCCCGCTCAAACCTGATGAAGTATCTGCACCTCACACATTCCCCAGACGTCCAAAGGATCGACGTGTGGTTAGAGTGAGCACGTAGCAGAGCCCACACTCGAGATAAGAGAAATAGCTCCAAGCCCTCCGGCGAGAGAAAAAAATGGTCCAGACTTGAATTCCACCTGGCGTTGAGCCAATTGTACGCGTACCAAGTTGCATCGATAATCGACAGCCCCATTGTAAAACCCCACAAAAAAGTCCCATACCGTGGAAACTGGGAGTTTCCGGGTGGGATAAATAGTGGCGAGATTACTACTTGATAACCCGGCTTAAGCATTTTGGGGGTGGTTAATCGGGTCCGTGTGGGCCCGATCCCAAGAGGTTGTTAGGGCCAGTAATGCTCCGTTAACGGACCGGGGACCTAAGCCCGGGACGTTACAAATGGTATCAGAGCCGAACGCCCTCTGATAGTGGAAAGGGCTACCCGAGAGGTGGAGCCGCCCCTACAAAGAGGTTGGAGGAAAAGGCTACCCGGAGCGTGCAGCCGCCACTATCACTGGGAATAAAGTGATGGGCCATGTCGCAACGAGGACGTTGCGAATATAAGTGGGGGAGATTGTAAAACCCCACAAAAAAGTCCCATACCGTGGAAACTGGGAGTTTCCGGGTGGGATAAATAGTGGCGAGATTACTACTTGATAACCCGGCTTAAGCATTTTGGGGGTGGTTAATCGGGTCCGTATGGGCCCGATCCCAAGAGGTTGTTAGGGCCAGTAATGCTCCGTTAACGGACCGGGGACCTAAGCCCGGGACGTTACACCCATCGAGTGAACAAGGCTCCAAAAATCCTTCGAACCGTCGTCCCTCCTCCACCCCCTCGAGGGCAATCATCGGAGAGCAGAGTAATGTTATGTCGCAGCCAAGAAGCCAAACACTTACATTCCTGGCCTCCAACATCTGATCCAGATCCGCCGCTAGGGAGCCCCTCCCATTGCCCAAGGGGCCATACACATTTGTCACTGTGAAACAGATCCCGTCCGCACGCTGCTTGAGGAATACTGAGAGGGAGAAACTAGTCCTCCATTCCCCCTGTTTTTCAAACACTGCCCTCTTCAAACCCAACAACAGGCTGCATGTCACTCCACCAGCCTCCACCTCTGCAAACTCGAAGGAGTCACCGCCCCCAACGTCCCTCCATAAACTTCCCCCTCCCTTGTTATCGTCTCCTACAACAGCACAATGTCCGCTTGAACTTCTGTGAGAACATTCCTAATTCCAAGCCTCTTTTCAGGGCGACCCAACCCCCTTACATTCCAGGACACCGCCTTTATGATGATACCAAAAGTTTCTTCCTGGAGGGTGGCACAATACCCAAGCTTGCTGCAAAAGCCATATCTAACATGCTGAAATAGCTAGGACGCCCCAGAGACGCAGACGAAGCATCCTCTTCCTTATCAGAGCAGTGGTACCCCGATACACACATTCGCAGTATTTCAATTCTGGTCGCATTAAGTTCTCAGATAGCGGCAGTCTTCCGACTTGTCGTGAGACCGAGAAGGGAAATATGACATTCATACTCAATCACCACAGATGTCACCGATTTCATTAATTTTCATATTATATCCCAAGAAGAGAAAAAGCAGATAAGATAGGTTTCCGCAAATGGCATTTTTATGACTAAAAATGGTTCTCATGCAGAGCCATGTCATCCCGACCAGACCAGGAGATGACTAACCAACTAGCACACATATTGACTACTCTTATCGACCTTTCCATGTTCTATTTGATTCTGATGTAACAAACTCTTTTCTTGCTTCGAGACTACTAGTTTCTTTAGGTAGAGTCGCGGAGACTCTCTTCTCCATATCACATCCGAGGGCCAGGTGACCAGTTGTTCGTCATTTCCTAGATAGTCAGGCACTTGCCGGTACTGATTGGCGGTCAGGAGATGATCGCAGATTGTCTACTTCTACAACTTGATGAGTTCGACTTGATTTTGGGCATGGATTGGCTACCTACTCATCATGCACTTGTTGATTGCTTTAAGAAGACGGTAGTCTTCAGAATTCCAGATATACCTGAGTTCACTTTTGAGGGTATTGTACATGACTCCACCATGGAGTACATTTCAGTGTTGCGAGCTCAGTGACTTGTTGATCAGGGTCGTGATTCATACCTTGCATTTGTTCGGGAGTTGAAGGTGCAATTACAAGAGTTACTTGATTTGGGATTCGTGAGGCCGAGCACTTCACCTTGGGGTGCTCCAGTTCTATTTGTCAAGAAGAAGGACGGATCCATGAGATTGTGCATTGATTACCGGCAGCTGAACAAGAGAACGGTGAAGAACCGTTATTCTTTGCCGAGCATCGATGATTTATTCGACCAGCTCCAGGGATCTTCGGTGTTCTCGAAGATCGACCTTCGATCAAGCTATCATCAGCTGAGGATTCGGGAGTCAGATATTCCGAAGACAGATTTCAGGACTCGCTATGGACACTACGAGTTTGTGGTGATGCCATGTGGGTTCACCAATGCACCTGCGGCTTTCATGGATATGATGAATCGTATCTTCCGTCCATACTTGGACAAGTTTGCAGTGGTGTTCATTGATGATGTGCTCATCTACTCGCGGAATGAATGGGATCATGCGAATGATCTACGGATTGTCTTGGACACATTGCGAGAGCACAAGCTATATGCCAAGTTGAGCAAATGTGAGTTTTGGCTATCCCAGTTCTCATTTTTAGGGCATGTCATTTCTGGAGCAGGCATCGCAGTTGATCCTGCAAAGATAGATGCAGTTATGTCTTGGGAGCAGCCCAAGTCTGTCACTCAGATTCGGAGTTTCCTCGGGCTAGCGAGCTATTACAGACGCTTTGTCAATGGATTTTCACGCATCGTCTGTCCATTGACACGATTGACACAGAAGGGAGTTCCATTCATTTGGGACGATTCTTGTGAGCAGGCCTTCAGTACACTGAAGGAGAGATTGACTACGGCACCTATTCTTGCTCTTCCTTCAGGCACTCAGGACTATGCAGTCTATACAGATGCATCTGGAGAAGGTCTAGGAGCGGTATTGATGCAAAGAGGAGAGGTGATTGCTTACGCGTCATGGCAGTTGAGACCGCATGAGCGGAACTACCCCACGCATGATTTGTAGTTGGCGACAGTTGTCTTTGCCTTGAAGATCTGGCGACATTATTTATATGGGGTGAATTTCGAGATTTTCACTGATCATAAGAGCTTGAAGTACATCTTTGATCAAAAGGAGTTGAACATGAGGCAGCGCAGATGGCTCGAGCTACTGAAGGATTATGATTGCACGATCTCTTACCATCCCGGTAAGGGAAATGTAGTGGCCGATACACTTAGCATGAGAGCTCATGCTGAGGGTACAACAAACTGGCTATATACATAGTATATGCTTGCAACCTTGATTGATTGGCATCCACACGAGAGCGCATCCAATTCTACCGTCGTACCTCCCCGATTCAACAATGTGTGGGATCGCATCGTCAAAGGCCAGAAGACAGATCCTTGAATCCGGGATAGATACATGCGCGTTGTCAAGGATGAGGTTGATAATTTTATCGTGGCTGAGTCTATCTTATGGAAGGCAGGACGGGTCGTTGTACCCAATGGCGAGCAGCTTCGTAGAGACATTCTGGATGAGGCACACAGTTCACGATTATCTATCCATCCAGGCAGCACGAAGATGTACCGTGATTTGCGTCGACATTTCTGGTGGGATGGAATGAAGCGCGATGTGGCGCAACATGTCAATTGCATGACCTGTCAAATGGTCAAGACCGAGCACAGGAGACCACCAGGATTACTGCAGTCTCTCCCCATTCCCGAGTGGAAGTAGGAGAGCATTTCTATGGATTTTGTCACGGGATTGCCGAAGACACCAGGTGACCATGATTCCATTTGGGTCATTGATAGGTTGACCAAGTCAGCCCATTTCATACATGTCAACACGACTTACACTCCATCCAGATTGGCCAAGCAATATGTGCATAACATTATCAGACTACTTGGTATACCGCGTAAGGTGGTATCTGACAGGGATTCGAGATTTACATCGCATTATTGGCATCAGTTCATGTCAGCACTACAGACAGAGCTGAAGATGAGTTCTGCATATCATCTACAGACCGACGGTCAGAGTGAGCGCACCATTCAGACACTAGAGGATTTGCTCCGCGTTTGCACTTTAGAGTGGAAAGGGTCCTGGAAGGACCATCTGCCATTAGTGGAATTCACGTACAACAACAACTATCACTCCAGTATTGGCATGGCACCATTCAAAGCTCTATACGAGTGGAGATGCCTCACACCTCTCAGTTGGCGTGAGGTAGGTGATCATGCTTTATATTCCGTGGATCTCCTGGAGGAGACTGCGAGAGCTGTTGATCTTGTAAGACGAATGCTTCTGACGGCACAAAGCCGCCAGAAGAGCTATGCAGATCGTCGGAGAAGAGACTTGGAGTTCCAGGTAATCCAATTCTTCCTCTTCATCCATTCAATTATGACATATATTTGTCCAACTTAATCATATACTAATGACATCCCTGTAAATTACAGGTGGGAGATTGGGTATTTCTCCGTGTATCTCCCATGAAGGGAGTTCAGAAATTCGGTGTTCGTGGCAAGTTGGCGCCGCGATTTGTTGAACCATTTGAGATTCTTGCAAGAGTGGGGAAAGTGGCCTACCAAGTAGCCCTTCCTCCACATCTATCAGTGATTCACGATGTCTTCCACATATCCAACTTGAGGAAGTGTGTTCACGATCCACGACACATCATTAGTTACGAGAATCTCGACGTGGAGCCAGACTTGACTTATGAAGAGAGGCCAGTGCAGATCATTGACAGTGATGTGAAGAAGCTTCCAGCAAAGAGATTCCATTAGTCAAAGTGTTGTGGCATCGACACGGTGTCGAAGAGGCGACGTAGGAGACTGAAGATGACATGAGATCAAGATATCCACAGCTTTTCTAAATGTAACAATCAAAACAAGCTTTTGTAATTAAATATATGATGAAATATATGGCTTGTTTTCTCTTTGAGGTTTTTATGGGTTTAAAACCCTTTGAGGTTTTTATGACCATATGAGATTCAACCAAGATACCTATTGACCTTGACTTGAGTCTCGAGGACGAAACTCCCTTTGAGGTTTTTATATTTGTAACATCCAAATGTCAACCAAACCCGAACCCGACCCGAATAAGGTCCGAATAACCGAATAAAGTTGTTGGTAAACATTAAACAACCTAAAACGATCTATTGATCGTGAATCAAAAGTCGTTCGAGCGAAATCGACCAAAAATCGGTCGCATCGTAATGCGTGCCCGAAAAAGCCGCGACGCAAATTCGGAAAACGCAAAACGAACCGAGACCGTTATTAGATCCGATTCGACGAAACAAGACCAACGGAATTGACCGTTCGTCAATCGGAGGTCGTTTGATATTTTTAAATCACAAAATTTAATCTAAAATAAAAACCGTATCTCTAAAAATTTGGCATCCAAACCCGATCAAAAGTATATCAATATTATACTCGTATTGATCGTCGTTTAGAGACGATCAAATCAAGATATTGCGCGTCAAAATCGGAAGTTCGATATGCGCATACGGATATTTTTTAAATATCTCAAAAAAATAGTAGTAATAGAAATAAAAATATATTTCTCCTGCTACAGTATTATTATTATTATTATTGTAACAAACCGTGTATTGTTGCAAATGTATATATAATACAAATAGAGATATATGTATTAGATCAAATGATGTCATAGGTGACATCATTGAAATAATGTCATTTATTTAAAAAAAATTATATTGGGAAATTGGGAAACTTCTAGGAAACTTCCCCCTTTCTCCCTATAAAACCAACCCCACCGTCAACACCTTTCCCCTCATACCTATCCCTAAAATCCCCAAATTCTCTTCCGTCGTAACGGCCTCCAAAAGCCGAGATGCGGGCACGATACCCGCAATTGTTCTGAGGTAATCATCAAAAGATCCTATGGAGAAAGATGTTGCAGTTTCTTGAATCAAAGCAAGTTTTTGCTGCTTGAATCAAAGCAAGTTTTTGATCTCTAAATTTCAGATTTCAGATATACATCCAAGCCCTCTTTTGTTGCCATTCATATAGTCTTACACTTTTTATCTTTGTTCACATTCCTCCCAGGTCAACTCGTTTCTTTATTTATGATTCAAACTATTCAAATCCCATGCCTTGTTGGATGGCATGGTTAATCATACAATTGACCAGGCTCTTGAGCTTCTTCGTATAAATATTCATATATATTATATGGTAATATATGTCAGGTATCTGATTAGTTTTAATTCTTAACAAGGTGTTCTATTAGGGTATATCAATTGGATGCTACTATTCTTGACACCTAGTTATCAATTTTGTCCAGAGATACATTAACATATCTGGTATTAGGTATATACCATGGTGGGTTGTGCAGTCTTGATTGTCAGAACTATATTAATCTGTATAATATAATCTAATCGGCATGGAATGGTTCTTAGAATTATGAATTCCTTGATACACCCAAATAACCAAGTGAAGAAGGTAGAACAAGATTTTTGGGAATATTTGGCTGGAGTTAGTATTCAGATTTTTGGACTTATAGGATCCTGCTTTCTACATTTGGGGGAAATGAATTTTTATTTTCACATATATATCAGCTTAATCTAAAGCCTTTGGAGGATCAAATAAAACTCCCAGAATTATGGTCGCACTTAATTAAATTTAAATGGCTGATTAGACCAGCCTCACAATTAGGAAGATGATAAGATTCAAATTTTGCTTGGATAAATGCTACTTCCTCCATACTTTAAACGTGTGATTTTGCCGCTAGTATGGATTTTTTTTTATCAGTTCTCCACATCTCTTATGATTATAAATCAGCCACATTATCTCATAATATTTTTTAAGTTGTTCATGCTCTTATCAAAAGATCTAAATGATCCCAATGTCGTTGATGGGACCTTGGTGATACATTAACTTAATTTCTTAAGATCAAACATACGAACAACTCCAAACAAATTTGTTGATATAACTATCATACGCAAGTTGCAGTGCATTAGTTGAAAGCCACACAGAGATTCAATAAAATTAGTTAGAAATTTATTAACATTATTGAAATACAACCATTTAGGATGCTTGATCTACGGTCTAAGATTATCTTAAGAGCAGAAGCAATTACTTCACACCCTTCTAACTAATACCTCCAAGTTCAGCCTTCACAATGCAAACTCCTCTACTCCTACCCCAAGAATCGACTTGAAACATATCGTGATAAAAATATCAAGAAAGTTCAAAGGATCTTAACTAAGCTGACACCGATGTTGAGTAAGATTTCAAGAGTTCTATGATTTATGGAATATGAGGTCCCATTTCTTAAATTAATTAAACATTTGATCCTGAGAAGCTACGGTAAGTTGCAAAAACTTGGAAGCCTTTACATCTTTTATATCACTCCATAAGGCATGTATGAATCTTATGTCGATATTGCAGACCACAAAATTATATGGTTTGATGAGAATCAATGATGATTAATAATTGTGTCGGTCATGGTGACCTTCACACCTGACCTTGCGAGGGCGCGGTGACCCTCAACTGGGCGGAAGATAGGAAGCCCAGTTTGGACAGCGGCCGCCAAGTGCGCGGGTCTAGGATCCCAGTCCTTTCACGGTTTTTACTCGAGCTCGCAGTGTTTTTACACCTCGTTGGGATCCTGACTTTAGACCATTCCGTTGACCCTTTGTTTTAGGATACCCAGGCGGGGGATCCTTGGTTTTCAGTTTACGTACGAGCTCGTTTGCCCGTACTAGTCGGGTTGTTTTCTAGAGCGACTTTTCCGAGAAGTCTCTCTCACCCGTCTCAGTGACATAGTTTTGGAGTAGACCTATCCCTCTATTGGACCGCGCTTCTAATTAGAGGGCGAGACGGAAGAGCCCTTTTGTTGGCTTCTTCACCGCTTGAGTTTTTCTTTCGCCAACAGACTTGGCGATTCTACATCCAGATCATCCATATCTACATCTATATCTACATCATCGAGAGTTACATCAGAAAGAGAGTTACAGTCAAGGTTTGGAGGAAATCACAATTAAAATTGAGATGATTAGAAGTGACTATAATCTGAATTCGAAATCTTAATAAGCTAGTGGACGTGTTGGGAACTTAGTTAGGATGCATTATACAACACCGCATGCCCACGGAGGCACCCCAACCCTAAGACATTCCCCAAGTCTTAGAGTCATAGTGTGAGGTTTTACAAGATCCAAGACCACAGACTATCCACTAGACTTAAGAATTTAAAAATCATTATATCTTTTTATCTCATCTTTTCCATCATCAAAATCCACAAATATGGTCTCTAAGTAATATGAGAATAAAATATACTTACTTGTGATCAATTAGTTACAATATAAATATGCTTATGTGGAAAATGTTGGGTTAATGGCTAATCATGAGAGGTGCTTACTAGAAATTGGAAACCTTTTACATTTGCAAGTATAAATAAAATTAAATTGAGTTGCTCCTACCTTTCTACTTGTTACTTTTGAACATATTAAATCCTTGTTTATGTTTTATAAATTTATGGGAAGTACCAGCGCTCGCTGACGCCTTTTCTTCCTTGCATGCTTGGCAGGCAAACAGCCTGTTGTTCAGTAGCAACTCAGTAGCTATACATGGTTTCAGGAGATAGAGTTTATACTCGACGGTATAGTATTTTGTGCCAGTTTTTGGTTTGGTTTATAAAGTAGTATGTTTCTTTCTCTTCAGTCAGATTTTTGGGATGTTGTATGTACTGTCAGACATTGTACATGTTGTAAAATCATATGGAAATTAATGAAATGAGATTTTGGTGCCAATTGTCTCTATTAACTTGTGGTTATGATTGTGAATGTCATGTGGAAAATTATCCGCGCGAAAAATTTCCTTGTTTTTCTATAAATTATGCGATCTCTAGTGAATGGAAAGCCGCGAAGGTAGTGTAAACGGGTACCCGGATCCTCGGGGGTTTACATTCCTCTTCCTCCTCAATCAAAGAGAACCGAGCCTTCCTCCGAACCGTTGTTTCTGAGCCACCCACCTGTCTCATCCTATGCCTCTTCATATCTGCTCCCAACCTCTCATACACAGCTCCAAACCGCGACCTCTCCCAAGAATCCCCTTCTCTTTTAACCCCAACCGCCAGAAGAGAGCTCCCAAGGTTTGCTACAGCTCTGACGGCTGACCCCTGCCCTCGGAGAGCCCGTCTTCAGCACCTCCCGCCTGACACCGTGACATTGCAGTCACCGACAAGATGGGGTCCGAACCCCTCTGTCCTACCTCCATCCTCCCAATCTCTGAAGAATCCATTGCCAACTCGCCCTCTGCAGCTAAGGCCCCTTTTGTCGCCACGCCCGGCTCCGCTATCGGTCTCTCGTCCGCCATTACCACCACCCTGTCACCCCCAACAGGCCCAGCAAGCCGGTAACTACCATCCGCCTAAAGGACCCCAACCATTTGAACAAGAGGAACGAGGCACTCCTCGGATGTTCACAGCACCGCGCCCGCTGCCTGGGGTTCTCGATCCGAACAGTCGTGGACCGAATCCTGAACCCCACCAGGAGGAATAGCAAAGAACATATGTTACGAATGAAAGGATTTCATCCACTAAAGGCTATCAAGATTCCAAGTATTGACCGTTCAATGTTTTTTCGTTATAGAGATGCAAAGACGAAGTAGTTGTTTGGTTGGGATTAAATGGATTATAATTTTCTAATTAAGTGTGTTTGAAATTGATTGTTGTGAATTTATTATTTTAATCTTTGAAATATAATCTCCACTGCATCATACAGTAAGAGAATATCACAATGATAATTCGTTTGTGGATGGGTTAATAGCATGAAAACATGATGATGTGTCATGTTTAGGTTTTCTAAAGAATAAGCTCTTAATGTTATTCTTTTTACATTGACGTCTAACATGTGTGTGCAGAATTCCAGCAGCATACATGGAAACTTAGAACTGTGATAACGTCTACCTATATTAAGTTCAAAACATAATTTTCATCCTTGGGTCCACATGTGATAGATTACATGACTAATAAGATTAGCATGGGCAAGAACTGTTGGGTTGGTATATCAAAAAATATCATGAAACCAATTAATGACGGAAATATTAATTTTGATCGAAATACGTTTAAAGATACCTTGTTATATTACACATGAAGTCCAAACATTTTGGGAGACTTACGAGATGTGTGTTTCGTCACATACGATTGTCTTTCAAATAACCCTTTGTCAATTACCATATTTCCAAACCCTTTTTAAAGTAGATGTCTCTCGATGTAGAGTAGCAATGAATTTAACAAATAATATTAATGCATATACTAGTAAGGCAAAGTTATGATCGGGACATGATTTATACATGACAATCTCAGCCTCATCAATATAAATTTACACATTGTTGGATTTGATTTTTATTTGTAGTGTTTACCATCCCATGCGTGAGATTTCATGGAAATTAGGTAGATGGAATAGGCGCCTCAAGTGATTGGACATGCACCATTGGGCCCCGGGGAAATGCCTTGAAGGTCGTAACCCCAACGGATGAGTTAGGTGAAGCGTTGCACCTAACAACCTGTTAGTATCCGGAGTCGCTCGATGGAGTACACAAGTGTCGTGGTTGGTATTCTTGGTTTCGTACTTATACATGATATTAGGATTCAAAGTAAAATTAGGTGTGGTCGCATTAAATTCTATGTAATAGTATTGTGAGAGGTCTTCCATGATATGGTTTGAAGTTGGCGATCGAGTTATGATCTTTTATTGTTCTAGATGAACAAAGGTCCTTACGGATTTACTCAAGATCACAAAAAAAAGTCCTCGCATAGCGGAGGCTTGCGAGTCGTGTACTTGTGTGTGCTAAAATCACATGAGAAATGATTCATGATCAGATATCGGTAATTGTAATTGTATACTGTTGAACTCTATGTGGAAATATTAAGATCAACATGGTAGTCCTCAAATGATGACTAAGTTAATAAATAAAATCAGTTGTCATGTGATATGTAAGAAAATTAGCATAGCTCTGATATCAAGTTATAAAATATAATGTGAAATCTAATATCAGGAAAAAGAATAAAAACATTGATGAACGCATGATTTTAACGTGGAACCCTACTCCCTAAGGAACGGGATGAAACCACGGGAGAATGCCCCAAAGGGTTGATTTATGCATTGCACTTTCTCACTGAATACAGAAGGTGAGGGGTTTCTTATATAGCCCTCACTGAGTCTCCGCATCCCACAGACGATCGATGAGGGACTACAACGAATGTGGTAAATGGATCACTCATCTACACCATAAGTGAAACGTAACACATACTCCAACACTCCCTTTCAAGCTGGACCATGCAATGCTCAACTTGGACAAATAGAAAGAAATCTCAAACTCAAATTACAGGACACTATGAACAATATCAACTCAACGCGCACAACGGTCAGTTGTTGTCGAGGACGTTGCTTCTCCTGTCGTGCAGATAAGGAGGACCAAACGGGCTGGAGTGTGAGCCAAGCTGAGTGTGCTCTGTATTGCGCCTGTCAGAGCCACTGAAACTAAAAATGAGTCTCTACCTGGAGAACTCTGACCCGTCGTATGTAGAAGACTGACTGGATCATGTGGACAACTGCTCCATATCTGAAAGGGCCAAACTGAAATGTTGTAGAGACATCCTCGTCGGAGTCTAAGGTACTTGGAGAATGGAGTATGAAAAGTCTCCTCGTCGGAGAAGTGGGTATCTCCCATTGGCTCAGAGAATGGGAACTCTACTCTGGAGTCCTTATGAAACCACATGAAAACCCTAGACACGTGGCATAGGGAATGGGATCTCTACTTTGGAGTCCCCATGGAACACATGAGCCAACCAGAAACGATGGGGATCTCTGAACTGATGATCGCAGACATGTACGATATTACGAATCAAACTGAAGACTCGAAAATCGATCGTCGACTCTAAAATTGAACAGTAGAGTCTGAACATCGGGCTGGTCCGGAATCTGACATCTGAATCTGGAACAAACTTGTGATTCTACACAATACTCCCCCTTTCTCCCATACTTGTCGGAACATAATGCCATCGTCAAAATTGGGAGAAGACAAGAAATGAGGAGACAACTTGAATCACATAAGCCATCTCTCTCTCTCTCTCTCTCTATATATATATATATATCCCGGCTTTCTCGTTCATTTTTTAATCGGCTATTTCATCATTTTTAATAGCCCTATCTCTTTCTTTTTTTCTTCACGTACGGGTTTTTTTTGTACGTCCATTTGTTCTCAAAAGATTTTTTTTGACACGGCCCAATAAGCCAACATAAATCATTCTTTTTTTACTGGGCCCTCTCTCTTTTCCCCTTTTTTCCTTCTTCCTTTTTTAAAACACAGTCAATTGGGCCCTCCCCTCTTTTTCCCTTTTTTTAATAAAATCATCGGTCTAAAGCTTATGTAGGGTTCCCCGAAATGGGAACCCTCTCACCAAGGAGTTGCCCCACCCAATAGGGGATCCTGTGCCAGTGCCACCGCTGGAGGAGATCTTGCATGTGCAAGGGAGGAAGGGTGTCCTGGAGCTTGTCGCGAGGCGCGGCTTGGAAGGTCGCTGCCTGCTGATGGAGTTGTCGCCGCCGCTGAAAGGGAGTTGAGGCTGAAAGGGATTTAAGGTTGCACTGCGAGAGTCACACCCCAGGGGAAAGCTGCATATGGAGTTGGATCAGAGGGGCTGTGCAGCGGGGACCTCCCCCTGGAGATGTCGCTTGAGAAGGGGGTCGGTGCGACATCGCCACCGATTGAGAACTGTGATGGAAGGGGTTGTTGGAGTAGCAGTGTTGCCTAGAGAAGCAGCTGGAAAGGAATATGACATATTCTCGAGATGTGCCTCCGCTTGGGAGACAATGGAGGTGCTCGGTCGCCGTTGCTACTTTAGAGGAGGACATGCGGCCATCACCCCTGGAGCGTCGCCATCAGCCTTAGAGCACTTCTGCTTGGAGGATGGGGTATCGCTGCATGGAAATTGCCATTGGATATGGATCTGGAGGTAGATGCGTTGACCACTTTTTTGTAAGAATCGCGGCTGGACTGGAGAGCACCGATGGGTTGCCCTTACGAACTATGGTTCCAAGAAACCCTAGATGCTTGGAATTTCATCGATGATCGTGACGATTGTGATTTTCGGATCTTCAAAGCATGACAAGATCACAAAACAGAATAATACTCTTCATCGACCAAAAATGTGAATTAGGGTTTCAACAGAAAACACTAGATTTGAATCTTGAATCTCGAATATAAATATAAAATATATCTTCAAAAACAACTCCTCGGGAATCGAAGCCGCTCTGATACCATGTTAGAAAATATAATGCGGAAGCTAATATCAGAGAAAAGAATAAAAACATTGAGGAACGTAGGATTTTAACGTGGAACCATAATCCTTAAGGAGCGGGATGAAACCACGGGAGAACACCTCAAAGAGCTGATTTATGCATTGCACTTTCTCACTAAATACAAAAGGTGTAGTGCTTCTTATATAGCCCTCACTAAGTCTCCACATCCCACAGACGATAGATGTGGGACTAAACAACTGATGTGATCCATTTACTCTTCTACATCATAAGTGACGCATAACACATATACTCCAACATGATCCAATGTAAATTAGAATAACTTAGTATTTCTATTCAGTCTCTACAATATATGCATTTGTGACTAGTTAGGGGTGAGTACACATGCCTTGCTTACTCTCACATTAGTGTTTAGTGTTTGTCTCGTTACGGGACAGTTGTTCATAATATTACCCTCATGGAAACCCGACAGGTGTAGCTGAGCAACAGCCGCAACAGTAGCAGCTTTCGAGTAGATTAGACTTTCTACATCGTACCTGCACTAAATAGGTCGTGTTCTACTTAGAGTAATTTATCTATTTTCGCATTATTTCATGTTCTATTCGAGAGACAATGTAATGATATATTTAGAGAGCTTCTTCTACAAAATTTATTATTATATGGTGTATCTAATTCTGTGGACATGGACTTGATTATTATTATTATAAATGAGAATGAATATTGCATTTTACATTCCATTTTATTTTATTCTCATGTTGTTATATATATTGCAAATGTTGATCTAATATACTTAAGATGGTTTTCTGAGCATCAGGGATCATGGGTGTATTGGGACTGTAGCTCTGACGCTCACGTCTTGTCGGTTTCGATAGCCGAATGGACGGGACGCCGCATATGGTATTAGATCTCGATACTTCATTCATTTTATGTATTAGATTATCGATGGGATTTGAATATATAATATCATTAGAGTTCTCAGACCATGTCATGAATTCAAGGAGAATAACTCAAGTCTCATAATAGGTCCTTATATCTCTATGTATAATAAGAAATTCCAGTATAGTGATTCTCCTAGGGAATCATGACGCCTCGTGTCGACCCTAACATTGCACAACAACTGGCTTTACTAGTTAAAGCTATGCAGGGTATACAACAGCACTAGAAGATATTGGAACAGAGGCTCCTTTAGTAGAAGGACTCCTCCTATCGATCCTTACGCGAGGAAGAGGACAATGTTCATACTTCAGTGTCTCTGGATCCGGAAGGATTAGAGGAGCTAGAGGAACTGCAAAAACATTACTATGCGGCATACCAGAGGTCTAAGGTGCCTCAATTCTTCGGCACGAGTATGCCAGATGAGGTTGAGTTGTGGACGGATCATGCATCTAAAGTATTGAGGATGATCCACACGCCTGAAGTGTCTTAGCTCACATTTGTTGAGTTTTCACTAGCAAGCTATATTGAACGCTAATGGTACACCACCAAGGAACATGTAGAGGAACCCATTACATGGGATATATTTCTTGACGGATTTCGTAGCCAGTTCTACCATGATCATTTGGTAGAAGATAAGAAGAAGTTGTTTGCTGAACTAAAACAGGAGTCGATGATGGCCCAAGAATATCTTATCTGCTACACTGAGCTATCCTGACACTCACCAACAACTTCTGCTTTTCCTGAGGATAATTTACATAATTTATCCGTAGTTTACGTGATGATGTAGCTTCTCTTGAGGAGAATTGATGCAACACCGGTTGTCCTAAGGAGAATTGGTGCAACACTAGTTGTCCACATTGAATTTCACTTCTGCCTTGTCTTTTGAGGCTCCTTTTCTCAATCAGGAGATCGTAAGTGTTTCCACTACCAGTAGCCGGGTCATTTCAAGGCCAAGTGTCCTTACAGCTCAGGCAGTCCTCAACCAAGTGTACGGTCGACTTTCTCATCTGGGAAGTCATATTGATCGGCTTTCCGTCGTGGAGGTCGAGGTTTTCAGTGCCATCCACCATGACCAACCTTCAACCTAGCAGGTTCTAGCGTCCCACCACAGCTTTAGGGACACTTGAATGCAATCACACATGAGCAAGCCTATGCCTCAGGAGTCGTAGTACAAGATATGATTTCAGTGCATGGTATATCTTTACATGCCTTATTTGATTTGGAGCCACACGCTCTTTTCTAGCACAACAATTAATGTCCAAACTAGATGAAGTGTCCATCTGTATTTCATCCCCTTACTATATCAAGGGTTCAGGGGACCAACTATTCATTGCACGACAGGCAGTTGAGGATGTAGCGGTGCAAATTGGCAGGCACCTGATGCCTGCATATCTTTTACTTATTCAGTTGGAAGATTTCGATGTTATACTAGGTATGGATTGGCTCGAGCGGCATCACGCAAGTCTTGATTGCTTCGAGAAGACGATAGTTTTCCATCTCCCAAGCATGCATGCCTTTCAGTTCGATGAGCTTACCACAGATAGTGAGGTGTTGTATGTATCCGCGTTGAAGGCCTAGTAGTTTCTCAATTAGCATTGCATAGGTATTCTCACCTATGTTGTGGAGTCACCTGTCTAGGATCGTATGATTGAAGATGTCGGAGTTGTACGGGATTTTTCCTGACTCATTTCCAGAGGAGTTACCTGGACTACCACCAGAGACATTAAGATCAAGATTACTTTAATACATGATACACAACCGATCTTCATCCCTCCATATCGAATGGCACCATCCGAACTCACGAAGCTCAAGATACAATTGCAGGAGTTGTTGGAGAAGGGATTTATCCGTCCTACCGATCCTCTTCGTAAAGAAGGACAGGTTTATGCAATTGTGCATCGATTACAGGTAATTGAATAAAAGGGCAAGAAAGAACAAGTTATCCACTCCCACGAATAGACGATCTTTTCGATCAATTGCAGGGTGCAGCGGCATTTTCAAAGATTGACATACGATCAGGTTATCATCAATTAAAGGATTAAGGACACAGACGTGCTTAAGTCCGCTTTTGCACCAGATACGGTGACTACGAGTTTGTGGTCATGGCTTTTTGACTCGCAAGCACACCTGTCGCGTTCATGGACCTGATGAACATAATTTTCCATCTGTACTTGGATCGTTTTGTGGTGGTATTCATTAGTGATATCTTGATCTACTAAGCATGAGCAACATCTTCATACTATTCTAGAGATAGTTAGAGAACACAAGTTGTATGCAAAATACAAATGTGAGTTTTGGCTTATCGGGGTAACCTTCCTCGGTTTTGTAATTTTAGGGAGCAAGTGTGGCAGTTGATCTAGCCAAGATAGAGGCAGTAATGTCTTGAAAGCAACGCAAGACAATTACCGAGATACGCAGTTTCTTAGGCCTCGTCCGGTACGATAGATGTTTTGTCAAGGGCTTCTCGTAGCTAACCCTACCACTTAATCGTTTGACACAGAAGGATGTCCCCCTTATTTGGAGTGACAAGTACGAGCTGAGTTTTCGCACGCTGAAAGGGAGACTAACTAGTGCTCCAATTTTATCTTGCCTTCGGACACCTTAGATTTCACGGTGTATAATGATGTATCGAAGGAGGGTTTAAGAGCGGTATTGATGCACCATGGTCATGTCGTGGCATACGACAACTAAAGAAGCATGAACGGAACTACCCTACTCATGACTCGGAGTGAGCAGCTATAGTCTTCGCATTGAAGATGTGATGTCCCTATTTATATGGGGTCGCGTTTGAGTTTTTACAGATCACAAGAGTCGTAAATATATTTTTGACCAGCGCAAGTTAAATATGAGGCAAAGACGATGGATGAAGCTATTAAAGGATTACGACTGCACAATCTCTTACCATCCTGGGTAAGGGGAATGTGGTAGCGGATGCTTTGAGCAGAAGAGTACATACTAAGGGCACTGCATCACAACTACAGACTTGAGATGTGCTCACGGTACTTAGTGAGTAGCACCTATTTGATAGTACTACAGATACCGTAACTGTACCTGCCAAGTACAACAGATTATGAGACTGGATTGTGCATGATCAATAGACATATTAGAAATTACAATACTTGTTTTATCAATGACTGAAGGAGGAGCTTGATGGATTAAGAGTCTATGAGTCCACTGTGTAGAAGGGAGATTGTGTTTATGTCCTTGATGATATAAATTGAGGAGAGATATCTTAGACGAAGCCCGATGTTATAGATTATCTATCCACCCAAAAAACACCAAGATGTATAGAGACCTCCGTCAGAACTTCTGACAGGAGGGGATGAAGAGAGATGTTGCAAAACATGATAGTTATTGCCTTACTTGTTAATTGGTGAAGGCAGAGCACAAGCATCCTCCTAACTTGTTACAGTCACTCCCTATCCCAGTGTAGAAATGGGAGAGTATCTCAACAGATTTCGTGACATCCTGTACCTCGTACAGTATGTGGATATGATGTTATTTGGGTCACTGTGGATCGATTGACCAAGTCCGCACATTTCATTCCAGCAAACATGGCTTGCACTCTGGTAGATCTGGCCAAGTTATATATCCAGTATGTTATCCATCTGCATGGGATTCCTAGTGAGGTTGTATCTGATAAAGACGTCACACTATTGGGGAGAGTTCATGAAGGCCCTGATGAATAGTTAAATACATAGATTAATTTGTATATGTTGTAGCACGGGCACTTAGCAGATCATGCAGAACCGAGAAGAATCTCAATGACGAGGTTCTCGGCTTGAATTTATAAACCTGGGAAGTCTAGAGTCGAACACAAGGATACGAGCCATAATACGATTACTCGAGTGTTTAATATTTATGTTAAGCGGTTGATAAATGATCTAGGTCAAAACAAACAATGCAGGTGAGCAATACAGAATAATGCATATCACAAATGCATGCATGAAATGAAATGAGTTTTGAAATCATTTTAATGCATTTTAGAAAATAATGATAGAATGAACAGAAAGAGATTACACTAACACATGCATGTCATCACAATATTATGTCCTAAAAGATTTGTCAGACTTGAGCGTAGATCTATATTAAATATAAGTCCAATTGAACAATTCATTCTAGAGTCAAGTTGCATTTAATTAGCATATAAAGCACAAATATAGACTTTAATAAAATAATCCTTATTTTACTATCTAATCAGGAAAATAATTCTATCATATCAAAGACATATAAATGAAGATCAAAATGACATTGAAATCATTTTAATTGGATACATGATGCTCAAGTTATTCATGATTTAGTACAGGGGCATAAATGTAATAAAACATACATAAAACATAGCCCAAATATTACGAACTAGTCCTAGAGGGACTAAAATGTAAATAATAAAAACTTAGCAATGAAATTTATTGGATACCCCCGCGCGGTGGTATTTTTGCAATAATAGAGACCGACGAGGGTAGCTTTGCAATTTACCCCAGCCAGCACGCATCAGGCGCGTGCAGTCCTAGGCTCAGTGGCGTTGCGTGGCCCGGGCCACATGGCGAGATGTGATGCTTAAGCAAGAGGTTTGGAGTAACCAAGGCTGTAGGCTCGGACTTGGAGATGTGAATCAAATTGGACCGTTGGATCATTCCCCAAGTTGGGTTTATCCAACGATATCGGTACTTCCTCCTCAAACGAGTACTGCCGCAAGCTGCGACGCTAAAACTGGTCGTCGGCGGTCCTTTGAATCCTCCTCTGCGGTCCTAGGGGATCTCTGAAGGTCAACGGAGGTCTCCAGATGACTCATGAAGATGGGGCTTGGTTAGTGAGGACCCTAGAGCACATGGAAGAAGGTGGCGAGGAAGAAACATCAGATGCAGAGCTCTAGATCGGAGCTCCCCTTCGAACCCTGACCATTGAAGATCTTCTACACCTGCAGGATTTAAAAAGCATAGTCGAGGCAAATTTAAGTGTGTGCGTGCAAAAGTGAATGGAATAGAGGGTTGGATTGGGTGAAGAAGGGGAAGCCCCAGGTGGTTCTTCCTTCATAACTGAAGGAGAAGGTACTTCGAAGTGATAGATGTGATCGAACAAGTAGCACAGAGAATAAAGTTTCCAGCGTGGATCAAGGACCCATGTTGGAAGTCAGAAGCATCTTGGGTTGACGGAGGAATCTATGTACAATATAGATTAATTAGAAGATAATATTCAAGGAAAATAAGCTCTAAATCACTTGAATCGAATAGATGTTGTTGATGGAGTGAATGGCTTGGTATAGGGTTCAGATCGAACCCTCGGTCTTCGCTTAACTTCCTCAGCCAAGGAAGAAGCTCGAACGGCCGTCGTGGACGTCGTAGCATGGCA
The DNA here is from genome assembly GCA_037367405.1 of Ottelia alismoides. Classification (NCBI taxonomy): domain Eukaryota; kingdom Viridiplantae; phylum Streptophyta; class Magnoliopsida; order Alismatales; family Hydrocharitaceae; genus Ottelia; species Ottelia alismoides. The sequence continues at coordinate 453,546 of JAZKJV010007000.1, forward strand.
TGTAACAATGGGTCAGCACCGAAAGAGGAACCTCTATAAGTGCTCAATCGATATCCTACACTCTGTCACGGATAGGTGATAAATCACATATTTATTATCATTAAACACCAATATTATCTCTCTTGCTTAAGTTAATCACAAGATTCATTGACTAATTAACACTAATTACTAATTTGTGCATTGTATATAATTGACACTAATTACATCTTATTAATATAACCTTATTGTCGTGAAATATTTTATATATTTATTTTTTAATAAAAATAAAATAAAAATTAGAGTAAAATTGTATATAAACAAATTAACATTAAATAAAATAAAAATCAAAAAGATATAAGCAAAAAAATAAAAGAAAAAATGTTTTACATTTATCTAATAAGTATTTAATTTTTATCTATGTACAAATGACCTCTGATCTCTTTAACTTATACATGAAAGTTGTACATCTCATCGAGATCTACAACTTTCATGTTCATAAATTTTCTTATTCATGTTCTATCTATTTCTTTTTTATTATTCTTTATTTTCTCTAAATTCTTCAATTACGTTTGGGCCACATGGCACCCTTAGATAGATCCACGTGGTCCGCATCTTTTGTTACTATCTGCACCTATTGCTGACTGTTAAATTAACTCACCCTTGCATTCTGACCGTTCTTTAGCGCCTCGATCACGGCCGCTTGATCTAATTTGATCAAACGCTTATCAATCACCTTCCGCGCCCAAATCTGGGATGTTGGATCTTAATCCAACAGTTCAGAAGTCGTCTCTAATCTCCCCCCCCCCCTTCCAACAGTCGCACCTCTTCACATCGTCTGAACTTCTCCGTTTTTTCACAACCACCTCCGTCAATCACTCCCCTAACTTCCATTGTCCCAAGCTTCTCCTTCTTATCCTAATCATTGCCACACACCTAGAACCTCCCAACTTCCTCTTCCCTCATCGGTGGTGGTTGTTGAAACCACCACCTTTGTTTGGCAACCTCCAAACTTCCATACCATCAAAACCTAGCTTCTAACCAACTTCTGAGGTATCCCCCCACTCAGAACGAAACTTCCGAGCTTCACCAACCCTTCCTGTGACAGAGGAACATGGTTCTGAAAGCGACGATCAAGGGTTTGCCAATGAGATCCACGTCCATGCCGACGTGTTGCAGCAACGCCATTTGCTACTTGAGCTTCATCTCTTAGCCAGAGATCTGGAGCGAAGACAGGAGTTCGTGGAACTCCAATCAAAGCCCATCTTTTTTATTTACCTCTGTTCTCCATAGCTCTAGGTGACGAAGATTCATTAAAGATGCCTCCTAAGAAACATAATGGAGAGGAGGAAGCACGAGAGGACCTAATGCATGCAGTATTGGCTAGGATGGCAGAGTCTGAGCATAATCAAGCACTTATGTGAGCACAACTTGGTCAATTCCAGTTGGGTAGAGATGCACCAATGGACGCGACATATAATCATGGGCAATATCAAATGGCTAATTGGTTACGTCCAGCTGAACGTGAAGTTGAATACGAATTGAAGCCGCAGTTTCTTAGTCTGCTGCCACATTTTCATGGGAATGCACATGAGGAACCTTACGCATTCCTTAGATACGTTGAGTTGGTTTGCACTAATCTTAGGCATCCTATGGTGAGCCAAGACTACATTAGGCTCAAAGCCCTTGCCTTAAAGGATAAGGCGGATTATTGGATAAATAACCTCGGGGTATTTGTAATTACCTTTGCGCAGTTTAAGGAACTCTTCCTGAAAAAGTTCTACCCCTGAGTAGAACTAACTTGATGCGTACGAATCACGAGTTTTTCCCAACTTCCTAATGAAGCTTTCTATAATACATGGGAGAGATTCAAGGATCTTTTACAGAAGTGATCTTTTACAGAAGTGTCATTATCAACCTACCATCATGGTTCAATCCGTTTATTGCGGTATACACCCTAAGATGCAAGGTTTGGTTAGTGCTACTTGTGGAGGCAACATACATCACGAGGTGTTAACACCATCTAGAAGGTGTCCGAGCGGATGGCCCAGACGAGTAGAGCACAAACCGCGAGCAGAGCTCAGCTAGAGACTCCCATTTCATTCATATCTAGCAAGGAGAGAAGGCTACTGGATTCTTTTGATATGGGCCTTATAGCAGATGAACTCACAATAGTTGAAAGGATCGATAGGCGCATGGATGAGATGGACAGCAACTTATCCAAACTGCCTAAGCAGATGGCAGAACTTTTTGAAAAGGTATACAAGATGAAGGTACCTGGCGTGACTGCATTTCCTGCTCCAGTTTACCGTGTTCATCACATTCAGGAGCAGCAAATGTCAGAACCACCTTAACCATGGGTAGAGGACCAGCCTTTAGCCCATTCTTGCCAGCAACAGCCACCGTTTGTGGAGACAGTTATTGAGGAGTCATTCCAGGTGTAGGAGTAAACGGTGTGTGGTACACACATGACCCCATGTCAGACAGGGGAGTTCCGGGGACCGTTTCTCATACTAGCATCCCCAAACTCTCTACAACACATCATTTACTCCTACACCTCTACCAGCACCACAGAGCTCTGGAGTCGTTCCTTACCAGGCACAAAGACAACAGTACGAGCGTCAACAAACGTACCTGTCGAGCAAGCAGGGCCCACAAGTTTAGCAGCATACTCAGCAGCAGCAGCATTCTTATGGCCATCAAGGCCATTCTTCACATTCGTCTTTTCGTTCGTCTTCTTCACTGTCACAGCATTCATCTTCAGGTCCCGTAAATTTTCACCAAAGATTTTAAAGGAATTGCGTTCTTACAGGAACGAAGTACAGGATTTATGGTTGACCTAAACTGTATATCACACTTACATAATGAGCGCACTGCTCCTACTGCATCCATTTCCACCCAGGTTCATGCTAATCCCAATAGCCTAAACAGATCTCAGTAGCAACAACAGTTAGATCATGTATACTACTCACATTCTCACCAATCTGGACACGAGATCTTTCCATTTGATTGTGTAAACCATGTGACTCTCAGGAGAGAACAGATCGTGGTCGTAGCTGATCGGGCTAGGGACATGGAGCGGACCGACTCTGAGGCTCAACCTGACGAGACTTCAGAGGATGATGAAGAAGGTCATCTTCAAAAAGATCACCATAGAGCAGAATCTTCCAAGAGAAGATTAAGGAGGAGGACGAGAGCAGAGCAGCACGCATCAGATTCAGAGTCTACGGAGGACATTGTACCTTCGGATGAGGAGAATGCACATTCAGCAAGCATTCCCCATCCTATAGTAGATGATTCAATTGCTATTCCGGTTGTAAAAGATTCATGTGTGAAAAACTCGGTTTCTAAGAACAATAAAGTGCACGTTTCTATTTATGATTCTGAGTCTTCACGTCATTCTTTGCATATCCCTTTCCCTCGTGCTCTTACGGCAGGAAAGGACGTCATTAATAAGATTCAGAAAGATGATCTTGAAATGGCATGATTTTTAAAGATAATATCATGGTTAAAGTTCCATTTGATGAGTATGTGACCAGTCATCCTGCATTCTAAAAGTACTTGAAGGTGAGATGCACGCCTAGCAGAATTAGCAGGAAGAAACTAAATAGCTACGTCAAGACCCATGTTCTATCAGTTGCCACTACATTTCGTCTCAAGAACCAGAAGTTGCCACAAAAGAAGAGAGATTTAGTTGCGCATTATGTTGTAAGTCATATCAATGACATAGCGTTTGCACGTACTCTCCTAGATAATGGTTCTTCGATCAACTTATTACCATTTACCTTATATGAGAAACTAAAGTTGGGGCCTTTACGCCGATCTAGAGCATTGCTTCAGTTTGGGGATAAATCATTAAAAAAGGCTAACGGTGAGGTCAAGAATGTCATTATCCCGATTGAGGGACAAGACAATAGGGTGGACTCTACTGTCTTTAACATAGATCTCCCTAAACATTGGAGAGAATCACATATTATCCTTGGGCGACCTTTCCTTAGGACCGTTGGAGCTTCATTTGATTATCAGACGGGGATGATGAAGTTCTGTTCTCCTGATGGAGAAGTGAAACTACAAATGAAGCAGACGAAATGGCAATGACTCGATTCTGAGTCTAGCACGGATTTCTCTTACCTCTCAAAGGTTGACTACGATGTAGTTAGCACTGTTAGGATTTGGGCACGGAACCTGACAGTACAGAGCGAGATCCTCTCATCTGGAGAGGACAGTGTACACAGAGCAGTGGTTGATACGTTGTCAGGGTTCTTGAGTTATACATCCCCCTATTCTCTTGTTTACTTAGAAGTCCCTTTGGACTTGTCAGTTCCTTCTCCTTTGGAACAATCAAGGGAATTAGATGTTGAGTCGGACGCGGCTTTCGCCGAATTCCTGTATTTCTTTGGCAGTCCGACTCTCTATTCTTCAGTTCAGTTGGTAGACAGCATTACAGACAATTCATCTCCACTATACAGCATAGATCCAGATTCCGTGATAGTTCAGCCTAATGTACCTGATGATTCATCTTTACCAGAATTGAAGTCACTATCTCCTATACTCAAGTATTCCTCCCTTATAGGACCAAAGAATAAGTTTCTTGTCATCATTAGTTCTAGGTTGACTGCAGATCGGGAGACTAGGTTCTTAGAGGTATTAGAGAAGAACGTAAGGCCATAGGATGGATTGTGTCTGATCTCGTGGGTATAAACCATGCACTATGTTAACACCACATTTTTATTGAGGATAATGCTAGACCTTCTCGTGAGTTCTAGAGGAGACTCTATTAAAATCTAAGGAAGTAGTTAAGAAGGAGATAAAGAAATGGTGCGGAGCGGGTTTTATTTACCCAATCTCTGACTCCAAATGAGTGGCACCATTACATGTTGTCATGAAGAATTCGAGAATTTAGATGGTCGTTAATGAAGAGGGAGTAGAGATTGTGATGGTGCGTCTGTGTCAATTATAAGGGCTTGAATGTTGCGACCAAGAAAGATCACTTTACCCTACCTTTTATTGATCAGATTTTGAAGAGACTAGCAAGGAAGGAGTTCTTTTGTTTTCTTGATATGTACTCTGGTTACAATCAAGTAGTCATTGCCCCTGGAGACCAAGAAAAGACCACTTTTACATGTCCTTTTAGCACATATGCATTCAGACGCATGCCTTTGGGGCTATGCAATGCCCCAGGTACTTTTCAGATATCCATGATTGTCGTGTTTGCCAAAATGGTTGGAGATTTCTTAGAAGTCTTCATGGATGACTTCTCGATCCATGGCATTTGACTCTTATTTGGTGCATTTGGACCGAGTTCTTCAGAGGTGTAGAAAGGTGAATCGGGTACTCTCCTGCGAAAAAAAAGTTATTTATATGGTTATGGAGGGTATTGTGTTGGGGCTTGTCATCTGCAAAAAGGGAATGTAGGTTGACCCTGCCAATGTGGATGTGATCAAGAAACTTGATACACCAAACAACATCAAGTCAGTAAGGTCACTTCTGGAGCATGTTGGATTTTATAAACGATTTATTCAGTATTTTTATAAAATTGCCCGATCCCTGACTGAGCTCTTAGGAAAGGACACCGAGTTCTTTTTTAATCACAAGCGTCTTGAAGCCTTTGAGCTCCTTAAGAAAAATATTTCTGACTCGCCTATCTTGTAGGCTCCTCATTGGTCTCTTCCCTTCGAGATCATATGACCGATGCTTCAGATTTTGCTATAGGAGTCGTATTGGGGCAAAGGCGAGATCGGATTCTGATTGCTATTCACTACGCAAGCGAAGTTTTGGATCCAGCACTGAGGAATTATACAATGACAGAGAAAGAAATGTTTGTCGTAGTTTGGTCTTTAGAGAAGTTTAGGTATGTGATTCTTGGTAGTTTATACCGATCATTCACCATTAGGGATCTCATGGAAAGGAAGGACGCGAAATTGTGTCTTCTTAGGTAGATATTGTTATTTTAGGAGTTTGATTTGGAGATTAAGGATAAACATGGAGTCAAAAATGTAGTGGTCGGTCGTCTTTCGAGGATTGAAACAAAGGATTCCATGATACTAAGCCTATTCGAGAGACCTTTCCAGATGAATCTATCTGTCTTGTTGACTCACTTCCATGGTATGACAACATGCTGAACTTCCTTATCTCCAAGCAAGTTCCCCATGGTTGAACTAGGAGTAGTATAGACCGACTCAAGTCGGATTCGAGGAAATACCATTGGGAGGATCCCTTCCTTTTCTTTTTCTTTGAAGGACCGAATTATATTTGGAGAAGGTGTATTCCTCAGAAGGAATACCAGAGTGTCCTCATGTATTGTCATTCACTTAGGCTGGAGGACACCATTCCGAAAAGAGAACCGCTCACAAGGTGTTACATTGTGGTTTCTTTTGGCCGACTTTATTTAGAGATGCCACCGATTTTGTACGGTCATGCCCTGTTCGTCAGAGGATGGGAGGGACTATTGGTTCTAGAGATGAGATGTCCATGCAACATGCGATATTTTGTGATGTTTTTTATACTTGAGGCATAGATTTCATGGATCCCTATCTTAATAGCCAAGATGGGTGGAGGCTATCCCAACCCGAGCTGCAGATGGTAGGATAGTCTGCAAGTTTATTAAGATCATTTCACTGTTCGGGGTACCTAAAGTGTTGACATTTGATAGGGGTAGCCATTTTGTGAATGGAATGATGAGATCTTTATCAAAGGACTATGGATTTGAGCATAGAATAACTAGTCCTTATGATTTATCACCCTCAATCAAACAACATGACAGAGATTTCAAATAGGGAGGTGAAGAGCATTATTCAAAAGTATCCGTCCAGATAAGAAGAACTGGTCTCAATTATTGGACCAAAGTTTGTTGGCTTACAAAACAGCCTACAAGACACCTCTCGACATTTCAACTTTCAAGATGATCTATGGAAAGCCATGTCATTTGCCCGTTGAGTTAGTACAGAATCCTGAATGGGCAATAAAGAAGATAAACTGGAGCTGTCACTTAGGAAAGTTGTGTAGAGACCTTAACTTAAATGAACTAGTGGAAATCCGCAACCGAGCATGTGACAATAGTATGATATAACTATGACAAAGGAGAGAGGAATCAACGAGGCGATGATGATCTTCTTGGCCCCGGTGTGACCCATGGCCTTATGGCCATGCTATGGCATCCCTGAATGTTGTTCGAGTTGCTCCTCAAGGCTGGAGGAGTCCAGTGTTGATCGGAAGCTCAGCTAGAGCCTTAGCCCAAGCCATTACACCCGTCGATGGCCTTCTTCAATTAGGTAAATTTCTTCCTTCTATTTTTATTTTGTTTCTCCTTTTTAATTAGGCATGTACACCTATTGTCACCTTTGATTGACCACACCTTCACCTTCGCCGGACCTTCCTCCTCTTCGCTGAAGGTCTAGATCACCTCCCCATGTCTTCCATACCTCCCTACACCCCTGGCATTCTTCCTCGACCTGCTCGAAGAAGAACCCAACTGGGGTCATCCTCTTCTCCACTCCAACAACCTCCATTCATTCTCAACACACACCCACTCACTTCGGCTATTGCACCCTAACTTATTTTGCAAGTACACTTCATCAATGGCCAGACTTCGGGCGGAGCTCCATTATAGAGCTCCGCCTCCGGCAATCAAGTGTCATCATCGACATTCAGAGAGCTTCACCCTCCTCCTCAGCTCTTCTTTGTCAGCCCTTCATGATTTTTCCTGGACCATTAGCGCCTTCAGACAAGGGCGATGGAGCTTCAAGCACCTCATCGGAGCTCCATTCGCACCACCACAACATGGCAGAGAATGAGGTAGCAGAAGCTATAGGTGTTGTTGGATGGCACCCTATCAGTGTCCATCCAACGGCTATGGACAAGCCACATCACGCTCCGAAGCGCAAAGGCTCAGCGAAACCGAGCCTTGCCCAAAGTCCCATCGGGTCGCTATGTGGACCAAGGCAATTGTGTCGGTTCCAACCACCCTCCAAGCCTCCGCCTACGTGCCTCGCACGTGAAGGCTTAGAATATTTGCATCCATGCCCTCAATCATTTCCAAATTTACAAACAGATCCAGGTGTGTGTGATGCACGTGACACACCTAAAAAATTGCATAAGAGCCCTCTCGTATTTTCAATAATACAAAAATACCCCTCTAAAGGATTGTTTGTGAAGTTTTCTTTATTTATTTTCATGATTATCTTACATTTACGTCCTTGAATATTTTACATTATATCTTGAGCATTTGGACTCCGTTTTCATTGATTTCAGTTTCATTTTGATGCTCTTTTGGTTCTTTATATAATGGCATGTTTTAATTGAAGATTTGACACTTACAAAAGCATGATTAATTTTGGGAGATGTTGTATCAATATACTGATCTTTTAAATGCCTTGAAATATATGTGAACTTAGTTTGGATACATCAATTGATATTGAAAGTGACTTAATGTTTATTCCTCAATTATTTGATAGAATTAGGGGTATCTTTGTACATTATTTCATGCTCGCATCACATATCATTCTATTGCATGTTATTCATATCTTAACTTACAGAAAATCCAAATAAAAATGCATGTCATTCATTTAGCATAATTTTGCATCATTTTGTGCATCTTGTGTGCATTGTTGACCAAGGTTGAGGAATAATCACTTAATCTAGATATTGATTTTTAATTAATCATTAAGATAGCTTGTGTCACTGTCTTCGACCTTGGTACACTTGCCAAGTTAAATTCTCCACCTAATCCAAAGGGTGGTTCTATATGAAGCATTCTCGCCTCTTGTACTATGACAATTCCACATTATTAAAGAGGCGAGAATGTGGCAAGGCTGGTGGAGACCGAGGATGCTCGGGAGATGCGAAGGCGAGAGTTGGGATCTCCGCTACATGGCTCTGCAGAAGCGACCCTGAAGAGATCGGGAGATTTTCAGCATATGTTTCATTCATTTATATATAATGTGCAATAATTGCATTTCTAGTGGTCCTCATTCGAGAGCTCGTATGTGTATTCATGGACTTGGACTTGCATATGGTGTGTGGAGCCTGATTCACCCTATCCTGGGTAGGGCTCCACTTAAGTGTTCGAACTTAGGGTTAGGCATGCGACTGTTGAGCTTGTTTATTTTCATATCATTTATGCTTGATCGTAGGTAGGACACACTCTAGGATATTTACTATCTCAATAGATTCAATTAGATGCACGTAAACATCGCTCTATTTAGACAAAATTCAACTTCATTCTTGCCCACTAATAGCAGCATGTTTAGAGGTGGCTTTTATCAACTTGCATGCATTTAATGGTAGATTTAAAATTCAGTCTTGCATTTCCATGAGAATGCTAGAGGCATTATAATTTTTTCTCTTAAGCATGCATCATGGTTTTATCGTATGCATCGGCTTTTTCTCGATTTCTCTACCTTGATTCATCACTTAAGATTTAAATAGAATTGGGACTGGTCGTTAGACGATGGATGCTTGATTTGTGTTCACATCAACATTCAGTGACAACCTAAGCTAAAATCGAGATTGATATTGCAAGTCAACCTGAATAAAATGGAGTAAAAATTACACTTATGGGAGAGCAATACTCATATTGTATGCAGGACGTGTTTGCATGTTAAGAGGTGAGGACGTATTCCTACGATAGTACCCGAAACCTATAATTAAGTCATGTGTAATGGACTAAAATTTTGGATGATCACCAATAAAACCGACAAGATATAATATCCAACATTTGTCGGTCTTCATGTGTGCGTTGGTGAACTAAGGGTGTTTTTGCTGACTTGGTTGAACCTTGATTGCCTATGTTAGAGTAATCGGTACTCTGATGTGTTATTCCATAGAGCCCTCGGGTCTCTTATATAGGGAGAAAACCCTTGGGTAAATTACAGAGTCTTACAATATATAAATAGAAATTACGAAACAATAAAACGTAACATAAATAAGTTTCTACACTCCCCCTCAAGATGGAGCATAGATATCTATCATGCTCAGCTTGGAAGAACATCTCTGGAAAGGTCCTCTGAGCAGTGGCTTGGTGAATATGTCAGCAATCTAATCCTCTGAACTGACATGAGAGGTGGAAATGAAGCCCTTCTGAATCATGTCTCTAGTAAAATGACAATCCACTTCGATGTGCTTTGTTCTCTCATGAAAAGCTGGATTATTGGCAATAAACAATGCTGCCTGATTGTCACATTGGAGATTCATAGGCAAGGGGACATCTACAGTCAAATCTTCTAAGACTGCTCTAACCCACATCATTTCTGCAGTTGCTTGTGCCATGGCTCTGTACTCGGATTCCGCACTAGACCTTGCCACAACAGTCTGTTTCTTGCTTTTTCAAGAAACTAAAGAGCTTCCTATGAAGATAGCAAATCCAGAAGTGGATTTACGATCCCTTGGACATCCTGCATAATCTGCATCTGCACAAGCTGAAATAGACAGATCCGTATCTTTTCTAAATAGCAATCCAGTGCCTGGGGAAGACTTCAGATATCTCAATATCATATACAAGGCATCCATATGAACTTGCCTTGGCTGCTCCACAAATTGACTCACCCGGTTTACTGCAAAGGCAATATCCGGTCGAGTTATAGTAATATATAAGAGCTTACCCACCATCTCTCTGTACCTTCTTTTGTCCACCTCCTCGGTATCATCATCGTACAGCTTCATGCTTGGGTCCATAGGTGTACTTGAAGGTCTGCATCCCAGTCATTCCTGTTTCAGCTAGCAAGTCTGTGACATATTTTCTTTGAGTCATCACCATCCCTTGTGCATTTCTTGCAAACTCTATCCCCAGAAAATATCGTATTGTGCCCAGATCCTTCGTAATGAACTGGTTTCCCAACAGGGACTTGGTTATCTCAATCCCCTGAGCATCATCTCCTGTGACCAAGATGTCATCAACATATATCATAACAACAACTGTACCTCTAGGGCTCTTCTGGATGAACAATGAATGGTCCGCATTTGATCTCCTGAACCCATGTTGTTCAATTAGCTGAGAAAGCTTCTGGAACCATGCTCGGGGACTTTGTTTGAGGCCATAGATAGCCTTATGAAGTCTGCACACCATCTGAGTCTCCCCCTCAGCAGCAAATCCTGGTGGCTGCTGCATGTAGACTTCCTCCTGCAGATCTCCATACAAGAAAGCATTCTTGACGTCAAGCTGAAAAATGGTCCAGTTATGTACCACATCAACAGATAGGAGGATGCGAAGAGTGGAGTGTCTAGCCACTGGTGAAAAAGTATCCAAATAATCTACCCCATATGTCTGGGTAAATCCCCGTGCTACAAGTCTTGCCTTGTATCTATCAAGACGTCCATCCGCATGATATTTCACCGTAAAGATCCATTTGCAACTCACCACAGAGGCACCTGGAGGAATGGGGACAAGAGACCAAGTCCCACGAGACTGCAGAGTACGCATCTCCTCTTCCATGGCTAGACGCCAGCAATCAATCTTCATGGCATCTTGATATGTCCGTGGGATCTCAACAGACGAGACAGCAGCTACAAACTTCTGGAAGTCCCCATTGAGACGATGAAATGAGACTTGAGAGGCAAGAGGATATGAAGCACATTGTCTTCGCTGCTTCCTGTGAGCAATGGGCCGATCCAGATCATCCATCATTGTGTCGACCGGTTGATCCTCGTCCTGTAGTAAAGGCTCCTGCACTGGTGCACTGTCTAACCCATCATTAGTGATAACATCAGAACATACCTGAGGCGTGCTGGATGGTTGACATGGTATCAGAGCCAAAACCCTAACCCTAGGGTTTTTCCTCCACCCCCCCCCCCCCTTCCCCCCCTTCCACGCCGCCGCCGCTCCTCCAGCCAGGCAACCAACCCTCCACCGCTGCCAGTCCCTCCGCCGCAGGGCTTCCAGCCCTCCGCCAGGCTCTCCGCCAGGACCCCAGCCCCCCCCCCCCCCGGCGCCGCCAGCCCTCGGCTGGGCCCCTCCCAGCCGCCCCCGGCGCCGCCAGCCCTCCGCAGGGCCCCTCCCAGCCGCCCCCTGGTGCCGCCAGCCCTCCACCGGGCACCCTCCCAGCCGCCAGCGATGCCTAGCCTCGCCGCCGGGTAACCCTAGTTGTCGCCTCTCTCTTCCACCAAGGCTTCCATAGCCTCTACTCGTCCCGCGCGGGCTCACCTTCGGTCGGTTTCGGATAGATGATGGATTCAAGTGCATAACGTCTACATCTGCACTTGAATCCTCACATGTCGTGGTAGACACCAGTCTCTTGGTCTATCATTCCTAGTTGTTCTTCTCCGGCAGTATGTCAGATCAAAAGGTCGATATGCCCGCCATCGGTGCCTTCAAAGGTTCGGCACCTATCGTCAAAATGGACGGGACGAACTACACCTCCCTCGGCAATGGCTGTCTCCAGAGGACGAGGTAGTTCCTCCTCATTTCATGGCAGAGGAAGTGGTGGACGTGGCCGTGGAGGTCGCATACGCTCTACGTGCTCATTCTGTCGTCGTACTGGTCATTCGGAGGATACATGCTATTCCAAGCATGGCTTCCCTCCTTCTGCACGTGTCGCTGATCATATTCAGGGTCCACCAGCATCTACTCCCGATCACAGGTTCGAGGAGCTAGTGGCCCGGCTTCGTGATATCATGCCACAGTCATCATCAGAGGGTGTTGATGCGTCTGATGTTGCGGCTTCGACATCAGCTAGTACATCTGCCTCAGCCAGTGCCTCAGGTAGTCCTTCCGTCTCATATCATAACCATGATCTCACAGGATGGATTGTTGATTCTGTAGCCACCCATCATCTCTGTCGTGAGAGAGATATTCTGCAGTCCTATAGAGCTGTCCAGCCTGGTCGCTCTGTACTCATTGCTGATGGCACTCATTCCCCTATCATCGGTCAGGGGGAGACGGCTTTGCTGCCCTCTATGCACTTACAGAATGTTTTACATGCACCAGAATTCTCTATGAATCTCTTATCCATTAGTCAGATTACACGAGATTTGCACTGTCGTGCTATTTTTGACCCATCGTCTGTTATTTTTCAGGACATACTAACGGGCAGGGTGATTGGTTGTGGTTCTGAGCACAATGGCCTCTATCGTCTTGTACGGAACTCGTATGCTGGTGTCTCACTACATTCCCAGGGCTCCGTGTCTCCGTATACCTGGCATCTTCGGTTCGGTCACCTGCCACTACAGAAAATGCGTCACCTCCTGCCTCAGATTTCTCCGAGTTCATCCTTTCGTTGTGAAGCTTGTCAGTTAGGGAAACACCATCGGTCCAGCTTCCCCAGTCGTCAGAGTCGGAGCAGTCGCTCCCCATTTGAGTTATTTCACATAGATATATGGGGTCCCAGTCGTGTCCCAGATCATCAGGGGCATAGGTTCTATTTAGTTGTGGTCGATGATTTTTCTAGAGTGTCTTGGACCTTTCTTCTTAAAAATAAATCCGAAGCAGGAAGTGTTATTCAAAATCTAATCAATGAAGTTCAAAATGTTTTTTCATCTACTGTTAAGTATGTGCGTACTGACAACGCATTGGAGTTCTGCACTCGTTCCCTTGCTAGTTTCCTGACTTCTAAAGGCATTATCCACCAAACCACATGTGCATACACATCTCAACAAAATGGGGTTGCAGAACGGAAACATCGCCATTTCCTTGATATTGCGCGCACATTACTTATTCAGAGTTGTGCCCCCTTATCTTTTTGGGGGGATGCTATACTTACAGCATGCTATCTGGTCAACCGCATGCCTACAACAGTTCTTGGGGAAAAGCCTCCTATATCTGTTCTCTTTCCTGACAAAGATTTTTTTACTCTTACACCTCGGGTCTTTGGCACTGTTGCATTTGTCCACCGCTTGTCTCCAGGACTTGATAAGCTATCTCCTAGGGCTATCAAGTGTGTTTTTGTGGGCTACTCCAGGACACAGAAAGGATATCGTTGCTATGACCCAGTTCATGACAAGTACTATGTGAGTGCTGATGTTACATTTTTCGAACCTGTCATGTACTTCTCTCCTACAGGTGACAGATTGGTCTCCTCCACATCCACAGATTCTAGTGTCTATGTGCCTCCACCTCCAAGCCTGGGTCAATCCTCTACTCCACCACCACCACCTCCAATTGAACATTTTCCTAAGTTCTATACAAGGCGTACAGGACCAGCTCAAGCAACATGTCAACCATCCAACACGCCTCAGGTATGTTCTGATGTTATCACTAATGATGGGTTAGACAGTGCACCAGTGCAGGAGCCTTTACTACAGGACGAGGATCAACCGGTCGACACATTGATGGATGATCTGGATCGGCCCATTGCTCACAGGAAGCAGCGAAGACAATGTGCTTCATATCCTCTTGCCTCTCAAGTCTCATTTCATCGTCTCAATGGGGACTTCCAGAAGTTTGTAGCTGCTGTCTCGTCTGTTGAGATCCCACGGACATATCAAGATGCCATGAAGATTGATTGCTGGCGTCTAGCCATGGAAGAGGAGATGTGTGCTCTGCAGTCTCGTGGGACTTGGTCTCTTGTCCCCATTCCTCCAGGTGCCTCTGTGGTGAGTTGCAAGTGGATCTTTACGGTGAAATATCATGCGGATGGACGTCTTGATAGATACAAGGCAAGACTTGTAGCACGGGGATTTACCCAGACATATGGGGTAGATTATTTGGATACTTTTTCACCAGTGGCTAGACACTCCACTCTTCGCATCCTCCTATCTATTGTTGTGGTACGTAACTGGACCATTTTTCAGCTTGACGTCAAGAATGCTTTCTTGTATGGAGATCTGCAGGAGGAAGTCTACATGCAGCAGCCACTAGGATTTGCTGCTGATGGGGAGACTCAGATGGTGTGCAGACTTCATAAGGCTATCTATGGCCTCAAACAAAGTCCCCGAGCATGGTTCCATAAGCTTTCTCAGCTAATTGAACAACATGGGTTCAGGAGATCAAATGCGGACCATTCATTGTTCATCCAGAAGACCCCTAGAGGTACAGTTGTTGTTATGATATATGTTGATGACATCTTGGTCACAGGAGATGATGCTCAGGGGATTGAGATAACCAAGTCCCTGTTGGGAAACCAGTTCATTACGAAGGATCTGGGCACAATACGATATTTTCTGGGGATAGAGTTTGCAAGAAATGCACAAGGGATGGTGATGACTCAAAGAAAATATGTCACAGACTTGCTAGCTGAAACAGGAATGACTGGATGCAGACCTTCAAGTACACCTATGGACCCAAGCATGAAGCTGTACGATGATGATACCGAGGAGGTGGATAAAAGAAGGTACGGAGAGATGGTGGGTAAGCTCTTATATATTACTATAACTCGACCGGATATTGCCTTTGCAGTAAACCGGGTGAGTCAATTTGTGGAGCAGCCAAGGCAAGTTCATATGGATGCCTTGTATATGATATTGAGATATCTGAAGTCTTCCCCAGGCACAGGATTGCTATTTAGAAAAGATACGGATCTGTCTATTTCAGCTTGTGCAGATGCAGATTATGCAGGATGTCCAAGGGATCGTAAATCCACTTCTGGATTTGCTATCTTCATAGGAAGCTCTTTAGTTTCTTGGAAAAGCAAGAAACAGACTGTTGTGGCAAGGTCTAGTGCGGAATCCGAGTACAGAGCCATGGCACAAGCAACTGCAGAAATGATGTGGGTTAGAGCAGTCTTAGAAGATTTGACTGTAGATGTCCCCTTGCCTATGAATCTCCAATGTGACAATCAGGCAGCATTGTTTATTGCCAATAATCCGGCTTTTCATGAGAGAACAAAGCACATCGAAGTGGATTGTCATTTTACTAGAGACATGATTCAGAAGGGCTTCATTTCCACCTCTCATGTCAGTTCAGAGGATCAGACTGCTGACATATTCACCAAGCCACTGCTCAGAGGACCTTTCCAGAGATGTTCTTCCAAGCTGAGCATGATAGATATCTATGCTCCATCTTGAGGGGGAGTGTAGAAACTTATTTATGTTACGTTTTATTGTTTCGTAATTTCTATTTATATATTGTAAGACTCTGTAATTTACCCAAGGGTTTTCTCCCTATATAAGAGACCCGAGGGCTCTATGGAATAACACATCAGAGTACCGATTACTCTAACATGGTCGCTTCCGCTGCCATTCTACCCAACCCTCCCGTAACCCTAGATACTTCATATTTCGTCTCAATAGATTCATTCATCTCCGAAGATTCATCCATCTTGTAGATTTATTCCACTCTAACACTAACTGGTGTCACGGTTCCCCATCCTTAGTTCCATATTCAGATACTTAGGCTCCTCTTCAGCCTAAGTACAGGGAGAACTATGTTACATATGATTGTTCCCCTCGGGTCCCTCCCCTCTTCATTTCCTATCTCTATAATGTTGCTCTTCTCAGCCTAAGTATAGGGAGGGATCCGAACCCCCGTCCCTTTCTATTCTTCACTCATTGATCCATCCTCCTGGTCTTCTTCTTATACTTAGGTTATTTTTAACCTAGGTATAGGGGGCGACACGAGTCAGTTCCTGACTGCATGTATATCTTTCTATATTTCAACATGAGTTATGGCTTCGTATCACTTTGTGTTATGCGGGCATAGCAAAAGCTAAGTATAGGGGGTGTAACGTATATATTTTATATACACTTTAGCCATAGCTAATATTTTGAAGTATTTTAAACTTTTTGGGGCTAAGTTAAAGTACCTTTGAACTGATTTGTGTACAAATGTTTGTAAAATGATTTGAAAATATTTCTGACTATATGGTATTGTTTTGAAAAATGTTTGACATGAGTTTGAAAATATGGGATTTTACTTTTGAAAAATATTTTGAAAATCTATATATTATGTGACATGGTTTGGAAAATCTTGTTCAAAATTCTTTTCAAAAATGATGGTGAAAATGAGACTAACTTTGTGCTTATAAATACTTCTAACATTATTTAAAAGCCCTTAAAATTGAAAATTCAAAATAAATCACAAAAACATTATCTATCGGAGTTTGTGTATCCTAATACTTTTCACTATCACAGTATCACTTAAGACTTAAGGAATAAATAAATTTTAGTTTATGAGGTCTTAAGAGTCTGAGTTAACCAACCGTAGTCATTAGAGTTCAAGACTTAATAATCCACACTTCCCTGGTTTGAAAGATATGGGCGCTATATTGCACACTTCATCTCTACCTTAAAGAATATGACCCACGCATCACTTGCACAACTGCATTGATGATGAGATGAGTTGAGGTTTCACTTGAGGAACTACGATTTGAGATTTGTGTCTGGACATGATCATATGATACTCGAGGATGGGATAAAATCGGTGAAGGCTTCATGAAACTTGGGAGTCAGTGATCTTAAGCCAGTATGAGAACAAGGTTCTTGTACAAATCTATTGATATTGACACGCATGTCAGGGTGTGAAACATAATAAAATGTTGATTAATATACGCCAACTTGGTAAAAGCAGTGGAGCTAGCCTACAAGAAAAAGAAAAGAAAGAGGATGAAAAATCTCTCACATTACAAAGACAAATTCAAAGAGCTTACATCAAAGGCGAGCGGTCACAACCATTTTTTAAGTGTCCATTTGGACCAAAGCCGTTAGGACCATAGGAGTCGAGCTAGCACTCAAAAAGAGCTCTGCATCATTAGTGATACAAGTCTGGGTGCCGAAGATATATTAGATATTCAAAAGAGACACCTCGGTGCATTCCCAGAAAAACAAGTGTAGACGTCTCCAAATTCTTCTGACGGACACATTGATTAACAACCAAAAAAATATACATGTGCGAGTAATAAGGCACTTGAGAGGATCCTTGTTCCAATGAGAGGGAGAGAAGAAATTATGCAAACATATGCCCTCCATCAACTGGCCTTCCACATTCACTTTCAATGTCTAACAAACTAATGAGATGGTGGATTAGATGCAAGAATTGATTCATTCCCCAGTGTTGAGGATTGGGTCTTAAGGAGAGTCTCTTGGACTAGGAACTTATGTGACATTTTCGACTTAACTCTAATGAATGCAGTGCACACTAATGTCATATCCTTATACTATATGTACATACAGAGAGTTTGATAATTAAAGAAGTTGGATTCCTTTTAATTTAAAATTTTAGTATCACTAAATCCAAGGGTTCTTGATGAATCAAGTCTTGAAGCTTCACATGCACGGCCAGGGATTAATCCAACTCAATCATTCTTTAATTGCTCAAGGATGAGCATAGTTTAAGTATAATGGAATGATAAATCTGTGACTTATCATATTATTTATCATTTATTATTCTCCTTACTTAAACTATTCAATAAATAATGGCATTAATTGACTAATACTAACAATTGACCTATTGTATATAATTAACTATAATTATTGTATATACCTAACCCTATTATTTCATTATTTATGTGATTCCTTATTTATTAAAAATCCCCAAAAAATAGATAACTATATATATATTTGTTTTAACATCAAACATAAATTAAAAATACAAAAAAATCTCAAAAGAATTAAAAAGAAGTGTTTTAAAATCATTAAAAATGCTTCCGAAAATTGTAGTTTGTATTTATGATTTATTTTGGCTTTTTTGTCCAACATGAAACTTGTAGATCTCATCGAGATCTACAATTTTCATGTTTTACACTTTTTCATTTGTAGGTTGTACATATTTCTTTTTAAATTTTCTTTCTTTTTCTTATTTCTTTATTTTCCGAGTGGGCCATGTGGCGCCCCTAAGGCCACCCATGTGGTCCGCTTCTCCTTCTGCCACCCACTAGTTTCCTCGGGCGTACGATCGCCCTGATGGATCACATCAGAGACGTTCACTTCTGCTCGCGTCTCTACCCTTGGATCTGCCTCCCCGATTGCATCCAAGCCATCCGCTCGCGTTGTTCCCTCAGCGGTTGGATCATGAGATCCAACGGCTGTCGACCCTTCTTCCTCCTTGGTAACAGCACCTCCTCCACATCGCCCTTCACCTACTTCTCCCTTCTCCCATTTTCCCAACCGACAACCACATCCTCGACCACCACTTCCACCTCCCTGATGCAGCCTTAATCTCCACCATTCACGCTATGCCCTTAATTCCCCACGTCCTTTCTTCTAGGGAAATGGACGGTGGTTACAAACTTCATGCCCAATCTTATGTAACAGTCGTCCACCTCTTCATGTCCCACTCCTCCGCCCAATGCTCCGCCTGTCCACCTTTATGTAGTCTTAGGCCTAGCTTCTCTCCCTCCTCCTGTGATAGAGGAGAGAGGAATCGACGAGGCGATGACGACCTTCCTGGCCCCAGTGTAACCCATGGCCTGATGGCCATGCTACGGCATCCCTGAATGTCGTTCAAGCTGCTCCTCAAGGTTGAAGGAGTCCAGCATCGATCAAAGGCTCATCTAGAGCTTCAGCCCAAGCCACCACACCCGTCGGCGACCTTCTTCAATTAGGTAAATTTCTTCCTTGAGTTTTATTTCATTTACTCCTTTTTAGTTATGCGCATACACCAACGGTCACCTTCGATCGACCACACCTTCACTTTCGTCGAACCTTCCTCCTCTTCGTTGAAGGTTTAGATCACCTCCCCTTGTCTTCCACTCAACCTGCTCGAAGAAGAACCCAACATGGGCCATCCTCCTCTCTGCTATGATGCCCTACATTCGTCCTCAGCACACACCCACTCGCTTCGGCTATCGCACCCTAACCTATTTTGCAGGTACACTTCGTCAATGGCCAGATTTCGGGTGGAGCTCCGTTTTAGAGCTCCTCCTCCGGCGAGCGAGCGTCGTCATCGACATTCAGAGAGCTTCACCCCTCCTTCCCCGTCAGCTCTTCTTAGCCAACCCTCTAGGATTCTTTCTAGACCATCACCGCCTTCAGACGAGGGCAGTGGAGCTCCAGGCACCTCGTTAGAGCTCCATTCGCGATGCCACAGCATGCCGAAGGAGGAGGTAGCAGAAGCTACAAGTGTCGTTGGATGGCACCCTCTTGATGTCCATCCAACTTCTATGGACACGCCACATCACCGCTCCGAAGTGCGGAGGCTCAGTGGAACTGAGCCTCGCCCAAAGTCCCCTCGGATTGCCACATGGTCCGAGACACATGCATCGGCCTGAACCTCCATCAAAGCCTATGCTCGCGTACCCTGCACGTAAAGGCTTGGAATATTTGCATCCATGCCCTCGGTCTTCTCCAAATTTACAAACAGGTCCAGGTACGTGTGAGCACGTTACGCGACTAAAAATTGCAAAAGAGCCCTTCCACATTTTCAATATTACAAAACTACCCTCCAAGGGTCTGTTTGTGAAGTTTTCTTTGTTTATTTTCATGATTTTCTTGCATTTATGCCCATGAACATTTTATGTTATATCTTAAGCATCTGGACTAAGTTTTCATTTCAATTTCATTTTGATGCTCTTTTGATTCTCTATCTAATGGTATTCTTTAATAGAAGATTTGACACTTAATGCTCTTTCATTTAATTGAAGATTTCAATATACTCATCTTTTACATGCCTTGAAATATCTGTGAACTTAGTTTTGATGCATCAATTGATACCGAAATTGACTTAACCTTTATTGCTCAATTAACTCATAGAATTAGGGGCATTTTTGTACACTATTTCATGCTTGCATCACACATCATTATGTTGCATGTTATTCATATCTTAACTTGCAAAAAATCCAAATAAAAATGCATGTCATTCATTCATCATATTTTTGCATCATTTTGTACATCTTGTGTGCATTGTTGACCTAGGTTGAGGAATAATCGCTTAGTCTAGATATTAAATTCTAATTAATCATTAAGATAGCTCGTGTCCCTGTGTTCGACCTTGGTACACTTACCAAGTTAAATTCTCCATCTATTCCAAAGGGTGATTCCGCATGAATCATTCTCGCCTCATGTACTATGACAATTCCACATTACTAAAGAGGCGAGAATGGGGCTCATCACCCACCCTGATCACCATGATGATAGCCAGCAAGCAGCGTAACATTAAAATCCCCACCTACTAACCAAAGAAGCTCCGGAAACATCGCACGAACCATCCTTGGTTTATCCCATACTTACTGCCGGAGCCCTAGGCGGGCCACACACAAAAGTAATAAAGAAGTATACGCCATCTACACCATACAACGTTCAAGTTGCAAAAGCCCTAGAAGCACGTCCAGGCAACAACTCGACCACCTTATCGTGATTGGGTGCTTGCTTCACTACTAAAGGCCCCACATTAGTTTTTGGAGGGTGGCTCTCTCTCTCTCTAGTTCTTCAAAGTTCTTCTATTATTCTAAGAGAAAGTCAAGCAGATAACTTTGCTTAGAGAAAGCTATCAGAAAGCAGCTTTTGATAACCTCACGATATAGTTCTTCTACAAGCAGTCGGGAATATTTCAGCGAGCGCCAACATTAGGTGATATTATTCTTTGTGATACTTTGACTTATTTGCCTATGCTAACTGATAGAGATGTTTTTTATTTGCGTGTATTTTTATATACCCTGCAAATACCTATGTTGCTGACATTGTTAAGATATCATGGTTATATTGCTTTTCATAACACATTCTCCAAGAACTTTCGATGTTAGAGCCAAAAGTTTGCAGGTTGATCTTAGATCCTCAAAGTCAGACCAATCCAAGGAAGTCATAGGACAGTCAGAGTTTGTTCAGTCGTGACTTTGTCGTAGTGTCAGACTAGTGGTGGTGACTTTGGTGTTTTCATCAAAAGTTGTAAAGCTAGCAGCTTTGTAAGGGTTGAGATATCCACATAAATATCTCGGGAATAGTAAAGCAGTTGGTTGGCTTGACAATATGGAAATCCTAAGTCGAGAGGACTTGCATCATGGTTTACCCATCTAGATTTCCATGCACTATTATTCATCCTCCCTCTAGTAGTATTGTGATTCTCAAAACTTACAAGCAATACCATAGCATGTTCCGGTGCATTGAAGTACAACCTCGTCTGCACACATGGCTGGAGAAGCAAAAACCAACAGTTCTTTTGAAAACCAGTCTATTATCATGCCTCCATACTTTAATGAAACCAACTACAACTGCTAGAAGGTTTGGATGCAGATCTTCCTTAATTCACAAGATTACAAGTGTAAGCTTATAGCCAATATATTACAAGTACCAAGAATCAACTAGATGTCTAAGATGTTCAAAGACATTCTGGACATAAACATTTTCACCCCAGAAATAGCTCCATTCCTAGCCAACCAGAAGGCCCACAGCATCACCATAGCCATGAATATATCCTTCTCATAGCCACTCCACCTTGAGCTAATTGAATCCCAGAAATTATGTGAGTTGTCAGTGACCAACCCTGAAATATTTGTTCTTAATCCCCTTAGAGCCCTTGCATTTAAAAAATAGATGGTCAACATCCTCATTATTCCCAAAGCAACAGGGACATGTGACCTCGACATCTTGAAAGAATGAGCTCTCCATTCCTCAGTCATTACTCTACCTCACCTTAACAACCAGAGGAAGTCCCTGATCAAAATAGGAATACTCCAAGACCAAAACATCTTGCAGTCCGCAATACATCCCCATAGGTCAAAAGGTATTATCACTCGAATGACCTTATATGATTTTTCCATCTATACCTTCTGAGCCCTCCATCAAGAGTAACAAGTTTTCCATGCGCTGCTCAGAAAGCTCCGATTAAAAATCAAGGAAAAAGATATCCCGTCCCTAAGCTTGTAAAAAATGGTTGACCAGGCCGACTAAAGGCCCGATTAGTCGAGTCGAGGGGGGTAACTGACTCGACTAAGCCTAATTGACCATAGTCAGTCGACCCAACTAAACGGGTCGCCTAGTCGGCCTAGTCGAGTCGGTTAAGCAGACGATTTTAAATACAACTTTTTAATGTGTATTTTTCACGTAAATATCTAAATCTATGTAAATATAAAATAATATATGTATAAAAATTGATTATTATATTTAAAAAATCAAAACTCGATTAAATCTAATTATTAGCCTGATTGACGAGTAATCCTTGGTCAGTGACCAGGTGGACATAGTACCGACATCTGTAACCTTGCCTGTCCCAAGCATCAACCACCTTTGCATCAAGGTCCAGTGACAAAGCAAACAGGGAAGAGAATTTCAACTCTGACACCCCATTCTTCGCATAATCATCATGCCAAAAATGGAAGTCATTGTCATCTAACATGGGTCGCATCAGTTGTCTCTCCTCTGGCAACAGCTAAACAAATCCCTCTCCAAAACATCAAGGTACATAACCATTCAACTCATGGTAAGGATGGTGAAAAGAGACTGCAGATCTTATACTGCAAAGTACAAAGCAAATTATCACCCACCCAAAATCCTAATGATCCATTTCGAGAGAAGAGACTTATTCATTTATGAAAGATTAAGGATACCAACGCCCCCATCTTCCTTAGTTGGTTGGTCAGTGGGCTGGGGGCATGCCCACACAGCCCGCTCATGGATCAAGGATTGAGCCAAGAGATTTCATGAATGGGTTTGGCCAGCCCGGCCCGATCTTTGGCATGCATGTCAACTGAGTGGGTCGTGGACATAAGCCACAAAACCCAACCCAGCCTAGTTCGAAAATATAAGAATATGTATTTAAAGTTACATTTTACATGCATTTATATAATATACTTCAAGTTTTTATTTTGTATTATCAATATTACATCGTATTTTATAGTTTACATGTCAAGTAACACATATTATGGTCATCTAGATTTAGAAAGATTTTATGATGCTCAAAAAAATACTTATCTCTATAAATTAGGTTAAAAAATGAAGAAACAAATCCTTTATCATTTATTACATTTATTGTGTAAATAATATTGTTTTTAATGTCAATAAAATATTGAAATATTTAATGACCCTAACCCCGAGACCAAGTCCAGAAGGGAGTTGGTCGACAAGGAATAAAGTAGGGGGAGATAAGGGCCAGAAGTAAAATAAAAACCTTATTCTTTCATTCATTATTTATGCATTTTTTGCACCTATTTTATTCTTTAATATTTATTTTTCAAATAAAGAAACTTTGTACATAAAAGTTGTAGATAATAATGTAAACAAAAATACAAAATTGAGTTTGTACAAAAATAGTACACAGTGTGCATTTTAACTAAATAAAAAGCCAAAAACAAAACTCCCATATCTTCCTTTTCCCAAATTAAAAACTCAAAACATATCAAAATCATCTCTAATTGTATATAATTTTTCACAAGCTATTTAATGGTTGTGGTTTTATATTTTTTGGAGTTACTGTTGAAAGTTAGGTTTTTGAGCCTCTATTGTAAATTCTACTGATTAAAATATTCATTATTCATTATTTATTATTTTTACAAATGTATATTTTTATAATTTTGTAAATATTGTTTATAACATATGTGCATATTAAAATTAGAATAAAACTAGAAGGAAAATGCAAAACAAAATAAATCTATGAGAAAACATTGATGAAATACCTATGTTTCTACTTGTGAATAAATAAAAAGGAAAGATATTCTTTTATTCTTTATTCATTCATATTTTTTTAATGTTGTAAATATTGTCTATATTATATTAAAAATACAAAACCAAAATAAAACTCATTAAAATACATTAAAATAAAAAGATGTTTATAAAACATAGGTAAAATACATGTAAATAGACCTACATAATATACTTACCTATTTATTTAAGTGTACAAATAACATCCTAAAAATAAAATAAAAATATGTTTACACTCACAAAAATGAGTTATAAATATATAAAATAAAATAATAAAATAATAAAATAAAATATACAAAATAAAAATATATAAAATATAGCCAAATATACATACAAATACACTATTAAAAATTAACTACTAATAAAATACACCAAAAATAAATAAAAATCATAATAAAATACTACATAAAATAACAAACATTTTGTATTTTATATAAAAATTAATAAAGTCATTTACTACTTTTAAAATATTTATTTTCGAATATAATTGGGTTTTTGTCCTGTAACGACCTGACGTAGACCAATCATGTCAGGTCGCTAGTTGACTCCTGGTCAACTCGCCCCTCACCTTCTGATTCGACATGCACCTGTCTGATTCCACATTTTCTTGTCGATTTCCCGCTCAAATGGTCGATCAATCGTGTTAGCAATGTGAGCCCCGGGCGAACCATTTCTACAATAAATGTTATTGTAATGAATAAATTAGCAATGAAAGTTATTGATTATTTTTCACTCCCTTTCTGAGATTAATGAATGAATGCACTATAGGGTCCCTCTGTACAATAAGGGTTATGTACCATGGCCAACTTGATAATCATACAGTTGTTGATTCATTGGATGAATCATAGAGGATGATGCTTGGATGAATATCTAAGGGGATTAGATAGAGGACTCATCAAGCATCATCAAATGATTATTAAGTAGTGATCTCCAGCCTGAGTAGGAGATGGCAGTCCTCTCATATGGCTGATATCTGACTGACCTCTTGATGCAGGTCCTCTGCATGGGAATAGTGATTCGGAGGTGTCAGGTTAGTTAAGTCAATGAGTTGACTTAACGAGATCGAGATAACCAAAGACCTACGTTGAATACTGTCACAACATAGGCATGCATCCTCTGACCGGAGACAGATGTATTGCTATATGTCTGAGTATGTACATTTGGCAGACCAATAGATTGATGACCTAACCAAGGTCTATATACCGACGAGCTGGTGTGCATGTAAGGACATATGAGTAATGCGATCTCTCAAAGGGATCATACAGGTTCACTTGTGAACCGAGAGACATGAGCTCACTCATGAGGTTTTGGGACTGAACAAATTCCATGCATGGTCGTCATGCTTTGGAAGCATGACATGAATTTGAAGGTAAGATATATGCTTTGTGAAAGCATATGATCTACACCAAATCCCAATGACCAAGATTGAGAAACTTAAATGATCTAACCCTGAAGATGATAGTGCAAAGGTGATCTTTATCTTCAGAATGATCATAAGTCTTCCAGTATGAAGGATGTGCAGGTATTGGGAATACCTGAGGGTGATTTGATCATATACGATTGTATAACCATGACGCTTCCATTCCGAGGGAGTGATGAAACAGGTTTGGATTTTAGTGACTCCTCTCATTAGAGAAGTGACCTAATCCTAGTCCATGAACTGGACATTGATCTGAATGAGATTCAGATGCAATGAGAAGATTAGGTCTACGGTCTTGATTTAATCAAGCATCAGTGGGAGGTCCATGGGATCTGGATTTGAGATATGATCTCAACATCCAAGTCACTATACGTGGAACAATACAATCGCCATGTCCTTATCTCCAAGTATTTGCGGAGAGATTGCATTATTCTTGAAGGGTTCATGAATAATTCCATAAGATCTAAGCAATGAAGAAATTATGATTAAATGTGATTTAATCATCTTGATGTATGAAGAGATTATCCAATATAATTAAATGTGATTTAATTAAAGTGGATAAGAATAATGTGGATAGAAATATCCAATTATTCACAATATATTATAAATGTGATTTATAATGTATTAGAGAGAGCAAATTATAATTTATATGTGTTGATTAATTATTATCTGTATCGGATACACATTGTGTAATTAATTGACAATGTAAATTATAAGTTGTTTTGGGTTGTGAATATGATTCACAATTTTTCCATGGCAAGATTGCAATATTCTCAAATATAATTGTGAATTATTTTTGAGGAATAAAACCCAACAAAATTGTTGCAAATAAATAAAGGAGATTTCCATGGAAATATGCAATCTCATGACATGAGATTGCCCTCCCCATGGAAATAAGTGGGCGGCACACCATTCCAAATAGGAATGTGTGGCCGTCCACATGGAAGGTGCATGGAGATGAAATCTCCCTGCACAATCTCTCCTTATTTATTGGGTTTGATTTAGGACTAATTTATATTTGATTTTGTCAAATATATTTTAACCTAAATTTGTTGGTTTTACCAACAACAATCTTGACCATTGGATTGACATAAATCAATCTCATCCATTGATTTTATATGTCACATGGATTGAGATCCATGGATCCCAAAACCCTATAAATAGAGAGGCATACCATGCTCTCTCTTTACATGCATTATTGGAGCTCTCTCTCTCTCTCTCTTCCTCTTTCTTCATACACGACAGCCCTCTCTCCCTCTAATATTGGTGGATGTCTACCATACCCTAGAGGAGGGAATCGTCGACGCCATCGCCACCGCGTCGCCGCTTCGACGTTCTTCGGTTCTCCGTCTTCTTGGTGCGCCACGCCCAAAAAGGAGACGTTCGATCTCGTGCGACGAGATCAGGAGCAACCCCGCTTGGATCAACTTCTTAGATTGCGAGGACAACGCGGTTCATCCCCGCGCTCGCAAGCAGTCTCGCCGACGATCGGACTTGAGACAGGAGGTCTCTTCTCTTAGAGACTCGATCAACCACGCTTCAAGAGGTATTGCATTATACTTGTTGTGGTTATAGATGAAACGATCTGGGAATGGTTCTCGGATCATGTGGTTTCATCGAATAAAATTTTTTAAATTCCGCTGCACCGAACAACTAGTGCGACTAGTCGTTCTTCGTCGTATTCGATACGACGATCACGCTTCCGTGATGCGCTTGAGGATAATTCCATATCCTTCAAATCGACCCTGCGTCCTTCAGAGAAAATAATCATGGATCATCCCCGATCCACTCAAAATCATTGTATAATCTGTACATAACACCGATTCATTGATCTAACCCGGTCAATAAGGGTGCACCCAATGTCTTATAAATAAGAACCTCTACCTCCTTCTTCAAATTTGGTCACTCTCACGAGCCTAGGAGCCCTCACCTTGGATCCCAATCGGCTTCTCGTGATAGGAGGAGCTGTTGTGTGCTCAGACGAAGCTCCAGGAGGCTGGGTGCACCCACGGTCACCGTCGTCGGCGACCCTGCTCCCTGGACATCCCCCAGGTATAAGAGTTGTCCCTTCTTCGTTTATTTTGCTTATTTTAGTCGTAGGATTAATTCTCTATCGTTAATTTAGGATTTAGCGAAGTAAATTAGTCTTAATCCATTCACCCGTACTCCGCCGGAGTTGAGCTCCGGTGAGCTCCTCTGCACGCCATCATCACCGCTCCGTCACTGTATCCGCTTCCATCTTTATCTTTATCGCCTCCCGATCACTCCCCGTAGCTCTAATCCGTCAGGACCTCATTGGTTCTGCGAAACGAGGATCTCCTTTGCTGCGTCGTCGGAATCCTCTCCGCCCACCCCATTCCTTGCGTATCCAGCTTCACATTCAATCGAGGAGGAGCCCCTCGAGCTGTGTTTTCTTCCTGTGCAGGTTAGGCGCGCAAAGGAGCACCAGGTGACGGATCTGCAGTTGGTCGGAGGTTCCTAGGCACTCATTTCTTCCCCGACCTCGCGGAGGGCCTCCGGTCTACCTCGTGCAATTTTGATGCCGCCGGGAGATAGAGACACCTGCTAGGAAGCTTTTGGGACCCTTGGGAGCAGCAAAGATCGACGGGGGAGGGAGATATCGCTGGAGGAAGTTCCCCCAGACGAACCTTCTTCCATGTTTTTCCTCAGCCCTCCCCTGTCGTCGGATGAAGAAGGTGGTCCCAGATCACACCAAAGCCGTTGGATCGCGCGATGCATCAATCGTCCGATCGCGACCTGCGATCTAATCTCGTGCGTCCATCGATGGAGAGTCATCGGCCATTGGATGAGCAACACATGGCAAGTAAGAAGACCAACGTTGTTGGATGACGCGCATATATGAGGTAAATTGCACATCTGAACCCCGCATTTTTTATTTATTATTTTGTCCTGTAAATAAAATATAGCGTGTAAAATAAAGTGGAAATTTTGCATAAAAGACCATGATCTTTCTATAATTGCAAATAGGTCCAGTCCACGTTACCTCACGTGTCGTCCCACGTGAGGCGGTAAAATTGCATGTAAACCCCTATAGTTTTTGTATTTATGGTTTAGTCCAATAAAATGAAATTCACGTAATATATTTTTGTAAAAATTACTATGAGGCCTCTGACATTTCTTGTAATTGCATTTTGGTCCCTCCCAGTTTGTGCCACATGTTGTCCCACGCGTTGGTAAACTTGCACAAACGTCCTGACGGGTTTTGTCATTGTTAAATAGTACATTAGAATGTCAATCATGTTGCATATTTTTGGTTTTTTTGCACAGAGCCCGTACTTCATTTTAATTGCAAAAATGTCCCTGCTAGGACATGTATTTTTGTGTGTTTCATCTAATTATTAAAAATATCTACAATGCTCCTAAAAATCCATAAAAATAGAGATAAATGCTTCATGCCTTATACTTTCACGCTATGATTTTTAATGGCATTTTTTGCATTTTACCTATTTATTAAAAATGAAAAGGAGTCTCTTTTTACCCTGTTTAGCTATAAAAATTCCAAAAAAAATATAAAAATATCTCAAAAAATTACAAAAAATTACATACAGTATATTTTTGTATTTATTGAGTCCTGAAAACAAAAACCCTAAAAATAGAAAAAGGAAATGATACATATCATAAAGCTCCAAAATCCAACAAAAAATATAAAAATTCAACAAAAAATACCAAAAATATGTTTTTCTATTTTATAATTATCTATATATTATTATTATTTATATGCTAAAATTAATTTGGGCAATTTTGGGATTTATTTATATTTTTAAAACCCAAATAAATTCGAATTATTTATTAATCCCATAATCAGGATATCTTTTACTTTAAAAATACATAAAATTAACAAAAATCCCAGAAAAATAACAAAAAATAGAAAAAATATAAAAGCACAAAACCTTATGTTTTACTATATTTAATCTATTTTGGCTTACTTTATCTATATAGTACCTATATATACTTTATATTGTATTTATACATATACATACATATATATACTTATCTAAATATACTATAGTTAAATTAAAAAGAAATATAAAAAAATGAATGAAAAATATAAAAAGAAAATATAAAATCACAAAATCAAAAATAAAATAATATATATATATAATCGAAAGCCCACAAAAAGACCTATGTACATAAGTGGCTTGGTTGTGTATAAATAATCATAGGCTATCATTTTGCTCTTTGTGGTTCGACCTCTACATGCTTTCCTGCTATGCATTTTATGGTAGAGAAATAAATTTTAATTCACATTTTTGCTATTAATTATTTCATTAATTATTGCAGGTTAATTACTTATTAAAGTTGGTTTTTGTTGAGTGGTCACATTAGCGACGCTAATTGAGTTTGATTAGCAGACCCCTTGCAAAATCCCTCTTTATCACCTATGGGCTTGGGCATTGAAGTATGGCCCATGGCCCGGCCCGAGCCTTGGATTGGGGATCTTAGAACCCCGGCCTGGTCCATGGCCCAACTTGGCCCGCACTTTGGCAAGGTTTATTCTTTAGAAAGAGTGACAATTTTCCAATCCACGAATACCATACCCGACTGACTATCCAAACGAGATCAGAAGAATCTTCTCATGATAGATTCAGCTTTTCCCCTAGCACCAACAGGAAGAAGTCAAGATGATAGGAAAAGGATAGGAATAGCTGAGAGCACCGACCTAAGGAGATGAAACACCCTATCACCACCCAAGCATGCATTAGGAAGCGTGATCGCACCATTCTCAGCTCCGTCCAAAGATCTGAGTTTAGAGATACCAAAAATACCATACACAGATGGCACCAGCAGATGGGCATTGTGCATTTTGTAGTTCAGCAACATCGAGGCATAATGAGTCAAGATCATCTCATC
This sequence comes from Ottelia alismoides, assembly GCA_037367405.1. Taxonomy (NCBI): domain Eukaryota; kingdom Viridiplantae; phylum Streptophyta; class Magnoliopsida; order Alismatales; family Hydrocharitaceae; genus Ottelia; species Ottelia alismoides. The sequence continues at coordinate 484,246 of JAZKJV010007000.1, forward strand.
CACTAGTGCGAACACATACCTAATCCATGTCGCAATAATACCTCCTGAACTGCCATCTGTTAAGACAGCCCTGAACTTTGACAGTTTCGATCCGACGCCGATCGTCAACTTGTAGAATTCTAGGAACCAATCTTGGTCTCTTACATGCACAAAATATCCACTTGCCAAGAACCCAAGATCAGCCCACTGTTGCTTGCTCATTCGGTTGACCTAGACCACGCACATTCCAAGTAGCTAATTTCATTGGGACGCCAATGAGAACCTCCCTGCTACCCTGAAACCATCGACATTCACCAGCTCCTGCAACAGATTAGAATCATCTGCTTGGTTCAAATCTGCCCTCACATTTATGAGTACAGCCTCTTTAAGTTCAATCCTCATCGTGGACGCAACCACGCCCAGAAGGCAGAGTTCTCAGGAGAAATAGACCTTTCTGATTTTATTGGTAATTGACTCTTTTGGAATTAGTTAATACACATACTATATTTATGTAAGAAATAAATTAGAAAGAATTACCTCTGTACATGAAATATATAAGCTCCTTGAGTGTGTGTGTGTGTACATATGTACTCTCTCCTTTATTGTTATATTTGGTGTTTTTATATTTTTAATAATTTTAAATGTTTTATATGCTTATTAATGTTTCTTTTATACACATGAATGATTGTTAAGAATGCCAATTAGGTAGGTATATGCATGTGTTTTACTAAGAATTCTATCTCAAGTTTCAGCTCTTAGGTGCATGAAACAGGGTTTCATCAACGATATATCATTGATGTAGATATATCGATGACATCCGAGAAGAAGATATAATGACACCGTTCGATATTGGCAACTTGGTGATAGCGTCATATATATGATATATTGATGATATGTCGCGGATGCTATGTTATGCAGTCACATGAACATAAATAAGAATTCTGCTAGAGGCTTCTCATTTCATGGCAACACTTGGAAGAATTTTAACCTTAAGAATTAGTTGCCCAGCCATTCAACCATGATTATGGAAAACAGGGAACGTCTAAGCAGCACAACAGGAGCATAAACAATAAAATACCATTTTCCTCTGTTTTTTCTCCAATTCCTCCTCATAATATCTGTCAGAGAATGAGGTCCAAAAAAACGACACCTAAGATTGGTTCCGCAGTCTTGTTAGGAAAAACAAATTTGTTAAGAGTAAAGAACGGCATGTGCAATATACTAACTCAGGTAGGCATCTGGGCTGGACAGGATCCCACGATAGGAGGATGTGGCAGTCGTTACCTGATCAGATTTGAAACTGTAAAGGCAGCAAAGTAAAAAGAAGAAGCCAAATCTGTCAAAATGCTTCAAATCTAAACCAACCTAGGTTAATTTGCCTGAATGACGGTACAAACGACGCTTGTTTTGGGTTCGCAACAGACAGAGTACGATCAATATCCTCTAACATAGACCAAAATTCTGCCAACTTCTCCAAATGCTGCATAGTTCACAAAGGAGCTCAACGGTCGGTGCAGCAGCAAGCAGCTCCGGGGGTTCGGGTTTTGTATCGAGGTAAAAGTATCGGGGTAAGCTTAGGTCAGAAACGGGGAAATAAGAAGAAGATTAGGTCACGATGGATCCGAAAATCTGACTTGAAGAAGAAATGGTAAGAAAGATACCACTCAGGCAAATTTAGGCCTCATTACTCTAAACACCAATTACTCACATCTCATGTATCTACTTCCTTATTAGATGGCAAAAGGTGTTCACATCAACATTAGTGAAAGCACATTGGACATGACCATCCCAACATCATGCGAGGGTTTAGGCCTCAGTTGTTTGCATGGTATAGTTTCCACGCAGACCATTTCTTGGATGCACAGACCATCATTCGATTCATTCCAATCCAAGGTCCAAATACACCCTTAGTTTTTGCAAGTGCGAATAGTTACCCAACTTGCCAAATATGGAATGTGAGATTCGATAAATCCGTTTCTGATCTCACCAAATGTTCCCATCCAATCTCCCAATTCTGAAACAAAGCCCCAAACAAACACCAACATCAACGCACGCAACACCTAACTACACTAGGGCAGTTGTCTCGTCACGCAGGTAACTAGACATATCTCTTACTCTATCACTGCATTTCCGGATTGGAATTAGTAATATGGAAGGTATAATTTCTTGGTTATAATAATTTTTAATCATATTCAAATAAAAAACTAACATAAAAATATATTACAATCATTAAAAAAGTTAATATAACACATAATAAATGTCACGTCATATACATTTATCATTTCAACTCTCCTAATCATCCAAACAGCTACTATTCATATGAGGTCACATCAATCCAACCAGTTACCAAGCACGCCCTTAGGGATTATTAGCAACAGCGTGAAGAAAAACCCTATCAAAGTAAAGGGATTATTAACAACCACCTCCCATTGATCTTTTGAATTTAAGATTTTCATATGTTTACACCTACAAATTTTTCTTTTCACAATGGATTGAGCGTATCCTTCTTCCTCTCTCGAGTGATAGGGTCAATGTCAGGTGAGGTGGCTTCTGACCTAGAAAGGTAGTTGTGGGGTGCCATGGGAGTCCCAATTATTCACAGATCTTTGACTTATGGCTTTTTTTTGCTCGGTTCCATTCCTATTTTTTTCATGGTCACACTTCGATCTTTATAAAATATTTGTATTAGCTCATTAACTCATATTGCAGAAATTGATTGTTATATAATTAGATTGATGATTTTAAGAAATGATTTTTATTTGTACACGTGCAAATAAAGTTATAGGGAATGGGGAGTCTCTAATTACGCGATATAAAGCGAAGTATCAAAATAAAACCACATATTCAATCAAATTAAGCGTGGTCAAAAAATTTACTTGATAAGTATATCAAGATCGAGTATAGGGAACGGGGAGCCTCTAGTTGTGTGGTTTGAATTATTTTATGTACTTAATTATTTGTGATAATGATTTTTTATTGTCAGGAAAATATATGCATAAAATGAAATTATGTAATCCAAATATTTTTAGTTTTTTGGAAAGTTTTTATTTTTTATTTTTAATAAGAATGAAAATGTGATGCCATGATATGCAAAGGTGTTAATATGCAGCGAGAAGAAAATACATTATTTTTTATGTATGTAGAAAATGGGGATGTTGTGATGCGGAAACAAAACATAGAAGCTACTCTAATTTTTGTTATATGAAGACAAGGAGAAGGCTACTTTGATATAACTTCTCTCCGATATAATTCTTGCCAAAAAATAAATATTCTTAAAAATAGTTTTTAATCAAATCACAACATCACACATAAAAATATCAACCAATTCATCCATGTAGTATCTCAACAGTTGATACTCAATAGTATGAAAATATTCTTAATAATCCCAATTCAATTTATGTAATCATAGATTAAAATTTATCCTGTAATAATGTGTCAATTAAAATTCAAAAAGATGCACAAGAATGCTCCAAGGATTGTACTTGAAAATATATTCGATTCTCTCTTAAAAATACAGAACCTTTTATATTTTCCTCAAATATACTGATTAAATTCCAATAATAGCCCAGAATGGAATGCATAATCAATTTATACACCAAGGACAATAAATTAATATAAATTTATTGTTCAAAGATATCTTCAAATCCCCTGTAATGGTATACAACAACAACAACAAAGCCTTTTCCCACAATTAAGTAGGGTCGGCTTCATGGATTCTTCGCCTCCATTCAGATCTATCTTGGGCCAATCCCGGGCTTATATCCACAAAACTAAGATCCCTTCTTATTGTCTCTTTCCAACACTTCTTGGGCCGTCCTCGCCCTCTCTTAGCCGGTTCAACATCCCAACACTCGCATCTCCTAACTGGTGCATCGGCTGATCTTCTTTGCAAATGTCCAAACCATCTTAAGCGATTTTCTCGCATCTTATCCTCGATCGGAGCTACACCAACTTTCTTTCTGATTGCATCATTCCGAATCCGATCTTTACGTGTGTGTCCACACATCCATCCTGTAATGGTATATATCTCAAATTTATTTGGACACCAAAGATTTACAGTATTTACTCAAAAAATAATGATTAAAACTATCATGGAATAATCCCTCTGAAAGAAGATGATTCTTGTACAATTCCTCCAAATAATGTGAAGATGCTCATAAATATATTCCTCTTAAAAAATACTTATTTTTAATAAAAGCATATCATGTTCAAAATATATCAGTAGATAGCGCATAAAATTATCTTCGAAATGACAAGAGGTTTGTAATTTTTGGACATGAAATGCAAAAGGTATTAATCAAAGAAGATATGGTCCTAAATGTAAAGAAAATATTGAATTTTTATCTCAAATGGATCCTTGTAAGGATTTATTTGTGAATATTAAATATAGAGGCCTTTTTGAGATTTACCCCAAGCTAGGGTATTTTTAGATTTCTAGAAATGAAGGAAGGTATGGGTGCATTAACCCAAGTCACATGCAAGTGGGCGTGTGACATGGGCTTGATATATAACGATTAGGGGCTTCCTCATTTTCTTTGATCACACAGCTAACAAAGTACCATGTGGAGATGGACAGTTCACTCAATGCAACTCTGATCAAGCGGCTGAAAATGGAGCACATCTCGATGGCTCAGATGAATCCTCAAAGATTAATCTAATGATTGGAGCTTTGTATAGCTAACAATCTTCCGATCAAGATTGAAGGGTAACTTCTACTCAGAGCATCTTTCTTTTCGATCAAGTAGAAGCGGATGGAGGGGAACCTAGTGGTTGTTCCGATTTGATGATCGTTGCTGCTCAGAGCACAAAGAAGAGATGACGTGGTTGGCTTCCTCCTATAGTTGAATAAAGAACCTGCAAGGAAGTCGAAGACTCGAAGGGTGTGCTTCAGCATGTAATGTATTGCAAAGTACATGGGAAGACTGCTGACTAAGTGTGAAGGTGATGGTGAGTCAGAGAAGATGAAGCATGAGATGGAGTGGTGAAATAATGGCTGCTTATCATAGGCCAAACTCAAGATTAGAGAAGTGTTGCGACCTCTGATCAATGACAATTAGAGGAACCTGGTTAGTGCACATAGTTGAAGCACTGGAAGTGATTTTGGGATTGAATGAGTAGGAATGAAGGGCTGTCGAAGGGTGACCGGAGATGGATCCCTAATGGATTCCTCCTCTTTGCAAGAAGAGGAATAAATAGAAGTGGGAGAAGGTCTGGAGAAGAAAGAGGTGCAATCGGAGTAAAGCACGAAGATGGGTGATGTGCGATAATGGTGGAGGAGTGATTCAATCAATGTGGGGATGTATGTGCATGTATAATAAAATTAGAGAAATCATGAATGGGGGTAAACTGAGGTTCACATGGTGATCGAAGAAGAAGGTTGGAGGGTGGAACCAGAGCCTGAGCTTGAAGCTTGGAGCTTCGGGTCATCACTCAACACTTCGGCAAGGAGTGGAGATCAAGCCGAACTCGAATGCAGGCTACGACATGATTGAGATTGTTGTGCATCTCACTAGAGTTCTGACCTTTATCTTCTCTTTACTTTACTTAATCTCTCTATCATAGGAAGGAGGAAAAAGCTCAGAGGGAGCTCATGTAAAGGCGAATAGGGGCAAAAGTCATCCATCACTGTGGTTATCTTCAAGGAACCGTTTGTTGGAGTAGTGGTTTCAACCGTCGGTGGTTGATGCATGTGAAGTGGAGGATGGAGATGGCGAAATTGGCATGGGTGAGGGACAAATCGGCTTGCAATGGGTACCATAATTAGGAGGAGTTGACATGTGAAGGATCAAGGGTAAATGGGAGAAGTTTGGTCGGTGAAGGGTTGTGTGACCTGAAGGGGGGCGAAAAGGAGGTTGGTGAAGCACAATGGTCGTTGGATCGAGAGATCCAATGACCCTGATTTGGGCATGAATGGAAGGATAGGGAGTGTCTGATCATTTGATCAGATGCTCCAGATGGGAACGAGGATGGCGAGCTGAGGACCATCTAATTAAGAAATCAAATGGTTGAGAATGGGAGCAGGAGTGTGAAAAGAGCTGGGCCACGTGGCTAGCCAAGAAGAGGCCATGTGGCTCAATCAGAAACTAAATAAATGTAAAAAATAAAGATAAATATAAATGTAATACTAAATGAAGTCAAAATAAAAAGTGTTCTACATGGAAGTTGTATATTTTTTAAGATCTACAGTTTTCATGTAGAACCCAAAGCTAAAATACATCATATATACATATTAATATTTTGTAGGCATTTTCATAGGTATAAATATACCAATTTTATTTGTTTTATTTTACTTTTTTGTATTTTTGAATATGAATTAATATGTGAAGTATTATTTACAATATTATACTAATTTTTATAGGATTTTAAAATATAAAGAAAATAGAGAGAATAAAGAGAACAATGGACATAAAATACAATAATTATATACTTTAGTTATTTAAAATAATTAGCATTAATTATCTACATGTGTAAAATGTTGAATATATTTAATTAATTATCAAGTCAATTAATTAGGCTAAAATAGATGGTTAAAAAGTCAATATACTGTTGACGAATCTGAGATTCATCGCCCCTATACTAAAACATTGTTCATTCTCGAGCAATAAATTAGTCATAAAAAATGAATAAGTAAGTCGAATTCTTGACTGTGCATGTGAAATACAAGACTTAAAATTCAGAATACGAGTTTCATGTGACTCTTGAACTCCAAGTTTAACCAAATCTCACTAAAAAAGAACTCAACTTCTCTAGCAATCAGACTTTTTGTGTACATATGTATGCATGCATGCATGCATTCATGTATGTATGTATGGATGTATGTATGTATGTAGGTATGCATGCATGCATGCATGCATTCATGCATGCATGGATGTATGTATGTATGTATGTATGTATGTATTTAAGCATGACAACTAGTGCTGATCACACATATCAATGTAGAGTCTTAGAGTCTAAGCTTCGCCCAAGATCCTAGTCTAAGAAGTTATGCTTAGAACGTAACCCTCAACTCTAGGGAACAAATACAATTTCTCTTCATTCCACTGTCACTTTGGTTGTCAAACTTAAAAGTGTAAGATGACATGGACAATTATGGAAGATTGTAGAATTGTGTCGTTTCTTTTCATCTCTCATTGGAGCAAGGATCACTCAAGTTCCTCATTAAAGACACACTTGTAATTTTAATGTTAATCAATATGTCCGTTAAGAAGTCTGAGCCGTTTGCACTTGTTTTTCTAGGATACACTAGGGTGTGTCTCTTTTTAAGTATCTAGTATAGTTTTTACACCCACACTTGTATCACTTACGAGTCATATGACCTAGTAACTTGGGTCCAAGTGTATATTTTGAAAAGGTGGGAGCGATTACCTGTAATATAAGCTCTTTGGTATTTTCTTGCAATGTTTGATCTTTTCTCTTTATATTTTTTTATTTTGTACATTTGGTTAGATCCACTGCTTTTATTAAGTTAACGCATACTGATCAATAATTTTAATAGTTTTACTCACACTGGCACCTAGGTTCTCATCAAGATAGTATAAGAACATTGTTCCCATATTGGCTAATGTGATGACACTCAGGTTTCATGAAGTAATTCTCAATATTATTCCCATCCTCAAGAATCATAAAATCAGGTCCAAACTCAAACCTCTCATCCTAGTTCCGTAGGCGAATTATTAACTCATCACAAAGAATATGCAATCTTGCATATATATTGCAGGTCATATTCTTTTAAGAAAAGAGATTCTACATGTAATATAGCATGTATATTTTCAAAATAGTAAGTCTAAATTATTAAGTCATAATACCCTAATGAAGAATAATATCAACTCATCACAAAGAGTACGCAATCTTGCATATATATATATATATATATATATATATATATATATATTGAGGAAAGGGAGCCTACTTTGTGAAGTAGGTAACTTACCTACTTCACATTTCATTTTTTGCAAATTTTTTTATTTTTTTTCAAAAATGCCACCATGGATTTTCATAATTATATCCCTCTAATATGTCATTCAAATTTCGTCAGAAACAGAGACTCATATGGCCTCCATCCAGACAGTCATTTTTTAACGGTCACAAATTTGTTGTATTTTACATGTTCTGGATGAAGGCTGTAGGAGTCTCCGTTTCTGATGAAATTTGAATGACATATTAGAAGGATATAATTATAAAAATCCATGGTGGTATTTTTCAAAAAAAATAAAAAATTTTGCAAAAAAAGGGATGTGAAGTAGGTAAGGTTACCTACTTCACAAAGTAGGCTCCCTTTCCTCTCTCTCTCTCTCTCTCTCTCTCTCTCTCTCTCTATATATATATATATATATATATATATATATATTGCGGGTCATATTCTTTTAAGAAAAGAGATTCTACATGTAATATAGCATGTATATCTTTCAGAATAGTAAGTTTAAATTATTAAGTCATGATACCCTAATGAACAAGAATGGTGAAACTTTAAGTCAAATGCCACTCTAAACCAATTATCCTGAACTCGTACAAGTCTTGTGTGACGTGAAGATATCGAGCATAAAACCACTTACTAGTTACTAAAAATATTCAAACATTTTCCAAACAATGTCAAACAATTTTTTTTTAACAAAACAACAATTTTTCTAAAAGTCAATTGCACCTCTTTTACACATTATTTGACAAACTATTTTACAAAAAGTCACATATTTACTAAGAGTTTCCAAAATATTTTACAAAATCATTTGCAAAATCATTTTCAAATTATCATACCCTTAAACAATTATGTAATAATAAACATTCAAAGTATGAGCTATGAATATTGTATATATGTAATATATACCCTCCACATATACTTAGCTTGTGTTGTGTCCTAAGGCATAAAATGAAATGAAGAACATAGCTCGTACAAAGTATAATGAAGAAAACTGCATACTTAGTCTTTATATAGCCTAATTATAGAAATATAGTACTAAAAGAGGATGCATGTAGACACGAGAGAGACAAGAAAAATGAGAAAAATGGGGGGTAAGAGTTAGAGTAAATAGGGAAGGTTGAATATTCTATGCTATTGAATCTATTATGAATTGGATCTCTTCTACTAGTGTACCTCATGCAAAATGGTTAGGAATGACATCAGACTCGTCATTCTGCATGAAAGAAATCTCCTCAATATGGACTAATTGTTCATTTGATTCGACAAATCGCTTGAGCAGCTATCCATTCACTATGAAAGAACGCTCACAATTTGTGGGATCAGATATATATATATATATATATATATATATATATATACACTTCCATTGTTGTGCATTTCTTTGACCACGTAAGTACCCGTCCACTTAGACTTTAATTTTCCGTTAAATATATTCAACTTAGCATTGAACAACCATATATTCTGGCTTGAGAAAAGTTCTTGCACTTGATGTGTTGATCATGGAATTTCGTAACTTTATCCTTGTAGACCACGTTATTGCCATATGGCATGTTCCTGATCCCTATGAGCTCATTTAGATATAAGTCTCAACTCTTCTTTCCTTGATGACTATTCCAATTAATCTTCTTTATTGTCTATTTTGATTTTTGCACTCATTCAGCGGAAAAATGGCATGACTTGCCATAAATCATTCGAAATGGAGAAGTACTAAGCGAGGTCTTGCAGGTTGTTCTGTAAGCCCATAGAACTTGGTCCAATAGTTGGGACCAATTATTTCTATCAAGATGAACTAGTTTCTGTAGTACGCTCTAAACTTCCCTATAAGATACCTCTGCCATGTCATTCGACTGTGACTCTTCATATCACGATTCACAAAGTGGCTACCTCCATCTGATATAATTACCTTAGGAATTCTGAACCTAAAAATATTATAATCTTTCATAAATTTACCGGCAGAATTGTTATCTGTGATTTATATTGAGATAACATCCACCCATCTTGAGTAATCAACCCTCTAATAGGATGTGCACATGTCCAATACTGTTAGAGAAGGGACCCATAAAATCAATGCCACATGGATTAGAAACATCACAAAAAATCACCGATTGCATGTTCATAACATCTACCAAACCAATTTCTCTGACAAAATGGACACACCCTGTTAAAATCATAAGCATTTCGAAACAAGATCGGCCAATAAAATCCACATTTGAGATCTTTGTGAGTGGCTCACTTTCCCTAGTGATGTCCCCCTGCCTCTCGAGTGTGGCAATGAGAGGACACTATGATATTCCTCTTGGGAATACACCTTCCCTAGATACAATTTGGCCCATTGAAGAAAAGGAATGGATCCTCCCAATTGTACTTCCTCGTATCCAACTTCAGTCAATCAATGTTATTTCTAGTCCAACCGTGAATAACTTGCTTGAAGATAAGGAATTACACCATGTTGGCATACCATGGGAGTAAGTCAATAACATAAATTGACTCGTCGGGGAAAGTCTCTCTAATAGGCTCATAATCAAGGGAATCATTTAGCTTGAGTTAGGATAGATAATCATCCACGACATTCTTGACTCCATATTTATCCTTCATCTCCAAATTAAATTCTTGGAGTAACAAAATCCATCAAAGAAAACGTGTCTTCGCGTCCTTCTTTTCCATTAAGTAAAGAATGGATGTATGATCAGTATAAAAAGTCACCTTAGAATCCAAAAGATACGAACTGAATTTTTCCTAGGCACAAACTACTAGGAGCATTTCCTTTTCAAACACTATATATTTTCTATGTGCAAGATCTGATACTTTACTCATGTTGTGCATTGCGAATGGTATCCCTTCTCTACTCTATCCTGACAAAACTCCTACAACAAAATCCGATGCATCAATTATAACCTCGAAGGTGATTAATCTCCATTTCAACACCTTTATTCTTTCATTTTGGCCTTACTGGTAAAATACATGTAAATAGAAATAATATACATACATTCATTATTTAACTTATGAATACTATTTAAAAACATGTATTTAATTCTAAAATAAAAGAATAAAGGAAATAAAATAAAAATAAAATGAAGTATCATAGATACTAAATGATCCTAAATCTCAAGACAAGTCAATATTGACTTGGTCAACCAAGAATAAAGTAGGAGGAGATATGGTCAATATAACTGTACAGAAATACATCCAAACCATATTTTAATTCACCAATAATAGTTATTTATTCAGCTATTTTATTTCACATTTTGCATAACTCAAATAATAAAATGATCAACATGAAACTTGTACGTAAAAACGTATAGAAAAATGCAAAAATAAGTGTACATAACAATAATGCATAGTATGTCTGGGACACACACAGGAAAAGGCACAAACTGAACTTTAATGACTAATATCTGCTTCATATGAACTCGGAATTCATCAAACTCACCTATATTGTTCTTAAAATTAAATTATATTTGTAATGATGATAATTTCATTGAAAAGAGAGTTAAGATGCAAAAGTCATTTTTCTGAGGTCCCATTATATTGTATACATGTATATATTATTCATTTAAGTTATTTTTTATATTTTCCCCTTATTATTTTTAAAATACTGATAAATTTTATACGCAATATATTAAAAATGTAAACACAAAAACAAATACATTAAAATAAATATATATTAAAATATGTAGGCATATTATACCAATAATATATATACATCTATTTCTTTAAGTATAAAAATAAAATGAGAAAAATAAATAAGATGGGTAAAGATGTATCAAATATATTATAAATATATAAAATATACAGATATAATAAGAAAATTAAAAATATAAAATAAAAATAAAATAGGTCAAATATAGGCAAATATACTTATATATACTTGTGAACATTAATATACAATAAATAAGCTTGTAAAAATAAATAAAAATACCCATAATATAGTACATAAAATAAGAGAATATTTTCTATTGTTTTGACTTAATAAAATCATTTAATATTTTTAAATTAATTAATATGGGATTTACTCCTCGGATTTTCTTGATTGGTCCACGTGGAGAAATCAGGGTGCGTTCTTCGTTGACTTCCAGGTCAACTATACTCCTCCCCACAGTCTCTATCAGAACTCATGACTTCCACCAACCCCCCTCTTCTCCATTTTCTTACTTCACTTCCATGCTTCCTCAAACCTCGAGAGCTTCACCAAACCTCATCCCCAAACAACCCTCCATCTTTCCATTCCCATAGACCTCTTGTACAAACACTCCATCTCTAGTAATCTCGTGATTTCCATAGCCTCACAACTTGTCTATAAAATAAAATCAATCATCATCTTTTTGCATTTTGATCCCCTTCTCTCTTCTATAACCCCTAATACTCATTGTGTTAGAGATGCATGGTGACAATAGGTACCTTGCCGAGGTGTTGGCATGGAAAAGGATATGTTGAAGCGATGGTCAAGCTCGCTATAGTAGATGCTGGCGAAGCTCCCTTCTGCTCCCTGTATACATAGATATGATCTACTTTCCTCAGTGTTTTTAGTGTAATTTTGACTCAACATATTAGTTTAGGTTTTACTTTTTGTAATTAGTGGTTAACTTAGCGTAATTTCCAAATCTATCATACGTTGGAGCTTCGTGCTCCAACTCTGATTCACTATGAACCTCCACTTGTTTCGACCTACAAATCACCTCATCTCTATCTTGAACCTTTTCTTCATCAAACCCCCATCACCTCCACCTCTAATTTTGCTAAAATTACAGCATTGAAGCTCCTCAACTACCATCTATAAGAGCTTCTTCACCCCTACCATGTCATAATTATCCAACTTCAACTCTTGGTCGAGGCTCATCACCTGGAACCACTGAAGGTTTTTGTGCAGGTCCAGGCCTTGAAAACCAACATGGAGCATGGATTCGACTCACATATTTGCTTTAGGTCGCGTGGAACTAATGAGAGTCTCAAGGTCAAGACCTCCTGCAGGCATGGGATACTTTCTAGAAGGTGTGGCACTAATTGGAATCAAAGAAGGAGCTCTATACGAGGAGAAATCTTGGATTGAATGCACACTTGGGGCTTGTTCTTCATGTTTTTCCAAAACACCTCCCCGTTGTTATTTGATATGTCTCCCCATATCTAATCTAGAGCATCGAAGGCAAGGCAAAGCGGTGCACTCCCCTGACCGTCGGATCATCTTAAGTGGGTCATGTGAATCCTCACTTGTCGCTGGATTACATGCCGATTAGGTATATTTTAACCATGCCATTATGTGTTTTGTAAATTAATTTTGATATTTAATATTCAAGCTGCAGTGTAAATTAATTAGACTTTTTTTGCACTAGGAACTCCATACTTTCTGCTAATTACACTTTGGTCCTCGCACCTCATGTGTTACGCCATGTGAGGCGTTGTAATTTTTGTGTAACATACCCTTATGATATCTGGCCAGCTCTGAAAGGGAGTGAATTTTTTAAAAAAATTGCAAATAGGTCCCTTACTTGTTGTATTTTTATTTATTGTATTTATATTGTTTATTAAACAAATCATGTATGTTAAAAATTACGGGAAATTATGGTTGATTCCTCAAACATGCTCGTTCATACACGTATTTTTGTTTAGGAATTTAGTCTAATTTATTATTTTTCTAAAAATAGAAAAGGATCATTATATCTACTATCTTTTTTATTAAAATCCAATATATATATAACCATCTTTAAAAAATCCAAAAATAAAGTTAGTGTATTATTATATATTCTACCTTTAGACCAAAAATCACTAAAATACAAAAGGAAAACCTTAAAAATCACAAAACTCTAAAAACGCCATAAATCAGTAAATTTTATTCAAAAATATAACATATTGTTTTATATCTTATATTTTTCTCTATTCTATATAGCATATATTAAATTTAGTTATGGGAATTTTGGACACTATTATCTATTTCTAAAACCAAAACTATATTATTTTACTCATTTTTTGTACATTTTAATGCTTTAGAAATACATAGAAATTAACAAAAACTCCCTAAAAATGACCAATGATAGATAAAAATATTAAAAGTACGAAAACATCTTCTTTTCTATATATATGTGTGTATATTTTAAAATAAAAAACACTACACGTACTATGTATATCTTATATTACTTATGTAATATATATTACTATTACATATAAATATATATTATATTTAAAAATTAAAAAGAAACTAAAAATTTTCAAAATAAAATTAAAAATTCGAAAATATAAAAATATAAAAGCCTTAAAATCCATAAAAATTAACTATAATTAAAACCTACAAAAAAGAAAAAGGCTAAAAATATAAAAATAATTAATATTGACTATTATTGATGGGAAAATTGATGGAGATATTACTAATAGAATAAATACAGGATGGTTAAAGTGGAGATGAGCCTCTGTTGTTCTCTATGATATGAAAATTCCTTTAAAAATTAAAGGAAAATTTTACAAAGCAGCCGTGAGACTTGCTAATGGATATGAATGTTGGCCTGTGGACATGTGTATAGAATGGTTGTAGTAGAAATGAAAATGCTAAGGTGGATGTGTGGATACACACGTAAAGATCATATTCGGAATGATGCAATCAGAAAGAAAGTTGGTGTAGCTTCGATCGAGGATAAAATGTGAGAAAACCACTTAAGATGGTTTGGTCATTTGCAAAGAAGATTAGCTGATGCACTAGTTAGGAGATGCGAGTGTTGGTATGTTGACCCGGCTAAGAGAAGGAGAGGACGACCCAAGAAGTGTTGGAAAGAGACTATACAAAGGGATCTTAATTTTTTGGATATAAGCTCGGGATTAACCCAAGATAGATCTGAATGGAGGCGAAGAATCCATGTAGCTGACCCTATTTAATTGTGGAAAAAGACTTTGTTGTTGTTGTTGATTGACTACTATTGATTAGTAATAATTATGCATATCATCCATTGTTCTCAGTGGTTCGACTCCTACTACTTGTCTGATATACCCATTTTTGTAGGGTATAATAAATTTTATCTCACATATTTTCATTGCATATAATATTCATAGGTTGTAGTTGGCTTATTCGATTGGTTCGGGTATCGAGAGTTGAGAGATGTGCTGATATAATGATTGTCGAATCCGACTTGTCAGACATAGCAGGTAATCCAAGATTGGACGTTAGGCACCCCATTCCTCTCGACTAATCAAATAGCGTCATTGTCGGAGAGCAACATGTAGGATTGGATAGTTGTACATATTAGCTGCATTATTTTCTATTTTTATTCATTTATTTAAATAATTGTTTATATGTTCTAATCATTCTCTTATTTGACTTTATGCAAGGGACCGCAGAGTGAGGGCGGCTTTATTAGGAGAGCTAGTGCACCTAAGATATGCGGAGATCGACTCCTTCTTCACAAGCCGATAAGAGAGAGCATCAAAGCTATCTTGAGACTAAGTAGAGCGGAGTCGCATTATTGTATATTTTATTTTATTTTATGAGAGAGAGAGAGTGACATTTGTGAATTATTATAATAATTAACTCGCTAGACACTTGTATACTCAAAGACCCATTTCATCAGGTATATGTTCACCTAGGGGGTCTATTTGATTTTTATCTTGTTTTTACCACAGATGCTTTTCATTCTCCCTATTTGTCTCTTTATTTTATTTTGTTTCTTGTGTTTTGAGTTTTTTTCTTTATTTTATGTGCTTGGAGCCTCTAGTTCTTGGTTTTTATTTGGTTGAGACAGATAATATAAGGTCCAAATCCTAATCGAAAACCTTGTACCTATAGAATGTTGGGCTCAGTCAAATTAATAAATTTGTGTTTCATGAATAGAAGCTCCTACTTAGATAGTTTCCTCTTGCACACATATACGATATATTTATTTATTGTGTTGATCATCTTGTATATAGACTATTGGAGTCAGATATGCATCCATATCTCTAGCATTTGCATTCATTGATTTTCGTGCATCGACTTTTCTAAATTCCTTCCCATGTTTCTTGAACTTAGGTAATAGAAGGAAATAGAAAATTCATTAGATGTTTCGTTTTCAAAAAGACCAAAAAAGGTAATAACTAATAAAATTGGGACTGATAATTGAACTCAATCATAAAACTAAACGTAAAGACAAATATCATTGTTTTAGGGAGAGTAACCTCCTCGTTAACGTAGGTACACTCCTGACCGAGTGAGGAACGTACATAAAAGATTAGAGCTCCCAACCCTGGACTTGTACCTTAAGCGCTTAGGTCGACGCTTGGGCCCTATTATTGATGAAAACGCTTGCCTCTGACCTTAAATGAAGTGGTATAGTGTTTTAATAAGTGTGCTATATCGACTCGAACACATCCACTCTAGGATACTGCACATGTGAACTTGTAATAACACCTTTGTCACCTAACTCTAAAAACTAAAAAGATAAAAAGATTGAACCTTCATGGTTTTCACAATGTTGAGTTGGTGAATTAAGGGTTTTGATTTGTGTTTGTTTTGTGTGTGGGGATGTGTTTTGGATCACTCTGTGAATTTGCACCTTTTCTGTTCAAATTTTGAATTGACTATCGTGGTCTCCCCGATCCTCGTCTCTTGAAAATTGAGATGGCTGATTGGAGCAACTTCTATCCGGATTTTATAGATTTCTGTCATTCCACTCTAATCATTGCACCTCCATTTTACCAGGAGTATTATCTAGATTTTTCTTTTGGTACATATCCACCAATAAACTTGCCTATCAAGATGGATCTTCCTCTTGAATGGCCCCACGGGCAACATACACACTTTGACTTTCCATATCAATTAGCGCAGCCTGCACACCGATAGTGTCAGCCATTGGATTTTGAGTACCCACCCTTACCACTACACTACCTATCATCACCCCCAACCGATGCTATAGTGTTGGATTTCTCTACCTTGGAACCGACTCTTGACTATCTGACTCGATTAGTGAAGCAAATGTTAAAGAGGATAGAGACCCTTATCGAACAAAATAAGATCCACATTGCCACTTCACCTTCTAATGTGATGGAGTCACAAGAGGCCACCCATGGGATATTACCATCACTAAAAATATAAAAAATGAGCAAAATATAAAAATCCAAAATGACAATAATGGGAGACACCTAAACCAAGATAGAGTGTGAGGAGAGGTGTCTATGACAACCCCTTCGCCTATACATACACGCACCATCGTTCCCCCCATCCTACCTACCAAGGATGTCCTTCTGTAGCCTTCTAGTCACCCTTGTGTACATGTTGATTCTAACCTCTTCCTTGACCGGGAAGAAATAAAAAATTTAAAAAATGTTATCTAAACCTGAAGTGGTGGTTGCTATTTAGTCTATCATTGAAGCCCCACTTCGTCAAAACATGGACTTTTCACATGCACCCAAGAGAAAGACGAGATGTTGTAGGAGTGAACGTCACATTCTGACCATGGCCACTACAACTCTATCACCCGTCATCTGCCTAATAAGAAATGGGACACTAGTACACCCTTCATTAGATGTACCATTTCTGACCATTGTTTTGGTCACACTCTCCTTGAAAATAGTGCATAGATTAATATAACACCTTCCTTACTTTTTGAGACACTCAATCTCGGGCCTCTCAAGAAAACTCAGATGATTTGTCAATTTGCTGGTAGATCAATAAAGAGGTAGGAGGGTATTCTTGAAAATATTATCATTCTGATCTAGGGCATGAGCTACCATTGATTTTGTTGTATTTCCCATGAAGACCTCCACCTCTATGGAGTGCACTCCAATCATCTTGGGTCAGCATTTCCTCGCTACTATGAAGGTCGTTACTGATTATGGATATGGAGAGAGATACAAACGAGAGCGTTTTGATCGAGATGATCACTACACCCACCGCCACTTAAAAATCCACTTCTGATGAGAGCGTACATGTTCCAGTTGACCCAGAGGACTTTGACCATGTTGTTGATGTCGGAGATGTTTGCTACACCATGGATAATACCAAGACCTGAGAATTCCTCTTCAAAGGGGGAAACTCGAAAAGCAAGACCTATGTGTTACCTCTCCTTGTGTTGGAGATGTGTTGATGAGATCCGCAACATTTACGCTATAGATACCTTTGTAGAGGGCAGAAAAAGGAGAGGCTTCCCTGGATGGACATGACCTTACTTCTTCCACTGATGAGTTCATGACTTTTCATTTTGAGACCATTGAGGATCTCCACCACATAGATTCTGATCGAGCTTCGTCAGCAATTGACCCTGATAACCTACACCTTGTCATATCTTTTCCTTAGCGGTAGTGCAAGAAGGTAAAGTTTCTACCTTCTTGATAATTGTATATTCATCATCTTGTATATGATCACTTTTGTTTCTTTCATTCCATCTCTTGTTTTCTCATCCACCCCGAATCTGTGTGTTTGCCTTACTTAGGATGTGCTTTATCCTAAGTATATGGAGGTGGACGAGTCGAGTCTTTCTTCATTCTTTTTCATCACTCTTGTTGTTTCTCATACTGAGGGATCTCTTACCCTAAGTATAGGGGTAGTGATGCTATCCATTCTCTCATTTTTATTTTTTCGTTTCTTTCGATCCCATCGCTTCCCCCCTCACTTATCGATATTTTTTTATGTACTTAGGGAATATTCACCATAAGTATAGTAAGAGACATGTCGAGCTATTGATTTGTGAATTCTAATCCATGATCATCCTTGTTTGTGTACAACCTGCTACACTTAGGATTAGTTGATCCTAAATAGGAGGGACGGTTGACTTCTTATTCTTCAATTGAGTTGTTATAGTATGAACTTTTCTATATTCAACATGCGTTATGTCTTCCATTATTTCTCTTCGATCACTATGAGGAAATAGTTCACACTAAATATGGAAGGGTTGTATATGCATTGTATATACTTTAGCCATAACTCGTACTTTGTATTTTATAATACGACTAATATATTATATTAGGTAATGTTATAATATAAATCATTATAAATAATACAAAATAAACTAGTATAATTTTTTTTCAAAATTCTCTACAAATATGTTTAATAAATCGGTTTAAAAATATTTTACAAAATGATTTGAAAAACTATTAGCAATATTTTGAAAAATAATTTGAAACCAATTGAAAAATATTTTGTAAAATATTTTCAAACCTTTATAAAAAAATTTGCTAAATGTTTGTAAATGTACTTTATTTGTTTGAATAAAATATTTTTAAATTACTTTTCAAAGGATTTTGAAAAACGGTTGTGAACTGCTTTGAAAAATCTATTTAAACCTTCAAAAAAATTTGTAAAATGATTTTCAAACTTTGTAAATGGTTGTAAATTGTTTCTAAAAACTATTTACAAAAATAAAGTTTTCAAAATGCTTGTAAAAATATTTTCAAATTATTTTGAGAACCTTTGTAAAATTGTTTATAATAAAAACCCTAATAAAATTCTTTATATATAACTCTTGTATATAAAACTTGTGAATAACAAATGACTTATGTACAAATTCCCAGTGTAAAATCCACACCCAAATTTTGTAAATACACCCTCACTCGCGTGTAAATATATATACATATTAAATTCACTAATCCTTATCAAAAAATCTCTAAAAAATCAAAATCTTCAAAACTTATAAAATTTTGCAAAATGTTTTCAATAATTCCATAAAAATTTAGAAAACATTTTGAAAAATCGATAAAAAGTTCAGATCAAAAAATGTACTCTATATTTTTTGCATTTGAATTTGCATTTTTTCAGAAAGATAATAACAACTAAATAAGTCTAAATAAAGTCTGAAGATTGGAGCTTGGTCTAGACCTTAATCTACTTAATTTCAGATGGATCTGCTAAGGACTAGAATTGAGGTACTTCATGTCACTTTGATTAAATTCTTCAGGTAATGTGATATTGTATTCATGAGTCTATTCAATGTGTCTACCTAGAATCTTTCATGTCATAACTCTTGAGACAATGGCTTGACTTGAGACCTCGCCCTCAGCACATAGCTCAACCAATATGGGTTGTTGAAATATCATAGAGTCTAAATCGAGACGATACTAGACTGCTTCATTAAGGGTGGATCACGAAACATTCTTGGGGATTGTCAAAACCGATACTTCACCATTTGTTTCTCTGGTAGCATGGACATCTAATGACCGGAGATTGGATTAAAATAAAGCTTCAGATGAGGAATGGTTTGCTAGCACAATTTTTGTAAGAACCCAAAACATGGGCATAACAAAAGATTCTATATCCATTGGGAAAAAAATAAGAATGCAGAGCAATGCCAAACAACGAAATACCCAAAATAAGCATATACTAAAAATTCGAAAAATTTTGAGCTTCTAGAATAGGGCTGCTTCTTGGTGGAGACATGGTCAAACTGATCGAGCTTTACAAGGAAATGTGACTACAGTGGTCCATTTCCACTTCTTTTCCCTTTCTTCTAGATTCCCCCTCCTTCATTATGCATTAACACATACTTGAACTCAAAAGAACATTTCCATCTCCCCAAGGATGAGTTAGAGGAGAGTACTTAATAATTTAACTATTTTTATGGGAAGAGTTAACACACACATGGCACATGTCATTTCTAGGCTACGAGAGTATATGTCTGAAAAGACGATTCTGATCGGGCTATTGGGTTGAACTGGATATAGGAGCATGGAATCGAAAGGTTGTTGAGTCACAATTCCCAACCTGAATGTGGTTCTGAACAAACTAACAATCTAAAGGTCTTAATTGAGCTCCATACTTTGATTTTATTAAGATAAGTTTAAGAGTTAAAATCATCTCAAGTTCTTAATTTTTCTTTTCTTTATTTTCCTTTTATGCACTCATTATCATAAGTGTTTGCTAGTGACCAACAAAGGCAAGTATAGGGGGGTGATGAATCTCCATTTCACCACCTTTATTATTTCATTTTGGCCTTAAATCCCTAAAAATGCATGTAAATAACATTAATAAACATACATTATTTATTTAACTTATAAATCTGTGTAAATACATGTATTAATTCCAAAATAAAAGAATAAAGGAAAGAAAAGAAAAATGAAGTATCATAGATACTGGATGGCCTTAACCCCGAGACCAAGTTAATATTGACTTGGTTGTTCAGGAATAAAGTAGGGGGATATAGGTCCAATAACTGTACAGAAAATACAACCAAACCCTAATTTAGTGAAGGATATGGTGAGATCCTCAAGCGCATCGCGGAAGCGTGAGCGTCGTATCGAATATGACGAAGAACGACTAGTCGTACTAGTTGTTCTATGCAGCAGAAATTAAAAAAAATCATGTGACGAAATCACATTATCAACACTTCTCGGATCGTTTCGTCTAAACCACAAACAAGTATTAGGGTTACCTCTTGAAGCGTGGTTGCGATCGAGTATCTAAACGAAGAGACCTCCTGTCTCAAGTCCGATCCGACGGAGGAGACGCTTGTGAGTGCGGGGATGAACCGCGTGCTTCTCGCAATCCATATTGATGATCAGTGTGGTAGATCTCATGATCTTGACACACGAGATCCGACGTCTTCTTCACGAGCGAGGCGCACCGAAGGAGACGGAGATCCACGAGCAAATGATCGGGCAGCATAACGACGACGTTGCGGCGATAGGACCTCTCTACGGCATCCATGGTGGACGGCCATGAGAGGGAGAGAGAGGGCTGACGTGTAGAGAGAGAGAGAGAGAGACTTATGTTCTCTTATGTGTTGTGTGTGTAGAAAAGCAAAGGGGTGCCTCTCCTTTTATAATATTTTGGGATACATGGATCTCAATCCATGGACAACACAAATCCAATGGCTCTCATTGATTTGTGTTTCTTTAAATGGCTAAGATTTTGTTGGTAAAATCCAACAACAATTAATTTAATAAAAAATCAAATATACAATAAATATAGTTTGATTTATATCAAATCAATCTCAATTGGAGAAATAGGAAGTAAGCAAGCCTCCTTCCATAAAGGGGGGAGGACGGCCATGAGTCCTATAAGGACTTGGTGTTGGAAATGCGAGCCCACGGCGAGCCATTATGCAATAAATGTTATTGCACATATCATTCCCTGATCTGAAATGAAGAATGAATAATTTGTATAATAGGTCCCTAGTACAATTAGGGTTATGTACCATGGCCATCTTAATAATCATACAGCTGTTGATTCAACTATTGAATCATAGAGGCTGGTGCTTGGATGAATATCTAAAGAGTTAGATTGAGGACTCATCAAGCACCGTCAAATGATTGTTAAGAGATGATCTCCAGCCTGAGTAGGAGATGGCAATCCTATCTCTGAAGGCTGATATCTGACTGACCTCTTGATGAAGGTCCTCTGCATAGGAATAGAGATTCGGAGGTGTCAGATTAGTTAGGTTAAAGAGTTGACTTAACGAGATCGAGATAACCAAAGTCCTATATCATATGCTGTCATGATATAGGCACGCATCCTCTGACCGGAGACAGATGTGTTACTATATGTCTGAGTGTGTACATTTGGCAGACCAATAGGTTGATGACCTAATCAAGGTCTATACACCGGCGCACTGGTGTGCATATAAGGGCATATGAGTAATACGATCTCTCAAAGGGATCATACAGGTTCAGTTACTGAACCGGAAGACATGAGCTCACTCATGAGATATTGGGATGAATCAAATTCCATGCGCATGGTCGTCTCGCTTTGGAAGCTTGACTGAATTTGTAGGTTTGATATATACTTTTAGTATATGATCAAGACCTAGGTATGATATACACTTTTGGAAAGTGTATGATCGATACCAACTCCCAATGATCGAATGAGAAACATACTGATAAAACCATGAAGTAGACAGTATAAAGTTGATCCGATACTTCGGGTTTAGTCTGAGTCTTCCAGTATGCAGGATGTACAGGTATTGGGAATACCTGAGGGTGATTTGATCATAAACGATTGTAAAACCATGACGCTTCCATTCCTAGGGAGTGATGAAACGGGTCTGGATTTTAGTGACTCCTCTCAGTAGAGAAGTGATCTGATCTTGGTCCAAGTGTTGGACATTGATCTGAATGTGATTCAGATACAATGAGAAGATTAGATTTACGGTCTTGATTTAATCAAGCATCTATGAGAGGCCCGCGATCTAGATTTGAGATATGATCTCAATATCCATGTCACTATACGTGGAACAATACAATCGCCCTGTCCTTATCTCCAAGTATCTGCGGAGAGATTGCATTATTCTTGAAGGGTTCAAGAATAATTCCATAAGATCTAAGCAATGAAGAAATAATGATTAAATGTGATTTAATCATCTTGATGTGTGAAGAAATTATCCAATTTAATTAAATGTGATTTAATTAATGTGGATAAGAATAATGTGGATAGAAATATCCAATTATTCACAAGTGGGCGGCACCCAATTCCTATATGGAATGGGTGGCCGTCCCCTCTTGATTGCACATGGAGATTTGATCTCCATGTGTATTCTCTCCTTATTTGTTGGTATGATTTAGGAATAAATTATATTTGATTTTGTCAAATATATTTTGACCTAAATTTGTTGCTTTTGACAACAACAATCTTGGCCATTGGATTGACACAAATCAATCTCACCCATTGATTTTATGTGTCCCATGGATTGAGATCCATGGATCCCAAAACCCTATAAATAGAGAGGCATACTATGCTCTCTAATAACATGCAATATTGGAGCTCTCTCTCCCTCATTTCTTCATACACGCCAGGCCTCTCTCCCTCTCATGTTGGTGGCCGTCCACCATACCCTAGAGGAGAGAACCGTCGTCGCCTTCGCCATCGCGCCGTCGCCTCAACATTCTTTGGTTCTCCGTCTTCTTGGAGAGTTCCTCTCACAAAGGAGACGTTTGATCTCGTGTGACGAGATCAGGAGCAACCATGCTTGGATCATCTTCTTGGATTGCGAGGACAACGCGATTCATCCCTGCGCTCGCAAGCAGTCTCGCCGACGATCGGACTTGAGACAGGAGGTCTCTTCCTTTAGAGACTTGATCAACCACGCTTCAAGAGGTATTGCATTATACTTGTTGTGGTTATAGATGAAATGATCTGAGAATGGTTCTCGGATCATGTGGTTTCATCGAATAAAAATTTTAAATTCCGCTGCACCGAACAACTAGTGCGACTAGTCGTTCTTCGTCGTATCCAATACGACGATCACGCTTCCGTGATGCGCTTGAGGATAATTTCCATATCCTTCAAGTGGTATCAGAGCCTTAGGTCGACGGTTTCGAATATGATTCGAAAAACCGAGGACGACTTGGGTTCGTTTAGGTCGCGAAAGTTTTTATCGCATTTGATTTCGCAGATCTGTTTAGTAAATAAATTCGGCACTGTTTAAATTGTTTAAACACGAATTTAATACTTGGATTTTGTTCCCCATTAAAAAAGGAAACCATAGGATCTGAGTTTACGTAAATCGGATTTCGTATGCTCTAGATATGGTTGTTTTAATGAACATGTATACACTGTTGCGGGAACTGTAGATCTGAACGTGATTAAAATGTTAATTACGGTTTAGACTTGCCTCGAAATGCGTGTAACATCATTGGATTATGTTCTAAATCAAATTAGCAATTTATGAAAATTGATTTTGTCTAATTTGGATTAAATATGATTGAGATATGCTAATTTTAGTAAGAAGGGGTCACTGCTGAAATTACAGTCCTAATCTAGAACCAAGTGATTGTCAATTAGTGAAATTAATTGTTAATTTCGTGAAATAATCATGAAAAATATTTGTGAAATATTTGAAGATGATTATTTACATAATTGACTTGGCCTCAACCAATTAATTGATTAGATTTGATCTAAATCTTAATTGGAAACACATTCATCAAACTTAATGTTTGATTGGTGATTGTCATTTAATCATTTAGTGAAATTAAATTGTTTAATATTGCACACATCATTCCCTGATCTAAAATGAAGAATGAATAATTTGCATAATAGGTCCCTTAGTACAATTAGGGTTTTGTACCATGGCCATCTTGATGATCATACAACTGTTGATTCAACTATTGAATCATAGAGGTTAGTGCTTGGATGGATATCTAAAGAGTTAGATTGAGGACTCATCAAGCACCATCAAATGATTGTTAAGAGATGATCTCTAGCCTGAGTAGGAGATGGCAATCCTTTCTCAATTAGGCTGATATCTGACCGACCTCTTGATGCATGTCCTTTGCATAAGAATAGAGATTCGGAGGTGTCAGATTAGTTAGGTCAAAGAGTTGACTTAACGAGATCGAGATAACCAAAGTCCTTGTGCATAAATATTTGTGAAATATTTGATGATAATTATTCCCTTAAATGACATTGCCTTAACCAATAATTGATTAAGATGTGATCTAAATCATAATTGGAAACCACAATCTTTCAAACTTGATGCTTGAATAGGATTTGGGAATTTGTCTAGCAAATTTCCTTATAATCAAAAATGTTTTGATTATTAATATATGGTACAATTTCGGTTGAAGAACCGATGATCATCTCAAGTACAAATTAATCAATTTGGCATTATCCTTTCCAGAGGCGGATATGGTGCCTAGTCGGAGAGCATTGGGGTTGCGGGTTGCAACGTATGTGGTTCGTCCCACTCTCGTCGGTACTGGCCATGACAGCGGGTAGGGCCGGGATAATGTCCGAGGGATTAAGATGTATTTTTCTAATTATTAAAATTCGAATTAATACGTATTTTGAGATATTACCATATATGTATTCAAGTAAAATAATCAAGTTTGATTGATTGAATTGGATTGATAATTAATTTAATATGATTAAATTGATTATGTCCAATTGAAATACTCTAATATGATTAGAGTTAATAATTCCCTTGGAAGAATTAATTATGTGAATGTGATTCACGATAATTAATTAAAATTTGAATAAGAGGTGGATGATCACATAAGTGACATCCATGGTCTCCCGTCAAGGCGGAGGGTTCCGTCGCCAGGGATTGCATGTGGGAGACGCCTGTCCGAATTGACAGCTCCTGTATGCAAGCGCATCTGGATCGGGCTCGTCGCTTCTCGAAAGAGTAAGGATGTATGCGTAGTGACCCCAGTATCGGGTCCTCATATTATTGGGGCGATATTGGATTGCGCATAGCGAGTTGTATTCCTGTTGACGGTTGGTTCAATTAATGACGGGTCAACATCGCCTTAGGGGTGGTGGGCCTGGGTGTTAAAGACCGAATTAGGAGATGCAAGTTGGACTTGCAAGGCGGAATGTGTTCCTGCTTCTTTTTATCCGAGTTGTAGGTTCTCATATTATTGGGATGCAACAAAGATAAGGAAGGAGATCCCAGATCTTGCTTGAGATATAATGGTAAGTATATCTCTTACATTGAAAGTGATTAAGGGAATGAACTTTCAATGTTGACAAGGCAAGACAACTTTGATATAAAAATCCTAAATCAAAGTAAAAATGTATATATTTATATATTTATGCAAATTTCTTATTTCAGATAATCCTTCATTAAAACCCACTCAATGATATACTCAATAATAACCAGTAAAATATCATGGATTCGACTCATGATCCAGATATTGTACTTGCAATTGGACGCATAATGTATGTGGTTGCAATGTGCAAGTTTCCTCATAGTATTGAGGAATGACAATTAAATAGATGATAGGACTACAACCCTAGGGTTTGTATGTCTCTATAGTCTTGGTATCATCAAATGTACTTTGGAAGTGACATGTTGATGATGATCATAATTGTCAAATAATCCTTATAAAATTAATGAAGATATTCTGGCATACATATGTGCTCTTGACATTTATCATGAATGAGATGGTTCACTGCATCATGAAGAATGGTAGCTCTATAAGAGATGATGTATTCAAATTGTTTGAGTACCTACCTAAACCTATATTTTAAGAGTTTAGATGGATGTAGATGATGAGTGTCATTATTCTACTATCTATACTCTAGTCATTCATGAAGCTTCATAATATTCATATTGTATGAATTTAATGAAGCATGTATAAATGTTGAAATGATCTTACATTGAATTCTTTTGAATTTAAAATAAGAGATCCTCTGTCCTGAGCAATGGTTGCTCATAGATAAAGGGAGCGCAGTGGAAGCATGGGTTGGACCCAAGAAAGAAGGAAAGTCAAAGAGTTGACTGGACTTCTGTGACTTCCATATGACATCCAAAGAGTTGGATGAATGCCAATACTACAATAAGTTGATGTGTTGATAGTATGACTATCAAGTCTGTCTAGAATCCTTAGAAAAGGACTCGGATGGAGCATCAGAGTAATCTACATAAATCATTGATATTGACTTACTTATTGAATAAGATAAAGTCAAATAATTGTATCTCAATCTTCTGATGACATTCGCAATGGGTTGCATATGTTTTAGAAGACTGGAAAATTTGATCTTAAAGGTTTATAGTTGTCCACGTCAATATTGATGCAATTGTTGCAACAATCTCTGTTGGATTAATAGACTTGTTAATTTCAGTGGGAGAGCCCTTAGTCTTACAGAATGTCTCTGTGACCTAGATATTAGAATACACTCATTGTTTATTTCTAAATGTTGGAAATAAACATGAATTCTGAGGTAGAACTATCATAAAGAATTATGATGGAGATATTTCAGATAGTAATCTAAAATCTGGTGGACTCCACTAAATTAGAAAAATTAATGAATGGTTCATTAATATTTCTAAATACTGAAATTAAAACCTTTATAAGATCAATAGGAGGATGAAGATCATTTTACAATGATCTAGCATCGAGCCTTGGACATTTGTCTATTGATTTGATCAATAGACTAGTAAGAGATGAAACTTTAGAATGTCTAAAATTTCAAAACTTACATACTTATGAATATTGTATTCAAAGTAAAATGTCCAATACACCCTTCTTTGGGAATGGTGTAAGATGTCAAGGTATTCAGGATCTCATACATATTGATGTATGCAGATCATCTGTATCATAGTAAACATTATGGATATGTAATATCTGTTGATGATTATGTATGATATGAGATTTCTTGTCTTCACCTAAGAAACCTTTGAAATGTTCAAAGATTTCATTATTTTTGGTTTAGAACCAAAGTTTGAAGGAAGATAAAATGAATTTGATCTAATCTAAGTAGAAAGTACCTACTAGATAAATTCAAAGAATACCTTATAGAGATATGAATATCACTTCTATCTCAATCCTCCTAACACACCTTAACTCAATAGAGTTATAGGTAGATACAATTTAATCATGTGTGACATGATCTTATCAATGTTGAATTTTAGCATAATTATCCCTTAGTTTCCAGGTATATATGTGTAGCAGAGACTACAATGTATATCCTTAATAAGGTTCCATGTATGTTGCAATCTTGCACTTGGTATTGGATACCTACTTTATGGCCTTGAGATTCTTAAAATATCTCATCTCCGAGAATGTGATTCTTAGAGGTTGAGACTCTTGAGAATCAAGATGAAAATGAAGTATAGGAACTCATTTTATCTTAAGAAGATAATGAGACTCCTGAAATTGGAAACTAAAAGGACAATTAAAGATGAAACACTAATACCTCTTCAAATGGTTTTGAGGATGGATTCCATGTGTTAGAGAAATCTGACAATGATCGAACTTCATGTGATGAAGCTTCTGAAGATCATAGCATGGATAGATGGATAGCAATAAAAGTCTAATGTAGACTTCATATACAAGTGTTGTATATGGACCCTCGAGGATCCACCTATATGGGTAAGACCTGTAAAGGTGTAAATGGATCTTCAAGAGACAGGGAACCTGATGAGAAGGTAGAGATCTTCAAAGCATGGTTCGTAGCCATAAGCTACACACTGGAAGGGAAGACATTGCTTGCAATGAGACTTGCTCTTCGGTGACCATGCTTAAAACCATCAGAATATTGCTAACCTTAGCTACATAACTTGACTATTGCATCTTCAAGATGTAAGTCAATATTGCATTCCTCTACGAATGCCTCTTTGAGGATATTCATATGAAGTAGCCCCAGGGCTTCATGGTTGAGGAAAGCAAGGTGTGCAAGCTAAGGAATCCATCTATGGACTCAAATAAGCTTCTTGAAGTTGGATCATAAGATTTGATGAATTATAAATGTTATGATTTCAGATAGAATCTGGATGAGCCATGTGAAGCTTAGTGGGAGTGCCTTTGTGTTCATCGTGTTAAATGTAGATAATATCCTAATCATTTAGAATGATATAAGGATGATAATAAGTGTTTTATAGACTGGCTATTCCATATCTTGAAATATGATTTCAAAGATACCTCTTAGATCTTAGTTCTGAAGTTGTTCAGAAGCAAAGAGAAGGGGATATTGGGACTGCCACATTTGTAGTACACCTTGGACATATTCTATTCATAGAAATTCCAAGAAAGGCTTCCATCCCTTAAGATATGGTACTGACCTATCTAAAGGGATAGCACCTCAAAGAGTTGAGGCAGTGAATGCTAGAACTACTTGCCCTTGGGCATCAGTTCTGAAAAGCCGGGTGTGTGCTAGATGTGTACAAAAGCCAGATGGCTGCCATGCAGTGGGAGTAGTAAACTGTTACTAATCCTACTATGGAAATAAAACACTTGGTTGCAGTAATGACAAAATCTTCATAGATGACAAGATTTTTGAGATAGTGATCTCAAAGTCTTATCTTCAAAAGTTTAAGACTTTATAGATAGTGATCTAAAAGATCTTAACTATAGATACCTTAGGAGATAGAGATCTCCAGGAATAAGGATATTCTGATAAGGATTATGGAAATACTGGTTGTGATAATTGTTAAGCTATAGTGTCAAGGACACTATAACTAACAAGATTGAGTATTAGTTGCATAAGATGCAACATTCGCATTGGATGCGAGCACTGTTACTGGGAATATGCAAGTGTCGTAAAAGGACTTGGCGTAGTCTCGTGGGAACAGAGTGACTGATCAGCTTACCTAGCTATTTTCTAAATAGCCTATGATTGTCACATGAGTGTGAGTTTAAATGATTAGCCCATTAATGGCTCTTTGGGCTAGTGGGAGATTGTTGGAAATGCGAGCCCACGACGAGCCATTATGCAATAAATGTTATTGCACATATCATTCCCTGATCTGAAATGAAGAATGAATAATTTGTATAATAGGTCCCTAGTACAATTAGGGTTATGTACCATGGCCATCTTAATAATCATACAGCTGTTGATTCAACTATTGAATCATAGAGGCTGGTGCTTGGATGAATATCTAAAGAGTTAGATTGAGGACTCATCAAGCACCGTCAAATGATTGTTAAGAGATGATCTCCAGCCTGAGTAGGAGATGACAATCCTATCTCTGAAGGCTGATATCTGACTGACCTCTTGATGCAGGTCCTCTGCATAGGAATAGAGATTCGGAGGTGTCAGATTAGTTAGGTTAAAGAGTTGACTTAACGAGATCGAGGTAACCAAAGTCCTATATCATATGCTGTCATGATATAGGCACGCATCCTCTGACCGAAGACAGATGTGTTACTATATGTCTGAGTGTGTACATTTGGCAGACCAATAGGTTGATGACCTAATCAAGGTCTATACACCGGCGCGCTGGTGTGCATATAAGGGCATATGAGTAATACGATCTCTCAAAGGGATCATACAGGTTCAGTTACTGAACCGGAAGACATGAGCTCACTCATGAGATATTGGGATGAATCAAATTCCATGCGCATGGTCGTCTCGCTTTGGAAGCTTGACTGAATTTGTAGGTTTGATATATACTTTTAGTATATGATCAAGACCTAGGTATGATATACACTTTTGGAAAGTGTATGATCGATACCAACTCCCAATGATCGAATGAGAAACTTACTGATAAAACCATGAAGTAGACAGTATAAAGTTGATCCGATACTTCGGGTTTAGTCTGAGTCTTCCAGTATGCAGGATGTACAGGTATTGGGAATACCTGAGGGTGATTTGATCATAAACGATTGTATAACCATGACGCTTCCATTCCTAGGGAGTGATGAAACGGGTCTGGATTTTAGTGACTCCTCTCAGTAGAGAAGTGATCTGATCTTGGTCCAAGTATTGGACATTGATCTGAATGTGATTCAGATACAATGAGAAGATTAGATTTACGGTCTTGATTTAATCAAGCATCTATGAGAGGCCCGCGATCTGGATTTGAGATATGATCTCAATATCCATGTCACTATACGTGGAACAATACAATCGCCCTGTCCTTATCTCCAAGTATCTGTGGAGAGATTGCATTATTCTTGAAGGGTTCAAGAATAATTCCATAAGATCTAAGCAATGAAGAAATAATGATTAAATGTGATTTAATCATCTTGATGTGTGAAGAAATTATCCAATTTAATTAAATGTGATTTAATTAATGTGGATAAGAATAATGTGGATAGAAATATCCAATTATTCATAATATATTATAAATGTGATTTATAATGTATTAGAGAGAGCTAATTATAATTTATATGTGTTGATTAATTATTATATGTGTATTGGATACACATTGTGTAATTAATTAACAATATGAATTATATGTTGTTTTGGGTTGTGAATATGATTCACAATTTTTTCCATGGCAAGAATGCAATATTCTCAAAGATAATTGTGAATTATTTTTGAAGAATAAAACCCAACAAAATTTGTTGCAAATTAATAGAAGAGAAATCCAAGGAGATATGCAATCTCATGGAAATCCATGAGATTGCTCTCCATTGGGAAACAAGTAGGCGGCACCCAATTCCTATATGGAATGGGTGGCCGTCCCCTCTTGATTGCACATGGAGATTTGATCTCCATGTGTATTCTCTCCTTATTTGTTGGGATGATTTAGGAATAAATTATATTTGATTTTGTCAAATATATTTTGACCTAAATTTGTTGCTTTTGACAACAACAATCTTGGCCATTGGCTTGACACAAATCAATCTCACCCATTGATTTTATGTGTCCCATGGATTGAGATCCATGGATCCCAAAACCCTATAAATAGAGAGGCATACTATGCTCTCTAATAACATGCAATATTGGAGCTCTCTCTCCCTCATTTCTTCATACACGCCAGGCCTCTCTCCCTCTCATGTTGGTGGCCGTCCACCATACCCTAGAGGAGAGAACCGTCGTCGCCTTCGCCATCGCGCCGCCGCCTCGACATTCTTTGGTTCTCCGTCTTCTTGGAGAGTTCCTCTCACAAAGGAGACGTTTGATCTCGTGTGACGAGATCAGGAGCAACCATGCTTGGATCATCTTCTTGGATTGCGAGGACAACGCGATTCATCCCCGCGCTCGCAAGCAGTCTCGCCGACGATCGGACTTGAGACAGGAGGTCTCTTCCTTTAGAGACTTGATCAACCACGCTTCAAGAGGTATTGCATTATACTTGTTGTGGTTATAGATAAAACGATCTGAGAATGGTTCTCGGATCATGTGGTTTCATCGAATAAAAATTTTAAATTCCGCTGCACCGAACAACTAGTGCGACTAGTCGTTCTTCGTCGTATCCAATACGACGATCACGCTTCTGTGATGCGCTTGAGGATAATTTCCATATCCTTCACTTGGTGGCGTCCCCTCTCCTTATTAGGAAGGGAGCCTCCTTTCTATATTACATGAGATTGCATTATCTTATGATTCTCTCCAATATTTGCAACAACTTTTGTTGCAAATTATTTCACAAAAATAAATCTAATTTATTTTGTGAACATTGCAATCATGTCATTGGAAAATTGTGAATCATATTCACAACCCAAAATAAAATGTAAATTATATTTTCAATTTAATGTATGTGAATCCAATTCACATCAACATTTAATTAACAAATGTAAATTACAAATAGCTCTATCTCATATATTATAAATCATATTTATAATATATATGACTAATATGGATATTGCTATCCATATTATTCATATCCATGATAATTAAATCACATTTAATCATCTTTGATCTCTATTCTCATGTGCCCAAATAATATGAATCACATTCACATTATTTATATCTTTGATAATTAAATATCATTCAATTATCTAGATAACTCTCTTTATAATATGAATCAAATTCCTATTACTCATGATAATTAAATCACATTTAATTATCCGTTTTCTCAATGCTCAGATACATAATATCAACAATGAAATTATCCTGATCCCTTTCAAGGATAATGCGCTTTCTCCGTGAATACTTGGAGATAAGGACAGGGCGATTGTATTGTTCCACGTATAGTGACTTGGATATTGAGATCATATCTCAAATCCAGATCGCTGGCCTCCCATAGATGCTTGATTAAATCAAGACCGCAAATCTAATCTTCTCATTGCATCTGAATTACATTCAGATCAATGTCCAACATTTGGACCAAGATCAGATTACTTCTCTACTGAGAGGAGTCACTAAAATCCAGACCCGTTTCATCACTCCCTAGGAATGGAAACATCATGGTTATACAATCGTTTATGATCACATCACCCTCAGGTATTCCCAATACCTGTACATCCTGCACACTGGAAGACTCAGAGTAAACCCGAAGTATTGGATCAACTTTATACTGTCTACTTCATGGTTTTATCAGTGAGTTTTTCATTCGATCATTGGGAGTTGGTATCAATCATATACTTTCCAAAAGCATAGATCATACCTAGGTCTTGATCATAAACTTTCTAAAAGTATATATCAAACCTACAAATTCAGTCAAGCTTCCAAAGCGAGACGTCTGTGCGCACAAAATTTGATTCTTCCCAATATCTCATGAGTGAGCTCATGTCTTCTGGTTCAATAACTGAACCTATATGATCCCTTTGAGAGATCGTAATACTCATATGCCCTTATATGCACACCAGCGCGTCGGTGTATAGACCTTGATTAGGTCATCAACCTATTGGTCTGCCAAATGTACATACTCAGACATATGGTAACACATCTGTCTCTGGTCAGAGGATGCGTGCCTGTATCGTGACAGCATACGATATAGGACTTTGGTTATCTCGATCTCGTGAAGTCAACTCTTTGACCTAACTAATCTGACACCTCCGAATCTCTATTCTTATGCAGAGGACTTGCATCAAGAGGTCGGTCAGATATCAACCTAAATGAGAAAGGATTGCCATCTCCTACTCAGGCTGGAGATCATCCCTTAACAAATATTTGACGGTGCTTGATATGTCCTCAATCTAACTCTTTAGATATTCATCCAAGCACCGGCCTCTATGATTCAATAGTTGAATCAACAGCTGTATGATCATCAAGATGGCCATGGTACGTAACCCTAATTGTACTAAGGGACCTATTATGCAAATTATTTATTCTTCATTTCATATCAGGGAACAATATTTGCTATAACATTTATTGCATAA
Source organism: Ottelia alismoides (assembly GCA_037367405.1). NCBI lineage: Eukaryota > Viridiplantae > Streptophyta > Magnoliopsida > Alismatales > Hydrocharitaceae > Ottelia > Ottelia alismoides. Next base: position 518,453 of record JAZKJV010007000.1, read on the forward strand.
TGGCTCGCTGTGGGCTCACATGTCCAACATTTAGTTCATCGATAATAGCCATTTATTCATCTATTATATTTTGCATTTTACACCTTAAATAATAAAATGATCAACATGAAACTAGTACATAAAACATATAGAAAAATACAAAACTAATTGTACATAAAAATAATGCATGGTATGACTGGGACACACAGTTGAAAAAGCCGTAAACCAAACTTCAATGACCAATATCTGCTCCATATGAACTCATAATTCATCAAACTCACATTTATTGTTCTTAATTAAATTATCTACTTAATGAAGGCATTTCATTGAAAATGATATGACGATGCAAAAGTCAGCTTTCTGGGGTCCCATTGTATTGTATACATGTATATTTTATTCATTTAAGTTATTCTTTCTATTTTAAATTTATTATATTTTTAAATACTGATAAATATTTTTTGAAATATATTAAAAATATAAACACAAAATAGTAGCATTAAAATGACATTAAAATAAGTAATACATTAAAATATATGGGCATACTATACCAATAAAATATACACCTAACAAATATAATCAAAAAAATAATTATTTAAATATGTGTTTAAATATATTATAAATATATAGTATGTTTAGACATAATAATAAAATTAAAAATACAAAATAAAATAAAATAGGTCAAATATAGGTAAATATACCTATATATACACTTATAAAATTTAACACATAATAAACAAGCTTGTAAAAATAAATAAAAAATCCATAAACTAGTACATAAAATAAAAAACATTTTTATGTTTACTTTTAAATTAATAAAATCATTTAATATTTTTAAACTAATTAATAAAGGATTTGATTCCAATTTTTCTTGATTAGACCACGTGTGATGAATCCCGTATTCATCATGCTAAAAACTCCTTATTAAAATCCCTGCTTAAACAAACCAATAAAAATATCCTCCAATTCTCTATTTTTATCATGTACTGTATTGTCTATATTTAACCTTAACTATTTGTATTTAATTGCCCTTATGTTTCTGTAATTATTTTATCACTCAAAAACCCCTAAAAATTAGGTAGAATAATTGTCTATAAATCACTGACCCTTAAAAAGACTAAAAAATTCAAAAACAACTAAAAACCACAAAATCAGTTTTTTATCCCCTTAAAAATACCCCCAAAAAATAGCTTTTGTACAAATAATCTCTTTTGGCTTTTTGACCAACATGAAAGTTGTAGATCTCATCGAGATGAGCAACTTTCATGTTTTGACTTTTTCCAAATTCGGCCTCTAACTATTTCTTTTCTAATTATCTTTGATTTAATATTTTTCGAATTTCTGATTGGGCCACGTGGCGCCTTCTGGGCCGCCCACGTGGCCCTTCCCTCTTTCCGCCACCCGTCACCATTCACGGCCATTGGATCTGCTCCAATCACCCCCAGATCCATCGTCCAAACCCGCCTCATTTCTCAGCTGTCGGATCTGATATCCAGATTAAATCCTAGCCGCTCCCTAGCGCCTAATCCTCAGCCCTCGGATCCTACTTCCATCTGACCCCCCTCCTCGCGCCACGTCTTCCCTCGTCCACAACCCTCCGATCCCTCTTTCATCTTCCGGTCAACAACGATCCACGTCATCCCTCTCACCCTCACCGCTAGATCCCCCCATCATTCGATCTGAGCCATTCCCTCGCGCTCCAATCGCCACCGTCCGATCATATCTTTGGATCTGATCTTGACCCTCCGCCCACGCCCGTATCCAGACCGTTGGATCGCAAGATCCAACGGCCACGAAAGTCGTCTCCTACCTCCGAAACCCCTGCTCCCAGGCATTACAACCTTCGCACCTCCTCCGCCCCCTTCCAATTCTAGCCGTCGCTCCGACCATTCCCTTAACCTAGTAACGCCTCCCCCGCATAGCCCGCTCCTCCATCATCCTCACGCCATCTCCAGAGCTCCCAGACGTTACCTCATCGCCATTACACCGCCTCTCCAAAAACGCCCTCTATCACCATAACCGCTTGATGTCTCCGCCTATTTAACCTCCGCCACCACCACCGTAGCCAGCATCCACCAATCCTGGGGCTTCGGCCAAGCCTCCGGCCCTCCGGTGACAGCGGAGGAGCCCCTTGAATGGAGGTGAAGTCAGCCGAAGCCTCGGTGAGATCCGTGGCCTCCGGCCACGTAGCGGTTGCCATCTGGCACCGCCGAGCACCTCGCATTGGCTGAGCGAGTCGTGCGACGACCGGAGCCCCGCCTAGGAGTCAGCCCAAGCCTCTCCTCCACTGGTTCCCCTCCCCGATGAGGTTCCTTTGCCTCCTTCTTTTTCGTTCTTTTTCTCCCAATTTTTACACCACCTACAGCCACTTCCACCCCCATCTGATCCATCTACTCGTTTCGTCGAACCACTCCGACCTCCGCCGCCCATTTCTCCCTTCTCCAGAACCCCCAACCGCTCCGACCACTCTTCCCCTGCTCCGCCGGAGAAGACGACCTGGCCATCACTTCTCGCCGCCTCCAAGGCCTCCGTTCACTCACAAACTCACCCGCACACTCCTCTCTTCGGCTATGCTAACTTTGCAGGTCATTTCTCTTCACTAGCCGGAGATTGCACCTCCCCGCCGATCTCGAGCTTCTTCTCCGACAATCAAGCTTCGACGGAGAGCCCCAGACCTTCATGGAGCTTCGCAGTAACTCCAAGATCCCCGCCAGACCTCCAGCATGCTTCCACGACCTTCAGACGACCTCGGGAGGCACGGCGGAGCTGTTGGCAGGTCGCCGGAGCCCCGCCTCCTCCGGTGACTTGCGGAGGAGCACGAAGGTACAGGCACCGTCCGATCCTCCTGATCAGGCGGTCCTGATGAAGACGCGTGGTGGACCCGAGCCGCTTCCCCAACCTACTGGCTTGGGTCGTCCGAGCCTTCCGACAGACCTCCAGAAAATGCCACGTGTCACGAAGCAGCGGGTGTGATCCGAGCCTAGCCCTCGCGTGCGTAGCACGTGAGGTGCTGGGTAATTTACAGAAATGACCCTAGAAGAAATGGAAATTACAATTTGGTCCTCCAGGCGCGTGCTCCACGTGCGCATCTGGGGTATTTTACAGGGAAGCCCCGCAACCTTTTGGAAATTACAAATAGGTCCCTGCGCGCAATGGGAAAATTTCACTTGGGCCCAGGCGGTTTTTGGTATTTACATTTAGGTCCTTCCAGGGACCTAAATGTAATATTTATCCCTTTATTTCCTTGCATTTTTATTACATTTATACCCTTGCACTGTTTTTAGCATAACTTGAGCATCGTAGGTCCAAATTGCATGATTTTAGTGTCGTTTTGATCCTTGTTTTGTCCTCTACAATCTAGCATACTTATTTGTCTCATTTGACACTGTTTTAAATTAAGTGAATTTTTATGTCAAAAATGGGACCATGCTCTATCTGTCTTGCTGGATTTGATGACCGATTTTTAATGATGTATTCAATTAGACTCTAACTTCATTCTACATTGCATTGCTCACATCTTAGGGTATAATTCTGGCATTTTATTCATCATGCATGTTCCTTTGCATTATTTGCTCATGCATCACTTTAACTTGCATAAAAATATCTAAAAAAATTGCATGCATCATGGCATTACCTTGTAAATAGCTTAGTGCTTCATAAATTGCATATGGACCTGAAATTGAGATTAATTGACATTGAGCATCTTGAATCAAAATTCAATACACAGATTAGGCAGCCGTGTCCCTGTGTTCGACCTTGGTAGACTTGCCAAGCATAAATATTCCACAGCATTCAAAGACTGTGGTTTTTGCTGAACCGAATTTGCCTCCTGTACTACGACATAATTCCACATTATTATAGAGGCGAATTCGACGTTCATCAAATGGCGCCGTTGCCGGGGATACGGCTTTGCTTAATTTTTGGATTTTGATTTTTTTTTAAAAAATTATTTCAAAAATTTGGTCCTCATCTCATGCATCATTTCTTTGCACATTACTTGCTGATTTAATTCTTTTGAGATTCTAACTTTTCTCTTTTGTGGCAGGGCCCATGAAAATCAGGGACGCCTGATCGTCATGGAGGCGCGAAGTTGGGAGCTTCCGCTGAAGAGGCCGCAAAAGAAGCCGTGAAGAAATTCTAGGATTTTTATCAGTCAAATAGCATTGCATGTTGTAAAAAAAAGAAAAAAAAACATTGCATCTGCATATTTATTTTCAGTCTTGCATATTGTACTAAAAAAAATCCCCCCCCCCCACACACACCTACACTGCACATGCACATACTCACCCCCAACCCCCTGTATATTTCACTCACTCTCTCTCTCTATCTCTCTCTCTCTCTGTGTGTGTGTATATCTATTCTTCAAGAACTCCCTCCCCCTCACCCTTGTATCATAGAACCCCCCCCCAACGCAGATCTTAGGCTATTTGTAGCCTAAGTATAGGGGGGACCTGCCTATTCATCCCTCCCTCGTTCGGTCTTCTTGTGCTTAGGCCGAGTTTGGCCTAAGTATAGGGGGGACCCTCCTCCTCAGTTCCGCTATATCACCCTGTACTTAAACCGAGCATTGGCTTCATGGCACTTATGCTATGAGGACATAGCAAATTTTAAGTATAGGGGGGTATACCGTATATTATTGTATATTACTTTAGCCTTAGCTTGCGTTTTTAAAACTTTTTAAAATTTTATTTTTTCGGGCTGGGTTTTGGTAACCTTGGGAACTGAGTAAAAACCTGTAAAAATTAAAATTGAGGGATTAATCTTTGTAAATAACCCTTTTTCAAAAAGAAATTTTTTTTTTGAAAAATTAGAAATGTTTTTCGGAATTTGGCTCTGACTACTAGGCTTAGTAGACATTTTCAGTGAGGGAACTTCGGTCTCCCTTAGCAGAGTGGGTGGTTTAAAGGACACCGCATATGGCACCATCCTTAAGGATCACGGGTCTCGACCCGCACTTACACCCATACTGGCTGAGAGTGGATACTTTTATTTATTTGAGCCTGGGTCAGTCATTGTCTCTCCGACGAAAAAAAAACTTTAAAACCCATAAAAATTTGCAAAAGATAAAAAACAAAAAAAAATTCTTTAACCCATGGAGTTGGTGTATTCCTGACACATTCACACTCACGCAAGGCTTGAGGATTTTTGAGGACACTGGACCTTTGGGATCTTGAGAGTCTGAGTTAACATGTCGTAGTCATTAGGGTTTTCATGACTTAAATATCCACACTTCCCTAGTTTGAAAGATTTGAGCGCTATATTGCACTCTTCATCTCCACCTTCAAAAAGAATATGATCAGCACAATCACTCCCACAACTGCATGATTGATGAGATGAGTTGAGATATCACTTGAGGAACTAGGACTAGAGATTTGAGTTTAGATCCGATCTGATGATATTCGAGGATGGGATAAAGTTAATAAAGGCTTCAGAAAACCTGATTGTCAGCAAAAACCCTAGCCAGTATGTGAACAAGATTCATATGCTATCTCTTTGATATTTACCTAAAAGTGCCAGGGTGTGATGAAACTTAAAAGAATTTGTTGATCAGTGTGCGCCAATCTTTTGGTAAAAGCAGTGGAGCTAGCCAACAAAAGAAATGAAATGTCAAAGAAAAAGCTCAATCATCAAAGTCAAATTCCAAATGAGCTTCCACCAATGGCGAGCGCTCCCAAACATTTTTAAAGTGTCCACTTGGACCAAGCGCTAATTAGGACCAGGAGTCGGGCTGACACCGAAAAAGGGCCCTGCATCGTAAATGCTACAAGTCTGGGTGTCGAAGGTATCTTAGATACCCAAAAGAGACACACCCCGGTGTATTCCCAGAAAAACAAGTGCAGACGACTCCAACTCTCTTGACGGACACATTGATCAACAAAATAATAATATACATGTGTTGAGTAAAAGGCACTCGAGAGGCCCCTTGTTCCAATGTGAGGGTGAGAAAATTAGACACAATCCCAGTACCTCCATCATCTGGCCGTCCATCAACATTTCAAAGTCTGACAAACTAATGAGACGGTGGATTGGAGCAAGAATATACTTATTCCCTAGTATTGAGGATTAGGTCTAGAGGAGAATCTTTGGGACTGGAACTTTGGGTGATGCATCGACTCGGCTCTCATGAAATGCAGTACACTAAATGTCATATCCTTATATTATATGTACAAAAAGAGAGTCTGATGATCAGAGAAGTTGGATTCCTTCTGACTAAGGCTTGGATAAACCCAGAATTTTAGGATCACTTAGGTCAAGGGTCTTCAAAAGATCAAGCCTTGAATTTTTCACACGCACTGTCAGGAATTAATCCAACTCCTTCATTCTTTAGATGCTCGAGGACGAGCATGGTTTAAGTATAGGGGTATGATGAATCCCGTATTCATCATGCTAAAAACTCCTTATTAAAATCCCTGCATAAACAAACCAATAAAAATATCCTCCAATTCTCTATTTTTATCATGTACTATATTGTCTATATTTAACCTTAATTATTTGTATTTAATTGCCCTTATGTTTCTGTAATTATTTTATCACTTAAAAACCCCTAAAAATTAGGTAGAATAATTGTCTATAAATCACTGACCCTTAAAAAGACTAAAAAATTCAAAAACAACTAAAAACCACAAAATCGGTTTTTTATCCCCTTAAAAATACCCCCAAAAAATAGCTTTTGTACAAATAATCTCTTTTGGCTTTTTGACCAACATGAAAGTTGTAGATCTCATAGAGATGAGCAACTTTCATGTTTTGACTTTTTCCAAATTCGGCCTCTAACTATTTCTTTTCTAATTATCTTTGATTTAATATTTTTCGAATTTCTGATTGGGCCACGTGGCGCCTTCTGGGCCGCCCACGTGGCCCTTCCCTCTTTCCGCCACCCGTCACCATTCACGGCCATTGGATCTGCTCCAATCACCCCCAGATCCATCGTCCAAACCCGCCTCATTTCTCAGCTGTCGGATCTGATATCCAGATTAAATCCTAGCCGCTCCCTAGTGCCTAATCCTCAGCCCTCGGATCCTACTTCCATCTGACCCCCCTCCTCGCGCCACGTCTTCCCTCGTCCACAACCCTCCGATCCCTCTTTCATCTTCCGGTCAACAACGATCCACGTCATCCCTCTCACCCTCGCCGCTAGATCCCCCCATCATTCGATCTGAGCCATTCCCTCACGCTCCAATCGCCACCGTCCGATCATATCTTTGGATCTGATCTTGACCCTCCGCCCACGCCCGTATCCAGACCGTTGGATCGCAAGATCCAACGGCCACGAAAGTCGTCTCCTACCTCCGAAACCCCCGCTCCCAGGCGTTACAACCTTCGCACCTCCTCCGCCCCCTTCCAATTCTAGCCGTCGCTCCGACCATTCCCTTAACCTAGTAACGCCTCCCCCGCATAGCCCGCTCCTCCATCATCCTCGCGCCATCTCCAGAGCTCCCAGACGTTACCTCATCGCCATTACACCGCCTCTCCAAAAACGCCCTCTATCACCATAACCGCTTGATGTCTCCGCCTATTTAACCTCCGCCACCACCACCGTAGCCAGCATCCACCAATCCTGGGGCTTCGGCCAAGCCTCCGGCCCTTCGGTGACAGCGGAGGAGCCCCTTGAATGGAGGTGAAGTCGGCCAAAGCCTCGGTGAGATCCGTGGCCTCCGGCCACGTAGCGGTCGCCATCTGGCACCGCCGAGCACCTCGCATTGGCTGAGCGAGTCGTGCGACGACCGGAGCCCCGCCTAGGAGCTTAGCCCAAGCCTCTCCTCCACCGGTTCCCCTCCCCGATGAGGTTCCTTTGCCTCCTTCTTTTTCGTTGTTTTTCTCCCAATTTTTACACCACCTACAGCCACTTCCACCCCCATCTGATCCATCTACTCGTTCCGCCGAACCACTCCGACCTCCGCCGCCCATTTCTCCCTTCTCCAGAACCCCCAACCGCTCCGACCACTCTTCCCCTGCTCCGCCGGAGAAGACGACCTGGCCATCACTTCTCGCCGCCTCCAAGGCCTCCGTTCACTCACAAACTCACCCGCACACTCCTCGCTTCGGCTATGCTAACTTTGCAGGTCATTTCTCTTCAGTAGCCGGAGATTGAACCTCCCCGCCGATCTCGAGCTTCTTCTCCGACAATCAAGCTTCGACGGAGAGCCCCAGACCTTCATGGAGCTTCGCAGTAACTCCAAGATCCCCTCCAGACCTCCAGCATGCTTCCACGACCTTCAGACGACCTCGGGAGGCACGGCGGAGCTGTTGGCAGGTCGTCGGAGCCCCGCCTCCTCCGGTGACTTGCGGAGGAGCACGAAGGTACAGGCACCGTCCGATCCTCCTGATCGGGCGGTCCTGATGAAGACGCGTGGTGGACCCGAGCCGCTTGCCCAACCTACTGGCTTGGGTCGTCCGAGCCTTCCGACAGACCTCCAGAAAATGCCACGTGTCACGAAGCAGCGGGTGTGATCCGAGCCTAGCCCTCGCGTGCGTAGCACGTGAGGTGCTGGGTAATTTACAGAAATGACCCTGGAAGAAATGGAAATTACAATTTGGTCCTCCAGGCGCGTGCTCCACGTGCGCATCTGGGGTATTTTACAGGGAAGCCCCGCAACCTTTTGGAAATTACAAATAGGTCCCTGCGCGCAATGGGAAAATTTCACTTGGGCCCAGGCGGTTTTTGGTATTTACATTTAGGTCTTTCCAGGGACCTAAATGTAATATTTATCCCTTTATTTCCTTGCATTTTTATTACATTTATACCCTTGCACTGTTTTTAGCATAACTTGAGCATCGTAGGTCCAAATTGCATGATTTTAGTGTCGTTTTGATCCTTGTTTTGTCCTCTACAATCTAGCATACTTATTTGTCTCATTTGACACTGTTTTAAATTAAGTGAATTTTTATGTCAAAAATGGGACCATGCTCTATCTGTCTTGCTGGATTTGATGACCGATTTTTAATGATGTATTCAATTAGACTCTAACTTCATTCTACATTGCATTGCTCACATCTTAGGGTATAATTCTGGCATTTTATTCATCATGCATGTTCCTTTGCATTATTTTCTCATGCATCACTTTAACTTGCATAAAAATATCTAAAAAAATTGCATGCATCATGGCATTACCTTGTAAATAGCTTAGTGCTTCATAAATTGCATATGGACCTGAAATTGAGATTAATTGACATTGAGCATCTTGAATCAAAATTCAATACACAGATTAGGCAGCCGTGTCCCTGTGTTCGACCTTGGTAGACTTGCCAAGCATAAATATTCCACAGCATTCAAAGACTGTGGTTTTTGCTGAACCGAATTTGCCTCCTGTACTACAACATAATTCCACATTATTATAGAGGCGAATTCGACGTTCATCAACGTGGACCAATCAGGGAGCATTTTTCATTGTCCATGTCAATTGCACATCCTCCCCACAACCTTTGTCAGAACTCATGACTTCTACCTACCCCCTCTCTTCTCCATTTTCTTACTCCGCTTCCATGCTCCCTTAAATGTCGAAACCTTCATCAAACCTTGTCCCAAACGACCCTCCATCTCGCCATACCTGTAGACCTCTTGTACATGCACTTAATCTCTAGTAATCTCATGATTCCAAGAGCCTCTCTGCTTGTCTATAAACCCAATCCTCTGTATGTTTGTCTTTTGATCCCATTCTCTCATATGTAACCCCTATCCTCATTGTGCTAGAGACGCCCGGTGACAGCAAGTACCTCACTGAGGTATTGAAGTGGGCAAAGAGGTGTTGAAGCGGTGGTCCAGCTCGTCGGAGTAGCTGTTGTGGAGCTCCCTTCCGTTCCCTGTATACACATGTATTATCTACTCTCCTTAGTGTTTTTTGTGTAATTTCAATTCATCATCTTAGTTTATGCTTCACTTTCCACAATCAGTGGTTAACTTATCGTTTCCAAATCTATCGTATGCTAGAGCTTCACGCTCCAGCTTTGATTCACCATGAACCTCCGCATGTTTTGACCCACAAATCACTTCATCTTTATACCCAACCATTGATTTATCAAACCCCTATCATCTCCACCTCTGACTTTGCTAAAATCAGGGTATCAAAGCTCCTCATCCACCATCGACAAGAGCTTCCTCGCCTCCTCCGTGTCATCACTATCCAACTTCAACTTTTGGTCGAGGCTCATCACCTCAAGCCACTGAAGGTTTTTATGCAGGTCCAGACCTTGAAGACCAACCTGGAGCATGGATTCGATGTACATATTCACTCTAAGATGCGTGGAACTAATGAGAGTCCCAGGCTTAAGACCTCCTGTAGGCACGAGACACTTCCAGGAAGGTATGACAATGATTGGAATCGAAGTAGGAGCTCTGTATGAGGAGAAATCGTGAATTGAATGCATGTTTGGGGCGTGTTCTCCATGTTTTTCCAAAACACCTCAACATCAGTAGATGACGCACCACCCCCAGATTGGAGTGTCGAAGGCAAGTTGAAGCGGTGCGCTCCCCCGACCGTAGGATCATCTTAACTGGGACACGTGGAGCCCCATCTACCGTTGGATTACACGTTGATAGGGTATATTTCATCTGTGCCACTCCATGTTTTGTAAATTAATTTTGATACTTAATATCCAAGCTGGAGTCTGAATTAATTAGAATTTTTTGCACTAGGACCTCTGTACTTTCAGCTAATTACACTTTGGTCTTCACACCTCATGTGGTACGCAACATGAGGTGTTGTAACTTTGAGTGAATATCCTTATATCTGGACTTGTTATGAAAGGGCGTATTTTTTCAAATGTTCAAATAGGTCCCTTCCCTGTTGTATTTTTATTTATTGTATTTCTATTTTTATTAAATAGCTCTAGTATGTTAAAAATTGTCGGAAAATTACGGTAGATGCCTCAAACCATGTTGTTCACATACATATTTTTATTTAGGCATTTAATATATTTCCTATTTTCTAAAAATTGAAAAGGAGCATTTTATTTATTGTCTATTTATTTAAAAACCAAATAAAAAACCATGTTTAGAAATTCCAAAAAAATAGATTTAATGTATTATTATAAAATTTATCTTGAAATCAAAAATCACTAAAAATACAAAAAAAACCTTTAAAATCACATAACTCTAAAACTACCATAAAGATTGGTAAAAATTCATTGAAAACCCAAAAACATTGTTTTCTATCTTATATTTTCTTTATTCTATATGTTATATATAAAATTAATTTTTGGAATTTTGGGTACTATTATATATTTTTAAAATCCAAACTAATTCAACTATATTATTTTACTCACTATTTTCTACATTTTAGTGGTTTTAAAATACATGAAATTAGCAAAAGTTCTCTAAGAATTACCAAAAATAGATAAAAATATTTAAAATAAATATTAAAAATACAAAACCATTTTCTTTTTTGTATTTTTAGTATATTTATGTATATATAAAAATATAAAAACTATATATACTATATATATCGTATATTACTTATATAATACATATTATTACTACATATAAATATATCTTATTTTAAAAACAAAAAAACTAAAAATTTACAAAATTAAAAAGAAAATAAAATTATGATAATATAAAAATATAAAACACTTAAAAATACATAAAAAATAAATACAATTAAAAATCAATAAAAATTAGAAAAAAAACTAAAAATACAATAATAATTATTGTTGATTATTATTAATTATATGCATATCCTACGTTGTTCTCAGTGGTTCGACCCCTACTACTTGTTTGCTATACACATTTTGTAGGGTACAATAAATTTCATCTCACATATTTTAACAGCATATATTATTCATGGGTTGATTGTTGACTTAATGGATTGTTTCCTGTACCGAGAGCTGAGAGAGGCACCGATACATCGATTGTTGGATCTGATTTGTTGAGCACTACATGCCTTCCAGGATTGAACAATAGGCACCTTGTTCCTCTCGACTAATCGGAAGGGGAGAGACTAGTCATGAGCTTCTATAACATGAGAATATATAATCTTTCTCTTTAAGAGCTTAAAGGCCTCTAGACACATGTGATCTACAATGAACTCAATGTTTTTTCCTAAGAGAGTAGTCTGTGATCGAACAATCTTTGAAAAATCTTTGGTAAATCTGATATAAAATCCAACAAACCCTAATAATGAATGTACTAACTTGATGTTGGTCGGTGGATCAAGTTTCTTGATCATATTCTCCTTGGTCTGGTCCACCTCCATTCTCTTTTTGGAGATGACGTGCCCCGACATGATACCCTCATGAACCATGACTTTATCCCAGAAGAGCACCAGATTAACATGCTTACATCTTTGAAGTACTCAGTCCAAATGTAACGGAAAAGTGTCAAAAGAATCCCCCATAGACTGAGAAATCATCCATGAATACTTCCAGGAAATCTCCCATCATCTCGGTGAATACATCAATCGTGCATCGCTGAAAAGTGCATGAAGCATTACATAACCTTAAAGGCATACACTTGAATGCATATGTGCTGAATGGACAAGTAAAGGTACTTTCCTAATCCTCAGGAGTTATGGCTACTTGATTATAGCCTGAGTACTCGCTAAGAAAACAGAAGAGATTTGTCCCTATTAATCTCTCCAAAATATGATCAATAAAAGGCAACAGAAAGTGATCTTTCTTGGTCGTAACATTCATGTGTTTGTAATCGACACAAATACACCAAGATATGGATACTCATGTCACAATCTCTTCTCCCTCCCCATTGGTGACCATATGTATTCTCGACTTTTTTGAGATCACATGTAAAGGAGCCTCCCACTTGGAGTTAGAGATGGGATAAATGAACTCGGCTCCACACTATTCCTCAATTTCTTTCTTAAAAACTTCCCTTAAATTCATATTCAATCTTATTTGAAATTCACAAGAAGGTTTAGCATTTCCCTCTAAATAAATGTGTTGTGAACATAGAGTAGGGTTAATCACTACGAGTTTTGATACTCCCCAACCTATTGTCCTACAGTTCTTTTTTAAAACTTTAAGCAATTTAGATTCATGTTCTTCAATCAACTTTAAGCGAATAATAACATGATATCTCTTCTTTGATCCCACAAGAAGGCATGCTTAAGTGTAGGAGGTAATGGATTAAGCTTTGGCACTAATGAATAGTCTAACAAGTCTAGCTTAACCATATATGAATCTAGTTCCGTGTTGTATGAAGGTGGTTCTGTCTGTGTTATGCTGGATAATAACTGTGTTGTGTCTTGAGATGGATTGCCAAAGATCCTCTATAGGTCGACCAAAATCATAATCCTCAACCTTTGATTGTCCATGAGAGAAGGATCTGACAAGTTAAGAGTGACTTCTATGTCATCAAAGGGGTAGGGGAATGCATCTATCAAAAAACTATGCAATAACTTGGCAACTGCTTTGTGTATACTATGCTCTCCTAATGAGAGGGTATCACTGCGAACTCCTGGGGTCTATCTCCATGGTCCAACTTTGTCTATTACTTTGCACTCTTACTCAAAAGACGAATAATCCGTGTTGGATTCTAAATCAGGTCTTTGCCATCTAGTTTGTTGCATCTCTAGTTCCACTTCTCTTTCTGGAGAGCAAAACTTCATCTTCCCAATATGGTAGTTAAATGAAGCATCGACGATCTTAAGGAAAGGGCGATCTTTAATGATTTGGGATTCTCGTCAATGATTGGGAGTCTCCATGTCAGGTACTATAAAGTCCACCATATACTCATGTCCCCCAATCGAGATGATAACATTCATAACCTCTACCTTATCCCTATTGGTATATTTATCTGCAAACTGAAGTAAAGACCATAAATTTCTGTGAGGACCTAAGTTCAACTTGATGTACAAGTCTAGATGTTAATGGAAGAACCGTTATCTAAAAGAATGTGTGCAAATGCAATATTATTGATATGACTCACCACATAATGTGCGCACATATCTCTTATTTCGAGGAAACTGTTGGTTCTTGATACAATAAGTAGTGTCAACTATTAAGACATGTGTATTTACTTGACTGCTTGGTTTCTTCTTGCTTTCCCTAGTAGGTGTGCATCTCACCTTAACGTATTTTTGAAATACATGATTGCTAGCCACATACTTGTCAAATGCCACCTTAACAATTATGTTCTCATGACAAAATCATGCCATATCAGGATCTTGTTTTTGAATATTTTTAATGTCTCTCTTTCCTGTCGTAAGAGCATGTGGAAAATAAATTTAAGCATGAGAAGAAGTAGAAGAATCATAATCATAATATGAAACATGCATCTATTCATATATATATATATATAGAAAGTGAGTTTTTCATACAAACTATTTTTTTACAAACTTAGAATTAAAATTATCTATTATAAGTTGGGGAATGTATGTTGTTGAAACATTCTCCTCAATTGAAGGCGCAAGGTCCTCCGTGGACTCTGAATCTCTTGAATGTTGTGCTTTGGTGATCTTCATCCTCTCTCTTCCTGGAAATCTCCTCATCCTCTTCTATTAAAGGTATCATTGATGAGTCAAAAGATGATCCTCATCCTCATCCTCTAAGATCTCCTCAAGTCGAACATTATAGATGTCCTCCTCCATGTCTCGTGCTTAATTGGGTATGACCTTAGTCCTTCTACTCCTAAATGACATATGGTTAACATTATCAAACAAAATGTTTCATGCTCAGATGTAAGTGAATTTGAGTAGTATACATGTTCATTGTACTGTTGTTGCTGACTCTTGCTTAGGAAATTAAGATTAGCCTGAACCTAGGCAGAAATGGAGGTAGGTGGTGCAGATCACTCATCATGTCATTGGGAGATCCGATTGAGTCAACCCTCATATCCCGAATCTCAATCCTATAAGCATGGATCTCATCAAGAATCTGTTGCTGAAAATTTGATGGAGCTGATGGAGATGAAGAAGAATGACATAGGTTCTGCCTAGGTGGACCCTGATAGAAAGAAGAATGTTAAAACTAGCCTTGCTGCCCATGATGATGGTGATGTGGGTTGTTCTAAGATGGTGGTCCATGTTGGCCCGATTGGTGATGCTGTTGATGCATCTGTTGTTGTCGGTGAGGCTGGGAGAAATAAGCCCCAGGGTATGGTTGTGATGGTAGAGGTATAGGGGTGAAATTGATGTTATGGAAAGTTGGAGGATGTTGGTATGATTGACATTACCATTTATATCTATTTGTTGGCAGGATCATTACTATACCATACACTGTTCACCTCCCACCCTTGATGAGGATCCTCACTAATTATCTCTGTCGATGGATCATGTTGAAAATGATGGGTATAGGAGTGGTCCTTTACCCATGTAGACGGAGGCCCTGACATATGATGCTTTTGTACATGGTGTACATGATATACATGGGTAGAAGATGCATACACATCATGTATCTTCATTTTAGACACCTTCTTAGTAAGTTACTCTATTTACTTTGGAAGTTTGGATAAGCTCTCCAGTTCATTCATTCTTTTGTCGATCCGCTCAACAAGTGTCAACTTATTAGCTATGATTCCCATGCTAGGAATCATGTCCTTTATGAGGTCAGCTACATCATGATTACCCCTCTCCTTAGATACGAATGAAAGAGGGGTATATGTTTATGCCATGCTGGTGGTCTATGAGCGGCTAGTGTCAACCATATGCTTGAATACCTTTATAACGATAATGTTCTCCATACCATGGCAAGGACACTTCTGAAGAAACTCCTTAAAACTCTTCTAAGTATCACATAATGTCTCATTAGGTAGTTCAATGAAGCTTATGATGCGAGTTCGCATTTGATTTGTTCTACTAAGAGGGTAGAACTTCTTTAGGAAAATGTCCTTGAACTGATTATAGGTATTTATAACTACCCTAAGTTCATTAACCAGTAATCCTCCTTATTTCCAAAGGTAAAAAGAAGAGCTTTGAGCCTAATGTAGTCTGGTCTGACCCTAGGATGCCTAAGGTTACCACAAACTAACTCAAAGTCTCTTAGGAATGCATAAGTTCTTCATTATACTTTGGCAGTAAGGAAAGGGAATGAGGCTTCAGCTCATACTCTACATCTGGTGTGGTTGGATCTTAATCAATTCAGATTCTGATGTAATCCCAGATAATTAGTTGCTTTCATCAGTATGCCAACTCTCACATTCAACTGTCCCATCTATAATCTAACCAAGGCATTCTACTGCTCAGCTATGACCAGTCTAGCTAAAATAGCCTGCAAGGGATCATTCCTCTAGGTGCTTCTTTGGAGGCATCGTAACTACTGAATATTCTAAGTCACCTTCATCAGTAAATAGGTTGAGATTAGAAGAAAAGATTGAAATCAAATCGAGCTCACTAAGGTGAAGGTCTTCCTCGATGAGAAAAGAAGAGAGGAATGGATTGGTTGGTGTGTGACCATTCCCTGAGAACAAAGTGAGCAAAAACTCAAGAAGAAGGTCAACTTGAGTCCAGGGAGGTCTAGGAATGGTGTATCACGGACCTCCAAATACATGACATTTGAGGAGTTCAATGAGAGGTTCGTGATGTCCGAATAAAATCTCCCAAAACATCTATCTTTAATATCAAATGGATATGAAATGAGCACAGTTATGAATCAAGATATGAAATATCACGAGAAGGCACTTGAATGTGTGGTGGATGAACTCACGCAATACAAACACAATACAATATTTTTTTCACTAACTTCACATGTGAAGGATGCAAGAGTCTGATTGATTATTTTATTAATATTTATTGGTAATAAAATAATTTTGAAGTACATTACTCATAATGTATCTCCCAGATGCCCATTGGTGCTTCTATCAATCCTCAATTAAAAGGATGATCTTCCTGGTTGCTGGGTTATATCACAACCTTAAAGGAGCTATTAGACTTAAACAACCAAAATGTCAACTATAGTAAGAGGAAAGCACTTGCAACTCCCAAATCCACGAAAGTCAGAAATGGATACTTAGGGTGCATGTCTAGGGTTTTGGGATCTATCCTTAAGGATGCATCCTCACCCACTCTGTATGAAGTTAAGTACCTGTGAGCAATGAGGGGATTATTCTATCGTAAGACAATGTCAATTTTTCCCAAGTTTTTAAGGTCGACTTGCATTAACAATCCCAATTTTAAACTTGGTTGTCACTGATTAATTAATATAAGCATAATAAATATATGCCTAATCATCGATCTTGATTCCTTTTAAGCCTAAGTTATAAAGACATAGAAATGGGTTTGAGAAAGATAAATGCAAGCAGAAAATTTGTGATGTATGCTCAGTTTAGAAAAGCTTACATGGACTTCCAACTGATGAATATATGAGATCACTACTCTAATTACATCAAATTACATATTAATGATCATCGATTCAACTAGAACCTCGCTGAAAAAATAATCTCCGCGAAGAGAGCAAGGTGTAATTTATACATGGATAAGTCTATGGTCGAACACAAGGAGATGAGGTGATTGTGTTATTCAACTAATGTTAAAATACCTAGATTAAGGATTCTGATGTGATCTAGGTTAATGTGGGCAATAAAGAAACATGTATGTTGTTTTTGGCCTTTTATATGAAAGTCAAGTTAAAATGCTATAGAATGAATGACAAAGTAAATCACATAATTACATACAATCACAATTACATGAAAGAGTCATGAATTAATACTTTGAAATAATACTTGAATCACTATCTAAATTAGTCCTAAATTGACCAATGTTTGCTCCATTTTCAACTTATTGAATTAGTGGACCTTTTTCATAAAGCTCCTAAATCACTGAATGAACACTTAGCACTTAGTCATGATATTAATGAAGTTGAATCTATTAAGAAACCACCTTATTAATTTCTAATATTAATAAGCAATTCAGGGTCTAATTAATGCATGAAATGATGCTAAACCACCTTATTAATTTCTAATATTAATAAGCAATTCAGGGTCTAATTAATGCATGAAATGATGCTAAGGTGAATATATCAAGATGAAACATTTAGTTAACTTCTCTAGTTATTAATTTAAAAACTATAGGCCACATCAGAGAAATAATCATACCATATTGAAGACAATAATTAGATCTTTCAAGTAAGATTAATTTTACTAAATTTAGATTAAAGATGTTCAAGTTATTAAAGGATCAATTCAAGAGATTTTCACAATAAAAACATAACTTAAAATAAATAAAACACCACAAATAGGTCCAAAGATGGACCAACATAAATATAACTAGCTATAGGGGCTTACATGTAAATATTCCAAGCATGCGGAGTTAACTGTTTATTATATAAGACTCGGCTAGGATGATCCGCAATATCTACCAGGAAATACTTGAGGCACATGATGCCTCTGATTCGGGAGCATCTCGAGGGCACGGGGTGGCTTAGGACACGTGGAGAGCTGTAACACTTCGGGACTTTCCTTGATCCCACCAAGGTTGAGAGGCTTGGAATGAGGTGCAAGTGCAATATGGCTCGTAGTATTAACCCAGATGGGGTTCAATCCAATGGTAACTGTTCATCGGTGCAGGATATCCTCCTCTGTAGGAGGAGGCACTGGGTAGAGTTCCAGTGGACACCAGGGGGCTTCTTCGTCATATTCCTGACACACTAAAGATCGAAGAACCTTCGTAGCTTACTAGCGAAGATGGAATCAGGTTTAAGAAGAGTTGATGATGGCTGAATTACTAGGGCGATGTAGCTTCACTGGAGACGAAGCTTGATATTATAAGGGGCTCTAACCATTGATGCCTCACATCACCTGCATGCATTAATGGTATAGCCTAAGAGTTTGGTTGTTGTATGGAGTGAAATGGATGGAGTTGAAGGGATTTCGGATGCGAAGAAGATGTATCCCCTTAGTGGATTCTTCCTCTGAGAATCAAAAAGGAGTATCAGAATGAGGGGAGAGATATGGAGGAATATGAAGTGTATCGAAGGCTTGACAAATATTTGGGGTGTCCAGTAAATGTATGTGAGTGATCAATTAAATGTGAGGGTATATGTACGTGTTGAATAAAATCAGAGAAGAAGACAAGAGGTAGATCTGGGATCAAACATGGAGAATGAAGATGATGGTCGTAGGCGGAGAAGGAAGCCTAGGCTTGAGCTTTAAACACTTCTAGCCATCGCTTGACACATGCGGTTAAGGTGTGAAGCTTGAGCAACACTCAGATGTAGGTTGCGGCATGACCATGACGATCGTGGATCTCACCGGAGTTGATCCTCTATCTTCACTCTAAATCTCCCACTCTAACTGTCACCAAATGGAGGAATAGGCTCGGAGGGAACTCATGCAAGGGTGGATTAATGTACTAGTTGTCCCTCTACGGGTTTTGTGCACATGAGTGGTGATTTCAACCACCGATGGTTAACTCACGTGAGGTGGAAGGCTATGTTTCGGTGGTTGATGAAGAAGAGCGTTGCGAGGGCATCAAGAGGGTACTAGAATCAGGCCATGCAACCACATGGAGAGGTGAGGAAAAATGGAGGAACTTTCACCGATGAAGAGGTGTGAATCCTAGAAGACAACCATTTGGAGCTTGAATACATATAGTGGACGTTGCATTAAGAGATCCACCAGCCATGATTTGGGCGTGGGTGAGAGTAGGACCTTTTGACCATTTTATCAAGAGGTGCATGATGAGGTGGTGATGGAGCACTAAGGACCGTCCGATCAAGAGATCAAACGATTGAGAATGGGTGTGGGCTGAAGTAAAGGGTATGTTACATGTCTAAATAAGAAGAGGCCACGTGACCTAATCAGAAAATAGAGAAATGAAAAAAAAATAATGTAAAATAAAAAAATAATAAATGAAGTCAAATCAAAATGCGTTCTACAGTATCGGTTGTGTATATGTTTAATAGCTACAACTTTTATGAAGGATTCAGAATTAAAATACATCATATATACATAGTATTATTTTTTATAAGTATTTTTACGAATATAAAATACATATTTTAATTATTTTGTTTTTTGTATTTTAAAATGAAAATAATACATGGTACATTATTTACAATATTACACTAATTTTTATGTGATTTTGAATATAAAAATACACAAAAATAAAGAGAATAGTAAACTCATATATACCATAATAAAAAACTTTATCCATTTATAATAATTAGCCTTAATTATTTACAAGGTGTGTAACGTCAATTACATTTAGTTAATGGTTAAATTAATTTAATATGCCAAGATAGAGGGTTAAATAATTAGAATAATATCGATGAATATGAGATTCATCACCAACACTCTCCATGTGGGATGCTCAACATATAAAAAAGATCCAGCTATATGAGATGTAAGTCAATAAAATATCGTACCTAAGAAGAAGTTCTATTCGTAATGAAGAATCGAGTTTATTTTGAACTAATTAAACATGCTAAGGTATGCCTATTTAAATGAATCTTTTGGTGTGGACTAAGTTACTTGAGCACAAATAAGACCTAAGTAAGCTATAATAGTTGTGTGGATGTCCTAAAACATTGGCCATTCAAGTCGAGCCTCGCTCTTAAATCAAAAGAGTAAAATAGGTCTCGACACACTACAATAAATGAAATACTATAATGTCTTTATTTATACACACGAGTTCTCAATCCATAACAAATATACATGACAATTAATTATACATAATTATATAGGAATAATGAATTAAAATTGAATCTGAACTATACTACTCTCTCTACTTAATCGGCAGGAAGTGCTCATCTCAACGAGCTGCTCCGGGCTTCTTGCCTTTGTGTTGCCTCAGTTTTCCTCAGCTATTCGATCCCTGTCCACAAACAACTTGATCAAATATAATTTAAGTGTAACATCTTGAGCTTAGGTCTCTGATCCGTTATCGAGGAAAACTGGCCCGGACAACTTGTTGGGTTCGGGCCCAAATGGATCCATTGACAAACACCCAAGATGCTTAAGCCCAAGTTGTCAAGTAGTAATCCCTCTCTCTTATAACCGACCATGAAACATTGTGAGTTTTAGATGTGAGACTATGTTTGGGGGTATGGGTATTACAACCTCCGCCACTTATATTCAGAACATCCTCGTTGCGACATGGCACATCACTTCTTCCCAATGACAGTGGTTGTTGCACGCTCTCGGCTTAGGTTTCCTTCGGGTAGCCATTTCCACTATCATAGGGAACCTGCTCTGATACCATTTGTAACATCCCATGCTTAGGTCCCGGGTCCGTTATCGAGGAAAACTGGCCCTGACAACTTGTTGGGTTTAGGCTCAAATGGATCCGTTGACGACCACTTAAAATGATTATGCCCAAGTTGTCAAATAGTAATCCGTCTCTCTAATAACCGATCCTAAAACTTCATGAGTTTTAGATGTAGGACTATGTTTGGGGGTATGAGTATTACATTAAGAGGGCTAACAATTATGTAAAGATGGAAATACAAGACGAACAAAACAAGACTATAGACTATCAAAAACAAAATGATTAACTTAAATAACACTAAAACCACTTAAGAAGAATACTTAAACCTAATTAAATAACCTAAATAAGTTGTTTCCCTAATAATGATGCAATCTGATAAAGCGCTAAATCACTACTTTAATAGTTGTATCACAAGCAAAGAACGAATCAATCAGTACCATGCTACAAGCATCTCAGTGAAGAGAGCGTGGTTTAAATTTGTACATGGATAAGTGATGAATCTCCACTCCACCTTTATTCTATCATTTTAGCCTTAAAAATACTAACTAATGTATGTAATTAGCATTAATTTGTACAAAATAGCATTAATCATTTATTGCATTTATTGTGTAAATAATATTGTTTTTAATGATAAAATTATAGAATAAAGAGAAGAAAAGAAAAAGAATAAAAAATCGAAAATATTTTATGACCCTAAACCCCGAGACTAAGTCAAGAATTGAGTTGGTCGACAAGGAATAATGTAGGGGGAGATAAGAGCCAAAAATACAATAAAACCCAATTCCTTTATTTCAATAAAGAAATTTTGACACCTATTTTCTTTTTTATTATTCAAATAAATAAACTTTGAACATAAAAGTTGTAGATAATAATGTAAATAAAAATACAAATTTGAGTTTATATAAAATTAACACAAAGTGTACTTTTTATACACAAACTAAAAAGCCAAAATCCTAACTTCCCAGACCCATATCTTCCAATGAAAACTCAAAATGTATCAAAATCATCTCTAATTGTATTTAAATTTTAATAATCTATTTATGGAGACTGTTTCAATTTTGGAGTTGAGGTATGAAAGTTAGGTTTTGGACCCTCATTGTACAATATACCTGAATGAAATATTTAATTTATCCATTCCTCTCTAATTTTATATTTTTATAATTTTGTAAATATTATTTATAACTTATGTACATATTGAAACCAAAATAAAACCGCAAAATAAACATTCAAATAAAATATAAATACATAGGTACATTTATAATACATATACTTACATATTACATACCCTTATTTATTATACAAAATACACCATAAAATATAATGAAAATATATTTGTGTACATAAAAATAAGTTATAAAAATATAAAATAAGGAAATAAAACAATAAAATAAATTATACAAAATAAAAATAAAATAGCTAAAATATTGATGAATATACCTATAATACACCCTTAACCATTAACTTGTAATAAATAACACCAAAAAATAAATAAAAATCATAATAAATATTAAATAAAATAACAAACATTTTTTATTTTATACTCATAAATTAATAAAATCAAATACTATTTTTATTCATTATTTTCGAATATCAGGCGGTTTTGTCTTTTAGTGCCTGATCTGGACCGATGGTGTCCCTTCATTTGTTGATCACTAGTCAACTGCACGCTCTAGCATGTCTGACCTCAAGCGCCTGTCATTTCCCCTCTTTTCATGCCATTTTCTCGCTCTACCTATCGATCAATCGTGTTCGATCCCTTCATAAGAACCATCATTACGCTTCCATGATCCATGCCAACCATCCAGATTTCATGTACATACGCATGATTCTCGCTAAATCACTAGTCAATAAGGGTGCCTAACCTTGTGTTTAAATAAACACCTCCGTCTTCTTCAAATTTGGTCATCTCCAAACCCTAAAGCCTCTACATCTCGATCTAGTGAGAATCCCTATGATAGAGGGAGAACCCCTGAGGTGCTGCCATGCTCGCGGAGGAGGAGGTGCACTCAGGCGGTCGTCGCCAGCCACCCTTGGTCCGTGCCCTCATCAACATGTATGAGCTGCACCCTTTTCCATTTTTAGGTAATTTTAATTCATGCTTTTTAATTCAACATTTAGATTAGCATTTAAACCCTAAGTTTTATCCTAATCAACCCATTTCGTAGCTCGTCCCAGCTCTGCTACGACGAACCCCATTTTTCTGCCCGTTGACTGACCGCCAACCATCTCCATATCACCTCCTATTGCTTCCTGTACACCCCACACACCTTCATCCAACCAGATCCCTTAAGGATATGAAAATCGAGGTCCAACTCTGTTGCCCTCCGTCGGGCCTCTCCGCCAAACTCCATTTTTCTTCCTCTCACACGAATCACGCTCCCGATCCCATCATTTTCTTGCCCTTAACCTTTCTACAGGGTCTGGTGGGCCAAAGGGATCCTTCTGGGTCAACTTCAATCGCAAAAGAGTCACCTGGAGCTTCATTTCATTCTCCGAGCTGGTTCACCGTCATCTGAGCTCCAACGTGCCTTGTGAGGACTCCAGCCGACGCGGAGGAGTTGGCGTAATGATTCGAGCCCCCTACGAGCTACCCAGGTGGTCGGAAGCGTGGGAGCAGCCAGATTGAAGCTCGGAGGAACGTGAGTTCTTACCTGTTCCTCCAAGCCACCTTAGAACCGTCCGAACATCGCCGCCCTCCAGATTGTACCAGATCCATTGGATCATGCCAAGCTTCAGTCGTCGATCACCCTCCAGTGATCTAATCTCCATCGTGCATCCATGAACCTGTATCGTGCACTGATAAGATGCCACGTGTCAAGTGAAAGAACCATCGTCCATCTTCGCATGTGAATGGGGTAAATTACAAATCTTCTCCCATTTTTTGTATTATTAAATAGTCCTATAAATAAAATGTAACATTTAAAATAAAATGTACATTTTGCAAATAGGCCATGTACTTATTTTAATTACATTTGGGTCCGGTCCAGCTTAACTCACGTGTTGTCCCACATGAACTGGCAAATTGCATGTATGCCACTAGCATTTTTTGCATGTATTTTTAGTCCAATAAAATTTGAATTACTTGTGTAATTTTAGCATATTTGTAGATGAACCCATGCTCTTTATTTTAATTACAAATATGCCCCTACTAGACTATGTATTTTGGTGCTTGGATTTCATTTATTAAAAATAGAACCCAAGCTCCTAAAATCATGCACAAATAGGTTTAGATGCCTTATAGCATGTACTTTCATGCCACATATTTGTGTTGCATTTTTGTCATTTTAACCATTTATAAAAATTAAAAGGAACCTCTTTTTTCCAGTCTACAGTATAAAATACCAAAAAATATAAAAACATGTTGAAAATTTCCAAAAAATATATATTATCTATGTTACACTATTTTAAATCAAACCAAAATCGTTAAAAATGAAAAAAAAGCCTAAAAAATGAAAAAAATACAAAAATCTTCATAAAAATCTACAAATTCCTTAAAAATCCAAAAATATGTTTTTCTATTTGTTAATTTTCTTTGTATACTTATCTATATATTAAAATTGATTTGGATAATTTTGGACTTTATTTACTATTTTTAAATCAAATCAATTTCAGGTATTTATTAAATCCATGATTTGGGATATTTTACTTTAAAAATTCATAAAAATTACCAAAATCCCAAAAAAATGACAAAAACGTTAGAAAAATATATAAAGCCTAAAAACACTTTATTTTTTGTATTTTTATTCTTTATGTATAATTATATTTACTAATATTATATATAACCTTATATAGCTATACTATAAATATTTTTATAAGAAAAAGAAATATAAAATCTAAAAGTATAAAAAAATATAAAATTAAAAACAAAATACAAAAAAATATAAAACAAAAAATAAAATAATAAAATAATAAAAAACCATAAAAATATTAAAAATGGACAGGAGGATAAGAACAAATTTTGTGCGCATTATTTTCCCCCATCTAACGTTTGCTCCATGAGTCCGACCTCTACACATCCTCACACTATATACACATGTTGTGGAGTTATATTAAATTTTAACTCCACATTTTTGGATATTTATTGTTAAATTTAATTATGGATTAACTATTGATCGGCGAGAGGTTTCGTGAGTGGTCGCTTCAGTGACATTGTGGTCTCGCCTTGTATAGACTACTTTAGACCCTCGCAGAACCTATGTCATCAATAAGTCCCAACGTTGAACACAAGGACACTGCCTATTAGGTTATCTAAGCTAGGATTCAAATATCTACGTTAAATGATCTAATGCGATTTAGGTCAACCGAAATGCATGCATAGTGTTTTTATCTTTTTAGATGTAATTAAAACATGATGCTACAAAATGTAATCCTAAACAATTCACATAATTGCATAACATGCAAGAAGACCCTTGAATTATATCCTAAGCATACACGTCAATGAGTTTAAACTTGATCAAAATTAATTACAACAATAAAAGCTCCAATCTTATTATTTCATTCAATATACTTAACTAATAAGGCAACTATTTAAGTTTGTGTTCATTTAGCATTTAATCAGAATATTACTAATTTAGAATCTAGTAACAATCACCTAATTAAAAGCTAAATGCCACAAGAATTCCATGGCTAAATTTATTTCACAAATTAGAGTTAAGTTTGACTCATGGCATTTAAAATAGAATTCAATAATCACTACACTTATCTGATTATTCAATGATGAAATACATGTCACATTAGATAACTAATTATGCCATTAAAAAGATAATTAACAGAGATTTCAAGTAATATCAAAATTACTTAATTTAAATTTAAGATGCTCAAGTTATTTAGTAAATAATATAAAGGCTTTATTGTAACGAAAACTTAATAAAAATACATATAACATAACACACATGTCCAAAATGGAATGAAATGCAATAAAATAAATCTGGAGGTCTTATCTTGTAAATGATCAAACATGCATGGACCTTTCTGCAAATCAAAGATGTCAGTGGAGCGTCTATACAAAATTTCCCAAGCGACACATGCTGGACATGTGAAGTAGGCTCAGATCGAGGCACGAAGGATGACTCAGGATCGGGACACGTGGGGTGCCTCTGCTACTTCCACTCAGGTTCGGATCCTTGAAGGTTGGCAGTATCAGGTCGGTGGCTCCGAATGATCGTGGACTGTAGTATTAAGACCAATACGCTTAATCTAATGGTAACTCTAAGCCAACTCATCCTCCTTGCTCGATGGATGTGGGAAAAGATCCTACATAGCTTCTGCTCCTCCTTTGGTCTCCTCAAAGGTTAGTGAACATCGGATAAGTCTGCTAGACTAATGGCAAAGGCAATGGTGAGTCAGAGAAAATGAATCATGAGATGGAGTGGTGAAACATTAGCTACATGTTTAAGGCCAAACTCGAGATTGGAGAAGTGCGACCCCCAATCAATGACACTTAGAGGAACCTATAGTGGTTAGTGCACACAGTTGAAGCATTGGAAGTAGATCTGGGTTGTAATAAGTGGGAATGAAGGGTTGTCGAAGGGTGGATGGAGATGGATCCATAATGGGTTCCTCCTCTTTGAAAAAATGGGAATGAATAGAAGTGGCAGAAGGTCTAGAGAAGAAAGAGGTTCGATCAGAGTGAAGAACGAAGATGAGTGATGTGCGTCAATGGTGGAGGAGTGATTCAATCAACATGATATGTGTCTGCATGTGTAATTAAGTTAGAGAAATCAATAGGAAAGAGAGAACACGGGGCCTGAAGAAAAAGAATATGTTCAGTTTGAATGATTGAACCTTTTGACAGCTTGGCTTCTCCCTCGCTCCCTGATCGGTATATAGAGTCTTCCTGCCATATTTAGGCTTCTTGCTTTACCGGGACCTTCTTTAGTTAGACTCCCATTCTACTCAATAGTATTAGATCTGCATTTGATATGGGACCTTGTGGTCAGACTCATGTTCAAATAAAATAGTAGTAGGCCCCTTTGACATCTCTTCATCTACAAAGAATTCTCGGTGTAAGCTTCAACGAACTTCTATTTAGCTAAATTACGCTAAGGGAATCAAAATTATGCTAAACTAATGATTAAACTACACTAAGAACGGAAATAGCAAGCTAACTATCCTAAATTAATAGCTCGACATTGTTACTTGGAGTAGAGGGGAAACCTCGTTCGAGAAGCTCTAGCGATGGCTGGATTGAGCTCTCCTTCTTATCCTCGCCGTCAGGACTAGGAACCACTCGTTACCACCAAGGATTTAATCATAGGAATGTCCTTTGGAGTTATAGTAGCAGAAAAGGAATAAACATCAAAAATGGAGGAAGGGTTCTTATTTATACATAGGTGAAGTGGCAATCTCATGACTGAGATTGCGTGAAGGTGAACGACGGTTGGTGGAAGCTATGGTGTGGGCGTAGAAGAGGGGAGTGGGAGGTCTAGATTGGTGGTGGTGTCGAGGTGGAAGAAGCGTGGGAGATTGAGTAGAAATGGGAGAATAAGGAGCATCTCATGTTCTGACTGGAGTCAAAGGCATGCCAAGGATAGTTGACCCACATGTCAACATTCGAAGAGCTCCCATTGGTCCACATAGGAACAAATGGGACAAAGCAAAAATAAAAAGCTTTATTAATTAAATAATAATATGTAAACGATTTTCTAATTAAAACATAATGCATGAAAAATATTTATATTTTAATAAAAAATTTTATGATTTTTATTTATTTTTACGACATCATTGGTTAGGTGTTAATTTTTACATGAATATTTATAGGTATATATACCTATATTTTGTGTATTTGTTTTTTATTTTGTATCTTTAATACTTATCATTATATTTACATATTTTATACATTTAAAGTATTATTAAATACATATTTACAGATTTTTATTGTATTTTTATGATTTTATTCACATGTGTAAATAAATATGTGTGCATATATTATAAGTATAGTATACACACATGTTTTAGGGTATTATTTATTTTACTCCTTTTTATTTTTTATTTTATGTTTATATTTCTAATATATTTTAAATAACATATATAATTATTTAAAGGTATAAGGAGGGTAAGAATAAAAAGAATAAAATATATTAATTAATATTATATACAGTTACATGATACAACGGAACCCAGAGAGCCGGCTTTTATATCTTAATTTCATTTTTTAATGAAAACATCTTCATTTTATAGATAATTTAATTTGAAATATAATGGAAGTGAGTTTGGTCTAATTTGAGTTCATATGGAGAAGTTATTGATTTGTGAAGTTCAGTTAGCAACCTTTTCATATGTGTCTATATGTTGCATTGTGTATTATTTTTATTAGATATTATTTTTATAATTTTTTTATATATTATTACGTACAAGTTTCATGTTGAACATTTTATTATTTGTAGTATGTAATGTGAAAAAATAAAATAGTATAAAAATGACTATTTTATAGAGCATAAAATTAGGGTTTTATGTACAATTTTTTATCCCCTTTCTCCCCCTACTTTATTCCTTATCAACCAAGTCAATATTGACTTGATCTCAATGTTTAGAGTCATTTAGTGTCTTTGATACTTCATTTATTTATTTTTGTTTTCTTTATTCTTTTATTTCTGATTTAAATACCTGTATTCATATACTAATTATAGATGAATAATGAATGTTAATTTGTACATGTTAGCTGTGTTTACATGTGTTTTGCTAGAGATTTAAAGATAAATAAAGGAATAAAGGTAGATGAATGACTATTCATTAGTAATCGAGGTATCATAGGAAAGAATCGTAATATCTTCTTTGGTTTTTCCTGTTCGATTCAGGACTCATATTCCTATACATGCTAGCTTTGCATTCATAAAAAATCTAACTTTGAATTTTCCTTCCAATATAAAATGAAATCATTTGGACATGCATCAACTTTCTCATAATTTAATCCAAGAGATAGAAATCTTGATTCGGTATCCTTCCAATTCTTTGGAAACCGTTCCGGATTATTTAATATACTCCTTATTAAATACAACACATCAGTCATCATAACCATTGTATAATGTTTCTTCACTTTCACCTTTAGCATCTTCGATAGGAATCGTAAATGAGACATTTCAATTCTTGGGGACAAAGGAGATTCTGCCTATTTTACATTTTTACGTAAATTATCTCGATCGGTTTAGTCTTTTCATCTGAAAAAGGCCATCAAATATTGTCTAACATTTCAAATATATTACCATAATCATCTATATCTAATAAATCTCTACAGTGATCAACTGCTTCATTATTGTATTTCAGACTATTACCAATTCCTTTACCATGATACATCCTATTCATATAATGAAGCCAAATACCATTTAATATAATGTGCTCATAGACTACACTCTGATTGTTAGTCATAGTGTTCTTGCATCTAACACATGGGCAATGAACCTTATTTCCTTCACATCCTACAATATGATATAATGACTCGCATCGAAATGCCCAATCTAAAAATTCAATAACACCGTTATTATATGTCTGATAATCATCAAATCTTTTGTTCATCTAACTCTTGATCATTTCCTAAAACTAAAGATCATGAGAAATAAATAAGGTTAATCTATGTTACTAAATCTTGTGAACTCAACATTAATAAGGAAAACCACAAATCCATTCTAATTTTCTAAGCATCAACTCATCATTGAAACTATTTGGAGCCATGGTTTTTCTCCTCTCCTCTATCCATCATTGTATGTTAGGTATTCGTTCTAAATTCCATTTCTCATATAAACTGTCGTTATGAAGGCTCATCTAGATAAAAGCATCAATTAAACTAAAGATTTATCTATAGCATTCCTCCCAATTATGAATGCTTAGCTTCTATAAACTTATTGCACATAAAAGCCTTATCAACTAAACTACCAAAGGTTATTGTATAATGGGATCCAATACTCGGTATTAATGTTTTATGATTGATATCTCTCCCTTCAAGCTAAGCACACGACAATATACTACTTGCAAAGATCTATTTACACCTTGAAATAGTTACTAAATAACCTGAACATTAAATCTAAAATGAATACTTACAGACACCCATTCTTTCACCGAACATATATTCTAAGAATAAAAAAATGCAATCCTGCCTAGATGAGGCTTGTCCAGTATGAGACTATCTAGACGAGGCTTGTCCTCTGTTCCCAATAGACGGGGCTTGTCCACTATGCCACAAATCCTACCTAGACGCTTTTGGGGAGCATGCAGTTCATTTTTGTGAACTCCCTTGTTTTAAATATAGACATGATTTTATTAGGGACACCCTTTATGATGTACTTCTACATGCTGGGTTGCTTCAAAGAAAGAATCACATGTGAATTTTTTGACTGATCCACAAGAAGGAAGATCGACACTCAAACCAATAGATGTTTTAATATTTGGATGAGCCGGAGGGAAACATGCATGTGTTGATTTGATTGTTTTTTCTCCATTGGTGGATCCTTTAAGGAGCGATTTTATTACAGGATACTCGACACAGAAAGCTGCCTCAATTAAAATTGCTAAGCATGAGAAGGCTTGTATTGGCAATCGACATGTATTCATCCTTTTTGGTTTTGACATCTTTGGGTTCTTGGAAACTGAAGCGGTAGAGTTCCTCAAGAGGGCCCAAAAATTATGCATAGCAATGTTATGGTTCTCAGGTATTGGGATGTTGTGTTTCAAAGAATTGGATTTGCCATCCAAAAGGGATTGGCGGTGTAGATTATTGTCGTCTCCCATCAATCTCTGTGTAATATTAAAATTCCTTTGATCATACACTAAATACAATATCAACTATTAGAAAAAAATGGTTTAGATTTCATAAGGTACTGGATTCGTCACAAAGGAGAGGAGCAGAGGAGATTGACTGAATGCACAGCCAAAGAAGCGGAGGGAGGGCATCGTCAGACGAGAGGTGGAAGGGTTGTCATCATGGTTGAAGATGATGCCGGAGGTCGAGAGCTTGGGGAGGCGGTGAGTGCTCGAAACATAGGGAGGGGGAGTCGGCAAATGGTGGAAAGGGAAGGAAGTTCTCGCATCCCTGATCGGTCACGATTGTACAACCAGCCCCTATAGGTATGATCGGGGACATGAGATTGAAATTTTCCCAATTTACCACCAACGTCAATGGAGGGGACGGTTTCCAGTCCACCATACCAATTAGTAACACAAGGGACGGTCACGACCTTCCCCTCTAATGCATACTTCTAAAAGCGACACTCACAGATAGCGGGAGGACACGGTTATAACCGTCCCTTATGAGTCTGAAACCAAGAAATAAAAAAAACAGTAACGGGGCATTGAGGGGATGGTTTTATAATCGTCCCCTTCGACATCAATGGGGACGACCTTTGACCATCCCCTAAGGTTCACAACTTTTATCACTTATTAAATCTAGGTAAGTAGGGACGGGACGGTCGGACGACCGTCCCCTCTAGTGGCATATAAGATGGTTACTTACGAGACCATCTCCAAAGATTATGGTATAGGGAACGGTGCCTTTTGACCGTCCCCTTTGTTTGTCTGGAGGGATAGGCAACGGTGTTTTGGTGATCGTCCCCTTCAGCCGTCTTCAAAGACCGGCCTACAATTTTTTTGGGTGCGTGCAGTAATTATTGGTTATTAAGTAAATATAACATAATTTTAAAGGGATAATACTTGAAAATAAAGTTCAAATTTCAATTCCATCGACTATCCAACTTTGCTCCATAGCACCTAAAACTCACACAGTCACAACTGTGATGACTTTAATCTTGTTCTAGGAGGCGGAGCCTCTGTGGATCCTCGGGATGGGGGCTTCAAGTGGAACCTCAGGGTGTGACACCCTGCATGTAAACTTTAAGACAGGCATTGTTGCACCATACCAACTCATGCATGGCCCATTCCATTGGAGGAACAAAAATCAAATTGAAACACAACCACTCCATCCACAAAGTTCCGGATCCACATCATTGATGTGGTCCTGATCAGTACACATGGGGAAGAAAATGACAGATGGCACAACCGAAACCAAATTGAACACATTTTTTTTCCTATGAGTGCATTCATTCTGCACAACTCCAGGCCACGTTTTGAGGTCTGATATACAGCTCTGCCTTTCCTCTATCCGGAAAACAAGCAAGAATGGACCATTAGCCCTTCTGATAGCCTCTGATGTCCTCCTGTCTGGGCAACTTTGGCCCATGAGTTGAGCTGTACGCATAATCATGCAAGACTTGCCCAACCTTCAATGTTAAGTGCCTCTTGTGTGACTAAGATGGTGCTGCACCTACAGCAGGGCAGCAATAATGTGATGGCCACAACAGGGTAGGTTCTCATTTTTTCCGGAATGACAAAGTTTAGGTAGGAAGATAAAAGGTTTGGTAAAGAAAGGAAGATGCCCAACAAGTCAATTATGATGGTTTTTGCCATAGTCTCGAGGGAGTTGTTGACATGTGGTGGTTGGTTTGGACCCCATTGGCTGAAGCAAATATGGCAAACCATGGATGCATATAGCAGTATTAAAATAAATTCTAGAGCGTAGGATTGGAAGAAGACATGGAGTTTCTATAGCAATCTCATATTCCAGTGATGATGTTCCGCGACTGTTTGGCCTGAAATCTTCTCTCATTAAATATTTGTTCCCTTTCGCTAAAGAACAATGTAGTGATCACAATCATGCTTTCTAATTATTGACTATAGTCAAAGAAGGTTTCCATGAGTATTAGGGAAAATGGTCATGTTTTGGGAGATTAATGTTGCACCACGCAACAGCAACGGCACTTGTTGCTTCTCAAGGGAATTCCTTGGATTTTTATAAAGTGCCATTAAGCAGACGCCAATCATGCAGTCCCATGACCTGATCAAACCCAACTACTCATGAGGAGAGCAAATCCTAAGACCCTACCAAGCATAGGACCCACGTACATGTTGAAATTTTTATTGTTATAATTCGATAAGATCACAAGAGACCAAGTCCATTCGGATAAACCATAATCCCACACGTTGTTATTACGCAAACAGAGTATGAATGGATGGGGGAGATATTATTTTAAAGATATTTCCTTGAACAATAACTAACACCAATTCATTATATCAACAAATTAAGCCTAATCTGACATAGAAACACAAGAAGAATTAAAAAAAAGGGGAGAGAAGAAGAAGAAGAATGCAGAGAGACACCAAGAAAGCACTAAGCATAAAGATATGGGATTCGTGATTGCCACTAATGATGATGAGTGGGATGGGGGCCGTGTCATTGCCCTTGGCACCATATCTTACACACACCTTTTGAGTGAGATATGCACCAAAGCAACATATCACAACATCTGCAAGGGTATTGGGATTCCTTGTACCACAAGGGTCTTATGTTTGAGTGACACCTTAAAGTTTGGCATGTTGTGGCTTTTGCATGTACAAGAGAAGTTGCAGGGAAGAATCCCCTGTCATTTCTCAGAGACTTACACGGCCAAATGAATGTTAAACAAAGACCAAGGACCGCATTTGATCATCTACGATCTAAATCTAATTACATGAATTGCCTGGTCTCCGCCAACCAGAGCTAGATTAGGCTCCACTCCACAATCCAAGTACACGTCCTATACGGTGCAAAACGCCTT
The DNA here is from genome assembly GCA_037367405.1 of Ottelia alismoides. NCBI lineage: Eukaryota > Viridiplantae > Streptophyta > Magnoliopsida > Alismatales > Hydrocharitaceae > Ottelia > Ottelia alismoides. Next base: position 552,096 of record JAZKJV010007000.1, read on the forward strand.
GTAATTACCATTCCGTCAAATTTGATCATCTTGACTTCCACTTGAGATGAGTTTTCAACAGCCACCAAGCTATACTTGTGTTTAATTTCCACGTGCAGTAAACAGAAAAAAAATGGAGAATCACCCTCCAGGAACTACCTAACATTAGAAGATTTCTCCAACATCAATAGCTGTATATATATCTTACTCTATTTCTTGAAAATATATTTCCTCCTTCAGCTATATATATATATATATATATATATATATATATATATATATATATATATATATGATTCTGACATGCAGATGACAGAGAGAGATCATCCGAATATACCTAGTTGAATGATATAATACTAATCTTTAGATATTTTGTTGGTTACTTTCCTAAATAACACCAAGAGAACCACTAATCTGTCCCTGGAAAATGCATCCAGTAGGTTGTTCTTTTGTTGGTATTTACATGCAGAGATATTTAATCAAAACGAAACCGCAGAAACTGAGCGTCCATTTGTTAGAAGGCCACACACACACCCTTGATGCACGGGCACACACTGTATTATTTACTACACAGGAAACCAATTCCCAACAGAAGCAAAAGCACAAGAGTTGCAGTGTTATAATTGGCCTCCCAATGCATGACAGTGGAGCAGTGGTAGACCTCAACTGTCCCCAACACCCCCTTGATTGGGATAGTCACGGATTTATACTTATCCCCGCGCACCTTGTGGGATTCCTCCCATCATCATCATCACCATCCACCACCATCATCAGCAGCAAAGGTTTGTATTGCAGCCTTTGCAAGCAGCAACAAGGGGTCCCATGTCCATGTGCACCGTACCCTCACCCCAATAATATGTCGAATAACCACAAGGTGCTCCATGTAATTCTCGGTTCATGTAACTTCTCCCCGAAGGCACAAGGGAATTCCCCATGCCGCAATGGGTTGGAGTAGTACACGGCATTGGAGATAAAAAGAGCATGGAATGGCAATGGGACCCAAATCCTACACTTGCTTGCTCCCTTGGGCTTTACCGAGGCACATCTTGACGTACTTGGTGATGATGATCATGATAGATACATTAATTAATTAATTAATTAATTAATTAATTATATAGTCCTCCTAATAGGAGTATTATTGGTCATGTGATGCTGTCCACTTTCCTCGAGGGAGAATAATCCAATTCCGGTGATTTGCCACACCACGATGCCGTGTTCCTCTTTGTTTAAAAAATATTCAATTGAAAGGTGGTTCAATCCAATCCACCTAAGGTCGTCTTTGTCGTCGTTGTCATCGTCGTCGTCATCTGGATTATCGATAGTCAGAAAGTCCAAATCTAATCCCACCCGATCGCTCGCCTTTGCTTAGCGAGGATCCATGATCAATTATGCGGGTTAATTTATTAGGAGCCAATGATGGTGGGTGGAGACGGGGGAGGAGGCTGATTGCGATAAGCGAAGCTTCAGGGGCGCGATACATGGGCGCGGGCCCGACCGAGGACGGGCATCTGATTTCTTATCATGAGTAAAGGGTATTTGACTTCTTAAAGGGAGGACCGGCTGTTTGTTGGGGGAGGGGGGTGAGGAAAGTTGGGGTGTTGGGTGCAAAACAGAACAAAGAGAGGACATATATGGGCCCATGGGAGATATGGTGTGATTTGTTGATGAGGACTCGTCTTGATACGGTGACGTCCCTCGAGCAAAGAGAAAATTCTCATTCCATTCATATTCACATTCCCTCGCACATCCGGATTTGCAATTATCCTGCGAACGCACTCCCGTAATTTCAGTCCGTCGGTGGATGGTTGGCTGAATCGAAACATGTTAGAGTTGGTGACGATGGGCCACCGAGTGGTGGTTGAAGGACAGTGTTCCCTCGTCCGGACTCGTGGAAAAGCCCAACAAAATGGGTGGGACCGCAGTTCGGAGGGGATGGAGGTGAGGCGAGTGAGATGTCTGACCCAACCGGTTCTCTCCCACTTGTTCCCTTGCACTGATTTGTCTAAGCTTGGATTATCCACATGTATAGACATATTTGTACACGTGATCCCATGTTGGGTTTGATTTCTTGTAAGTCGATGTGATGTTGCTTTTTCTTTCCATGTGCCAATGGAGAAGTTGGAAACTTGATAGCAGAAACAACCGTAGTAATAAGTATAGTCTCTAATTATTGCACATTTGACGAAAATAGTACCCAAAATGGCGCCAGACCAAGGAAGAGTGTGAGTTAGAATGTCACAGCTCAGCTACTGAACTGCCCCTCTCTATTGTTGCTTCCTTCATCTCTGGTGTTTTCTTTGTGTTTTGGTGTGTGGAATAATGCCATTACTCTTTTTATAGATCCAAATATTATCTTGAACTGATTGTAACAATCAAGCTCAATCAATCATGATAATAATAAGATTTGATTAAATCTAGTCATGTCATTTCAAATAGTGCATGAAATCCAACTTGTTATGATCCCAATTTTCCAAAAAAATCTAACTCAAATAATCTCCTCATTAATCCCATCGTGATCTTCGTAAGCTCCTCTTGAAAGAAACTCACGACATACGGGTATCACACCTGTATCCGGATGCCCTCGACGTGCCTCCTCTTGAACACACCAATACAACTTATTGTTTCGCCATCCTAACACAGCATTACACAACATCTATTTTTCATTGTCATGTGGAAAATTAAATCATATTTTCTTCTTCTTCGTGTATGCTTCTATAGGAAGTATGCTCATATCATGCATGCTCTCATCTTATATGGAAGTGAAGGTAGTGTGATGTACACTTTTTTTTACTTGGTAAGATTCCTAGTATGGATATAAGAAGGTGGCAAAGATTTTATACCTGACTTAAGAATATTCAGGACATCTGATTTAATGTGAAATACAACTGCATGCAGTGAAAATGAAATTAAATGTGAGTTAAATGCAATTGAAATCAATGCAATGCAGGTGTAGTGAATGAATGTTATGGAAATGCAAACGTAAATGAGAATATTGCTGGGTTTTGATTTTTTATATTTTCACATGTTATGTTTTGCAAATTTTAAATTGGTTTTTAAGATAACTAAATAGAAAAGAAAATAAAGATGTTACTTATATAATAAAGGTTAGGTCAAATAATAGGTATCCTACTTAATATGGATCAAACAAGCACAAATTCTTAAGTGTCATACACTTGGCTTAGCTCCAAACCATAGTGAAATATCGCAAGTTAGAGGCGGTATACACTCACAAGGCGAGATGCACAGTCGTCGAGGTGACTGCTCACAACCAACGATAAATTCAACAATTAACCCACAATAGAATATAATAAAGCAATGCAATCAACATGTGATGTTAAAATTTATTATAAACCCTACAAAAAAATGTGTATAGTGGTCAAGTACATGTAGGGTATTGAACACATGGAACAGTCAGGTGTAGTAGTATTATTTATCTCTAAAAAATGTCTGTCTCTAGATATTTATCTGCCATGTACTTCGTGTTTTTGTGGATTTTTAATTGTTTAATATTTTGATTTTTTTTGTATTATATATTTTTTATTTATAATTTTATAATTTTTATTTTCTTTTATATTTTTATGATTTTTAATCATGTTGTTTTATAATATATAATAAGTATATATAAGTATATATGTAGGGAAAAATGGGACTGCCCCAAGAGGGAGCTAACTTAGCTCCTCCGCCTCATTTTCCCTTATTTTTTTAATACTTTCATGGATTTTCATAAATATATCCCTATAGTACATTATTCAAATTTCTGCAAAATAGAGACTCATACAGCCTCCATCGAGATGAGGTATATTTCAACTATTCCACAACCGTTAAAAAATGAATGTCTGGATGCAAGCCATAGGAGTCTCTGTTTCGCATGAAACTTGAATGACATAATATAGGGATATAGTGATGATTTTTCACGGAAGAATTTTAAAAAAATAAAAAAAATTGGGGAAATTGGGGCGGGGGAGCTAACTAGGGGCAACCCCATTTTTCCCATATATGTTTACGTATATTGTAATATGTATAATATATATATATAATAAATATGTAAAAGTTAGTAAAACAAATAAAAACAATCATTTAATTTTCTAAAGATTTAAAACATTTATAGTATTTATAATAATTATTAATAATAGTTAGCATATATAGCTATATATGTATATCAATACAATATAGGGTATTTATTTATAAATATAGATATAAATCATATATATATATAATATTTCTTCTTTTCATATTTTCTTCTATTTTTGTGATTTTTTTAGTGATTTTTGTTATTTTAATATTTTTAAAGTCCAAAATTTCCTAAATCAGGGAATAAATAATTAAGTCAAATTGTTTTGAGAATTAAAAATATCAAATAAGTCCAAACATTCTCAAAACTATTTTTAATATGTGATAATTCGTATATATAAAAATATAAAATAGAAAGCTAATTTTTTGGGGGTTTTGAGAAGCTTTTCTAATTTTTTTAGGGTTAGAAAGGGTTTTCACGTTTTAAGTTTTTCTCTTTATAATTTTTGCTTAGTCGATAGTGATAAAATATAGTAATAAACAATATCTTTTTTTGGAAATTTTGAAGATGGATTTTTATTGTTTTGTATTTTAAGTCTAAATAGGGAATAAAAATGCTCATTTTGATTTTTAATAAATGGAAAATGCGAATAATATGCTAAAGAATAAATATGGCGTAAATGAGCATATAATCGGATATCTATCCTATTTTGCATAATTTTTGGAGCGTATGAATTATTTATACAAAAATAAAAGCATAAATAAAAATATACCAGCTAGTAGGGCATTTATGTAATATTAAATAAAGGTGAGGAGCTCTGTGCAAAATACCCAAAGTTTTTTGAACTATAAACTTTTTATATTAAACATAAATATAGAAACTCAGACTCCACATGTGGGAGACCACGTGACACGACCTAATAGTGGACTTAAATTTAATTTACAATTAGTACATGGGTTCCTTTGCAATTTTCCACAAAATATAATGTTTAATTAAATATTTACAAAATTATTATTTAAATGTTTACAAAACTATTAATTATATATAAAATGGTAGAGGTGGTCTTCACAATTTACCTCACTTAATGGCCCTTCATCAGACCGTCGCCTGGCTGCCGCGTGGAGGATCAAACGGCAGATGGCTGGCATCGATTCGACTCGATTGGACGACCCAGATTAGATATGAGTTGTGTGCTTCATCCAGCGATGGTTGAAGTCCTTGGAAGAACTCCCAAGAACAAGGAGCAGAGATCCTTCGATCGTTGATTCCTAGTGACTTCGACGATGGATTTTCCTTTTAATGAAGGCTATGGGCTGCTCCACTTCTGTAGGTGGGCTCCGATGAGCTCCAGGTAGTCCCGATGAGGATCTGGAGCTCAGGTTATTCAAGAGACCTGGAGTGTGTCTCTAGGTGTTGATTTTGGCTTGCATGTGGACGTCCAAACCTCTAAACCTGCACAAAACAATTGCTTGGCTCGTGGGTTTCCTCCTTGGCCAGTTGGTGAAACTGGGACGCGAAGGAGTGGAAGGGCGTCGAAGGGTGGTGGGATGAGACTCAATTTGCCAGATCCAACAAAGATTCAGGTTTCTTTGAAGCGGAAAATGCAGAGAAATCATAGGGGATCATAATGATATGAGAGGTGAGTCGAGATACGGTTCGAAACAAGCGGATTTGGCCTAGAGATTGAGCTCTAGGTCAAATTATGGATTTGAAATTAAACCTAAATTAGGACATAAAAGTGGAAATCAAAAGGGGCAATTAAAAAGTACAACTAAGATTTACCTAGTAAAGATGGAAATTGGCTTCGATTTGTCCTGGGGACCAAAGAGGTTGAACCACCGAAGATGACCTCCGATGATGGTTGGATCGGCTCTGGCGAAGATTCTCCTCATTGTAGAACGACGGTCGCCCATCTCCCATCACCAGTCGCAATCCATATGGCCGAACTGAGGGTCTAAAAGCTACACATTGGTAATCAATCGCAAAAATGGTAGAGAGGTGGCTTTATAGATGAAGAAAATGGCGATGTTCGAGGAAAGTTTGCATGCGAATTGTTGGTTGTTGGTGGAAGGCATGGTGCCGGTGAGGGAGAGGGATGTGCATGCTATGAAAGGGTGAAGGGCTCGAGGGCGAGGGAGGCATGGAGTTGGAGTAAAAAATGGAGAAGGAGGGCCTCCCATTTTTCTGACAAAGCAACGGAAGGAAGAAGTACAGTAGACCTGGGTCAACTTTTCAAGAGATCTGGTTGGTCCACGCGGACTAACCAGATAATTCCAAGGCAAAAATACCTTGTAAAATCAATAAAAAAACAAGAAATTAATTATTTTTTTACTAAAACGTAAAAACTGTTTATAATTTAATGTAATATTTTATGCCCCTTTTTATTTATTTTTACAAGGCTATTTATAACATACTAGTGTTTACATGTATAAATATATGTAATTATACATGTATTTTACATATTTAATTTTAAATTTTTAATTTGTATTTTGTATTTTATTATGATATACATGTATTTTATATACTCTATATTTATTTAATTACATATTTGGATATTTTTGTTGTATTTTTCTGAGTTTGTATACATACTTAGTTGATTATGTATTTGAATCTTATGGGTATATTATAACATACTTTACCTATATATTGAAGTACATTATTTATTTTTATTTTTATTTTATTTTTAATGATTTTATTTTATTTGAATTATGTATATGAACTAAAAAAGGCGTGTATAAAAATAAGAATTGAACAGATTTCAAGAGAAATTAATGATTCGCCAATCTAAATAATAATATATTAGCATGGTTCAAGAGGAAGTAGCAGGATCCACTCGAACACTACAGTGGAACTGTGTTGAATCAAGAGTAGATAGTAAATGTATTTATTATGGATGTTTCATTCTATCCCCACTTATGAAAGGCCAAGTTGATACAATAGGTATTGCCATGCGAAGGGTTTTACTTGGAGAAATATAGGGTACGCATACACACCTGCAAAATTTTATATAGTATTTAAAAAATATAAAAATCGAACATTTTTAAGAATAAAAAACTTAAATATTTTATATAAGTAAATTGCACATTAAGGGCCCAAAACCTAACTTTTGCATCTTAACTCCAAAATGAATGAAACCATCTTCATTAAATAGGTTATTTAATTGTATGAAAATAAAGGTGAGTTTGGCAATTTTGATTCTATATGAAGAAGATACAAGTTTGAAAAGTTTTCTTTACAACTTTTTATTTTGTGTGTGTGTCGGGCACACTGTGCATTATTTTTTTAATAAAATCAATTTTATATTTTCTTTGTATTTTTAGGTGCAATGTTCATGTTGAGGGTTTATTAATTTGATGAGTAAAAAAATAAAATAAAATAGATCCCAAAATGTAATTATTGTGGAAAATGAATTAGGTTTTTATGCGATTTTCTGTACAGTTTCTTTGCCCTATCTCCTCCACTTTATTCCTTGCCGATGAAGTCATCATGATGGCTGTGTCTCGGGGTCTAGAGTCACTCAGTGTCTTTGACACTTCATTCCTTTTCCCTTTTCCCTTTATTATTTGATTTTGGAATTAAATAAAATATTTATATTATTTTATACAATATTTTTATGTGATTATTGAGTGTTATTTTGTATAAATTAATCATATATACATGCATTTATCTCGGGATTTAAGACCAAAATGAAAGAATAAAGGTGATGAAATGATGATTCATCACCCCTTATACTTGACTTTGCTAGTTCCTAGCAAATACTTATGACTATAAGTGCTGAAAAAGAAAATTAATAAAAGAAAAGGAAATAACTTAAAACAACTTTCGACTTTTAAACTTGTCTCAATAAAATCAAACTTTGGAGCTCAGTCAAAACCTTTCGATCCTTGGTTTGTTCGAAACCACATCAAGGTTAGGAAGCATGACACAACAACCCTTAGGTTCCATAGTCCTATTATCTAGTTCAATTCACACTCTGGTCAGAACCATCCTCTCAGTCGCATACTCTCGCAATCTTGAAATGATAGAGCCATGTGTGTGAATTTTTTAGCTCTTCCTAGACAAACCACTGATCTAAAAACGTTTTCTCATTTGGTAACTCGTCCTCATGGAGATAGATATTTCCTTCTAAGGTTAGGTTCTACCAATCTTTACAAGTGAGAGGGAGAGAAGATAGAAGAATGGGAAAATAAGTGGGAATGAACCAGTGTAGCCTTCATTCCCTTGTGAAGTTCGATTAGTGTAACCGAGTCTTCACCAAGAAGCATGTTTTTTGGAAGCTCAATATTTTTGTGTAATTATTGGTGTTGGCTTCTTTTAGTATTTTCTTTGACTTTACATTACTCTGCATTCTTCTTTGTGCCCTGACAGATATAGAGTCTTTTAGTCCGCTCATGTTTTGGGGTCTTGGAAAAAGTTATCCTAGCAGACCATTCCTCATCCAAAACATTAGTTTAACCTAGTCTCCAGTTTTTAGATATCATTGTTACCAATAGAAGTTGTTTAGAGTACCCGTTTCAGCAATCGCCAAGAATGGTTTCAGAGCCACCATTGACGAATCAACCTAGCATCCTCCCGACTTAGACTCCAAGATCTTTCAACAATCCATCTAGGTTGAGCTAAGTATTAAGTGTGAGGTTTCTTATCAAACCACTATCTCAAGAGTCTTACGGATGATATGAAGGGTTCTAGTTAGACACAATGAATCGACTCATGAACATAGTCTCATGGAACCTAAAGAATTAAGTCAAGGTGACCAAAGTATCCCAATTTTAATCCTTAATGGGTTCCTATAAAATCAATTTCATTAAGGTCTATACCAAGCTCCAATCTTCAGAATTTATTTCAGAATTATTCAATTGTCTTGATCATTCTGGAAAATGCAGACCGTATGTACTATATAAGAAAATATTTTTGTGAAGCAATTTCTAATTTTGAACTTTTTATGGAATTTTTGGACAATTTTTTGCAAATGTTTATGCATTTTTTGAAAACATTTTGTAAATTTTTATGAGTTTTGAAATTTTTTAAATTTTTAGGGAATTTTGGATACTGGTTAGTGAAAGAATTATGTGCAGGCATTTACATAGGAGTGCCTCTGTATTTACAAGAGTTGGTTTAAGAATTTACACTAGGTATTTACCGAAATTAAGTTAGTTTGTTATTTAGGGGTTTTTATATACATAGCTTGTAAAGAATTTTTTTGATTTAATCATGTATACAATTCTCAAAATAATTAGAAAATATTTAACAAACATTTTGAAAACTTTATTTTAAAATAATTTGATAAATAAATTTTGTAATTATTTACAAAATTTAAAAATCAGTTTGCAAAATTTTTTTAAACAATATGTATAGGTTTTTCAAAGTATTTTTGCAACCATTTTCTAAACCATTTACAAATAGCTTTTTAAAACATTTAAATAAATGGAATAAATTTTCACAAACAAAAGATTTTTACAAAGGTTTAAAAATATTTTCCAAACAGTTAAAAAGATTTTCAAGATTTTGCCAACTATTTTTCAAACATTTTACAAAACATTTTTAACTGATTTGTAATCATATTTACAAATAATTTAATATGTGTTTACATTTTATTAATTAGCCATGTTATTTAAAATATGAAAGTATGAGTTGTGGCTAAAGTATATGCAACGTATATATGACACACTATACTTAGCTTAAGCCAGTCCTCAAAGCTCAGAAAGAAAAATGAAGACATAGCTCGTGTTAAGTGCAGAAAAGTCGATACTTCAACGACTCAAAAATAATGAGAGGTCGATCGTCCCCTCTATACTTAGGAATACTTAATCTTAAGTATAGAAGACTATATACAAAGTGAAGAGGGTTGAGGCTAGGATCGAATAAATCGTCAGTTCGACATGTATCCCCCTATACTTAGGGTAAAATATCCCTAAGTATAGAAAGAGTATCAAAGAGACAAGCGAGGGATTAAAGAATGAGCATTGAAATAACAAAGAGATCAAGGGAGGAGGGTTTACGCTCCACATAAGGCAGGAGCGAAGTCGATGCGACGACCACTCACTCAATCCAACCATTGAATCAACAATCAACCCACACGATAGATATCAATCAATGAAGAATATGTGTGAATAAAAATTTATTATAAACCATACAAGTAAATGTGTACAACGATAAGCAAAGTAGGGTGTCGAACACAGAAAGAAACACTATGTAGCACTCAATATTATTTATAAATAAATAATAAATAAAGAAAATAGGTATTTGTATGTATATAGGTTTGCCCACTATTAATCGAAGAATGTTGATTTAAATAATATTTATTTATTTTTTAAATTTCAATTTTTTATTTAAATATATATATATTTAAAATATATTTTTATATAATTATAAAATATTTATAATAATAAATAATATGATAACTTATATATTAGTATATATATTTATATAATACTCTATAGGGTAATTAACTTATAAATATAAGTAAAAAGAATAAAAAAAGAGCAAAACCAAATATTTTTTGGTTTTTAAAATAAATTTTTACTGTTTTATGATTTTCAAGTAAATTTGCTAATTTTTAGGTATTTTGAAAGTCCCAAAATAAAGCAAAAGATGGACTTTTAAATGGGTAACTAGTTTTGAAATTTAAAAAAGAAAATAAAGCCAAAATTTTCCAAAACTTTTTTTATATTCTAATATAAGTAAAAATATAGGACATGAACAAATACTTTTAGGTTTTTAGAAGAGTTTTTATAATTTTATGTAGGATTTTGGAGATTTTAATTTTTTTATCATTTTAATTTTTTATTTTTAGTTATTTTTAGTCTGGGATACTAGATACTATAATAAACACATACTATTTTTGGGAATTTTTAAACTTAATTTTATAATTTTTTGAATTTTTAAAGCAAACAGGGAATATATGAGTTATTTTTTTTGTTTTTTAAATAGGAAAGAGTTCTAAAATGTTGTTCTAAAAATATACCGTGAAACTACAAGAAAGCATGAGCATAACCCTATTTTTTGAGAATTTTTAGAGCAAAGATGTTATTTTTAATAAACGACAAGCATACACAAAAATTAATGAACCGGTAGGGGCATATTTGCAAATAAAAATAAACTCAAGGGGAACCATGAAAATAAACTAGAAGTTTATAACTACAATATGCAGTTCATATATTAAGCAACAATTAAAATAACTCACAGGGGTTTAAATGTAATTTTCCCAAGCACGTGGGCCGTCACGTGAGGTGACATGGTCGAGGACTAAAGTGCAATATCAGATAGTTCAAGGGGTTACATGCAAATTATCCAATACTTTTTAAAATGTCATATAATATTTACAGGGCTATTTAACTATTACAAAAAGGTGGATGGTGCCTAAGAAATTTACCCACTTAATGCCTTGGATCCAGCCGCCATGCTGCCACGTGGAAGATCTAGCGGTTCTGATGAAGCAGCGGTTCACCCGAACAGACGCTCCGGATTAGATTTGGAATGTGTCGTCGACCAAACGGTGTAGAGAGGCTCTAGATGAATTGGTGAAGAATAGTCACCAAGAGACTTTGGATCTCTGATTCTTCACACCTCCTCCCACGATTGACTCTCCAAGGGGTTCTTCTTGTTTTGGAATTCCTCCTCGTGTGCAGGTAAGTTACAATGATACGGATGTGCGTCAATAGCGGATCTGGAGGGTATCTTCTTCAAGTGCAACCTGGAGTTGTTCCAAGTGGTGCCATCTGCTCCCCGTCGCTCCTCAGAGCTTGTATCCTGCACGAAGAGATTACACGGCTCAAGAGAGATGCTCTCAGCCCAAAAATTACAGCTAGAGTTGCATGAATTATGAAGGCAATAAGGCTCCGATGATGCGGAAGAAGGGAGCCTCAGATCGATTCGATTCTGGCCGAATCAAAGGGTAACACAAGCAGATGTATGGAGAATGTGTTGAGGATTGAAATGGGGTGGATAGCGTATCGGATAACAGTCATAATCACAATGATCTTTGACTTGGAGATCAAGCTCCAAGTCAAGTGGATTTCTCTGATTAAACCCAAATCTACGAGATTGAATTACAAATTAGGAGCGAAATTAAAATCTACACTAACAACTTACCTAGAAATGATAAGAAATGGGGGCATCGACTGAGCTGGAATCTCAGGAAGCAGAACCTCCGACGACTTGGCTGAAGATGGCTGGAGCGCCTACTTCGATCCTCTTCCTCGTTGTAGATCACTAGCAGCTCCTTGCTATCACCAAGGGGATACTTTATTGATGGATTTGAGGGGTTAAGAAACTCGAAGAGGGATCAAATGGCAAAAAAGGGTGATGGTGGTTTATTTTTAAGCCGAGTTTTTGGTGAGTTTCGAGGGTCGATTGCATGATCTTGGGTGAGGTTAATGAGGATTCGGGCATGGGTGAATATCATGGATGAGTGGGATTGTACAGAGGTGGATGGTTCGAGGTCAGAGTGTGAAGGTGGAGGCGTAGGAAATTAGGCGAAGTCGGGATCTCGTAGAGTTCTAACAGAAGTTAGAGGAGGTAGGATACAGTAGACCGTAGGTCAACAAATAATAACACTGATTGGTCCACGTGGACCAACCTTGAAATTCCAAGGAAAAAACGCCTTCAAAAATGAATATAAAATAATATATGATTTAAATAATTTTTTTATTAAAACATAAAAATATTCCTAATTTTATGTAATATTTATTACCAATTTTTATTAATTTTTTCGAGGTATTTTATTATATTTTACTTTTTACAAGTACAAATATAAGTATATTCATTTATATTTTATGTATTTTATTTTGATTTTATGTTTTATATGTTATTATTTTGTACACATATTTTATATAGTTATAACTTATTTAAATATACATAAATATTTTTGTATTGAATTTTGGATGTTATTTGCATACTTAAATAAATATAGGTATGTAATATATATGTATAAGTATGGGTATTTCATCTATGTATTTTGTATACTTATTTTATTTTTGTATTTTATTTATGGTTTTATTATATCTAAAATATGTATATATATTATAAATAATATTTATAAAAATATAAAAATATAATATTACAAAGATAATAAAAAATAAATAAAATATTTATTTTATTGAGGTGAACTATACAATAGGGGTCCAAAACCTACCATTCACATCTTAACTCCAAATTAAGTGAAACCACTTCACTAAATAGCTTATTAAAAGTTATATGTAATTAAAGGTGATTCTAATGCATTTTGAGTTTTTATTGAGGAGATATCGGTCTGGGAAGTGTGGGTTTTGACTTTTTATTTAGCGAATAAAAGGTACACCGTATATTATTTTTCTATGAAATCAATTTTGTAATCGTATTTTTATCTACAACTTTTATATACAAAGTTTACTGATTTGATGAACAAATAATAAAGAATAAAATAGGTTTCAAAAGATAATTATTGGCCTATTTTTTAGGGTTTTCTGCTGTATTTATTGTACAATCCCTCTATTTTATTCCTTGTCGACTAAGTCATCATAATGACCAAGTCTCGGGGCCTAGGGTCACTAACACCTATGGTGTCTCATTTATTTTTTTTATTTTCTTGATTGTTCTATTTTGGCAATAAATGCAGTACTTATACAATATTTTCTACAATATTTTATATAACTTAAAGAGTATTTATTTTGGCAAATTAATGATATATACATGCATTTAGTTAAGGTTTGAAGGCCAAAATCAAAGAATAAAGGTAATGAAATGAGGATTCATCTCCCACTATACTTGCCTTTGCTAGTCTTATGCCTATAAGTGCATAAAAGAAAAAAAAGAAAAATAAATAACGTGGATTAATTTTCGACTTATAACTTGTCTTAATAAAGTCAAATTTTGGAGCCCAGAGAAGGCCTTTGGATTAATGGTGTGTTCAAAATCACATAGAACTCACGGAATGCGACATAACAACTCTTAGGTTCCATACTCCTATTATTCAGTCCAATTCACAGTCGGGTCAAAACCATCCTCTCAGTCGCATACTCTTGCTACCTTGAAATGATAGAACCATGTGTGTGAAATTGTTCAACTCTCCCCATACAAAACCATTGAACTACCAAGGTATCTGCTCTTCTGATAACTCATCCTCGTGATGACATATATTCCCTTATAAGGTCAGGTACTCCCGATCTTTACAACCGAATGGGGTAAGAGCTTAGAAGAATGTAAAGAAAAGTGAGAATGTACTAGTGTAGTCTTCATCCCCTTGTGAAGTCGGTCAGTGTAATGGATTCTTCACCAAGAAGCGGGATTTTTCTAAAGTTCAAAATTTTGTGGAATTTTTTTGGTGTAGGATTATTTGGATATTTTCTTTGACTTTGTATGGCTTCTGCATTCTTGTTTATTCCTCTGTGGATATAGCATCTTTTGTTCCACCCACTTTTTTGGGGTCTTGGAAAAAGTTGCACTGATAGACCTTTCCTCATCCGAAGCATTGTTTCAATCCATCTCTAGTATTTAGATACCATTGTTTTCAAAAGATGTGGGTTAGAGTACCGTTGTCGGCAATCCCCAAGAATGGTTCCTGAGCCACCCTTGAGGAAGCGGCACTGCATCGTCCCGATTTAAACTCCAAGATTTTTCAACAATCCAACTGAGTTGAGATAAGTGTTAGGTGCGAGGTTTCCGGTCAAGTCACTGTCTCAAGAGTCTTACAGATGATATGAAGGGTTCTATTTAGGCAAATTGAATTGACTCATGAACACAATCTTATGGAATCTAAAGAATTAAGTCAAATTCACCTGAAATGTCTCCACTTCTAGTCCTCAATGGGTTCCTAAGAAATTAAGTGTATTAAGGTCTATTCCAAGCACCAATCTTCATACTTTATTTGGACTCGTTCAATTGTCTAAGTTATTCCGAAAAATTACGAATGCTACGGATAATAAAAGGAAATATTTTTTTGAAGCAATTATTTGATTATGAACTTTTTTGTATTTTTTAAAAAATGAAATTTTTATGCAATTTTGAAAAAAAGGTTTTGGAAATGTTTTTAAAATTTTTAATTTTGCGAATTTTTATAGATTTTAAAGCATTTTCTTTCCGAGAAAAGCAATAGGTACATATTTTTACACGAGAGTGCGTCTTCTTATTTACATGGGTTATGGTTTAAGAATTTATAGGAGGTATTTTCAAATATTTATATGTTAGTGTGTTAGATTTGTAGAAGAATTGAATTGTGTACATAGTTATCAAAATAATTTGAAAATAGTTTTGCAGACATTTTGAAAACTCTTATTTTGCAAACTAATTTTGACAAATAATTTTTGCAAACTTTTTAAAAAAATTGAAAATCATTTTGCAAAGGTGTTTCAAAATAGTATGTATAAATGTATATATTTCAAACTATTTTTCAACTATTTTCAAACCGTTTGCAAATAGATTTACAAAACATTTTATTTCATACAAAGAAAAGAATTTTTTATAAATAAAATATTATTATAATGGTTGAAAAATTTTTACAAACATTTTTCAAATAGTTTTCAAAAGACTTTTCATAGAAATTTTCATATTAGTTTTCAAATATTTTGCAAAATATTTTTTCCAATTTATTAATAGATAGATACAAAGAATTTTAATGAGTTTTATACAAGTATTTTATTTATTATTGTTATTATTTATATTTTTTAAATGAGTTTTGGCCATACTTATTGAAAATATGAAAGTACGGGTTGTGATTAAAATATATATAGAGTATATATTGACCCCCTATACTTAGATTGAACTATGTCCTCATAGATCGAAGCGAAAAGATTGACATAACTCGTACTAAGTATAGTAAAGTCTCTAATAAAATGACTCAATAAAGAATAAGAAGTTAATCGTCCCCCCATACTTACGATCAACTAATCCTAAGTATAGCAGACTGTATTCTACGTGTAGGGAGGATCGAGGGTGGGAATGAATAAACGAGTAAATGAATTATCAACTCAGCCTGTCTCCCCCTATACATAGGGTGAAATATCCATAAGTATAGAAAGATTATCAAGAGTTGAGGAGACATGTGTGGGATCAAAAAAATGATTAACTCGAGGGCACTCAGCCCCCTATACTTAGGATGGAGCATGTCCTAAGCATAACATAGATGAATGGGTGAGATCGACATAGAAGAAAGAATTTAAAGAATGAAAATGAAAAGAATAAAAGAACAAAAGAATAAAATAAGAAAATAAGAAAATGTTTAACTATTCAAAAATGTTTTTGATGGCCTCGTCAGCTTGTGCTGATGATACGGCTGTGAATTCTTCATCGTAGACCACCTGAATCGAATCTACCATAGACAAAAACATATCATTTTCAAGATAAGGCTTAAGTAATTGTCCGTTGAGCACAAATGTCAATATGTCGACTAACAAACCATATATAACAATGCTCATGTTGTCACGCACATGCTTTACTATAAAAGGCCGACCCACTTGCTTTTCAACTTCCTTGGGAATAGTTTGAGCTTTGCATCAAACAACCAAACCTTATGACCTGACTTGAAAGTATTGCTATGGATTTGCATGTCGTGCCACTTCTTACCCTTCCCGTTGTACATTAGATTGTTGTCATATGCATACTCACATAATTTGAGGAGTCGATTCAGATCCAGCTTTCTATTCTTTCCAACCTTCTTGGGATCCAAATTATAGACATTAATTATCCATAAAGATTTATGAATGAGTTCTATGGGCAAATGGCATGGCTCGCCATACACCTAGCGGTAGGGAAACATTCCCAACGGGGACTTGTACACAGTCCGATAGTCCCAAAGTACTAAATCAAGCAACTGTGACCAATTCTTCCTATTGGGACACACAAGTTTCTGTAGAATTATCTTTATCTCTCTGTTCGAGCATTCGGCTAGGCCATTAGATTGTGGATGGTACGGAGAGGTGACACGATGCTCAATGCATAATTCCTATGTCAGCTTTTCACCTCTATGTTGATGAAATGACTACCCCCATCTGATATAAGATATTTGAGGATTCTAAACCGTGCAATGATGTTTTCCCTTAGGAACCAATAGACGGTGCGACTGTCGGTGGCTCGGGCTGGGATAGCCTCCTCCCAACAACTCACATAATCGACAACAAGCAGAATATACTCAAAACTCTGACTGTTGGGGAACGAGACGATGAAGTCAATGCACCACACATCAAACACGTATGAAATTTGAATGTACTTCAGGGGCATTGTATCTCTCATTCCAATAGTACAACCAAGTCTTTGACAGTCACTGCAATGTTTGACAAACTATTGTACATATTTGAATAGAGTTGGCCAGCAAAAGCCACATTGGAGAACTTTCGATGTCGTTCTTCTCCCACAGTGGACTTCCTCTTGAGGAATGCACCTCCTCTATATGCAATCTACCTCCTCACGAAGAGATGAGGATCCTCCTACTGGTAGAAATGAATTTCTGACATGAATTTGTTGACTTTCAGCTTAAACCAGTCTTGTGGGGTTCTCTTGGATACACGATAATTCATAATATCGGTGAACCAGGGCAGTGAGGTGAGTGACAGAATGGCTTCATCTAGGAAAGTTTCTGTAATCATCAATAAGCTATGCTTATGGATATTTGGCTCTTGTAATCTTGAGAAGTAACCTGCCACCACATTTTTAACTCCTGGTTTATCATGGATTTCTAGGTCAAACTCATGGAGGAGAAGGATCCACATGACGAGTCTTAGTTTGGCATCCTTCTTGGCTTGGAAGTACTTTATGGCAGAATGGTCTGTTATACTATCACTTTGGATCCAAGCAGGTGGGATCTAAATTTTTCTAGGGTGAAGACGACTACTAGAAGCTCTTTTTCAGTGATAATGTATTTTTTTCTGAGCTTCATTTAGAGTCCTGATAGAATAGTGAATCGCAAATGGTAAATTTTCTCTTCACTATCCTAGAACCTCTCCAATGGAGTAATCTGATGCATCTGTCATGATCTTGAACGGGAGAGACCAATCTGGCGGTTGAAGGACATGGGCCTAGGTGATCAGTTCTTTTAGCTGATTGATTGCTTGGAGGAATCTGTCATCAATGATAAAATCTGCCTCCTTGCCCAGCAGCTTGGTTAGTGGTCGGGCAATTTTATTGAAATCTTTGATGAATTGTCGATTGAAACCAATGTACCATAGAAATGATCTAACCTGCTTCAGATTTGTAGGTGGCTCAAGTTTGGAAATTACATCCACCTGCACAGGGTCTACCTCCATGCCATGTTTTCAAATGACATTGCCTACCACAATACCTTATGTCACCATGAAATGGCTCTTCTCCCACAAGAACAAAAGATTCACTTCACAACATCTCTTCAAACCTCGGTCTAAATAAGATAGGCACTGATCGAATCTGTCTCCGTAGATCGAGAAGGCATCCATGAAAACCTAAAGTAACCTTCCAACCATATTTGTGAAACCAACCAACATGCATCGCTGAAATGTCCCCGAATCATTGCATAACCCAAATGGCATTCTACGGAAGGCATAGGTCCTAAATGGATAGGTGAATGTTGTTTTCTCTCGATCCTCATGGGATATAGAAACTTGGTTGTAACCAGAGTATCTGTCGATGAAACATAAATATTCCTTCACGGCCAACCGCTCAATTTGGTCGATGAAGGGGAGCAGGAAATGGTCGTTCTTTATTGCTAGATTTAGGCAACTGTAGTCCACATAGACATGCCAAGATATTGGTACTCTGAATGCGATCTACTTTCCTTTGTTATTCTTAATCATGGTGATCCCTGACTTCTTTGTCACAACATGCAAGGGGCTCACCCATTTTGAGTCAGTGATGGGATATATGAGTCTTCCATCGCACCATTTTGTGATCTCCTTCATCACAAACTCCTGAATATTTGGATTCAATCTTCACTAGAGCTCACGGGATGGATTTCTATCTTCTTAAATATATATGTGATGCGAGCATAGCATGGGGTTTATCCCATGGAGATATGAAATTTTCCAGCCAATGTTCTTGATGTTTCTTTCTAGAACCTCGAGCAGATGATATTCTTGTTCCTCCGTAAATTGTGAATTAATAATAATAGGGAACATGTTATATGCACCCAAAAGGAAGGCGTATTTCATATTTGCTGGCAGTGGTTTGAGTTCAAGCGGGGTCTGATTCAGTTCATTGGTAACTTCAGCTAGTGTGCAAGGTAAGGGTGTTAGATCTTTCAACTGTACGTTGTCCACCATTGTAACTGTTAGCTCTACATTCAATGTTGCACAAAATTCTTCTATCATAAAATCTTGTTCACAAAAGTCTTCAATGATTACCTCCTGATATGCCAAGGACAGGTGTCCATAGATGTGTTCATCAGGCAACTCAACGAAAATCTTATTATCAAGGACATATGGGAACTCGACTGTGCTATCCACTAATTCTTCTATGGAGAGGAACTCGTAGGTTTCAGTATCATCCATAAACAGATGTGTATCATGAACTTCAAGAAGAAATTCACAATCTTCTGTTTTCTACTCTATCGACCCACGCTTGTCTGATGCAAGCTTTGACAGTTTAAGTACTTGGATCATCTCAATTGGTATTTTATCGTTGTTCGAGTAGAAGGTGATCTGCCTGGTGCCATAGTTCATCACTGCTTTGGTTGTTCGATGGAACAACTGTCCCAAGATTATCGGGGTATGCAGAAGAGGAGCTTAGTTGTCCATGTTTAGCACAATGAAGTCTGCAGGAAACTACATTCTCTTAATGGTGATGATGACATCCTCCTAAATTCTTCTAGACCACTTTATAGATGTGTATGCGAACTGCAGAATCATTCTAATGGACTTGAGCGGTCCCAACTCAAACTCTTTGAGTAGTGAAGTAGGCATAAAGTTGATTGACGATCCACTATCGAGCAGAGTTCATTCGAACTCTTGATTAAACATCCTGCATATAATTAGAGGAGCTCCCATATCCTTCTTCTTGGTCGAGAGATTCCTGATCGCATTTACTATAGCCGCAGTCAGAATATGTTTTATATTTCTTTCTTTGGCTCTGTGTGATTGTCTTTTCTAAGTACATGCCTCTTTAAGACCTTTCTTGATGTTTGACATGGACTTGATGGCTTTGAGTAAAGGCATTTCAAGCACAAGATTCTTAATAATCTCAACAACATCAGGATTAGACAAGGCTGATTTCAAATTTTTATTTTTTGGCATTCAAAAATGAAATATTTACATAATCAAAAGCAGCAGTTGAAATAAAGTTCTTATTTACATCAAAATTTGTGCCCACATCATGATGTAGAAATATATGATTAAAATAAGCAGGGTCATCCAGGAATGGGGGGCATCCAAAATCTGCAGATAGGGCTCCATCTGCTGGCACTGGATCAACTACAAGTGTGGTCTCTGAAGGATTATGGATAAAATACCCAAGCGCATCACGGAAGCGTGATGATAGTAACATATACGATTATGAGCGACTAGTCACACTAGTTGCTCGGTGCAGCGGGATTTTAAAATTTTCAAAAAAAGGATGAAACCACATGATCCAAGAACATTTCTTAGATCGTTTCATCTAACCACATCAAAGATATAGAAATACCTCTTGGAGCATGGTCGTGATGTAGCCTCTAAAGGAATAGACCTCCTGTCTCAAGTCTGATCCATCGGAGGAGACGCTTGCGAGCGCGGTGATGAGTTGTGTGCTTCTCGCAATCCGAGTTGATGTCCCAAGCAATGAATCTCCTGATCTCGTCTCACGAGATCGAACGCCTTCTTCACGAGCGCTATGCACCAAAGAAGACGGAGAGCCAATGGTCGTCAAGACGGAGCACAATGGTAATGCGACAACGAAAACTATCTTCTCTCTACAAGAGTGGACAACCACTCACGATGAGAGAGAGAGAGAGGTATGCGTGAAAGAGGGAGAGAGAGAGAGACTTCGTGTGATTTCATGTTAGTTGAAGATCAAGGATATCCTCTCCTTATATAGGGTTTTGGGAGTCCATGGATCACAATCCATGGATAACACAAAATCAACGGATGAGATTGATTTGTGTTTCTTTCAATGGCTAAGATGTTGTTGTAAAAACACAACAACAAATGATTTAATTTAAATTATTTTTCATTGATAAATCAACAAAATTAATTCCAAATTAAATCATCTTTGATAAAAGAATAAATAATGAAGAGACTTAACCAATCACCTTAGAAGCGGGGACGGCTACTCTTCTCCTCATGGAGAGTTGTAGCCGTCCACTGCTCTTGGGTGGACTTGGCTAATCTCTTCTAATTATCATGAGATATCATTATCTCATGATATATCATGATCTCTTATCGACAATATTTTCCCCAAAAACATTCCAAATTATCTTATGAAAAATATCAACCATGCCATTGAAATTATGTGAATCTTATTCACATCCCAAAACAAAATGTAATTATATTTTCAGCTAATCATTTTAATGTGAATCCAATTCACATAATAATTAATCAAATATAAATTACAAAAATCTCTCTCTATGATATATTATAAATCTCATTTACAATTTATATGGATAATTGGATAGTACTATCCACATTATCCATATCCACAATAATTAAACTTCATTTAATTATATTGGATAATCATTATCATGCAATTACATAATGTGAATCAAATTCACATTACTCATGATAAATGAATCACATTTAATTATCCATTTCTCATTGCTTAGACATAATTCAACTTTCGATTTGTTCTTGAACTCTTTCAAGACTAATGTGCTTTCTCCGTAGTTGCTTGGAGATAAAGACAGGGAGATTGTATTGTACCACTTATAGTGACTTGGATATTGAGATCACATCTCAAATTCAGATCCCATGGAGCTCTCACAGATGCTTGATTTAATCAAGGTCATAAATATAATATTCTCATTACATTTGAATCTCATTCAAATCAATGTCCAACATTTGGACCAAGATCAGATTACTTGTCAACTGAAACGAGTCACTAAAATCCAGACCTATTTCATCACTCCCTCGGAATGAAAGCGTCATGGTTATACAATCGTTTAAGATCACATCACCCTCATGTATTCTTGATACCTGTACATCACGCATACTGGAAGACTTATGATTAACCCGAAGATATGGATCAATTTCACACTGTTATCTTCATGTTTTGGTCATAAAGTTTCTCATTCTTGGTCATTGGGATTTGGTATCGATCATATGCTTTCAAAAAGCATATATATTACCTTCACATTCTTGTCATGCTTTCGAAGCATGACGACCATGCGTGGAATTTGTTCCTAATACCTCATGAGTGAGTTCATGTCTTCCGGTTCACAAGTGAACATGTATGATCCCTTTGAGAGATCGTATTACTCATATACCCTTGTATGCACACCAGTGCACCAATGTATAGACCTTGGTTAGGTAATCAACCTAATGGTCTACCAAATGTACATACTCATACATATAGCAACATATCTGTCTCCGGTCAGAGGATGCGTGCATGTATCGCGACAATATATGATATAGGATTTTGGTTATCTTGATCTCATTAAGTCAATTAATTGACCTAACTAATCTGACACGTATGAACCTCTTCCTATGCAGAGGACCTGCATAAAGAGGTCGGTCAGATATCAGTGAGAAAGGATTGCCATCTCCTACTCAGGCTGGAGATCATATCTTAACTATCATTTGACGGTGCTTAATGAGTCCTCAATCTAACTCATTAGATATTCATCCAAAACCAGCCTCTATGATTCCATTATTGAATCAGCAACTATATGATTATCAAGACAGTCATGGTACATAACCCTAATTGTACAGAGGACCTTATAGTATATTCATTCACTTAATCTCAGAAAGGGAGTGAAAAAATTAATCAATAACTTTTTTTGATAAATCAAACATTACAATAACATTTATTGTGGGAATGGTTCGCACCGGGCTCACATGGCTAACAATCGCTCACTATCCCTCAGAACCATTCAGGAACAATCCTTAAACCCATACTCATTACATGCTGGTCGAAAACCTTCTGTGTTAGAGGTTTGGTAGGAGGATCAACAACGTTGTCAGCAGAGGCCACCTTGGTGATGATGATATCACCACGCTTTTGAATCTCCCGAATGATGTGGTATTTCCTTTCCATGTGCTTGCTTTTTTGATGCCACTGGGGTTCCTTCGCCTGTGCAATGTTTCCCACATTATTGCAGAGTAATGGGATGGGAGTGTCAGAGGAAACTACACCAAGTTCTAGGATGAACTTGCACAACCAGTCCGCCTCCTTTGCAGCATCTGATGTGGAAATATATTCAACTTCTGTTGTTGAACCTGTTGTAGTGTCCTGCTTCTTGCTTTTCCAGCTCACAACACCACCATTCAACAGGAATACAGACCCTGATGTCAACTTTCGATCATCAATATCTGACTGGAAGTCTGAATCTGTGTATCCCTAGACTTGGAGATCACCATCTCCATAGACCAAGATGTGAATCTGTGTATCCCTAGACTTGGAGATCACCATCTCCATAGACCAAGATGTAATGTTGCGCCCATCTTAGATACTTGAAAATGTTCTTCACTGCATTTTAGTGTTGCTCTCCATAACAGGAATGGTAACGACTTACCACTCCCACTGCATGGCAGATATCTGGTCTAGTATACATCATGGCGTACATTAAGCTTCCTACAACCAATGCATAGGGGCATCCAACCATGACCTTCTTTTCCTCAACACTTTGAGGAGCCATCCCTTTAGACAAGTGTATACCATGTCTTAAGGGGAGGAATCCTTTCTTGATACTATCCATACATAAACGTTAAAGAATCTTCTTAATGTACCCATGTTGTGATAATCCCAACATCCTCTTTTCTCGGTTTCTGAACAGCTTCAGACCTAAGATGTAAGAGGCTTATCCAATATCTTTCATCTGAAAGGTATGAGATAGCCAAATTTTGACACCGATTATCATCCTTGTATCATTCCCAATGATAAGGATGTCATCTACGTAAAGCATGGTGAACACAACGCCGCTCCCACTAAGCTTCTTGTATACACAAGGTTCATCAGGATTCTGCACAAAATCATAACTCTTTATGGTTTCGTCAAATCTGATGTTCCAGCTACGAGAAGCTAGTTTGAGCCCATAGATGGATTTCTTCAGCTTGCATACTTTGCCATCCTCAATTATGAAGCCCTGGGGCTGCTCCATATAGATATCCTCCTTGACGTATCCATTGAGGAAAGCCGGCTTGACGTCCATATGCCAAATGTCGTAGTCAAGATATGCAGTATAGCTAGCAGTGTCATTGACGAGCCGCAAAAGCCACGTTAAGAATGTGTTTTTATTGTTCGTGCGTAAAATGATTATGTCGTCCGTTGTAGGCGGCGATCGGAAACAGTCAAGAAATAACCACAATTTTTAATCAAATTTAATCAAGTGGTTTTTATGTTTATTTTACTTGGGCAAGTCCCAAGGTCGATCACAAGGAGGCGAAGGAGCAACCTAGAGTTGTGTCTATCCAATTTTGAGTTCGGTTTTCAAGGCGGTCTTTTTTTTGGTATTTTTTTAAATGCAATAGAGGGTGCAATATGCAAAATCGGCCTACTTTATGAACTAAAACGTGAATTACATTCAAATGATGTCCGAAAAATACGAAACTTGGCCGAGATGTAAAAAGTAATGAAATGAGTGCACTGTAATTTTTTTGGGATTTTCTAATGCAATATGATTTTTTTTATGAATTTTTAAATGCAAACAGAATGATTTTCAATATTTAATTATAATAAATATTAAACCTACTTGTTTTTTAGAGATAAAATTATCTAAGATCTATCACTAGGTGATGGATCTCAGAAAAATCCTAAATCTCGAAAATGTGGGGTCTAATACCTATTAAAAATTAAACAATGGAATATGCAAAATGATTTTTACAGAGCAAGTTATGCATGCAAATGCAAAGATTTTTGGGCACAATGTTAACCACAATAAACTCTACACTATGTGATTTTTCGGGGATTTTTAGAGCAACGGTTAATTAAATATGAATTTCCGAGCACAGATTGGGCAAAATATTCCAATTTCCACAAAACAATTATTTATTAATCAACCGTAAATCACAAAAAAATGTCCACAGCATGTCAAAATGTAGAGAATTATATGGGGAACACAGTGCTATTTTTAAATAAATAAAATGATGTCGTGCGAAGGTTTAAAATAAAAGGGGAAGACAGGGGTATCAATGCAATAAGAATAAAATAAAATGTGCAGAGGGGGACCTACAAGGAATTACCGAAAATCTGGGGGTGATTCTGTAAATTTCACAGAGAGCTCGTGCGCAGCACGTGCCTTCTGATCTTGGCCTGAGGTGCAAATAGATGGACTTCCAGGGGAGCCTTTGTAAATTTCCTAACGGGTCACGTGCTATACACGTGACCCCCAGGAGCTGATGGAGGCTGACGTCCCCCTCGGACGCATGAGCCTCGCACGTGCGCGAGGGGTCTCGGGACTGAGTCCCGGCCCGCGGTGCTGGTGGCGCTGGCGGAGGATCCCGGTGGCGCGGTGATGGTCTGCTTCACGAGGGCTGAGCGCGTGTCGTAGGAGATGGAGCTGGAGGCTGCCGAGGATGGAGACGTCGAGGTGGAGCCCTGGTGGCGAGGGCGGCGGTTGCTGTTGCCGGTCCAAGGAGCTCCAGGCGGAGGATGTTGATGAAGATGATGGCGATGGAGGCTTCGTCGTTGGCCGACACACGGCCGCCGGAGGTGCGTGAAGTCGGTGTTGACGAAGGCGAAGTCGAAGCAGCGTCGTTGGAGCGGTCAGGGAAGATGGCGTTGAGGCGGCGCAGTCGAAGCGTGGGTGGAATTTGGTGACGACGCAGTCGGTGGAGAAGGTGGCGTTGTCGTTTGGCGGAGGAGTCGATCGGGTGGAGCGTCTCCTGGGGATGTCGGAGAAGACGAAGTCTAGGCGGAGCGCAGGGCTCGACGGGGGTGGAACGGAGATGAGAGGGTGAAGCTCTGAGCGGAGCAAATATACTCGGAGGGGGAGAGATAGAGGGAGAGGGAGAGAGAGAGAAAAAAGAGAACCTGGCGGAGGGCTCAACGGCGAGTGGTGGCCGGAGCAAGCAGCGCCTCGAGGAGATGGCTGCGATGAGGGTCTAGGCCTCGGATCTCGCCGGTGTTGGGCTGTCACCACCAGATGGGAGCACGACGGATGCGTTGGACGGGGGGCGACCGGTGCTCTTTTATAGAGAGAGAGGGAGGCGGCCGGTGAGGTAGTTGCGGAATGAGCGGGGGTGGTTGTTAGCGGCGGCCGGTGCAAGGATAGCGGGGCGGCGGCTCGGAGGGCGTTGGCGGAGAGATCGGGGAGGCCGTTTGGCGAGATTTGCGGGGAGGAAGACGAAGGGCAGGGGCCGTCCGATCGGCCGAGATCGGACGGCCCTGCTAAGGCCACGTGGCGGTCAAATGGGGAGGGCCGAGCACGTGCGGAGTACGTGCCCGGGGGCACGTGCGACCCACGTGCGGCCGATTTTTTTTTATAAAAACGATAAAAATATGCGAAAAATTGCTGACACGTGGCGGCCTCTGGGGCTGCCACGTGTCAGCTCCAGAAAAATCCGAAAATAAATGATTTGAAAAATCGATAAAAAAATAGCAAATGACCTCGGATCGAAAAAGTTCCTTCACAAAAAATGCTCTTCTCGACGAGATCTACAACTTTCTTGAAGACATCAAAGCCAAATTCGGTTAAATGTAAAAAGTGAATTTTTGGGGTATCCCATGTACATAGAATACCTTGATTTTTGGATTTTATAATTTTTTTGTCATTTTTTTAAACAAGTTAAAAATCCGAAAAATATGGAGAAATCAAAGATGAATAAAAGACACCTTAATCTAATTTTTTTGAATTTTTATAAATTAAGAAAATATATACATAAAATACAAGGTCAAAAACCGCGAAAATATACAATGTACAAAAGAGGCCCAAAACCCAACTTTCACATACGAGCTCCGATTCACTTGAACTTGGTCTTGTTTTGAAGATAATTGAATGTACATTAGTTAAAAAGTGAGTAGGATCAAATCGGATACTGGATGGGGAAGATATGGGGCTTTTAGTCCGAAAATCCTAAAACTAGGGTTTGGGTTTTTGGTCCACTTATCAGGGTTAGTAATTTTTTTGTATTTTTTATTTATTCTTGTTAGTGATGTGTACACAGTGGAGGTAGTTTCGGGTTATGCGGTGTCAGCATGGAGGAGTTAAAAATATGGGAAGTTAGGCTATTTACAGGTCATTTTTGGCTTGGATTTTTGGCTTCTTATTTGATGCAGAAATTAATGCTAAAATGCAATTCTGATGAAATCATGCACAAATGCTAATTATGCGAAATAGATGCAGATATGCTGTTGATTTTTAGGGAATTGAGCTTAATAAATGAGATTTAGAGTGATGAATCCGAGATTCATCGTCCCCCTATACTTAAACCATGCTCGTCCCTGAGCATCAAAAAGACATGCCATGAAGTGAAATGAGACTGGGTTCCATACCAAGACCATGAGCTGAAGATGAGAATGAAACTAAACTCGACCTTTGGATTAATAGTGTGCGGAACTTCTGTGAGACTTAGAATTTTAAAATCAACAGCCCTCAAGTTCTACACATCATTGTTACAGTTTCGACTCAGAAGTCATCTTAGATCAATCCTCTTCCCAAAGTATACCCTATGAACATTGAATAACCGACTCGTGTGTGAAGGGTTTCAGCTCTTCCCATCCAGAATGCCGGACTACCATGCTCCTCTCTTCTCCAGTAACTCGTCCTCGGAGAGTCAGGTATTTCCTTCTAAGGTCTGTCGTGCTGTGTTCACAATCGAAATGGGGGAGAAGCTAGAAGAAAGAGAAAAGAACTGGAGGGGGTGGTAAGTGTAGTCACCTCTCCTTGTGAAGATGGCCAGTGTAGCCAAGTCTCCACCAAGATCTGCAGGTTTCTTGAAGCTTGGACCTTTTTGGTCGAATTTTTATTTGGTAGAATGCTTCTTTGTATTCGGAATTTTTGGGTGGTTCTGCTTGGATCTTGTTTTGCCCCTACGGATATAGCATCTTTTTATTCCGTACATTTTTTTGGGGTCTTAGAAAAAATTGTGCCCAGTCGTCCATCCCTTTTCCGAAGCTTTATTTCAACCCGTAATCTTCCACGCTACCAGAAAAGAGACTCGCATAGTCTTCCAACATCCCGTCTGGGTTGAGCTAAGTGCATAGTACGAGAGTACAAATTAATTCCCTATTCCAGAGTTGTACCCAGAATGAAGAGATCAGGTTAGACACTAAGAGTCAAACGCTGCACATTGTCATGTGAAACTTAAAGAATTAAGTCAAAAGACCTGAAGCTCTTAAAATCCTATTTCTCGGTGAAGTTCCTCTGAAAATTAGGTGGATTAAGGGCAAGTTCAGACCACTCTCGGTTTCGGCTCACAACTTGGTTCAGAACCCAATGACTTTTCACAAATGCAAATGCATGTGATGTTGGATGAAGTGCAAGTGTGTGAAATGCAGAAATTTTTTATATTTTTTTTATTTTTTATTTTTGATATTTTATGCAAGGGATTTTTTATGGAATAAGAAGCCTTCTCTTTTTTTTCTTTCTTTTTCTTTTTTTTCAAAAATTTTGGGCAGGTCAGTGTTAGTGGTAAAACTCATCTATTTTTTTTCAAGTTAGTACCCACCCCGTAAATAATATAGACTTACGCGAAAGTACGAGATATGGGTAAAATATATACAAAGTATATATACAGACCCCCCTATACTTAGCGAGTGTTGTGTCCTCAGAGCACAAGAAGCGTAAAGAAGACATAGCTCGGGCTAAGCGTAAGGGAGTGAAAAAAAACAAAAAGAAAAATGAAGCGGTCTGGATATGTGAATGAAGAGGGTATATACAGGTGGATGTTGGTTCCCCCTATACTTAGGCTCTTGACAGCCTAAGTATGGAAGAAGGATGGAAATGGAACGATTAGGAGTCAGGAGAAGAATGATATATAAAGATGGCATCGCCCCCCCCCCCCTATACTTAGGCCTTGGCCTAAGTAAAGGAAGAAGCTGTACAAGGAGGCCGATGTGGTCGGGAGGGAGGGTGGGAATGATCAGATAGATTTTCAATGTCCTCGCTCTGTGTGAAATAGATGACCTCGACTTGAACTGTCTGTTCTTTGGGTGATTCAATATATGGCTTCAGCATTTGTCCATTTACTGAGAATGATTGTGCATTATCTTTGAGTTCGGCAATATCTACGCTTCCATTGGTATGCACATCGATGACAATGTAGGGACCCGTCCATTTTGATTTAAGTTTCCCATGAAAAATCTTCAACCGAGCATTAAACAACCACACTTTCTGTCCATGGACAAAGGTCTTCTCTCGAATGTGTCTATCATGCCATCTCTTGACCTTGTCCTTATAAATCACACTGTTGTCATATACCCGATTTCGGATTTCAATTAGCTCATTCAGATTTAAGTCTCGACATAGTTTCCCAAGGTGACAACTCCAATTCATCTTTTTGATCGCCCATTCAGATTTGTGAATCAATTCTGCAGGAAGATGACATGGCTTGCCATAGATCATCCTAAAAGGTGAAGTACCAAGTGGAGTCTTATAGGCTGTCCTATAGGCCCATAGAACTTGGTCCAACAGTTTCGACCAATTCTTCCTATCGGGACGAACCAACTTCTGGAGAATGCTCTTCACCTCTCTATTAGAAACCTCTGCCATGCCATTAGATTGTGGATGATATGGGTTGGCTATTCTATGCTCAAATTTGTACTCCTTAGCCAAAGATCTCATCTCCCTGTTCACGAAGTGGCTACCTCCATCAGAAATCAATACTTTTGGTATCCCGAACCTCGCAATGATGTTATCTTTGATAAACTTACAGACGACTTTGCTATCTGCGGTTCGGGTTGGAATAGCCTCTACCCATCTTGATAAATAATCCACCGCTAACAAGATGTACTCAAATCCATTGCTGTTGGGAAAGGGACCCATAAAATCAATCCCCCATGCATCAAAAACATCACAGAAAATCATTGGTTGCATGGGCATTTCATCTCTATATCTCATAGTCCCTCCCATTCTTTGACAAATTGGGCATGACCGTACAAATTCTTTAGCATCCTGAAATAAGGTCCGCCAGTAAAATCCACATTGGAGTACCTTGTGCGCGGTTCTTTTTCCCGAATGGTGTCCTCCAGCCTCGAGAGAATGACAGTGTGTGAGGACACTCTGATATTCCTCCTGAGGAATACATCTTCTCCAGACACAATCCGGTCCTTCATAGAAAAGGAAAGGATCGTCCCAATGGTATTTTCTCGAATCTGACTTTAATCGATCAATCATTTTTTTGGTCCAACCATAGGGAACTTTCTTGGAGACAAGATAGTTCACTATGTAGGAATACCATGGGGTTGAATCAATGACGCAAACTGATTCGTCTGAAAAAGTCTCCTTGATTGGTCCAATATCAGGATTATCGTTTTGCTCTATTCGGGAAAGGTGATCAGCAACAACATTCTTTATTCCAGGTTTATCCTTTATCTCCAAATTAAATTCCTGGATTAGCAAGATCCATATCAAGAGTCGTGCCTTGGCATCTTTCTTGTCCATGAGATATTTGATGGCCATGTGATCTGTGAAAATAGTCACCTTGGAGCCCAATATGTATGATCTAAATTTTTCAAGGGCCCAAACAACCGCGAGCATCTCCTTTTCAGTTATTGTGTAATTTCTCTGTGCAGGATCCAACACTTTGCTCGCGTAGTGAATCGCATAAGGGATTCCATCTCTTCTTTGTCCAAGTACCGCTCCGACCACAAAATCCGATGCATCAGTCATGATATCGAAGGGAAGAGACCAGTCGGGCGCTTGTAATATCGGCGATTCACAAATTTTCTTTTTCAGAAGCTCGAAGGCCTCTAGACACCTGTGATTTACAATAAACTCGGTGTCTTTGCCTAAGAGCTCAGTCAGTGGGCGGGCGATCTTTGAAAAATCAGGTATGAATCTTCGATAGAATCCAACATGCCCTAAGAAAGACCTCACTGACTTGACGTTGGTTGGTGGCTCAAGTTTCTTGATCACATCCACCTTGGCAGGGTCGACCTCCATTCCCTTTTTGGAGATGACATGCCCCAACACGATACCCTCAGTCACCATAAAGTGACTTTTCTCCCAGGAGAGTACCAAATTAACCTCCCTGCATCTCTGAAGGACTCGGTCCAAGTGTGCTAAGCATGTATCAAATGAATCACCATGAACTGAGAAGTCATCCATGAAGACTTCCAGGAAATCACCAACCATTTCGGCAAATACGGCAATCATGTACCGCTGAAATGTGCCTGGGGCATTGCAAAGCCCGAATGGCATGCGCTTGAATGCATAAGTACCGAAGGGACATGTGAATGTGGTCTTTTCCTGGTCCTCGGGAGCGATAGCTACTTGATTGTAGCCGGAGTACCCATCAAGAAAACAGAAGAATGCTTTCCCTGCAAGTCTCTCCAATATTTGATCAATGAATGGCAGTGGAAAGTAGTCTTTCTTGGTCGCAGCATTCAGGCGTCGTTAATCGACACAGACGTACCACGACGTGGGTACTCGGGTCGCGATCTCTACCCCCTCCTCGTTGGTAACCATCTGGATTCCCGACTTCTTCGGGACGACATGAAGGGGGGCCACCCACTTGAAGTCAGAAATGGGGTAAATAAATCCTGCTTTGCACCATTTCTCTATTTCTTTCTTCACCACTTCCCGAAGATTGGGGTTTAATCTTCTCTGAAATTCACGGGAAGGCCTTGCATTATCCTCAACATAAATTTGGTGCGAGCAGAGAGCAGGGTTTATTCCTACGAGATCCGACACAGTCCAACCTATGGCTTTTCGATTTCGCTCAAGGACTTCGATCAGTCTGGATTCTTGGTCCACGGTTAATGATGAGCTAATGATCACAGGGAATTTTTCTTTGGGTCCATTGAGGAATGCATACTTCAGTGTGGGAGGAAGTGGCTTCAGCTCTGACAATTCTGAATCGTCGATCAAGTCTGGCTGAATGACTTTTGCTTCTGGCTCAGTATCGGTTGGCGGTGAATCACTGTGTGAGATGTTGGCTACCAATTCCGAAGAAAAGTGAGTCGGATTGCTAGAGTAGAATGGTAATTCGGCCAGAGCCACGTCCGACTCATCATCGATTGACTGCCCCAAAGGTGATGGGGTTGACAAATCCAAGAGGGTTTCTGTGTTGTCAAGTGTGTGATAATCTGGGGGTCTAGAAATCTCAGAGACTGCATTGTGTATTATTTCTTCTTCTGAGGATGTGCTTTCTATCTGTATGTCTGGCAGTTGGTCCCATGGTCCAGCGGTTCTGAGGAGATTGCATTCTGATGTTTTGGCATCTTCAGTTGTGGATTCGGAATCTGGCCTTTGCCACTTTGTTTGTTTCATCTCCAAGTCCACTTCTCCTCCTGGAGATCGGAATTTCATCATGCCAGAACCGTAATCAAATACAGCCTTGGCGGTTCTTAAGAATGGTCTTCCAAGAATGATTTGTGATTCCTTCCAATGGTTCGGGGTTTCCATATCAAGGACAGTGAAGTTCACTTTGTATTCTATACCCTCGATAATGATGATGACATTCTTTACTTCTCCCTTAGGTCTTTTGGTGGATTTATCAGCAAATTGGAGTAGAGATGATGATTTCTTGAGAGGGACTAACTCCAATATATAGTATAGGGCTAAGGGTAGAAGATTTATGGAAGAACCATTGTCGAGGAGTGTGCGTGTGAACACAATGCCGTCAATGCGACTCTCCACATAATGGGCGCCCAGATCCCTTTTCTTTCTTGGCAGGTGCTGGTTCTTGACACATTTGGTGGTGGCAACTGTCAAGATATGCGTCTCCACAAATTGACTTGTTCTCTTTGTACGAGTCCTAGTGGGAGTGCATTTTGCCTTTAAATATTTCTGAAAAGCAGGATTATTGGCCACATACTGGTCAAAGGGTACTTTGACTGTGATGTTTTGCTGGCAGAATTTTTCCATTACAGGATCATCCTGAATGTTTTTCTTTTGTTTTCCTTTCTTGAGGGCATGGGGGAAAGGAATGGAAGCATTTGAGACAGGGGATAGAAGATCAGAATCATAAATACGAGCATCTTTATTAGACTTGGAGTTTTTATTACAATCATCAGATTTTTGATAATAATCAAAATCAGGTTGCTGAAAAGATGACAAAGGTATTTTTGCAGCAACTAGAGGTTCAAGGTCCTCTGCAGACTCCATAGATGCTTTACCCTTCTCTGGTGCTGGGATCTTCAGGCATCTTTCTTCATCCTCCTCGGAAGCATCCTCCGGTTGATCCTCCGAGTCTTCATGAACCGATTCCCGAGTCCGATCAGGTACGGCCACGGTCCTTCCGCTCCTGAGTGACATGGCATGTATATTGTCAAATGAAAGGTTCTCATGTTCAGATGTGGAAAAATCCGAATAGTATACCTGGCCATTGTGTTGAGATGATTGAGATCGGTTCAAGCTATTGGGGTTAGCTTGAACTTGGGCGGGAATGGTTGTAGTGGGGACAGTCTGCTCATCCTTCCATCGGGATAGACGATTAACATCCACCCGCAGATCATATAGCTCACTTCGGAAGCTGCAAAGTTCTTCCAACATCTGTCTCTGGATATCAACAGGTTCTTCCGGAGGATTGGATGATTGAGCCGAAGGTCTGGGAGCTTGGTGTTGCTGACGGTATTGCTGAGATTGGTTTGGGCGATTGTAGGGCTGCTGCTGTTTCGGGTGCTGGGAAGTTGAAATGCTTTGAGGGTACTGAGGAGGCTGAGGGAATGCGGCATTATAAAAAGTAGGGGAGCGTTGATAAGGCTGGCGTTCCCCCATACTACCCTGTCGGGTAGTGTCCTGTGTGTACCAAATGCCGTTTATTTCGAAGGTCAGGGGCGGGGCTTCTTGGATTGTCTCGGCCGGTGGGGGTGGTTGCTGGGAAGCTTGGGCATACGATTGGTCCTGTACCCATGACTGTTGTTGTTCTGGTCCTAGCTGCTCCTGGACATGGTGCACATGGTAGACCGGGACCGTTGGTGCAGTAGGTACCCCCATCTTGGACATCTTAGTAGTGAGCTCCTCCATCTGCTTTGGTAACTAGGAGATCCGGTTGTCGATGTCGCTCACTCTCTTGTCCACTATTGTTATTTTGTCGGCTATGAAATGCATGTTTGGAATCAAGTCCTCCGTAATTTCAGCCACCGTCTGCTTTCCGCCTTTGGCTTGAAGGGTGTTGAGGGAATCAGTGTAGGCTCTACTGGCAAGCTGAGAGCGGCTTGTTTCTGCCATCTGCTCCAGTATTTTCCAGACGGTCTCAGCCCCACGTGATGCATAATTCCCTCCGCATGCAGCGCTAACTAATCCTTGAGTCTCGTGATTGAGTCCAGAGTAGAGAGACTGGACTAGGATGTTATTGTCCAAGTCATGGCAAGGACATTTCTGTAGTAGATATTTGAACCGGTCCCAAGCCTCACAGAGTGGTTCATTGGGCATCTGAGAGAAACTGGTGATGCGGGTCCTCATTTGATTTGTCCGACTCAAGGGGTAGAATTTCTTCAAAAATAGGTTTTTGAACCTCTCATAAGTAGTCACAGTCACCCCCAAGTTCTTCACCCAGTAGTCTGCCTTCCCTTTCAAGGCGAACGGTAGTGCAGTGAGACGAATGTAGTCTTGGCTGACTTGTGGGTGCCTCAGATTAGAACATATCAACTCCAGGTCCCGCAAGAATTCATATGGCTCCTCAGTCGTATTACCATGGAATTGGGGTAATTGACTGACAAAATGTGGCTTCAGTTCATAGTGGATCGCCGGTTGTGGTGGCTGTAAATAGTTCCACACTTGATATTGTCCAGGGTTGTAGGCGGCTTCCATTGGCACTTCCTCCCCAGCATTCAACTGCTCAAGTTGTGTCCTTAGTAACTGTTGTTGCTGCTCAGATGCAGCCAATCTTGCTAGGATCATTTGAATGGCGTCATCATTTGTTTCATCTTCAGGGTCTTTTTTGGAAGCCATCTTGGGGGGCATCTCTTCTTCTTCACCTTCAGAATATAAAGGGTTCGAGTTAATAGATTGGAAAGAATTGATGTAATAGTTGTCCTCGATTTTTGGTGATAGAGAGACAATTTGGGTTTGTCCTCCTTCTAGGAAGAAGAAGGAATCGTAGGAATAGAGTTCTTGGGAATGGTTTCCCAGAGGCCAAGCAGGTCCAGAGTAAGAGTTTCTCTGGTCTTTTGAGATTGGAGAGTTTGTGGTAGAGAAAGAATGGTTCGCGGAGTTTGAACAAGAATTACCACAATCTTCCATTCTCGAGGTCAGCAAGAGGTTTGCGGTTTATGATGGAGGCACAGATGTGCAGTATTCGCTGATGACTTATTTTCTACGCACAAACCAAACACAATACAAAGGTTGTTTCACCAACTCAACTCAAAGTGAAGACCGTGAGGGTTCGGTCAATTATCTTGTCAATTTTAGAGTTCGGTGATAATGCAATGTATCAGAGCGTTTAAGCGAGCTGTTTAAGAACCCAATACTCTCAGGAGACTGGCCTATCCCAAGATAGTAGTCTGAAAAGAGTTAAGGTGTGGCTCTATCCTAGTGTGCGGGTCGCTCTCTCGCTCAAGCAAACCAAACAATGACGGGGTTTTTCTCCCGCAAAAATTCTTGATTTTATGGGTTCTTAAGATCGGCTATATTTAGCAGTCCCAATTTTAATTAAATGATCACTGAGAAATTTAGATGAGCACAAATACACGTCTACCGTTCAATCCCAATTTCCTTTAGATTTATGTGATAAAACAAGGGGGAGAAAGTCGGGAAAAGCCGATGCACGCGGAAAACTATGATGAATGCTCAGTTAGAAGACTTACAGTGCCTCCTCGCAATCTCCATGTGGGATGCTAGACAGAATTTAAAAATTAATCTATATGCATGCAAGCCGATAAAAACCGTACCTAAACAGAAAGTTCTATTAGCGGGAAGAGTTGAGTTAAATTTGGCTAAGTTGAACGATCTATGTGCGTCTTGATAGTGCAGTGTGGCTTAAGATCCTACGAGCACAATCAAAAAGTAAAAAAAATGCTCTGAGAGCCGTATGTGCATGTCTATCCTAGTCGCAACTCAAGTCGGGCCCCACCCTCACCGGAGAGTGAAACAGGCCACGACACACCACAGAAAAAGTTCAAGGTCTTTTTTACATGCGTGAGAGTCCAAACGGACACCGCTGTAAATGAGCAGAAATGGAAATTTGCAGGAATTAAAAACCTAGACTCTACGCTCTCTCACGACTCGACTCGATCTTAAATTAATTGCGGCTTTTTCGGTTGTCGGTGAAGATGCGTCGGTTTCTTGAAAACCGCTCCACGTACGTCGGGTACCTCGCAAGAAAAATAAGACAGAAAATGTAAGAGAGTGACTCAAAATAGAACAAGCGAATAATTGCAGAAAAATAAATGCTGGAAAAATGGTATTCACAATGAAAAATTCGGGGGTCAGACTACCCGAATGCGGAAAACCGAGCGAAAAATTTTCAAAACACAAAACTAAGCCGTTTGCCTCCCCGGCAACGGCGCCATCTGACGAGCCCGCAAAAGCCGCATTAAGAATGTGTTCTTATTGTTCGTGCATAAAATGATTATGTCGTTCGTTGTAGGCGGCGATCGGAAACAGTCAAGAAATAACCACAATTTTTAATCAAATTTAATCAAGTAGTTTTTATGTTTATTTTACTTGGGCAAGTCCCAAGGTCGATCACAAGGAGGCGAAGGAACAACCTAGAGTTGTGTCTATCCAATTTTGAGTTCGGTTTTCAAGGCGGTCTTTTTTTTTGGTATTTTTTTAAATGCAATAGAGGATGCAATATGCAAAATCGGCCTACTTTATGAACTAAAACGTGAATTACATTCAAATGATGTCCGAAAAATACGAAACTTGGCCGAGATGTAAAAAGTGATGAAATGAGTGCACTGTAATTTTTTTGGGATTTTCTAATGCAATATGAATTTTTTTAAGAATTTTTAAATGCAAACAGAATGATTTTCAATATTTAATTATAATAAATATTAAACCTACTTGTTTTTGAGAGATAAAATTATCTAAGATCTATCACTAGGTGATGGATCTCAAAAAAATCCTAAATCTCGAAAATGTGGGGTCTAATACCTATTAAAAATTAAACAATGGAATATGCAAAATGATTTTTACAGAGCAAGTTATGCATGCAAATGCAAAGATTTTTGGGCACAATGTTAACCACAATAAACTCTACACTATGTGATTTTTCGGGGATTTTTAGAGCAACGGTTAATTAAATATGAATTTCCGAGCACAGATTGGGCAAAATATTCCGATTTCCACAAAACAATTATTTATTAATCAACCGTAAATCACAAAAAATGTCCATAGCATGTCAAAATGTAGAGAATTATATGGGGAACACAGTGCTATTTTTAAATAAATAAAATGATGTCGTGCGAAGGTTTAAAATAAAAGGGGAAGACATGGGTATCAATGCAATAAGAATAAAATAAAATGTGCAGAGGGGGGACCTACAACGAATTACCGAAAATCTGGGGGTGATTCTGCAAATTTCACAGAGAGCTCGTGTGCAGCACGTGCCTTTTGATCTTGGCCTGAGGTGCAAATAGATGGACTTCCAGGGGAGCCTTTGTAAATTTCCCAACGGGTCACGTGTTGTACACGTGACCCCCAGGAGCTGACGGAGGCTGACGTCCCCCTCGGACGCACGTGCCTCGCACGTGCGCGAGGGGTCTCGGGACTGAGTCTCGGCCCGCGGTGCTGGTGGCGCTGGCGGAGGATCCCGGTGGCGCGGTGATGGTCTGCTTCACGAGGGCTGAGCGTGTGTCGTAGGAGATGGAGCTGAAGGCTGCCGAGGATGGAGACGTCGAGGTGGAGCCCTGGTGGCGAGGGCGGCGGTTGCTGTTGCCGGTCCAAGGAGCTCCAGGCGGAGGATGTTGATGAAGATGATGGCGATGGAGACTTCGTCGTTGGCCGACACACGGCCGCCGGAGGTGCGTGAAGTCGGTGTTGACGAAGGTGAAGTCGAAGCAGCGTCGTTGGAGCGGTCGGGGAAGATGGCATCGAGGCGGCACAGTCGAAGCGTGGGCAGAAGTTGGTGACGATGCAGTCGGTGGAGAAGGTGGCGTTGTCGTTTGGCGGAGGAGTCGATCGGGTGGAGCGTCTCCTGGGGATGTCGGAGAAGACGAAGTCGAGGCGGAGCGCAAGGCTCGACGGAGGTGGAACGGAGATGAGAGGGTGAAGCTCTGAGCGGAGCAAATATGCTCGGAGGGGGAGAGATAGAAGGAGAGGGAGAGAGAGAGAGAGAAAGAGAGAACCTGGCGGAGGGCTCAACGGCGAGTGGTGGCCGGAGCAAGCAGCGCCTCGAGGAGATGGCTGCGACGAGGGTCTAGGCCTCGGATCTTGCCGGCGTTGGGTTGTCACCACCAGATGGGAGCACGACGGATGCGTTGGACGGGGGGCGGCCGGTGCTCTTTTATAGAGAGAGAGGGAGGCGGCCGGTGAGGTAGTTGCAGAATGAGCGGGGGTGGTTGTTAGCGGCTGCCGGTGCAAGGATAGCGGGGCGGCGGATCGAAGGGCGTTGGCGGAGAGATCGGGGTGGCCGTTTGGCGAGATTTGCGGGGAGGAAGACGAAGGGCAGGGGCCGTCCGATCGGCCGAGATCGGACGGCCCTGCTAAGGCCACGTGGCGGTCAAATGGGGAGGGCCGAGCACGTGCGGAGTACGTGCCCGGAGGCACGTGCGACGCACGTGCGGCATATTTTTTTTATAAAAACGATAAAAATATGTGAAAAATTGCTGACACGTGGTGGCCTCTGGGGCTGCCACGTGTCTGCTCCAGAAAAATCCGAAAATAAATGATTTGAAAAATCGATAAAAAAAATAGCAAATGACCTCAGATCGAAAAAGTTCCTTCACAAAAAATGCTCGTCTCGATGAGATCTACAACTTTCATGAAGACATCAAAGCCAAATTCGGTTAAATGTAAAAAGTGAATTTTTGGGGTATCCCATGTACATAGAATACCTTGATTTTTGGATTTTATAATTTTTTGCCATTTTTTTAAACAAGTTAGAAATCCGAAAAATATGGAGAAATCAAAGATGAATAAAAGACACCTTAATCTAATTTTTTTGAATTTTTATAAATTAAGAAAATATATACATAAAATACAAGGTCAAAAACCGCGAAAATATACAATGTACAAAAGAGGCCCAAAACCCAACTTTCACATACGAGCTCCGATTCACTTGAACTTGGTCTTGTTTTGAAGATAATTGAATGTACATTAGTTCAAAAGTGAGTAGGATCAAATCGGATACTGGATGAGGAAGATATGGGGCTTTTAGTCCGAAAATCCTAAAACTAGGGTTTGGGCTTTTGGTCCACTTATCAGGGTTAGTATTTTTTTGTATTTTTTATTTATTCTTGTTAGTGATGTGTACACAGTGGAGGTGGTTTCGGGTTATGCGGTGTCAGCATGGAGGAGTTAAAAATAGGGGAAGTTAGGCTATTTACAGGTCATTTTTGGCTTGGATTTTTGGCTTCTTATTTGATGCAGAAATTAATGCTAAAATGCAATTCTGATGAAATCATGCACAAATGCTAATTATGCGAAATAGATGCAGATATGTTGTTGATTTTTAGGGAATTGAGCTTAATAAATGAGATTTAGAGTGATGAATCCGAGATTCATCAGTCATGATAGACTTAAGCATAGCCACAGGAGAGAACGTCTCATCGTAGTCGATGCCTTATCTCTGTGTATAGCCCTTGGCCACGAGCTGTGCTTTGAAAGTCTCTACTTTCCCGTCAGGTCCCCTCTTTCTCTTGAAGATCCATTTACACCCAGTGGGTTTTACCCCTTTAGGTGGATCCTTTAGGGTCCATACACCATTCTTATGCATGGAGTCAATCTCTGACTTCATTGCTAGCATCCATCTATCCATGTCATGATCCGCGAGTGCTTCATCAAATGAAGTAGGATTATTGTCAGTCTCTCCTGACACATGGAATCCATACCTTTCAGGCGGTGCAACCACCCTCGAACTCCTTCGAAGAGGTATGGGTGTTTCATCTTTATTTATCTCTTCAGTTTCTGTTCTGGAAGCTCAGAATCCTCAGGGAATTTAATGAGTTCCTCTACTTCATTTTTGTCTTGACTTTTATGGAAGTCATCCTCCAGAAATTTCATATCTCTAGAGACGAAACCTTTTGGGTCTCAGGGTCATAAAGCTGATATCCAATACCATCTTTAATATACCCAATGAAGTAGAACTCTCTAGAGCGAGATTATAGCTTACTTGCGTCCACGTTATTCGCATGGACCAAGGAACCCCAAACTCTCAAGTGATTAACACTAGACTTAGTTCCATACCAGAGCTCGTGAGGAGTCTTAGGCACAACTTTACTAGGAATCTTGTTTAGGATATATATTGCAGTCTCTACTGCATATCCCCAGAAACTAAGATGTAAATGTGCTTTGCTCACCATTGAACGGACCATATCCATGATGGTCATGTTGCGTCTTTCAAGAACACCATTAAGTTGGTGGGTTTCAGGAGGAGTGATATTGGAGACACTTCCATTTTTTAAGGTATTCCTTGAATTCATCTGAGAGGTACTCGCCACCTCGGTCAGATCGAATCCTTTAATCTTCCTACTGGTTTGGTTCTCAACCAGAGCCTTGAACTCTTTGAACTTTTCAAAGATTTCATATTTATGACATAATAGGAAGATAAACCCGTGTCGTCAATGGTCATCAATAAATATCAAATAATATCGATATCCATTTCGGGTCACGATACTGAAGGAACCACATACATCGGTATGTACTAGGTCAAGAATACCTTCGCATTTTGTAACCTTGTTACGGAAAGGCATTCTGGTCATTTTACCTCAAATGCAATGTTTGCAGGTAAGCAAAGATTGAACATTTAGAAAATCTAAAGGTCCATCCTTTATCAATTTATTGATTTTATCAACAGATAAATGACCAACACATTGATGCCAAATCATATTCGAATGATTTCCATCCTCCCTGGATCTTTTAGGGTTTTTATTGTTATTAGTGGTTGTAACATTCATGACATGTTCATCAATGCACAATTCATAGAGTACACCTGAAGTCAAAATACCATATGCAATATGCTTATCATAACGATTTATGACTAATTTATTACAGAAAAGGAACGAATATTCGCTTCTAACAAGCTTAGATACAAATATTAAATTTATTCTGACTTCGAGTACATAAAGACACTCTCTAAGTACTAGGACTCTTTCACTAGATAATGATAGTCGACAGGTCCCGACGGCGACACTGCAACACTTGCATCAGATCTCAACTGGATGTCTATCTCCCCTTCCTTGAGATTCTTAGTTTCCTGAAACAGATGCAACAAATTGCATACATGAACGAAGCACTAGAATCAACAACCCAACTTCCTTCTCGTCCAACGAGAAAGCTAGTTTCAATGATGAAAGTAGATTTCATACCTTCTGGGGCTTTACCTTTGTCGAGTGTTTCAGGTAATGTGGACAATTGCGTTTCCAGTGCCCCGGCTTCTTGCAGTGATGACAGACATCGGTTTTCTTCGACGTCATCAAAGTGGATGCCTTGGCAGACGAGCCAACTCCTTAACTCTTCTTATTTCTCTTCTATATTTGGCCCTTCCGAGAACCATGCTTCCGACCACGCTTTCCTTTGACATGTGCAACCATTGCACTTCCTGAGGGGTCATCCCTCTTCATTACGTCCTCGGCGGACTTTAATGCAACTAATATCCCAGTAAGTAGGAGTCACTGCTGAAATTACAGTCCTAATCTAGAACCAAGTGATTGTCAATTAGTGAAATTAATTGTTAATTTCGTGAGATAATCATGAAAAATATTTGTGAAATATTTGAAGATGATTATTTACATAATTGACTTGGCCTCAACCAATTAATTGATTAGATTTGATCTAAATCATAATTGGAAACCACAATCTTTCAAACTTGATTCTTGAATAGGATTTGGGAATTTGTCTAGCAAATTTCCTTATAATAAAAAATGTTTTGATTATTACTATATGGTACAATTTCGGTTGAAGAACCGATGACCATCTCAAGTACAAATTAATCAATTTGGCATTATCCTTTCCCCAGGCGGATATGGTGCCTAGTCGGAGAGCATTGGGGTTGCGGGTTGCAACGTATGTGGTCCGTCTCACTCTCGTCGGTACTGGCCATGACAGCGGGTAGGGCCGGGATAATGTCCGAGGGATTAAGATGTATTTTTCTAATTATTAAAATTCGAATTAATACGTATTTTGAGATATTACCATATATATATTCAAGTAAAATAATCAAGTTTGATTGATTGAATTGGATTGATAATTAATTTAATATGATTAAATTGATTATGTCCAATTGAAATACTCTAATATGATTAGAGCTAATAATTCCCTTGGAAGAATTAATTATGTGAATGTGATTCACGATAATTAATTAAAATTTGAATATGATATGGA
This sequence comes from Ottelia alismoides, assembly GCA_037367405.1. NCBI lineage: Eukaryota > Viridiplantae > Streptophyta > Magnoliopsida > Alismatales > Hydrocharitaceae > Ottelia > Ottelia alismoides. Next base: position 594,680 of record JAZKJV010007000.1, read on the forward strand.
GGATCACATAAGTGACATCCATGGTCTCCCGTCAAGGCGGAGGGTTCCGTCGCCAGGGATTGCATGTGGGAGACGCCTGTCCGAAGTGACAACTCCTGTATGCAAGCGCATCTGGATCGGGCTCGTCGCTTCTCGAAAGAGTAAGGACGTATGCGTAGTGACCCCAATATCGGGTCCTCATATTATTGGGGCGATATTGGATTGCGCATAGCGAGTTGTATTCCTATTGACGGTTGGTTCAATTAATGACGGGTCAACATCGCCTTAGGGGTGGTGGGCCCGGGTGTTAAAGACCGAATTGGGAGATGCAAGTTGGACTTGCAAGGCGGAATGTGTTCCCGCTTCTTTTTTATATGAGTTGTAGGTTCTCATATTATTGGGATGCAACAAAGATAAGGAAGGAGATCCCAGATCTTGCTTGAGATATAATGGTAAGTATATCTCTTACATTGAAAGTGATTAAGGGAATGAACTTTCAATGTTGACATGGCAAGACAACTTTGATATAAAAATTTCTAAATCAAAGTAAAATATGTATATATATAAATACATACAACTGTGCAAATTTCTTATTTCAGATAATCCTTCATTAAAACCCACTCAATGATATACTCAATAGTAACCAGTAAAATATCTTGGATTGGACTCATGATCCAGATATTGTACTTGCAATTGAAGACATAATGTATGTGGTTGCAATATGCAAGTCTACTCATACTAATGAGGAATGACAATTAAATAGATAATAGGACTACAACCCTAGGGTTTGTATGTCTCTATAGTCTTGATCTCATTGGATGTACTTTGGAAGTAGCATGTCGATGATGATCGCAATTGTCAAATAATCCTTATAAAATCAATGAAGATATTCTGGCATACATATGTGCTCTTGACATTTATCATGAATGAGATGGTTCACTGCATCATGCGGAATGGTAGCTCTATAAGAGATGATGTATTCAAATCGTTTGAGTACCTACCTAAACCTATATTTTAAGAGTTTAGATGGATGTAGATGATGAGTGTCATTATTCTACTATCTATACTCTAGTCATTCATGAAACTTCATAATATTCATATTGTATGAATTTAATGAAGCATGTATAAATGTTGAAATGATCTTACATTGAATTCTTTTGAATTTAACGTAAGAGATCCTTAGTCTTAAGCAATGGTTGCTCATAGATAAAGGAGCGCAGTGGAAGCATGAGTTGGACCCAAGTAAGAAGTATAGTCAAAGAGTTGACTGTACCTCCGTGACTTCTATATGACATCCAAAGAGTTGGATGAATGCCAATACTGCAATAAATTGATGTGTTGATAGTATGACTATCAAGTCTGTCTAGAATCCTTAGAAAAGGACTCGGATGGAGCATCAGAATAATCTACATAAATCATTGATATTGACTTACTTATTGAGTAAGATAAAGTCAAATAATTGTATCTCAATCTTCTGATGGCATTTGCAATAGGTTGCATATGTTTTAGAAGACCAGAAAATTTGATCTTAAGGTTTATAGTTATCCACATGGACATTGATGCAATTATTGCAACAATCCCTGTTGGATTGATAGACTTGTTGATTTCAGTGGGAGAGCCCTTAGTCGTGGAGAATGTCTCTATGACCTAGATATAAGAATACACTCATTGTTTGTTTCTAAATGTTGGAAATAAACATGAATTCTGAGATAGAACTATCATAAAGAGTTATGATGGATATATTTCAGATAGTAATCTAAAATCTGGTGGACTCCACTAAATTAGAAAAATTAATGAATGGTTCATTAATATTTCTAAATACTGAAATTAAAACCTTTATAAGATCAGTAGGAGGATGAAGATCATTTGACAATGATCTAGCATCGAGCCTTGGACATTTGTCTATCGATTTGATCAATAGACTAGTAAGAGATGAAACTTTAGAATGTCTAAAATTTCAAAAGTTACATACTTATGAATATTGTATTCAAAGTAAAAATGTCCAATACACCCTTCTTCGGGAATGGTGTAAGATGCCAAGGTATTCAGGATCTCATACATATTGATGTATGCGGATCATCTATATCATAGTAAACATTGTGGATATGTGATATCTATTGATGATTATGTATGATATGAGATTTCTTCTCTTCATCTAAGAAACCTTTGAAATGTTCAAAGATTTCATTAATTTTGGTTTAGAACCAAAGTTTGAAGGAAGATAAAATGAATTTGATCTAATCTAGGTAGCAAGTACCTACTAGATAAATTCGAAGAATACCTTATGGAGATATGAATATCATTTCTATCTCAATCCTCCTAACACACCTTAACTCAAAAGAGTTATAGGTAGATACAATTGGATCATGTGTGACATGATCTTATCAATGTTGAATTTTAGCATAATTATCCCTTAGTTTCCAGGTATATATGTGTAGTAGAGACTACAATGTATATCCTTAATAATGTTCCATGTATGTTGGAATCTAGCACTTGAGAGTGCTGCTTCATTAGGAAAATAAAGGATGGTATTGGATACCTACTTTATGACCTTGAGATTCTTAAAATATCTCATGTCCGAGAATGTGATTCTTAGAGGTTGAGACTCTTGAGAATCAAGATGAAAATGAAGTGTAGGAACTCATTTATAATGAGACTCCTGAAATTGGAAACTAATAGGACAATTAAAGATGAAACATTAATACCTCTTCAATTGAGTTTGAGGATGGATTCCATGTGTTAGAGAAATCTGACAATGATCGAACTTCATGTGATGAAGCTTCTGAAGATCATAGCATGGATAGATGGATAGCAATAAAAGTCTAATGTAGACTTCATATACAAGTGTTGTATATGGACCCTCGAGGATCCACCTATATGGGTAAGACCTGTAAAGGTGTAAATGGATCTTCAAGAGACAGGGAACCTGATGAGAAGGTAGAGATCTTCAAAGCACGGTTCGTAGCCATAAGCTACACACTGGAAGAGAAGACATTGCTTGCAATGAGACTTGCTCTTCGGTGACCATGCTTAAAACCGTCAGAATATTGCTAACCTTAGCTACACAACTTGACTATTGCATCTTCAAGATGTAAGTCAATATTGCATTCCTCTATGAATACCTCTTTGAGGATATTCACATGAAGTAGCCCCAGGGTTTCATGGTTGAGGAAAGCAAGGTGTGCAAGCTAAGGAATCCATCTATGGACTCAAATAAGCTTCTTGAAGTTGGATCATAAGATTTGATGAAATTATAAATGTTATGATTTCAGATAGAATCTTGATGAACCATATGAAGCTTAGTGGGAGTGCTTTTGTGTTCATCGTGCTAAATGTAGATGATATCCTAATCATTTAAAAATGATATAAGGACTATAATTAGTGTTTTATAATCTGGTTGTTCCATAACTTGAAATAAGATTTCAAAGATGCTTCTCAGATCTTAGTTCTGAAGTTGTTCAGAAGCAAAGAGAAGAGGATAATGGGACTGTCACATTTGTAGTACACCTTGGACATATTCTATTCATAGAAATTCCAAGAAAGGCTTCTAACCCTTAAGATATGGTACTGACCTATCTAAAGGGATAACACCTCAAAGAGTTGAGGAAGTGAATGCTGGAACTACTTGCCCTTGGGCATCAGTTCTGAGAAGCCAAGTGTGTGCTAGATGTGTACAAAAGCCAGGTGGCTGCCATGCAGTGGGAGTAGTAAACTGTTACTAGTCCTACTATGGAAATAAAACACTTGGTTGCAGTAACAACAAAATCTTCATAGATGACAAGATTTTTTGAGATAGTGATCTCAAAGTCTTATCTTCAAAAGTTTAAGACTTTATAGATAGTGATCTAAAAGGTCTTAACTAAAGATACCTTAGGAGATAGAGATCTCCAGAAATAAGGATATTCTTATAAGGATTATGGAAATACTGGTTATGATAATTGTTAAGATGTAGTGTCAAGGACACTATAACTAACAAGATTGAGTATTAGTTGCATAAGATGCAACATTCGCATTGGATGCGAGCACTGTTACTGGGGATATGCAAGTGTCGTAAAAGGACTTGGCGTGGTCTCGCGGGAACAGAGTAACTGATCAGCTTACCTAGCTATTTTCTAAATAGCCTATGATTGTCACATGAGTGTGGGTTTAAATGATTAGCCCATTAATGGCTCTTTGGGCTAGTGGGAGATTGTTGGAAATGCGAGCCCACGGCGAGCCATTATGCAATAAATGTTATTACACATATCATTCCCTGATCTGAAATGAAGAATGAATAATTTGTATAATAGGTCCCTTAGTACAATTAGGGTTATGTACCATGGCCATCTTAATAATCATACAGCTGTTGATTCAACTATTGAATCATAGAGGCTGGTGCTTGGATGAATATCTAAAGAGTTAGATTGAGGACTCATCAAGCACCGTCAAATGATTATTAAGAGATGATCTCCAGCCTGAGTAGGAGATGGCAATCCTATCTCTGAAGGCTGATATCTGATCGACCTCTTGATGCAGGTCCTCTGCATAGGAATAGAGATTCGGAGGTGTCAGATTAGTTAGGTCAAAGAGTTGACTTAACGAGATCGAGATAACCAAAGTCCTATATCGTATGCTGTCATGATATAGGCACGCATCCTCTGACTGGAAACAGATGTGTTACTATATGTCTGAGTGTGTACATTTGGCAGACCAATAGGTTGATGGCCTAATCAAGGTCTATACATCGGCGCGCTGGTGTGCACATAAGGGCATATGAGTAATACGATCTCTCAAAGGGATCATACAGGTTCAGATACTGAATCGGAAGACATGAGCTCACTCATGAGATATTGGGAAGAATCAAATTCCATGCGCATGGTCGTCTCGCTTTGGAAGCTTGACTGAATTTGTAGGTTTGATATATACTTTTAGTATATGATCAAGACCTAGGTATGATATACGCTTTTGGAAAGTGTATGATCGATACCAACTCCCAATGATCGAATGAGAAACTTACTGATAAAACCATGAAGTAGATAGTATAAAGTTGATCCAATACTTCGGGTTTAGTCTGAGTCTTCCAGTATGCAGGATGTACAGGTATTGGGAATACCTGAGGGTGATTTGATCATAAACGATTGTATAACCATGACGCTTCCATTCCTAGGGAGTGATGAAACGGGTCTGGATTTTAGTGACTCCTCTCAGTAGAGAAGTGATCTGATCTTGGTCCAAGTGTTGGACATTGATCTGAATATGATTCAGATACAATGAGAAGATTAGATTTACGGTCTTGATTTAATCAAGCATCTATGGGAGGCCCGCGATCTGGATTTGAGATACGATCTCAATATCCATGTCACTATACGTGGAACAATACAATCGCCCTGTCCTTATCTCCAAGTATCTGCGGAGAGATTGCATTATTCTTGAAGGGTTCAAGAAAAATTCCATAAGATCTAAGCAATGAAGAAATAATGATTAAATGTGATTTAATCATCTTGATGTGTGAAGAAATTATCCAATTTAATTAAATGTGATTTAATTAATGTGGATAAGAATAATGTGGATAGAAATATCCAATTATTCATAATATATTATAAATGTGGTTTATAATGTATTAGAGAGAGCTAATTATAATTTATATGTGTTGATTAATTATTATGTGTATTGGATACACATTGTGTAATTAATTAACAATATGAATTATATGTTGTTTTGGGTTGTGAATATGATTCACAATTTTTTCCATGGCAAGAATGCAATATTCTCATAGATAATTGTGAATTATTTTTTGGAGAATGAAACTCAATAAATTTGTTGCAAATAAATAAGAGAGATTCCAAGGAGATATGCAATCTCATGGATTTCCATGAGATTGCAATCTCCATGCAATCTCAAGGGGCGGCACATCATTCCATAAGGAATGTGTGGCCGTCCACTTGGAAGGTACATGGAGATAAAATCTCCATGTATCTTCTCTCCTTATTTGTTGGGTTAATTTAGGAATAAATTATATTTGATTTTGTCAAATATATTTTGACCTAAATTTGTTGCTTTTGACAACAACAATCTTGGCCATTGGATTGACACAAATCAATCTCACCCATCGATTTTATGTGTCCCATGGATTGAGATCCATGGATCCCAAAACCCTATAAATAGAGAGGCATACTATGCTCTCTAATTACATGCAATATTGGAGCTCTCTCTCCCTCATTTCTTCATACACGCCAGCCCTCTCTCCCTCTCTTGTTGGTGGCCGTCCACCATACCCTAGAGAAGGGAATCGTCGTCGCCATCGCCACCGCGCTGCTGCTTCGACGTTCTTCGATTTCTCCGTCTTCTTGGTGTGCTACGCCCACGAATAAGAGGTTGGATCTCGTATGACGAGATCAGGAGCAACCACGCTTGGATCAACTTCTTGGATTGCGAGGACAATGCGGTTCATCCCCGCGCTCGCAAGCAGTCTCGCCGACTATCGGACTTGAGACAGGAGGTCTCTTCTCTTAGAGACTCGATCAACCACGCTTCAAGAGGTATTGCATTATACTTGTTGTGGTTATAGATGAAACGATCTGAGAATGGTTCTCGGATCATGTGGTTTCATCGAATAAAAATTTTAAATTCCGCTGCACCGAACAACTAGTGCGACTAGTCGTTCCTCGTCGTATCCGATACGACGATCACGCTTCCGTGATGCGCTTGAGTATAATTCCATATCCTTCAAGTGGTATCAGAGCCAGGTTGACGGTTTCGAATATGATTCGAAAACGGAGGACGACTTGGGTTCGTTTAGGTCGCGAAAGTTTTCATCGCATTTGATTTCGCAGATCTGTTTAGTAAATAAATTCGGCACTGTTTAAATTGTTTAAACACGAATTTAATACTTATATTTTGTTCCCCATTAAATAAGGAAACCATAGGATCTGAGTTTACGTAAATCGGATTTCGTATGCTCTAGATATGGTTGTTTTAATGAACATGTATGCACTGGTGCGGGGACTGTAGATCTGAACGTGATTAAAATGTTAATTACCGTTTAGACTTGCCTCGAAATGCGTGTAACATCACTTGGATTTTGTCCTAAATCAAATTAGCAATCTACGAAAATTGATTTTGTCTAATTTGGATTTAATATGATTGAGATATGCTAATTTTAGTAAGTAGGAGTCACTGCTGAAATTACAGTCCTAATCTAGAACCAAGTGATTGTCAATTAGTGAAATTAATTGTTAATTTCGTGAGATAATCATGAAAAATATTTGTGAAATATTTGAAGATTATTATTTACATAATTGACTTGGCCTCAACCAATTAATTGATTATATTTGATCTAAATCATAATTGGAAACCACAATCTTTCAAACTTGATTCTTGAATAGGATTTGGGAATTTGTCTAGCAAATTTCCTTATAATAAAAAATGTTTTGATTATTACTATATGGTACAATTTCGGTTGAAGAACCGATGACCATCTCAAGTATAAATTAATCAATTTGCCATTATCCTTTCCCCAGGCGGATATGATGCCTAGTCGGAGAGCATTGGGGTTGCGGGTTGCAACGTATGTGGTCCGTCCCACTCTCGTCGGTACTGGCCATGACAGCGGGTAGGGCCGGGATAATGTCCGAGGGATTAAGATGTATTTTTCTAATTATTAAAATTCGAATTAATACGTATTTTGAGATATTACCATATATATATTCAAGTAAAATAATCAAGTTTGATTGATTGAATTGGATTGATAATTAATTTAATATGATTAAATTGATTATGTCCAATTGAAATACTCTAATATGATTAGAGCTAATCATTCCCTTGGAAGAATTAATTATGTGAATGTGATTCACGATAATTAATTAAAATTTGAATATGATATGGAGGATCACATAAGTGACATCCATGGTCTCCCGTCAAGGCGGAGGGTTCCGTCGCCAGGGATTGCATGTGGGAGACGCCTGTCCGAAGTGACAACTCCTGTATGCAAGCGCATCTGGATCGGGCTCGTCGCTTCTCGAAAGAGTAAGGACGTATGCGTAGTGACCCCAATATCGGGTCCTCATATTATTGGGGCGATATTGGATTGCGCATAGCGAGTTGTATTCCTGTTGACGGTTGGTTCAATTAATGACGGGTCAACATCGCCTTAGGGGTGGTGGGCCCGGGTGTTAAAGACCGAATTGGGAGATGCAAGTTGGACTTGCAAGGCGGAATGTGTTCCCGCTTCTTTTTTATATGAGTTGTAGGTTCTCATATTATTGGGATGCAACAAAGATAAGGAAGGAGATCCCAGATCTTGCTTGAGATATAATGGTAAGTATATCTCTTACATTGAAAGTGATTAAGGGAATGAACTTTCAATGTTGACATGGCAAGACAACTTTGATATAAAAATTCCTAAATCAAAGTAAAATATGTATATATATAAATACATACATCTATGCAAATTTCTTATTTCAGATAATCCTTCATTAAAACCCACTCAATGATATACTCAATAGTAACCAGTAAAATATCTTGGATTGGACTCATGATCCAGATATTGTACTTGCAATTGAACACATGATGTATGTGGTTGCAATATGCAAGTCTCCTCATACTAATGAGGAATGACAATTAAATAGATAATAGGACTACAACCCTAGGGTTTGTATGTCTCTATAGTCTTGATCTCATTGGATGTACTTTGGAAGTAACATGTCGATGATGATCGCAATTGTCAAATAATCCTTATAAAATCAATGAAGATATTCTGGCATACATATGTGCTCTTGACATTTATCATGAATGAGATGGTTCACTGCATCATGCAGAATGGTAGCTCTATAAGAGATGATGTATTCAAATTGTTTGAGTACCTACCTAAACCTATATTTTAAGAGTTTAGATGGATGTAGATGATGAGTGTCATTATTCTACTATCTATACTCTAGTCATTCATGAAGCTTCATAATATTCATATTGTATGAATTTAATGAAGCATGTATAAATGTTGAAATGATCTTACATTGAATTCTTTTGAATTTAACGTAAGAGATCCTTAGTCTTAAGCAATGGTTGCTCATAGATAAAGGGAGCGCAGTGGAAGCATGGGTTGGACCCAAGTAAGAAGTATAGTCAAAGAGTTGACTGTACCTCCGTGACTTCCATATGACATCCAAAGAGTTGGATGAATGCCAATACTGCAATAAATTGATGTGTTGATAGTATGACTATCAAGTCTGTCTAGAATCCTTAGAAAAGGACTCGGATGGAGCATCAGAATAATCTACATAAATCATTGATATTGACTTACTTATTGAATAAGATAAAGTCAAATAATTGTATCTCAATCTTCTGATGGCATTTGCAATAGGTTGCATATGTTTTAGAAGACCAGAAAATTTGATCTTAAGGTTTATAGTTATCCACATGGACATTGATGCAATTATTGCAACAATCCCTGTTGGATTGATAGACTTGTTGATTTCAGTGGGAGAGCCCTTAGTCGTGGAGAATGTCTCTATGACCTAGATATAAGAATACACTCATTGTTTGTTTCTAAATGTTGGAAATAAACATGAATTCTGAGATAGAACTATCATAAAGAGTTATGATGGATATATTTCAGATAGTAATCTAAAATCTGGTGGACTCCACTAAATTACAAAAATTAATGAATGGTTCATTAATATTTCTAAATACTGAAATTAAAACCTTTATAAGATCAGTAGGAGGATGAAGATCATTTGACAATGATCTAGCATCGAGCCTTGGACATTTGTCTATCGATTTGATCAATAGACTAGTAAGAGATGAAACTTTAGAATGTCTAAAATTTCAAAAGTTACATACTTATGAATATTGTATTCAAAGTAAAAATGTCCAATACACCCTTCTTCGGGAATGGTGTAAGATGCCAAGGTATTCAGGATCTCATACATATTGATGTATGCGGATCATCTATATCATAGTAAACATTGTGGATATGTGATATCTATTGATGATTATGTATGATATGAGATTTCTTCTCTTCATCTAAGAAACCTTTGAAATGTTCAAAGATTTCATTAATTTTGGTTTAAAACCAAAGTTTGAAGGAAGATAAAATGAATTTGATCTAATCTAGGTAGCAAGTACCTACTAGATAAATTCGAAGAATACCTTATGGAGATATGAATATCATTTCTATCTCAATCCTCCTAACACACCTTAACTCAAAAGAGTTATAGGTAGATACAATTGGATCATGTGTGACATGATCTTATCAATGTTGAATTTTAGCATAATTATCCCTTAGTTTCCAGGTATATATGTGTAGTAGAGACTACAATGTATATCCTTAATAATGTTCCATGTATGTTGGAATCTAGCACTTGAGAGTGCTGCTTCATTAGGAAAATAAAGGATGGTATTGGATACCTACTTTATGACCTTGAGATTCTTAAAATATCTCATGTCCGAGAATGTGATTCTTAGAGGTTGAGACTCTTGAGAATCAAGATGAAAATGAAGTGTAGGAACTCATTTATAATGAGACTCCTGAAATTGGAAACTAATAGGACAATTAAAGATGAAACATTAATACCTCTTCAAATGAGTTTGAGGATGGATTCCATGTGTTAGAGAAATCTGACAATGATCGAACTTCATGTGATGAAGCTTCTGAAGATCATAGCATGGATAGATGGATAGCAATAAAAGTCTAATGTAGACTTCATATATAAGTGTTGTATATGGACCCTCGAGGATCCACCTATATGGGTAAGACCTGTAAAGGTGTAAATGGATCTTCAAGAGACAGGGAACCTGATGAGAAGGTAGAGATCTTCAAAGCACGGTTCGTAGCCATAAGCTACACACTGGAAGAGAAGACATTGCTTGCAATGAGACTTGCTCTTCGGTGACCATGCTTAAAACCGTCAGAATATTGCTAACCTTAGCTACACAACTTGACTATTGCATCTTCAAGATGTAAGTCAATATTGCATTCCTCTATGAATACCTCTTTGAGGATATTCACATGAAGTAGCCCCAGGGTTTCATGGTTGAGGAAAGCAAGGTGTGCAAGCTAAGGAATCCATCTATGGACTCAAATAAGCTTCTTGAAGTTGGATCATAAGATTTGATGAAATTATAAATGTTATGATTTCAGATAGAATCTTGATGAACCATATGAAGCTTAGTGGGAGTGATTTTGTGTTCATCGTGCTAAATGTAGATGATATCCTAATCATTTAAAAATGATATAAGGATAATAATTAGTGTTTTATAATCTCGTTGTTCCATAACTTGAAATAAGATTTCAAAGATGCTTCTCAGATCTTAGTTCTGAAGTTGTTCAGAAGCAAAGAGAAGAGGATAATGGGACTGTCACATTTGTAGTACACCTTAGACATATTCTATTCATAGAAATTCCAAGAAAGGCTTCTAACCCTTAAGATATGGTACTGACCTATCTAAAGTGATAACACCTCAAAGAGTTGAGGAAGTGAATGCTGGAACTACTTGCCCTTGGGCATCAGTTCTGAGAAGCCAAGTGTGTGCTAGATGTGTACAAAAGCCAGGTGGCTGCCATGCAGTGGGAGTAGTAAACTGTTACTAGTCCTACTATGGAAATAAAACACTTGGTTGCAGTAACAACAAAATCTTCATAGATGACAAGATTTTTTGAGATAGTGATCTCAAAGTCTTATCTTCAAAAGTTTAAGACTTTATAGATAGTGATCTAAAAGGTCTTAACTAAAGATACCTTAGGAGATAGAGATCTCCAGAAATAAGGATATTCTTATAAGGATTATGGAAATACTGGTTATGATAATTGTTAAGCTGTAGTGTCAAGGACACTATAACTAACAAGATTGAGTATTAGTTGCATAAGATGCAACATTCGCATTGGATGCGAGCACTGTTACTGGGGATATGCAAGTGTCGTAAAAGGACTTGGCGTGGTCTCGCGGGAACAGAGTAACTGATCAGCTTACCTAGCTATTTTCTAAATAGCCTATGATTGTCACATGAGTGTGGGTTTAAATGATTAGCCCATTAATGGCTCTTTGGGCTAGTGGGAGATTGTTGGAAATGCGAGCCCACGGCGAGCCATTATGCAATAAATGTTATTGCACATATCATTCCCTGATCTGAAATGAAGAATGAATAATTTGTATAATAGGTCCCTTAGTACAATTAGGGTTATGTACCATGGCCATCTTAATAATCATACAGCTGTTGATTCAACTATTGAATCATAGAGGCTGGTGCTTGGATGAATATCTAAAGAGTTAGATTGAGGACTCATCAAGCACCGTCAAATGATTATTAAGAGATGATCTCCAGCCTGAGTAGGAGATGGCAATCCTATCTCTGAAGGCTGATATCTGACCGACCTCTTGATGCAGGTCCTCTGCATAGGAATAGAGATTCGGAGGTGTCAGATTAGTTAGGTCAAAGAGTTGACTTAACGAGATCGAGATAACCAAAGTCCTATATCGCATGCTGTCATGATATAGGCACGCATCCTATGACCGGAAACAGATGTGTTACTATATGTCTGAGTGTGTACATTTGGCAGACCAATAGGTTGATGACCTAATCATGGTCTATACACCGGCGCGCTGGTGTGCACATAAGGGCATATGAGTAATACGATCTCTCAAAGGGATCATACAGGTTCAGATACTGAATCGGAAGACATGAGCTCACTCATGAGATATTGGGAAGAATCAAATTCCATGCGCATGGTCGTCTCGCTTTGGAAGCTTGACTGAATTTGTAGGTTTGATATATACTTTTAGTATATGATCAAGACCTAGGTATGATATACGCTTTTGGAAAGTGTATGATCGATACCAACTCCCAATGATCGAATGAGAAACTTACTGATAAAACCATGATGTAGACAGTATAAAGTTGATCCAATACTTCGGGTTTAGTCTGAGTCTTCCAGTATGCAGGATGTACAGGTATTGGGAATACCTGAGGGTGATTTGATCATAAACGATTGTATAACCATGACGCTTCCATTCCTAGGGAGTGATGAAACGGGTCTGGATTTTAGTGACTCCTCTCAGTAGAGAAGTGATCTGATCTTGGTCCAAGTGTTGGACATTGATCAGAATATGATTCAGATACAATGAGAAGATTAGATTTACGGTCTTGATTTAATCAAGCATCTATGGGAGGCCCGCGATCTGGATTTGAGATACGATCTCAATATCCATGTCACTATACGTGGAACAATACAATCGCCATGTCCTTATCTCCAAGTATCTGCGGAGAGATTGCATTATTCTTGAAGGGTTCAAGAAAAATTCCATAAGATCTAAGCAATGAAGAAATAATGATTAAATGTGATTTAATCATCTTGATGTGTGAAGAAATTATCCAATTTAATTAAATGTGATTTAATTATTGTGGATAAGAATAATGTGGATAGACATATCCAATTATTCATAATATATTATAAATGTGATTTATAATGTATTAGAGAGAGCTAATTATAATTTATATGTGTTGATTAATTATTATGTGTATTGGATACACATTGTGTAATTAATTAACAATATGAATTATATGTTGTTTTGGGTTGTGAATATGATTCACAATTTTTTCCATGGCAAGAATGCAATATTCTCAAAGATAATTGTGAATTATTTTTTGGAGAATGAAACCCAATAAATTTGTTGCAAATAAATAAGAGAGATTCCAAGGAGATATGCAATCTCATGGATTTCCATGAGATTGCAATCTCCATGCAATCTCAAGGGGCGGCACATCATTCCATAAGGAATGTGTGGCCGTCCACTTGGAAGGTACATGGAGATAAATCTCCATGTATCTTCTCTCCTTATTTGTTGGGTTGATTTAGGAATAAATTATATTTGATTTTGTCAAATATATTTTGACCTAAATTTGTTGCTTTTGACAACAACAATCTTGGCCATTGGATTGACACAAATCAATCTCACCCATTGATTTTATGTGTCCCATGGATTGAGATCCATGGATCCCAAAACCCTATAAATAGAGAGGCATACTATGCTCTCTAATTACATGCAATATTGGATCTCTCTCTCCCTCATTTCTTCATACACACCAGCCCTCTCTCCCTCTCTTGTTGGTGGCCGTCCACCATACCCTAGAGAAGGGAATCGTCGTCGCCATCGCCACCGCGCTGCCGCTTCGACGTTCTTCGGTTTCTCCGTCTTCTTGGTGTGCTACGCCCACGAATAAGAGGTTGGATCTCGTGTGACGAGATCAGGAGCAACCACGCTTGGATCAACTTCTTGGATTGCGAGGACAACGCGGTTCATCCCCGCGCTCGCAAGCAGTCTCGCCGACGATCGGACTTGAGATAGGAGGTCTCTTCTCTTAGAGACTCGATCAACCACGCTTCAAGAGGTATTGCATTATACTTGTTGTGGTTATAGATGAAACGATCTGAGAATGGTTCTCGGATCATGTGGTTTCATCGAATAAAAATTTTAAATTCCGCTGCACCGAACAATTAGTGCGACTAGTCGTTCTTCGTCGTATCCGATACGACGATCACGCTTCCGTGATGTGCTTGAGGATAATTTCCACATCCTTCACGCACATCCTCTGGTTGACGCGTGGCAAGTGAAGCGAGATCAGTCGTCCACTCCCACACACTTGAAGGGGTATTTTGTGCTATTTACCCTTCGGTATTTGTATTTAATAGTTAATCCAAAAACTTTCCTCTACCATTATATAATTTTTGTAATATTTATGTAAAAACCCTTCAAGTTTTGTTATTTGCCATTAAGTTCACGCCAGCTCACCTCACGTCGTCCCACGGGCGCTGGCTATTTTGCAGGCGGCCCCTTTATTCTTTTTTTCTTGTATATCAATTTGGCCCAGACACTTTTTATCCTCATTATATTTTTTTGTGAAAATTGCAACTTTGATCTGGTCATTTATTTTATTTACATTTATGCCCTTTTAGGAATATATTTTTATGTGATTGTTGCATTTATTTAAAATAGAAATTATTATCTAAAAAATCCTCAAAAATAGGATTAGATGCTTGATATGTCATAAATCCACGGCACATTTTTGGATTTTTATTTAGGTATTTTCCTATTTTATAAAATAAAAAAATAGCATAAAAGTTCCATGTTTGTAGTATAAACCCCATAAAAATAGAAAAAGTTTTTGAAAAATTACAAAAAATGTGCTTATTTATTTATTTTGCAACTTTAAGACTTGAAAAACCTAAAATAGGATAAAATACCTAAAAATTAAAAATCCCCAAAGACCCTGATAAAAATATATAAAATTTGTAAAAATTTAAACATACGTTTTTCTGTCTCTGAATTTTTTTTATACTGTATACTAATTATTAAAATTAATTTGGAGAAATTTTGATACTATTTGGTATTTTTCGTCATCATTTTAATTTGGCACATTTATTTTATCTCTATTTTAAGATTTTTTAATTCAAAAAACCATAAAAATTAGCAAAATTCCTTGAAAAAATACAAAAACAATAAATATTTGAAATCTACAAACATTTTATTTTCTATATTTTGATTATTTTGGTGGTATTTATGATTATTTTACTCTGTATTGTATAACTTTTTATATCCTTATATTAGATAATTAAAAGAAAAAAAGAAAATGCAAAATCTAAAAATATAAAAAGGAAATATAAAATATATAATTTAAAAAATACAAAAATATAAAATGGAAATAAAAAATATAAAATTAAAACCCCAAAAAATTGTACTATGGCTAAGCATTTGAGAGGCATATTGTGCTTGGTTTCTTTTTAGCTCGCATTGGTCTACAAAATTGCTACATGTGTTCGACCCCTACTTACTTATCACTATACATCTTTAGTAGATATAATAAATTGTAATTTATACTATTTTTCTCGATTATTTATTGTGTGGGTAAACTGTTGAAATAACAGAAAAATTTAAGTAGTCAACTCCAGAGTACCCTAGACTTTTATTTTGTGTTTTGTAGTGCATTTTTAGTTCATTATAATATCATTCAGGTCCCTGCTATTATTTGAATTTTTATTTCTTGTATTTATTACATTAAAAATATTATTATGCACAAAAAAATTGTAGAAAAATTTAAGTGCATTACATCATATAAAATCATATATATTTTTTGTAAGGCCATTTAAAATAGTTTCTTATATTTAAAATTAAAAACATAGCATTTATTCTTATTTGAATTAAAAAATACATAAAAATTTAAAATATTTTGAAAAATTCTAAAGAAATTAGGAGATGTTTATTACTATATTTCGAACCTATATACCAAAAAATTTACTAAAAAATACATAATAAAACTAAAAAATTGAAAAACCTAAAAACCTTAGAAAATGATTAAAAATACAAAAAATCCAAAATCACATTTTCTATTTTTATATCTTATTTATTATATTTATCATGTGTTAAAATTAGTTTTGGAAAATTTTCAACTATTTATCTAATTTTAAACTCAAAAATAATTCATCTATATATTATTGTTCACAATTTTCTTATTTTATTCAATTAAAAATATAAAAAATAATTTAAAAAATATGAGAAAAGTACCAAAAGTAAGAAAATACAAAAATATTTTATTTTGACCATTTTGAGTTATTTTAGTCATATATATGCTAGTTTATATACTATATAGAGCTATATATACTTATATTATTATTATACTATTATTATTAAAAGTACTGTATATATTTTGGGAACTCTAAAAAATGAAAAGTATTGTACTTAAGGTATTTTTCTATTTTTACTTATATTTTATATATTCATACCCTATACAACTAATAATTATATATAGTACCCCTATATACTTATATAAATATTTATATTACTTATGTGCTAAAAAGAAAATAAAAATAAGAAAATATAAACTAGAAATAAAAATCTTTTTATAATTAAAACCAAAATAATAAAAAAATTAAATATTCAAAAAATTAAATATTAAAACCCACAAAAAATAAAATTCCTACAAAAATAAAATATCTATTGTCTTCTTAATCAATTTGTGTGATATATCCCCATTGCTCCTTAGTGGATCGACCCCAACGCTTGCATACTATGCTTATCATTATGTAGGGTATAATAAATTTTATCTCACTATTATTCATTGATTGGGAATTAGTGTGGGGTAAATGTTGATTGCATGCTTTGATTGAGTATTGAGTGCTGTGAAAGTGCCTGACACAACGATTGTCGGATCTGACTTGTTGGACACCGCAAGCCCTCCAAGACCAGACGTTAGACACATCAATTTTAGCGTTCCTTAGTTATATTTAACAAAAGACAATATAGTGACGGACTTTGAAGAAAAAATGCACCGCTATAGTCCCATTTTTATAGTACCTCTTGTATTATATCGATTACCATACCATTCGTGGTGCAACTAATTGAGGCTTGTTCTCACCATATGTAATTTTTTGTATAGACATTTGATTATTTTGTTAATGGACTTGTTTTTAGATAGTTGTAAAAGCATACACTACATGACTCCTTTAGACCAGATGAGAAAATATAACATTGATCACAAGCTTGGTACCCTTTTACCATTGGATCATTGAATTAAAGAGGAGGTGATCTTTTTACCTGCTCCCATAATCACAATAATTATTTGTGAAATTAATAGTTTCCCTCTTCTACTACGTAAATAACGTACGAAGGAGAACTACTTATACTATTTCCCTAACATGCCATGTAGAATACACCACAAATGATTTGTGTAGAGGTGTTATTGAAATTAGATCAGATCGGTCGGTTTGATAAGTTGGACTAGTGTTCCATATTTTGACCAGTGTGGTTTTTACTAATTTGATTCAGATAGTACCATTTTGCAATTGATTAATTGACAATTGATCATTCATCGTGGAAGTTGTTGTTATGACCTTTGACTATCGATTGTAACGACTAACCAACTCATCTACAAAGAATTTCTCTAAATGTGCTCTAAATTTATAGAATTCTTTTATTAGTGCATGCAAATATGATTTCCTGCAGTCATTCCTGAGTTCAGAAAGGTCAGACTCTTTTTCGTAAATAAATACAATTGTATTATAATATGTAGTTTAGTGATTTGTATTTAATGTGTAGTTTTATATGCAGTTCTGTATTTATAATGTGCAACTAATACAAATTGTATACACATTCTACTAAAGTACTCATGTTGTATCCAAAAAGAGAATGACCTTCTTGAACTCAGGAAGGACTGTGCCTATTCGAAGGACCCCCCATCCAAATATTTAGTTTATATATTGTATACGTATAATATTTGACATTGTATATATGGAAATGTATGACCAACCAAATATATACATTATATATGCATTTTCACTTATATATTGAAGTATGTATTTATTACATTTATAAATATGTGTATCTAATGGAGTGTTGGCATATGTTGTATGTGTGTGTGTATATATATTATTTATAAGTATGTTTTTTAGGTATGCTTTTATAACATATATATACCTAAAAATATTCGTACATACATACATACAAATATTATTTTTAAGTTTTTAATAGGAGCGCTTATATATACATATAAATTTTGGTTTTGCTATATATTTATCTATTTAAGATGTGTCTGTATACATTCATGTTTGTAAATATTTATTGGGTTCAGTTGCAAGCAGTGACGGAGGGAGGGGGGCGGAGGGGTTCAGGCCTCCCCGTTTTCTCGCGCCTCCCCTCCTTAATTCTAGGAGCAATATGAGCGGTTACAATATTCGGCCCCCCATCAAGGTTCATATTTCCCTCAATGGCCTCTACATCCTATTTTTAGTAACTCTGTAACCTTCAAATCAGATCACCGAATTTAATTTTGCATTGACAATCCGATCACCAAATTCAAATCAGATCAACGAAACACTGTAACCTTCAAATCCGATCACCCCATAATTACACGGAACAAGAAAAACTGCTCCTTCCAGAAATCGGACTTCCAGAATCTGAGATATTGAATAATATATAGGATCCTTCAAACGCCAAAGTTGCAAGAGGAGGAAGGCAGAAACATATGTTTGATCAACCATCAGAATAAGGTTAGTCCAACTGTCCAATTTATGTCAACATATTTTTAATTCTTCCCCCTTTTGATTTCACTTGGTCGTCTCTGTACAAATATAATATACGCACTTCTCATTGGCTGATTTCTCTACCACAATTCACAATTACTGTTATGTCATCACGATACAACGCACCGTATCATTAATTCAAAATATTTAAACTAACATTATCTTCATATGCTTGATCTGCACTTTTTATGTCAATTACCGGGAAGATAGCAAAGAAAACGATTATAAAATGCGAGCATACTATTACTGTATATTGACAGTGATGCATTTAGGAAATTTGGCACGAAAAAGTCAGCGTATGCAGTAGCAGATCTTTCCTCTTCCCTTTTATGTATTTGTTTCTTAGTATCCACATATTGTTTTTTTCCCATGAAAGTTTTAGAGGATATTTGTGCTGGTTATTTCGATATTAATCTGTCCATCACTCAAACTTGCGGTACAACTTGTTCTACACGCAAATTATGTTATTCCATCTGTTATCATAGTCTTATTACCCATAAATTACCGTTTTGTATGACATATATAATCTTATTTGAACCTCGCGCATTATGGTAGGATGAAAGACAAAGGGAAGAAGGAGGACGATGATCACAAAGCCAAAGACGATGGTCGTGTTAGCATCGTCTTGTCGATTAACTTGCACTGCGCGTAAGGTGGTGGTGGGGAGGGGGGGCAGGTGCAGTGACTGCTCTCCGATCAGGGGTTTGTGGGCCGGCGGGGAGGGGGGCCTCGATCTGGGACAGGCGGCTGTGGGGGGTGAAGGGGGGTTGCGGAGGAGCTCGATGCTTCGATCCAACCTAGGGGAGTGCTCTCCGAACAGGGACTTGTGGGTCCTGGGGCTTGTAGTATCATAACACAGTCATCAATATTTTAAATGTTTATTCCATGAAATGGTGAAATTAACTTAAGCATGTTATCTAACTAGTTATGATGTTAGCGGGATGTATTTATTATATTAGCGGGACTTTAGTTTTTCGATTTTTAAAGTAATATATTTATCATCTTGGCAGCTGGCATCTTCCCCTTCATAGGTTCAACAACGTAGTCTCTTTGACACCATCTCAAGCTCGTCCTCTGCTTATATTGATTTGATCCAATCTTCACTTTTTACTCACTGGAAGCGCAGGTATAAATATTGTTGAATATATTTTAAATTTATGATTCATTTTTAATTGATATAATGATAGAATTGTTGGGTGTACCAATTACTTTTTTTTTCTTTCTAGACTAATTTTAAAATTTTATATTTAATTTGATGCTTTTAGATCAACAATGTCAAAGAGGTCCATCACAGCTTATTTTGCAAAGTCGACGAATGAGAGTAGTAGTAAAGAAAATGTATTGCCTTCTCAAAATTCTGAAGAAGAGAGACTTCCTCCTTCAAAAATTTCACGAGTTGATATATATAAATCTGTTGATGGTTCATTAGAAAGTGATCCTAGGCTACGTCAAATGATATGGGAGTATCCACATGATAAGAGAGAAGAAGTAATACGTGCTTATTTAAATTTAGGACCTTACCAGTACAATATGACAAACTATTCGTATAATAACAATGAGAAACATCGTCGAAGATTTCAGGCATCTTGCTTTAGACAACATTCATGGTTAGAGTATTCACCTTTCAAAGATGCTGCATTTTGCTTTCCTTGCTATCTTTTTTCGGGTAAGCTCAATTTAAAGCAAGGCATAAATATCTTTGTTGTTGAAGGATTCCGAAACTGGAAGAAAGTTAACAATGGAAAAGATTGTTCTTTCTTGAGTCATATAGGAAGTAGTGGTTCTACACATAATTTGGCAGAAGAAAGTAGAAGAAATTTTATGAATAAAGCACAATATATTGAACACGTCATTGATGAACCGCAAAATCGGCCCTTTAAGAGTACGTTCTTAGCACCTCAACATGTCGAAGCAGTCGGGCCGATA